>OZ038495.1:92640667-92953167 GCA_964036315.1 Acanthosepion esculentum | reverse complement strand
ATAAAAAAATAAATATATATATATATATAAAAAAATAAATATATATATATATATAAAAAAATAAATATATATATATATATATAAAAAAATAAATTATATATATATATAAAAAAATAAATTATATATATATAAAAAAATAAATATATATATAAAAAAATATATATATATATATAAAAAAATATATATATATATATAAAAAAATAAATATATATATATAAAAAAATAAATATATATATATATATAAAAAATAAATATATATATATATAAAAAAATAAATATATATATATATAAAAATATATATATATATATAAAAAAATAAATATATATATATATAAAAAAATAAATATATATATATATATAAAAAAATAAATATATATATATATATAAAAAAATAAATATATATATATAAAAAAATAAATATATATATATAAAAAAATAAATATATATATATATATATATAAAAAAATAAATATATATATATATATATATAAAAAAATAAATATATATATATATATATATAAAAAAATAAATATATATATATATATATATAAAAAAATAAATATATATATATATATATATATATATATAAAAAAAATATATATAAATAAATAAATAAATCTTTTTACACACTCTCTCTCTCGGCCAAAAGTTGGGGAGAGGCACTCTCTAGAATTAATAGCAAATTTCATCTTTTTTTTTGTTTTGTTTAATTAACTCCTACTAAGAGGCTGAAACTATTTAACCTTTTAATGCATGGCATCCAATATTTTAGAGGTGGAGTGACCCAAAATTTAAAATCAGTCAACCCTCTGATTACCATTAGCCACCAAGGTAGATTGGCAACAAAAAGAACAAATATTTTAAGGAAACTTTATGCAGTAATAGGTTAATTTAATTATTAAATATATAATAAGACACTTCAAAAACAGAAAGTCCCTAACTCTGGCCAAAAGCAAACTAGTAAATTAGTTTTGAAAATGGTATGCAACCTTTAATTTTCAAGAGATTCTTCAAAAGGTGTGTGCGTATATATATATATATATATATATACACACACACACGTTTCATTAAAAGGTACTGTGGTTAAGTTTTTTTAACTAATTTTTCTTGTGTTCTTATATTCTTTTTCTTTTCTGAACATTTTGAATGTCTGACTGCTTTCAGCTATACTTTTAGCCATTATTAAAAATTATTTTATTTTTACTTTTAACTAAATGTATGGATTTTTTTATGTATGTATTTAGAGTTATAGGAATGTTTTATTATCCAAACACTATCAGTACATTGAAAAATAAAACATTCCTATAACTCTAGATACATTTAAAAAAAAAAAAAAATCCATATCAGTCATCAGTTTTTTTTTTAACAGTATAGAGAAATTTCTTGATGTTATAAATGGTGAGAAGAATGAATGTATTTTCATTCATTCTTTAGAGCCTTTATAATCTCTCTGTCCAGACAGAATGTTTTTCTGGTTCCAGTTTCAGTAAAACAAAAGTGATGAAGATAAATCTCGCATAAAATACAATACTTTGTTCAAAAGAAGCTTATTTCTCATATTGGAAACAACATTAGTTTCTTTCACAAGATAAATGCTACAGTACACAGGATTCTTGGTTTTATCCAATTCCCCATATGAAATTGAAAAGGTTATCCATATAAAAAGGTGGCAAAAGCAAATGACAGTGAATAGAAGTGATTCAAGAATGAACCGTTTTTCATATTTTGGTATAGCTTAAGGTAATTTATTATGGACAAACAATATTCTTTCATAGAAACAGCATATGCAGTGTGCAATCATAGAAATACTTTTCAGTAATTCATGGGCCCAGATCCCAAGGAATGATTGGTAGAAAAGATAAAGTAGAAGAACATAAAATGTTTAGAGAAAATTATTCAACTAGAAAGAAAGCAATGATCTCCAAAATTCAAAAGATAAATTTTGGAAGTGCACCTTTGCCCCCTCCTCACCCCCATAGAAAAGGAAAAACAAATGTTTCTTGGAAAGGAAGATTTTCATTTGGGAAGAGCAATCTCAACGTATACCAAGAATACATAAAAAGTAGTTTTACAGTTCTATGGCTGTTGTGGAAGTTTTTGACAAAAGCACATCAGTGATATTATTGAAAACAAAATTCACATACCAAAGACAAAAGATTTCAAAAAGCAATTTTATGGTAATCTTCAAAAAAAAAAAAGAAATAAAAAATAGACAACTTAATTAACATTTTTAGTGGGTATTAAAATCACTAAAAACAGGAAATCAACCAAGTTTTATGTGAGTTGATTAAACCTTGAAAAGGTCAGTTTGCCAACAAAACAAGAAAAGGAAAGAAAAAATTCAAATTTTTAAGTTCAAAGTATGTCACTAAATGGGAAAAAAACAAACTAATATACTGATGTTGTGTGTTACTCTTAATTTACATGGAAATATTATGATAGAATACAAAGGACCAGATTATATTGGAAGGGAAAACATTTTTTTCAATGAAAGTTTTTATAGCTAATGTAGTTTATATATCATATTAATCTCACAATGAGCTTTTTCGTAAAGCAATGACAAAAATTAAGTCCAGTAAATACTTGTTGGATCTTGATTAAAATTTCTACTGATGGAAATACATTTTTGAAAGTTTGTTAAAAAATAGATTAAAATCTTCACTTGCATCTCTTTCCTAGCTTTTACAGATTGCAGTTGTTAATATGCAATGATGAAAGGAAGTATCACTTGTACTAGTTTTATTTTTAATTTAATCCACAGACTGTTATGACTAATAAAAATATGGGTTAACAAAGTTTCAGGTAATCAAGTAATAAATATTATAAAAAAAATATAAAAAATATTGCATACAAAAGGTGATGTCAACACTAAGTCATATGATATAAGTTATACGATAAGCAAAGTGCAACTATTCAATATTGAATGGCTTACAAGACTCATTTGTTAAAAACATGTAAAAGCCAATAGAAGATGAAATGTCAAAACCAGTTTAGATGATGCAGAATCATATTTCAGGATGAGAGAAGTGGTCGGCCCTGTGTTATCTGATAGAACAGGAATCAGTTTCTACCCTTAATGCTTGTAGTTCAAGGAGACTACAAAGAAAAGAAATTTAGCTGGCTGAAGAGAAAAAAAATGGTTAGCTTACAATTATTACAACCATCAAAACAAGGAACAAGCAAGGAAAAATGCATACAAATAAGGACTGCTAATGCAATGTCAAACAAATGGAATCATGTTTACTGATAAAAGCTAGATATCATTCTGCTTATACCAGGCAACTTGAAATTCTAAGTCAAGAACTAGGTGACCTCAAGATTGCAATATTTTAAGAATTATACATGGAATACAAGTAGGATTTAAATTGTTGCTGTAGTCTTTCCACTTGAAATCACATGTAAAAGAGTACACCAACTTAGTCATTTGAGCATTAAAAAAAAAATCATATATTCATGAATCCGTTTATGGAAAATATTCAATGTATCCCTCAATGTCAAGAATGAAGATTGAGAACAGAACTTGGAAAACATGACTGGCAAATCTATGAAAGGTTTGCCAAATTTAGTATAAACTTGTTTAACCAACATCAGAAACAAACAAATATATCAAGAGGTCTTAAGATAAGGTAAAAGTTACATCAGAAGAATCTTGGAATTTTTGTGACAGAAAATCAAAAATGTATATTATTAGCACACTTCATATTTGTAACAAAGATGTTTTAGATGCCTGTTTACAGTGTCATCAGCTGATGAAAGCACTGCTTCAGTTGTGTTTACCTCAATATGCACTACACATGCATTTATATGAATAGAGACTATATACATTTGTTGTTATTATTATTATTATTACTACTACTACATTTACTTGTATTTATATGTTCATTTGTAGTTTGTTAATACATTTTTTTTAGATTTTTTATTTTTATTAAAATATTTTTTTTTATATATGTGTGTGTAAACCCAGAAATCGCCACTGTCGTCTTAAATTTCTATGTCCAAACTCTTCTCCCAGAAAAATAATTCTCTTTCTCTCTCCATATACACACACACACACACACACACATATATATATTATACAGAAAAGTTCAAGTGATTTACCTGGTTAGCTGACTCAAGAGTTTTGTATTGAGATCAAATGTCTGGCCATGTGTTTCAATGCAAAACTCTTAAGGCACCTAACCAGGTAAATCACTTGAACTTTTAATTTACTGAATATTATACGTCTACTAAATACCGAGTGCATTTAGGCAGAAATTCTAACCTGAAAGAAATAAACACAGAAAATTCTTGTAATTTTCACATATTTTTTCAGTTGTATTGTTATATATGATAAAAAAAATATAGTTTTAAGCTATGCTATATTTATGGATAAAAGTTCAATATCAAAGATAGAGTGTATGTAAATATAAAAGTAGATACTGAGGTCAACATCAAGTGACAACAGTGTTTCATGTTTTTTGAATGCACTTGTATTATCATCACATTTATTAGTTGAGTGGTAATGGTTGTTTCAAATTATTCTAGGGACTATAGACTACAAAAAATTGTGAATTCAAATGTGGTTATTTGTTACTATTTTATAGTGTTGTTTGATAACTTTTTACTCATTATTTATTACCGATTACTCAATTATTTGTTGTTGATTATTATTATTATTATTACATTTACTAGTATTTATATGTTCATTCGTAGTTTGTTAATTCATTTATTTTTAGAATTTTTGTTTATTTTACTCATTTTTATTAAAATATTTTTTTTATTTTTATTGAAAAATAAACATCAAGATGATATAACAAACCTTACTACTCATTATGCATCACTGACCAGCATAAATAGTCAAGCCAAAATACAACACAGTCATGGCCTGAAGATTGCATTGAAGTATGAAACAAACTGACACCACTTGGTATTAATGTCAATGTTCACTTGTGTGCATATATATATATATATATATATATATACATACATACATACATACATACATACATACATACATACATACATACATACACACACACACACACACACACACACACACACACACACTTACATCAATAAGTACATAGCTTAATGATGAAAATGTAATTATTTTACACAAAAAATATTTCTAATATAATCTCCTTTCTTGTCAGTGCACTTAATAGTAATTATACAATGCTTTTTTATGGACCTTATAAATGTAGGATTATACAGTGAAAGTTTGAGATCAAAGTTCTGCTTATAATGTGCATGTGAAATTGTAACACTGACATTAAAAAAAAAAAATTTAAAAAAACATATATGTATAAAGATGAAAATATACATGCCAATGTACAAAGACTGAACATTTTTCAAATTTATTCTTTTAGGGAAAGTTCTTTTGACTTTTATCACTTTTCAATTATTTTTGCTAATTTGACTAATTTTACTATGCCCAGTTAGAGAACAAGACATTTCAGAATTGTTTTTAGTGAAAAAATCTTAATTCACAAAGACTGAAGAGTGACTTACAGAGCAAGAAATGCTTGTATTAAAAATGTAAGTAAAAAAAATTACCTAAAAGAAAAAGAGAAATCTATTATACTTAGTTAAGAAAACTTATCAAAAAATACTTGATGGGAAATAAAAACCACTTTCCCCACTCCCAGGTATTAGAAATTTGTGATATATGCATATAGAAAAAAAAAATCATTTTTTTGGTAGTGAAGCTATATTACAGCAGAGAGAAAGTGACTGATGCCAATATGCCTGATCAGAACCAATGGTATTGCAGATTCATTTTTGGATTCTATTAAGAATCTCAAGATACATTACCAGACCAGATGTGGCAGTAATATTTGAGACAGATAAATGGTATACTTATAAAAATATAAGAAAATTTCAGTAACATTCAATATACTATCCAAATTTTTTTAAATATACTCTGCTGAAATGAAAGAGGATCTTATATGCTATGAAATTCTGTGATAAAATTAACTACTTCACAACATTCAAGCATTGAGTCATTTCTTTTCATGGTCATAATGTTGTTAAATTATTTAATTGACACTTCTGTATTAAACTGGAAGCTTTGTATGTTTCAGTACAATCACAGAAAAATGTATTTTGCCTTTCACAAAGGAAAAAAAACACAAAGCTTTTACACTCTGAAAACCTAAATTTTGTTAAATATTTATGAAATAAAAGAAAAATATAAAAATATTTCAGTCAATACTGAAAAAAGGTATTTGAAGATCTGTTATTTGCAGTAAATTTATTTATTTATACAATATAATCAATAAAAATAATATAGGCTTTTATTGGTACAACTGTCTGATAATCTTAAGAAAATGTAACAAAGCACAGACAAAATCAGAAAAACAACCATAAAATCTTTTTAAAAATATGAGATTTGACAGACATAAAAACTAACTTAAAAGAAGTAGATTTCCCAGATGTCACTTTCAATCTAAGAAAAGGCACATATCAACCATACAGAAAGCCTAATGGCAAACCACTGTATAGTCACACATCTTCCAACCACCTGCCATCAATAATCAAGCAGATGCCACAATCAATTAACCATAGACTTTCTGACAATTCTTCCAGTGAAACCATCTTCAAGAAAACCAAGACTGAAATGATCCTAAAAGAGAGTGGATTACTGGCAAAACTCACATACACACCAATAAAAAGCCAAAAGGAAAAGAAACATCAGATGGTTCAACCCAACTTACAATAAAAACATAAAAACAAACATAAGTAAAACATTAAGATCATGTGCAAACACTTCAAGCACACTCCACAAGATATTAAACAAAAAACACAGTAAAAATCAGCTAGAATTGCACCGAGAATATGACAATAAATAAAAAAGCACAACAGATACGTAAGCAAAAAGCACACGCACAAATCAAACCCACATATAACTTCAGAACAAATATCCATTAAATGGCAATTGCTTGCAGAACAATGTAATATACCAAGCCACTATAGAATCAGCAGATACCATACATATATATATGTGTGTGTGTGTGTGTGTGTGTGTGTGTGTGTGTGTGTGTGTGTGTGTGTGTGTGTATGTGAGTAACTGAAGGACCTTGGAAACAAAGAAATTATACATACAAAACATGAACAACACAATGCTTTCTAAAAAAATCTGTAAGATTAAAACCAAAAAACAAATCACAACAAAAATATCATGGAAAATAAGAAAAACAGCATAAGCTTACAACAATAAATCCAAAAAGTATAAACTCTGTCTCGAGGAGAAAGACACACACACACACACATATATATATATATATATATATATATATATATATATATATATATATATAATACACTGTCATGGAATGAGTCAGTGACCATTTGAAAGAGGAGTTTTGAATGACTGCTTCATATCTCCAACAATATCCAGTTGTTCGCTTACCCTCGGATTGGCAAGTCACAGCAAAAGATGTTGTGTGTTCTCAAAAACAAATACAGTTGTTACAGTGCAGCATGCTTTCCAAAGGTAATTTGACATTAATCTGCCCTCTCCTAAGAACATTTGATGGTGATTTAAACAGTTTCAAGAGAGTTGGTGTCTGTATGAAGGAAAAAGTCCAGGACAACTATGAATTTTAGAGGGAAAAGTGGCAAAAATCTGGCTGTGTTTGAGGGGAGTCCACAGACTGAGATAACCTTGAGCTTGCGATCTCTCAATCCTTATCTGGCATGTGTTAATACGAAGTCTACATTTCAAACATTACAGACTATGCTTCGTTCAGGCACTTACAAAGACCTTGCTTCTTGTGGTTGGCCAGCAAGATCCACAGACCTCACCATTTGTGATTATTTTCTTGCGAGGATATGTAAAAGATTGCATTTATGTTCCACCCCTACCCACTAACCTTGATGACCTTAAACATTGAATAAAAATAGTGAACAACTCAGTGAATTGTGATATGCTGACACATGTATGGGAGGAATTCTCTTATCACATTGATGCTGCCCATGCTGAAGGTGGTGCCACATTGAACACTTGTAATTGATTAAAAGTTCATTCATTTTTAATAACCCTATATATATATATGTGTGTGTGTGTGTGTGTGTGTATGTGTATGTGTATGTGTGGTATAGTACAGGTACTAAATCCGTTGGTATATAATCCACGTAGATCCTAATATAAAATATTAAAACTGATTCACAAAAAGAGCTCAATGTATTTATTATAACAGAGCATATAAATTGCATAATGGAAAAACTAACGCTGAATGTGTCAGCCTTATTCAATTCAAATGGTGGAATGTATTAAGTGTCGGAACTAGAGATTTAAAATTTCATATTTAACAAAGACAGCAGTTGAAAAATTGGTACAGAGCCAACCCATAATATTTTTTAAAATGTCTTCATAGAAGTAGGTTTATACTTATATAATTTTCATCTGGCTATTTTTTTTAATTATCTAACCCTTCTATTGTTAAATATATTACTAT
Source organism: Acanthosepion esculentum (assembly GCA_964036315.1). Taxonomy (NCBI): domain Eukaryota; kingdom Metazoa; phylum Mollusca; class Cephalopoda; order Sepiida; family Sepiidae; genus Acanthosepion; species Acanthosepion esculentum. Next base: position 92,944,729 of record OZ038495.1, on the reverse strand, counting down.
AGTTATTTCTATATGTTGCCTTCTCCATATCGATCCTATCTTTAACCTTTTAATTCTTTTTTCCTTTTATATGTTGTTTTTTTTATATATTACTGGGTATGGTTTGTATTCTTAATAATTTCACTTAGCTTTAAAATTTTAAAATGGTTAATATCAATATATTAAAAAAGAATATATTAAAAAATAATGAATAAAAAAATATATATATAAACTATCTAAAAGCGATTTATTGTTAATCTTATATCTTATTTGTAAGCATATTTTGGTAATTTTATTTATATAATTAATAATTTCATTTTGTGAAACTCCTCTTTTCGACCTTCTTTTAATTTCTGCGAAAACTCAGAGTTGCTGAGAATCCGCCACAAGTGCCCAAGACAAAAAAGAGTTCAATGCCCGACTTGTTTTTGATGGAGGATACCCCATCAACAGGACCATAATCTGCAAAGAAGGTCCCCAAATGGTCCTCCATGATATACATAGATATCCCATGTAAGGTGATCCAAGTTTTTCTGGTGCCCATGTACTCCGTTTGAAGCCTCATTGTCTTGGTGATGAGAGTGCTCCCTGCCAGAGCCTTAGCCACTTCTACAGATGTGAGCACTTTGGCCCTGATATTTAAAGCCTTTAGGGCTTCTTCCATAGCATCCCTGCTAACTGCCATGAATTTTCTGGATGATATTGACTGTCAACAGGGAGATTGTCCTTGCAGCCACTGTCTCCATAACCGAAGACATCAGCAAAAGTTCATTTTTTGAGATGAAATCTTTGTATTCATCTCTCAGTCTTTTATAATATTCAGGCCCATTTTTGGGGCTTTTCCACCACCCTTGCTGAAGGTGACGAAGTTGTGGCCACTAGGTATTTACTCTGTCTCCCCACTAAGACGAGTTGTGACACAAAGTCTTTTTTAAGGTGGGGGACCCAAGTGCATACACCCAGACCAGGAATAAAACTTGCCTGCAGCTGCAGGTTGGTTGCACTGACCTTAGTGCGAGCACTGATCCCTCTCCATGTGGCAATGAGTAGCCTTGTGCAACTGTTCCCCAGGGCTGGCACCTCTCAGTATAATTTTTCTCAGTTAACTCTGCTCAAAGACAGATGTGTTACAAACTACTCCACACTACAAAGCTCAATATCTGTATTATATATATATTATCTACTTCAAGGCAATATCACTCTTCAGGTTTAACTAATTTGCATATTGATTTTAAAAAGTTTATTTTATTAATTAACAGTCCTTCATTACTGTTCTTTTATTCAAGGATTGTTTTGATTTTCATATCAAAAATAGTTCTTATATAGTGCAGAAAAGTTTTTGAAATTTGCATTTTACTTAGCCTTCAACAAGTTGGCATCTATTTGTAAAACTTTCCTTAACTATATAACAAGCCAATTTATGAATGAAATGATCATTTAAAATTTATGTTTCAAAGATTTCAAGTAGTGAATATATCTTACTTTGCAAAGCAATAGTGAGTGGGTGAAGACTGCTAGTATATATATATATATATACACACACACACACACACACACACACACACACACACACACACACACACACACACACACACACACAAACAAAGACTTTTACCCACAGAAATAGTACATAGACTTGAACAAAATAGATGTCAGTATTGTATCTTTAGGACTCTTTCGGTCAACACTTTTTCAAAAGGTAAGCATTGGTGATATACAATCACAATCAAGACACATTAACAACAACAACAACAAATGAGGAGGGAAAGTTGGAACACAATTAAAATAAATTTTAATTTTGTTAGACATGAGTTGGACAAATTGATTTTTCCTGTTCCTGTTTATGCTTGTTTTGTTCAATTTGAACAAATTTCGAGCCAAAATTAACTTTTTTGACTTCTTTCGTCTTTGTTATTTCGCCAATAAGTTGTGGTTAGAAAAACTAGTTATAGAGAGTGATAGAAATACTTAAATAGCCTTGTCTCTAAAAGGTTCAGAGTTGACAATGGAAATTCTAGTAAACATATTTTCAATTTTTCTAGTGTCACTCTGAGATTGAGCTGATGGTTCTTTATCGGACTTGGTTTCTGCATACCACCTTCTAAAACTTGTAAGGAACAGATTTTCTCAATTAAATAAACATGTTCCTTCCTCTTCTGATAAGTGTTCTGCTATTAAGGCTAGATGACTTGAATTGTCTAATGAATATGCTTCACTCACTGCTGAGCAGGATTTTCTTGCTTGGCAAAGCATTCATTTTCAAGCTATAAAATCTTTAAAGTCAAAGAACAATGTGTATATTACTAAACCTGATAATGGTTCTGGCATTGTCAACTTAAACAGGCAAGATTATTTGGATAAAATGGGCAATATTTTGAAGGATTCCTTATAGCTTAAGATGATTGGTCCCCTGCTAATACGTGTGACAATACTAGCATGGCTGGTGAGAACACAAGAGATGGTTGCTCTCAGTATACAAGAACAAGCTAATCTCTAAAAAGATCTCTGATAGGGTTAGACCTGTAGGATCTCAACATCCAAGAATAATTTGGACTACTGAAGGTACATAAGAATGGTGTAGCACTGAGACCTATCTTATATACAAACTCCTGCATCTTTTCCAACCGATCATATTTTGGTTTTTCTCAGACAAAAAAAATTGCCAGGATAGGATGCTGAACACACCAAACAACTTTTGTTGTGTCCTCAAAAGATGTACTGAGAGTGATGAAAACCAAATATCCAGTCGACATCATAATATTTGGAGTGATCACTAGTGACAGCAACATTTCCAGTCATCTTCCCACAGTCTCAGCACAGAGTACTACATCAAGTGCCTTGAGGAGGTAGTGCTACCTTGAATCAAGAGGGTGGATGCTGGAAGACCCTACGTCTGGCAACAGAACTCTGCACCATGCTACACAAACAGAAGTACCTAATCATGGCTCTCAAACATTTCCTACAACCACATCACCCCTTACATCTGGCCACCTAACTCCCCAAACTGTAACACTATTGATTATTATGTGTGGAGCACAGTTAAGCAAAAGACGAACAAAACTCCTTGTAATACCAAAGATAAACTGAAGGCAAGGATTATGGCAGCATTTACCAACTTAAACAAGGAGACTGTCCATAAGAGTTGTAGGAGGTTCTGAAGTCATTTGGATGCTGTGGTTGAAGCCAATGGTGATTTTATTGAATAAATTTATTCTTTAGTATTTCAAGATATTTTGTGTAATTTTGGTAAATATATCTGTTAAAATGAGATGTCAGTATTATTTTCATTTCTGTATAATTTACACAAATATTTATACATTAGGGTTTGAACCTCCATCTCTCTTGGTAGGAGAAACTGTCCGTGACTTATACCATATTGGTCAGAGAGTGCAATATTCAATATTAAATATATCTATAAGAAAATTATTGACAAAGTGGGAAAATCTTTTGTGCAATGCAGTTTATTCTTTACAACTTCATAAGTTTACGTTGATGTAACTACACATGCAAACAAGAGAGGGGGAATGCCAAAATCTTAAACTACTATTTTTCTTTCTTTTTTTTTTTTTTTTTTACATGTATGTTCGAGTAGACAGTCTTACCAATTTCATTCAATTTCTTTTCATCACATCTGTTATTAAAATCTCACATTGCAATAATATATCTGCATAGAATGGTGAAATTTTGTAAGAAGCTCAACACAAATTTACCATGGATGATCTAGCAATTAAAGCACTTTCTATACACTTTTGGCTCAGTAAATTGCTTTAAGGCTGAAAGTAACATTTTTTTAAATCGAAATTATGGTCAGATGCTTCATAATCTATGGATCTATAAACTTTTATTTAAATTCCTTGAGGTTCCTCTATGTATTCCTTGTGGCAATTATTACAGGTGATAAAATAAATGCCTCCTGCAAGGTTTAGTTTATTATTTTGTTTTGTATTCAGTAAGTATTATTGTCTTAGAAGTAGTAACAGATTTTATGGTAAGCTTAGATAAAATTCTTTTCACTTGTAGTTGAGAGAGTTGGTATAACTGGTTCTGGCATATAAAAAATCTGGCAATCTAACCTTTGTGTCCCCAGCAAAAAAAAAAAAAATGGTTTGTCAAAAAGGACAAGTTTTCCCTTGACACCACTATTGTTTTAACTACCTTCACACCTCAGCAATGTTTGTTTTAAAAAGCAGTGATTAAAATTTTTATAAAAGTGAATTTATACATTTTTTGTTCTTGAGAATTTACAACAAAAATATCAAATACAATTAAAAGAATAATTTTATATTCACAACATTCTAAAAACAAGTACAACTGTAATAAAACTAATGCCATGTAATATTTATGATTTACCAGTTTTATATTATATATATATATATATATATATATATATGAAACATGGGATATCTGTGTGTCTGTATGATACCTTTTCACTAGATATCCATCCAACCAATTTTGACCAAACTTGACACATATATTGTACATTGTAAGAGATAGGTTCTTAGTCTAAAAAAAATAGATAATTCAAAAAAAAAAAAAAAAAAAAAAAAAAAAAACAATCAATAAAACCGATCAAAAATTGATAAATTTAACTTTTTTCCTTCAATTTTATTTAAACTTTGTATGTAGCTTACTTGCATCAACGATACCTCATTTTTATTTCTACACCACTGCATTTAGCAAAAAACTGTGAAAAACGATTTTAACACAATTTCAACACAAATTTTAAACTAAAATCTCCCTCAATTTTCAAGTAATCTAATACAAACTTCACTCAATTGTAGCCAACAATAAGTTGATTGTTCAACAGTCATTCAACTTGATAATTGAGTCCACATATCGTGAAAACCCATGTAAATAGCAAAAAATGGCAATTTTTACTGGTTACTTATTTTTCATTGATGTTTCAACCAATTTTCATCAAACCTAACAATTGCTTCATAAATGTATACTCTTTCACATCTATGGTAGCACACTGACAAATTGAATTTCAAAAACTCAAAAATAATTGTGGTCTGAAGTGGGTCTTCATGTTGCCTGTTTTACCCCTTCATGTCTTCAGTTAACTTTGAATAAATACAGACTACTTCTGTTATATCAGTAACTGCATTAATTCAAAATGTTTTTTAATGAAAGTACTTTAAAGTAATTGAAGAAGATAGACTGTTACATTTAAACATGATGCTATTTTTGTTCCATTCTAAATGAACACTTTCTGATCAACCAACTGGGTATGGCTGCTAGTAAAGAAATAAACATGAAAACAATTTATTATTCATAAATTTATCAACAATGATTAAAATATATGAAGCAACTATAAGGAAATCCTTATTATTTAGTAAAGTTCAAATCAGTTGGCAATTAGCCAATGTTTTGCCAATAAACAATATAATAAATAGTTTAAATAAACAATCTAATAGCGTTTGCTGCTTTTGCCATCAATTCTCAAGAACAAAATGTATTCACTTTCATACGTTTAGGGTTTATTAAAATTATAATAATTGCTTTTTAAAACAATAAATATTGCAGGGGGAGTGAAGATAGTTAAAACAATAGTCATGTCAAAGGAAAAACCATCCTTTAGACACAAATGTTAAAGATTGCCAAAATTATATAATTTTCCCCATATATAAGTACCATTTCCATTTAGGATGTAAGCAATCATGGCTCTCCTGATTCCTTTCCTTTCTTATCTATGAATTGCCATGTATTCTTGGGATACTGCTATGACTTCCTGTTGCCTTCTCCATAGTTTGGAATTCAGAGTTTTCCTTCTCTTAGACATTGCTACCCAATGCTAGAAAGTCGTCTACCCTGCTATTTAGCCGCTGTGATGGTGGGGTCCATGCCATTCCTAAAAGGCATAAATGTGAACTTAGCTTGCCAATTCCACTTTCCACACTGATATCCTTTAACCAAATGCAATCAACCAGGTTTTAAGAATTACATCCACTGTCTGAGGAAAGAGAGAAAAACTCAACTCTACAATTATAAATTTGAAATTTTCACAAGTGAGTGAGTCAGAACAAAAGTATCAGCTAACCAGTAGAGCATGTTATGAATAATTAATGCTCCAACAATAAGTGGTGCATAGCTTGAGAAAAAAAATTTCATTATCTTTAAATAGGCTTAAATTAAGAAAATTTGAGCCAGCCTACATACAAAGTGAAATGTCACTCAGCCACGGGGGGGGGGGCATAATTAGTGATCAAAGTAAATTCAAGTTGTAATTATGAACAGACTTTGAGATATTCATATCCTTTGGTGTCGCAACTTTGGTGAATAGGACCATAGAATCTTCTTGTCTTCTACCAGGAGTTACCAAACCTCAAATAAGAAATATGACAACAAGAAATCCGGTTTCCTAGACTTTAAAGTTTAAGTTTATATATAAAAAATAAAAATCCTATCAACGAAATTTAAAAGCTAGGGATAAACATATATCTTGCTTGATCCCACTTAAAAAGTGTTGTTTGTTCCAAGAAAATCTCTTTTTAAATGTCAGGTTTTTTTTTGTTTTTTTTACTAAAAAAACTTTTTCCTACCATTGTTGATTACAGCAGTTAAAGAAAAGTTACTTTTTATCCACTTAAAACAATGACAAATGCTTTTTTTTTCAACATAAAATAACTAATAAAATTTGGCATAGTTAGTTCCAGAATCCCAACAAAAATATTGGGGGGGGTGATTTCATAAATTTACACAGTCTCTTAAACATCTACCTTTTTTAAAAACACAGGTTGGTTTAATAAAGCCTAAAGTTATGTAAGGACAAAAGAAAGTAATTCAAATTTAATTTAATGTTTAAAAATTTAGCGACAAAAAGGTTATTGATCTCTAGCTAGATATCGATTGAAACTTCTGGGTTTCTCCGTCCAGTAGTACATTTAAAAATACTACAACAAACAATCATAATTATTATTATTTGTCCACAACTCAACCAACTTAAGTAAGAAGTTTTATATATTTATGGAGCTCTCAGTAAATATCAAGTTCATTACTAATGACTTGGAAAACCAAAAAGCTATTTTTTTTTTCATTTTTTTGTATTTATTTTCCTACCTAATGCTTCAAAAATCTGACCAATTGTACTTGAGGAAAACCTCAAAATTGCTCCAGGTACTTAAAATGTATTCACAAAAAATGAACATTAATTTTCCTCCTTCTTTACTTATCACATAGGACATGAACTCAGAACCCAATATTCTGGTTCCTTTTATTTTCAAGAATACATTAACCTTACTTTGTGGTATTAGCTGACTGCGTTCCCCTCCATTTCTATTTTTAAGACTTTAATTTTGATCTCATATTTAAAGATTGAATATATTTTGAAGATTTATGTTTAGGTAAGTTTTTATGTTCATTTTTTAATATTAGCTTTCCTTACACTTAATGTCCAAAGAATATACCAAAAATGAAATGTTGCATTATCAATAACGAAAAAAAAAAGTATGAAAGTTGGAATTACATTATTACAGTGCTTAGAATTGCTTTTTTGAACTCTAGTCTAAACATAGATAAAGAAAGAGGGACATTGTCACATTACTGATTATTACTCATTAAAATCAAAGTTGTAAACAAAATTAATTGATTTTTTAAAGTTAATTCCTAAAACATTTGAGACAATGATTTTCTTTAGTTTTTATAACGTCCGGATTCTGTCAGAGTTTTTATTTGTTTTTAATACAGACAACTTTCCAGGTTTGGTTTAAGTTCCCAACTGAATTTGCTTGATATCTGTGAACTTACTGTGGCATAATAATTGATTAAGTTGTCTTTGTAAAATGTAAACCATTTAAAAAAAAAAAAAAGAAAAAAGTACAGAGTTCGATCATCTCTAGGTATCCCCTACCAATTAATCTCATCTTCTTAACAATAACAAGTCTTTCAGTTGATATTTTTCTGTAGTAACGTTTTCATAAAGCAGGAATTGAAGGATTTTTCAAATAGACAAAAAAAAAAAAGAGGAAGGAATCTTCTGTTTTGTACGCGTCATTTTTGCAAAATATCAAATGTCCATAAGACAAATAACGGTGAAATAATGCGAAAATTTGATATAATCAATAAAGCACGACTTCAGTTAAAATGTGATGAATTTAATTTACTAATACTGGCAAGAATAATAATAACAAACATTAAATAACATTTTAAATCTTTTTTTCCAAACAAGAATAAGTTAATTAAAAAGAAAAGAAAAAAAACATACACACTGCTGCGAAAGAAACGGGGAAAACAATGAGCATCATGTGTTTTAGTTTTCTAAAAAATAATTTAAATCAAAAGAAATAATCGTCCTCAGCTTGTGTGTAATCAGTACGATTTATGAAAGTACAAGTTATTTTAATTTCCAATAAAGTTTAGCAAAATTATATGAAAAACTTAAGTTTCATATCTCAAAAACTTTATGGCCGATTCGTACGGAAAAAAATTATTGGAAAACCTAACATTCTTTTAATAACATACTTCAACAAAATTGTAAAGCATTTTTAGTTTTTACCTTAAGATTTTTTTAAGATAAAAAGTGAATGTTGATTGAAATAGAAATGTGGAATTATGACCACGTTGCTGTCTAGGAATTTAAAATTATTTTTATCTCTACATTTTTAGACATTTTGAAAATACATGACATTTTTGAGCGGATATTTTTTTAAATATAAAAAGACAAGGCAAAGTTTTAAAAGTCGAGTTTTAATTATTTAAATCTCATAATAATTAATCAGTCATTTTAAAAACAAAATCTAAATTTTAATAACTTAGCAAGACAAACCAGTTTTATTTTTTTACGATATTTTTTTTAAAAATAAGAGAAAAAACAATTGAATTGTAGACAAGTTACCGTGTGGCGGGCGTGATTCATTCAACTTTTTAGAATTTTGAAAAGTTAAAACTTAAAGGCTAGTTTCAAAGACTAAAGAGTTATAAAATGTTTTCAATTACCTGTGTCTGAAATTAATTGAGAAAAAATAATGTAATTATTTTTTTCTTTACTTTTTTGCTACAATTACGTTAATTAATAAAAATTCAGAAAAAAGTTTTTATGCATTTTTGTTTTTCAACATTACAAAGTTAAAGATAGAATATTTCGTGGGGGTGACTAAAAAAAGAGAAAGAAAAGTAGAAAGCAAAATTAAATTGAAATGAAAGATTTGACATGAAATTTTAAATGTTGCAATGCAAAAACAAAGAGAGAAAACATCAAGAACTTTGAAATAAAATGTTATTTTAAAAATGTGGAGTAGAAAAATGCCTGAAGATGTCACGTAAATATTTTGTTAAACTTTTTCCTCATAATGAAACTAATAATAATAAAACAGTTTTTATTCTGTTCGAAGAGTAACAACAAGCCTCCTTAAGTTCTTAAATCTTTTTTTTTTTAACTCATTTAAAACTAAATACGAAAACCAATTTTTAAATTTACTTACGTTTCGAGGTTACTTTTTACCCACTTCAACATTATTAGCTTTTTTTCTCTTCTTTTTGGATGTTTTAATCATCACAAAGAAAAATTACCAAAAACACGTCACGGTAGTACTCGGAGTAGTAGTAGTAATATAATAAATCTAATCGCTTGGTATCCAAGTAAGTACTTCATCATCCAGGTTGTCTATTTCCCAACTCTTCATTAACAAGTCCCTGTTTCCTTCTCTTCAAGTGCGAAGGTGGGAGCGATCTATGGTGAAGGATGTGTATTTTAAAATGCCTCAAAATATTGGTAAAAAGAAAAAACAAACAAAAAAACCTTGGAAGCCTCGGGATAGCTAATGGCAGTTATAGACACAAGTAGTGAGTAAAATTATATGGGAGGCCTGACTCTGCTACCACCTCTGCTGCTTACTAGTGCATATTTTGTTTGTTTAGGGTTACAGTGGTCAACATTAGTTACTAAAGAATAAGAAGGGTTAAACAGTCCACCAATGTGTTGTTCCTAAAACACGGACCACAAGGCTTCTCTTCGAATTTAAACTAGTGCCTTATTTCGCGACACTCAGAAAATGAATATTGGAGTGGAAGTGCTGCCCGTGTTTGCCAGCTGGATATTATTATTTGTTATTGTTTGCACGACCCAGCAACATGTGAGATGAGAGAAAAGAAGAGAAAGTAAAAGAAATATGGACGATAACAGAATGAAGTTTTGGGCAGTAGTCATCTATTACGAGACGAATTCAAAAGAAACAATTTTTTTATGTTGACAAAGTCAAAAAGTTAGTGAACTGAGACAGCTTTACTTTCTTTCTAAGAAAATGAAAATATTAAATTCTTTTTCTGTTTCAAGGTAAAATGAAGAGAGAGAGAGAGTGAAAAAAGAAAGGAATAAAAAAGTTTAAAAAGAAAAAGAAAGTAGGGACAGTGCGAGGCGAGGGGGGAAGAAAAAGGACTTAAAAGAAAACGACGGTCAATGGTGTAGTGAAAATTAAAATTGAGACAAGTTAAAAATGATAGTAAAAGTAAAACAATCAATAAAGTAAGCTATCCAAGAAAAGTTGGAAAATCAACAAAGTAATCGATGAAGAAAGAAATCAATAGAAAGGGGGGGGTAAAAAAACAGTCACATTTCATTTGAAATATCAAAGCTTAGCCAAGAAGCAGACGATGACTGAAATATTCAAGAGAAGGATACCTTGTTGGAGTTAGGGTGATTGACTAATATTTTAAGGTCTAAGGGTGTAGTAATGAAACAAATCCATTTACAATCACTACAACTACCCAGAGGCAACATGGAATTTCTCTTCTTTTTCTTTTTTTTTAACGACTAGGTTCGGCGACCTATTTTCAGTCTTTGCTCTCTAACAGTGACAGATAAAAAAAAAACAAAAAAAAACAAGTAGGTAAGGTGAAAAAGAAGGAATGAACTGTGAGGGGAACACGCGGACAAGGTGAGAGACAGAACAGGTGAGAAGGAAGAGTTGGGCTAATTACGTCGGTAGGGTTTTACTTTTACCTATGTAATAGCAGAGAAAAACTCAAAAGATGAAAAACAAATATTTAGATGAAAACAGCAGACTTAAAAAATGTAATGAATTTTCACAGGTGATACTAGAAAATGCACAAACAAAAATAGGATTGTTTTTTGTTTTGTTTTTTGACAATTTGATTGTTTCAAAGTATAGAGTAAAAAAACAAACTATATGTCATCCAATGGAAGAAAAAGTCAAATCTTGGGGGTTGATCATTTAATTGGAGACAGTGGATGGATTTAAAAAATAAATAAATGTGTAATTAGATTTTAAAAGTGATGATGGATGATTACAAGTCTACTTAACTGAAATTTTCTAAGCATAGAAACACACTCAGTTCCTTTTTACATGATTAAAAAAGAAAAAAAAGTTATTACCACATTACCTAGAATACAAGACATCATATAGGCAAGTTAAATTTTATCATCTTGACCATACTGACAAATAAATCAATTGGTACTTTTACTTATTTAAGATTTAAGTTTTCTCTTTTCAATATCACTCGCAGACACATACACACTCGTGTATACACACATACACAAATGAAGATAAATGTAAAATTGTGCTCTGAATTTTTATTCATAATGACTATTTTCAAATTAAATTACAGAACGCATTTCATTGCTTGACCAAAAATTGGAACAATTTATATTCTGCTCCAAAAAAAGATAGATTCTCAAAAACCAGAATATAAATATAAAAGTGAACACTGAGTAGTGACAGTCTGTTTCATGTTTCAACATAATTTCAGACCATCAGATGGTCCTGAAACATGAGAAATATTGTCACCAAATGGTGTTGATCTCAGTGTATATTTACATTCACTCTATCTCCAATATTTAGCACATTTACCCATAAATATAGCATAACTTAAAATTATATTTTTATCATATATATGAATAAAATAGACAAAATAGTACTTAGACCTTGCTAAAATGTTTCATCATTTGTATTTCTAATTGTCTATTTTATCCAATTTGTCTTCTCTACAGATATATTCTGAGAACTTTAACACATGCACACACACACACACGTTTCATTAAAGACAACAGACAAGGTACTGAGATTAAGCATTTTATTTAATTTTACTTGTGTTTGAATACATGTCTTCTTTTTTGGACACAGTGTGTGTAGAAACTGTAGAACATCCCTATAATTCTAGAAACAGACACACAATCCCTACATCTAGTTAAAAAGTAAAAGTAAAATCATCTAAATGACTAAAAGTATAACCGAAAGGACTCAGAATTACAGAACATTTGGACAGTTTCTACACACTCTGTGTCCAGAAAAGACTTGTTTGAACACAAGAAAAATTAAATAAAAAGCTTAATCACAGTACCTTATCTGTCATCTTTAATAAAACATGTATAAATGAGGGATTGCTACCTAAATACACAATATATATATATATATATATATATATATATATAAATAATATTATTTTCAAAATCCATGGACATGGGTACAACACCAGAAATTCTTATTTTTCTTGAAGTAGTCAGTAAAATGTATATATAAATGCTCAACAAAGAAAATCTGCATACACACAAGCACACACATATATATATACACATATATATATGTGTATATATATATATAATATATATATACACACACACACATATGTGTATATATATATATATATATATATATATATATATATATACATACACACACAAAATGAGAATGAATCGAATATAAATTTTAATGTTCATAACATTAATTTAAAAGTGAGCTCAATACAAAAGTAGAGCTGTATTCTTTATTTTAAGATATTATTACCTGTTGTAATATCCTAAAATAAAAAATTATATATATATAAGAATGCAAAACAATTTCTTCAAGAAAGCCAACCATGGCACAGGCCAAGGTAATAGACACAAAAATTTGAACTTGATTAATTAAAAAATGATTACAAATCAAGTTTTGTATAAATACAATTTTAAGAGTCAAAAAATTGATTTCTGAACTTAAATAAAATTACAAAAATAATACCAGAATGAAAATAGTTACACCTAAATAAATATATAGTTTTGCATTCACATTAATTCAAACTGATTTTCAATTAAACTTTTCTATATAGTTGATACATGGACCATTTTTCCTACTGGAAGATTATTTTTTAAAAAAGAAGTTAAGCAAATTTGTATCTTCTCAAAAATTCAAATTTTGATTAATAATTGTTTAAACTAAAACAACAAAAAGCTTTCAACTGTTTATGAAATTATGCAATCAAAAAATAAAAATCAAGTTACAAATGCTGAAAACTTGCAATATTTACCGTGAGATAACGTACAGAGCTGTGTGGCTCACAATCTCTCAGGGAAATAACAGATCTCCACTTAGAACATCAGCTTGTTTTGCTTGCTTTCTTTTTGAAAATAATAAACAAGAAACGTTCTTAATAAGGTCAAAATTTTTGCTTTCTCAAGGAATCCTGATAATTATCCTCCTGCATGAGATTATTTAAAAAAAAAAATTTTGTTGGGGAGGTGGGTGAAGAATGATGGTATACAACAGGTAACTTGTGGGTAAAATAATGTAGCCATTCAAAAACATCTCCTGAAAAAGCAAACACATGCATATGCATGTGTAATGGGAGGGAGAAAAGAAAAAGTCAAAATTGAGTTTGGTGGACAGTAAATGTCAAGAGAAGGATAAAATTTGTTATTTTGAAATTAAATTAATAAGTGCAAAGTTGGCAACTGAAACATTAGACAGATTCTGCTTGAAACAGGGTGGAACATCACATTTACTGTGGTTCAATTGGTTAAAATGATATTTTAAAAGAGCAAAAGAAAAAAAAAGAAAAATGTGCAGTTTGAAAAACTTGTTATAAGCCTAATGTAAATATCCACAAGACCAATAGAAATTATAAAGTTCCAGCAAAAAGAAAATAGTCTTTCATTTGCTTTAAACACTTAAACAACAGGAAAACATTGTACAATCATTCACATATCAAACAGGTAAAAATAACAAGAAAATTCATTTTTTAAAAGGCAGATTCCACGCTCATTTTCAATTTTTAAAAAAACTACAAAAATGATATTTGAACTTTTTTAAATTCTAAAAATAAATCAAAAAAGGAAATAAAACAAATGCTAGGTTTCCAAATTGAATATTTTTTAACACTTTGATCCTCTTTGAAGCATTCCATAGAGTTGTGCATTGTTTACACCAAGTTGTCATCATTTTAAAAAAAAATCTTCTCTCTTCAAGCATACATGCAGGCATAGCATTGTTTTTGGCTTGTCCTTCTAGCCTTATTTCCAGGCAATTACTCCAGGAAATGATGTAACCTCGTGAATCTGAGTAAATAGTAACCTTATAGTTGCCATTTAGGCAGAAATCATGAATGAATGATGTCTGTATGTAGTATTATGAGTAATTGGTAAAAATGCCCACAAACAGAATTCAGAAAGTTTCCAATAATAAAAAAGAAAGAAAAAGAATGACAAATAATACTAAGCAAAACAATATATATGCAAGACAAAACTTAGCAAAACAACAGTTATAAGACAAAAATATTCTTGCTTTGAATATTGCTGTCACATATGGTCTGGTGCTCCTGCTATATATTTAGAGATTTTTGATAAATTCCAAAGAAGAATCTATATATTATCAGTCCTGGCATCTCGGCTTCAGTTACTTTCCCACTGCTTGTGCTTTTGATAAATACTTTCATGGTAATTGTTCTGATGAACTTTCTTCTATGAAGACAGTATGAATTTAAGCATACTCCTAAATTAGTAGCAAGGACTCATCATTTTACAGTTGAAATGGCTAGATGTAACCATGAATTCTATGCTAACAGTTTCTTCTGTGACACTTCTCACTTGAACTTTCTTCTGGCTTCTTGCTTCCCAATTGGCTTTGATCTTCAAAAGTTTAAATGCAGTGTCAGGCATCATTTTGATTCTTGTTCTTTTATTATTCTCTCACTTTAATAGTATATTTTTTGTCATATTTTCTAACACTCAATAGCCTTTTGCATCTTAGTGGCTTTATTGCCTTGCTTGGGGTGAACAGATTAAGAAAAAAATTTTCACAAAGTAAGAATGGTGTTAACACACAAAAGGGATACAGAAAAGTGATTATAGCATTCTGACTTCAAGACAAGAAAGAACTAAAATATGACAGGTGAGACCAAGAAGTGACCTATCTTATTGGCTAGGAAGAAATATCAGCAAGCATCTGTATGAATTGTCTATAATTTAGGGGAGAGCAGTCATTTTTATAAATTGAAGCCAACAATTGATTTTTGCCATTTAGCCACAAATCAGGAATGGATGATGCATGTATCATTGGAAAGAATGTTTAAATGATATTTGCTGATCTCCAATGGAACATCAATTCATGCTACCTGACATTTAAGTGTTAAAAGTCATATCAGTTCTATTGTGTTATATTTATATATTGTTAGGAAGCAGACCTTTTTGCAATGTCAATTCTCTTATGTCTTATAATATGAATGTAGAATATACAGGGGCTGCAAAAGGTATGCAGTAGCTTTGCTGGCTTTTACCCCTATGGACCTCTTTTTCTGAGAATGGGTAAAGGATATATATTTTGGTTTTCATTACTGTATACCTACTTTTGCATCCCCTGTATATCATGATAAGGAGCTGGTACATGGCAGCACACATAGAAATTTTATCATTTTACTCCAAGCAAAGCAATAAAGCCACTAAGATGCAAGGTATTACTGAGTGTGAGGCAATACGAGTAAAACAAAACATTGTTAAGGAGAGAAAACAATAAAAGAACAGGAATTAACAAAAAAATAATAATTGACATTGCATTTAAATTTTTGAAGATCAAAATTGGCTGGAAAGCAAGAGGCCAGAAAGGAGTTCCACAATTGAGAAGTGCAAGAGAAGAAACTGTTAGCATAGAACTTACAATTACATCAAGCCATTTTGACTGTAAAATGATGAGGTCTTATTGCCAATCTAGTACTGTGCTTAAATATGTAAAGTCAGGGTACCAAAGAGAAAAGTTCATCAGAATTACCAGGAAAATATTTATATTTTTATAGAAAAGTACAGGAAGCTACATTTGAAATAACAGTTGACTGTATAGTTTCATCCTCTATCGATTCTAGAATTGGACTCAGCAAGATAATGTAGATATGATGTAATAGACAAAGAAGTAGTGTAGCTGTAGCATTGTAAATGTGGCAGCCATAGAGTGCAAATAGAATTTAACCCTGTTTGATTGCAAAATGATGGCTGGGAACTGAATAGCTCATTCTGTCTCTAAGTTGGCAAGTTCTCAAGGTTTTTTTTGTGGGGTGCAACATTAGCAAGGATATATCAGGAATACATGAAATCCAGACAAACATCTGTGTCACATGAAAACTGGACACCCATAGATGATGCAGGAATCTGGTGACTGACAATATGTTAACCGCCAATAATAATAATGACTGACAATATGTTAAGCGCTCAATTCCCTCCACCCATCAGTACACTCTCCATAGGATTTCAGAATTGTCAACCAACGAGGGTAACATTATTGGCACCATGGCATTAGTTACTGGACCTTGCCTTACCCAGAGAACATTACCATTAGAGCAGGGAAGACTGGTGTTAACTGGTCAGACAAGTCACATTTGCAATTCTTTTGGGAAGATGGTTGAGTTTGTATGAAAAGGAGATCACATCAGTCAGAGTTCAAATTCTGACCAAGTCTGTTTCATTTATTTCATGTTAATACTTTTGGAGAGGCATGAATCCATCTTCCTCCAGCTATGGGTTAAACATCAGGGCATGCTGTACTGTCTTGCTTTTATCGGCAGTCAATCTAGAAGGAAAGTTGAATTCAAATCTGCATAAATAATGGGGTAGACTGGTCTCTTTAGCCTTGGTAGATCAACTAGCCTGAATTCCAAACCAGCCTGAAGGAGGATGAGCTCTGTCAGGTTATTTTACCCTAGATGTACCCTCTGCTGCAGTAGATGTGATTTCCCTATGACCCTCATGAGTTACAGGATTTGTGATGATGATGATGATGATGATGAATATATAAGAAGAGTTTTGATCAATGATGACAAAACCCATTGACTTAACATCTATCAGGAATTAGTCGAGATTTTATTTATCTCTACTACTTAAATAAAATAATCCTGTTTTGAAATAGAATAAGCATTGATTTGCTTAAATAAAAGAAAATATAGAAGTAAATCAAACAAGGGAGTCAACTAAACACACCCAATTTATATAGGTTAGCAATTTATCAAATAGAAGTTTGTGTCCTCAAGAGATTTTTTATGGAAATGAAAGAAATGTTATTTTCAGAAAAATGTGGGGAAAAAAACCTACTTTCTCTGTGTGAATGCTTGTTACATATATTTTAAAGTAAATATATGTTTTTTAGATTGATTTTTCTGCCTGTACTTAAAACATTGCCAAGAAGGAAAGAAAATAAAAAGAACCAAATTCATATGAAAGTTTAGAAAGGCATGTGGGAAATAATGACATTTTTTCATGTATGATTTAAGAGCAAATCAAACTCATATTTTTACCATTTTAGTGAAAAGATATCACCACCACCACCACCACCACTGCTACTACTACTATTACTACTACACTGCAGCCACCACTATTGCTACATCACTACCACTACTAGAATATCACCATCACTACTATTACACCACCACTACCACATTACTAATACTACTACACTGCCACCACCACTACTACTGCACTACCACCAACACCACTACATTACTACTACCTCTACCACCACTACTATCATTACATCACTACCACTGCTAATACATCACTACTACTACTGCTACTATTACACTACCACCACCACCGCCACCACTACTACATCACTACCACCACACTACTACATCAATACTATACTAGCACTGCTATCATTACATCACTACCACTGCTAATACATTACTACTGCTACTATTACACTACCACCACCGCTGCCACCACTAGTACATCACTACCACCACACTACTACATCAATACTATACTAGCACCACCACTACTAATACATCATTAGTACTTCTTTTACACTACCACCAGCTACATCACTGCTACTACACCACCACTACTCCACTATTCCATCACTACTACACTACCACAAACGGTACTACTACTACATCACTACTACTAATACTACTACAGCACCACAACCATTATTACTACTATTGCTACCAACGCCACCACCACTACTACTACATTACTACTACTACTACTACTGCATCACTACCATGACCACAACCATGACACACCCATTACTTATCCTTTTTATCATAATGAAATCATATTCTAAAAATGATCAAACCATGATGATTCAAACATGCAGAATTAATAATTGACACAATTTGGTGACAATTTGTTATTTTACTTTAAATTATAACATTAACATTTAAGTTTGATATTTACTTAAATTCAAAAATTCAGAGTCATTTTCATACTAACTGGTTTTACTGAAAGGAAGTCATTATTAAAAGAAAATGACAGATGAGATTTTGCTGTAAACACTAATGGAGATTTTACATTAGTCAGTATTATGTGTAGAAACCTTGCTACCAAATGTAGGCTGTTCCTCCAAAATCAAGTGATGTGGGTTAACCAATTGAAAATATATATATATATATATATCTTCCTGATGTCAGTAGTTTTCAAGGAGGCATCTACGCAGACGACATTACCATTTACTCCTGTTTCGATAGTAAATCCAGCATTGCTGACAAAGTTAACCTGGCCATTGGTCTCGAAAATGACCTCCAATCTGTACTTGACTGGGGCATAAAATGGCTTGTAAACTTTAATGTCTCCAAAACGAAATTGCTCTCATTTACCCACCATAGAGAAACGTCCCTGCCTCCTATCAGCATGGGTAATGCTCAACTCCACAAGAGTGTCTCTCTGCGCTTTCTTGGTCTCATGTTTTCCACTAACCTGAGGTGGAACAACTACATTGAATCAATAGCTTCATCTACCGCAAGGAAAATTAGTTCTCAGTGTTGCGCCAGAAGGTTTTTCTCATCTGAGTCCATCCTTCAAATCTACCATTCGTCCTTGCATGGAATACTGTTGCCATATATGGTCTGGTGCACTTGCTGTTCATCTTGAGGTTTTCGACAAAATCCAGAGACGGATATGCAATATAATAGGTCCTGACCTGGTATCTCAACTCCAGTCATTTTCTCAGATATTATGTGGCTTCCCTCTGTCTTTTCTACAAATATTTCATAGCAACTGCTCTGACGAGTTACATTCACTGGTACCCCAACTGCATGAATTTAAGCGTGCTACTAGGTTTGCATCTCGGTCCCACTCTTTCACTGTCAAAACAGTTAAATGTAACCACCTCTTCTACTCCAACAGCTTCTCTCACACTTCCCAACAGTGGAACTCCCTTCCTCTTACTTGCTTCTGTGATAGCTATGATCTTCAAATATGCAGATGTAATGTCAATCAACATCTTCAGATGCCCTGTTCTTCATCCCCGTCCTTCTCTTTATCCTTTTCTCAAACATCCCTCTTTACTCTTACTCTCACTCTCTGTAACCCCTTGCATGCTAGTGGCACTTCTGCCTTGCTTGGGGTCAAATGCTTAAAAATATATATATATATATATATATATATATATATATATATATATATGTTATGGTGACCTATCTACATTAGAATGAACTCTTCCTCTATCATAAATACTAAACTGCAAGACTTCTTAAGAAGGCAGTCGGGACGCAGTGTAACCTGACAGCTCGGACGGACACTTCTATCTGCTGACTAATAACACTCTTATTTTGTATATATGTTTTGTTATTTCAATACACTTGTTCAACCTACCTTCTTCTTTACATATATTCTTTCTGGCCCCTAACAGGACACAACAATATATATATATATATATATATATATATATATATATATATATATATATATATATATATATATATATATATTCAAACATGTTTCATTGAATAATATAGACATATTATGCCTGTTTATTTTTATAAAGTACTTGGGTAAGAAAAAGCTACAGTGCCTTCTTTGATGAATCTCATCTTAACATTAAGAAACTGATTAGAGAACTGAAAGGATTATTATAAAAATAAATAAACATGTTTATATTATTTAATGAAACACATTTGAAGATATGCTGCCTAAATATACATACATACATAAATACATATATATATATATATATATATATGAAGAAATATAATTTTAAAGTGTGCTATATTTATAGGATAAAGTGCTCAATATCAGAGATAGAGCATATGTAAATATAAAAGTAAACATTGAAGTCAACACAGAGGCAACAGGCTGTTTCATGCTAGACATAATCGTCTGGCCACGAATTGTGTCTAGCATGAAACAGCCTGTCGCCTCTGTGTGTTGACTTCAGTGTTCACTTTTAGATATATTTATATACACACACACACACACACACACACACTCACACAGGTCTGCTACACACACACACACACACACACACACTAGGTCTGCTACTAGGAAAGTTGGTTCACTGTGTCATGCTAGAAAATCTTTCTCGACAGAATCGATCTTACACATTTATAAATCTACCATTTGACCTTTCTTTGAATACTGCTGCGACATATGGCCTGGTGCTTCTACTATATAGTTAGGCATTCTTGATAAAGCCCAAAGAAGAATCTGCGATGTTATTGGCCCTGACCTGATATTTCAGCTTCAGTCATTTTATCACTGCTAATAATACAGCTTTTAATACAGCTTCCCTGCAACTTTTTAATAAATATTTTCATGGTAATTATTCTGGTGATCTTTCCTCTTATGTATCTAGACTTTATGAATTTAAGACTAGATTGGTGGCAAGGTTTCATCATTTTACAGTTGAAATGGTTAGATGTAATTGTAACTTCTATGCTAACAGTTTCTTCTATTGCACTTCTTGCTTGCAGAAATCTTCCATTTTCTTCCCAGTCAAGTTTGATGTTCAAAAATTTAATTGCAATGTCAATCATTATCTTCTGCCTTCTTAAATCCTATTCTTTTATTGTTCTTTCTCTTTAATGTTTTCTTTTTCTCATAATCTTTCACACTCAGTAACCCCTAGTGGCTTTATTGCCACGCTTGAGGTGAAATAAGTAAAATAAAAATATATGAATGACTGCAGGTTTGCTGGAACATTCTTGATCTTCTGGATCAAAATTTCCACTTCTGAACTTAAAGAACCACACTTACGAAAACAGCACTCTCAGCTACGGCATCATCTCCATAAACAACACACATCTTTTTTATTGTTTGTAAAGAATTTTTTCCCTTTTTGGAAATAAGAGTGCGCATTAAAAGACAAAAATGCACTTCATTTTGCTCCATTTTCACTTTTAATGTATAAAGATATAAAATTCACAATCCACACACAAATCAAAAAAGACTTGTTGAAATATCACATTTCAGAATTCGCATATATGTCATATGTATGTCATAAATTCTAGTCATGTGTGAAATGAAATTACATGTTCAAATACTACCTGTTGAAAAACATTACACACTTTTGTTCTAACCCAACATATGGAAACTTCATTATATACTTTAAATGATGCCGAATTTCTGATCATGAGTAGGAATATCTCAACTTTTATAGTTGAACTACCTGAAGTAAGAATAAGAAGTGAAATGGATCAGCAAATTTGAAAAACTGTATTCAATGATGAAAGCAGAGGACAAAAATTGATCTTGCATAACATGTACTGAATAAACTCTATGACTACTGATTCATACTTATTATCAGTCCTACACTTCGACTGAAGTAACATCAGTTTATTTACTTACAGTGCAGGTTTCAAATAAGAGATCATCCACAATTTAAATTTTTCCCATTTTTATTTATCCTTCTTGCAACTGTAGCACATCATCTTTCTCTAATTCATAATTTTTTTTTTTCTGGAAAATATTAAAAAATCCGCTAGAATGATCATGAAAAATTTAGCAGAAAAAATTCTTTGTTTAATATTGGTATATGATTAAGCACAAGAATATCTTCTCTTTTAAAAGAGCTTAAGCTTATATTCATGCTAAATAAATCAGTATAACATTTTTCATTCTGTCCAAAACTACAAATAGAAAGAGATTGATGATTTCTTAGACAGAATCTCTCTCCAGATTAATGATTTGGTTAAACTAACTGAAATCCTGTAAATACTAATTTAGTAACACAACTCTGGTGATCTGTCATCTCGTCTGCAGTCGCTCTCTCACAGACACGATGTTGCCTCGCTCTGCCTTTTTTACAAATACTTCCACGGTAATTACTCTGAGGAGTTGCGTTCGCTTGTCCACAGGCCTCGTGAATTTAAACGCCCCACCAGGCTGGCATCCCGCTCCCATCCCTACACCGTGGAAACTGTTAGATGTAGACGTCTCTTCTACTCCAATAGCTTCATGTCTCGCACATCCCGCCTATGGAACTCCCTTCCCTACTACTGTTTCCCTGACAAATACAATCTCCAAAGGTTTAAGTGTAGCGTCAATCGACATCTCCAGTTGCCTTGATCTATCCACTTCCCTTCTCCACATCCTTTCTTTTCTCATTCCTATCTGCTCTCGCTCCGGATCTTTTGTGGCCCCCTTGCCTTGATCGACCCACTGTCTTTCTCTTCTTCCTCATCCCCTCCATTGCCACTCCTATCTGCTCTTCCTCCAACCCTTCTTTAACCCCTTGCGCGATAGTGGCCTCTGGCTTTGCTTGGGGCGATATGATTAAAAAAAAAAAAAAAAAATTTTAGCTCTGTGCATCATTCATGAACTAATTCTCTACTCATGACAGGATTTATACATAGAGATACTGTAGTTCAGATTTTTGCTAATAGTTCAACTTTCTCTTCAGTTGATATAACCCAGTGATGACATTTATACTAAATACCAACACTGTTTTACAAAAGCTATCTAGAGTTGATTAGATGAAAGTAAAATAAGATAGATTTCTCACAAAATTAAAACATCAGCAGCAACATTCCTGATTATTATATAAACTCATCCCATAGTAGGAGGAATTTCAAATTTCCATTTTTCATTCTGTCTAGATTGAAAGCACCTGACCAAGTAGATGTTCTAATATAAAAATAGTTACTTTTTCTTACTAGAGCTTTTGATTATCAGCAGATGTTGAAGATAAACTTACTTTTTAAAAACCTGAATATGTGTAATCTCTGTAAACATAAAACAAATTATTTTACTTCAAAATTTAATTTTTATAAAGCAAAAGTAAAATTTAAATCTGTCACTATTTTATATCAGAGAGAAAATTAAATTGAATCCTCTTCAATAATATGAATCATTTATATCTATTCAACTGCTAGAAATAAATACTCTCAAAAATTCATTAGCATACTGGTATGATCACCCATTCAGTAAGTAATATGATTTTCTGCCAAGCTGAACTTAATAGAAATAATTCTAAATGTCAAAGTTCTTATTTTCTTACTGTCTCCTAATCATCTGTGTAAACTGGTTTGCACCTAAACTGTGTGTAATCCTTTCTATATAATAAAAACTCACTGATTCTTTTGTCACAAGTTTCTTTACATGGAATTATTCCATAAGGTTTCTGCCAGAATCAAAAGATTATTGATGTCAATGAATAGCATTAAAGTTGAAAATGAAATTTCAACAAAGTCTACAAGGATTACACTGAATTCAAAATTGCAGAGATGGCAATAGGAAACCACTTCATTATCTGTCCAAGAATTTACGACAATTCACAGATACTAAAGAATAAAACTAGTGTGTTATAATTACTTATATTCTGAAGGCATATGGCATTAAAAAAGGCAGAATATATGCAAACAGTTGAAATTTTATTTTTTCTTAAATAATTAAGGAAGAAAAGAAGTTTGAATGGAAGGAAGTCTAAAAGAATTGAAATCCAGAATGATTGAAAACATGCACTTGTGAATAATGGCAATCCTTCTTTTTTATGAAAAGAGAAAATCATTTCTGTATTTTGTTCACAGTATATAAAGCTGACTGTTTAATTTTGACTTCTCATTTCGCTCTGGTTTAAAATCCTCATTCTTCATAGATAATTTGCACACACACACACACATATGATAAAAATATAGTTTTAAGGTCTGCAATATTTATAGGTTAAAGTGCTCAATATCAGTGATAGAGAGTATGTAAATATAAAAATGGACATTGATGTCAACACCCAGTGGCAATAATCTGTTTATGCTTAAATGTAACCTTCAGGTCATGTGCATTGTGTTTTGGATCAACTATTTATGTATGCGGGTCAATGGTGCATTATGGCTAGGTTTATTGTATTATTCTAATGGATATTGGGTGGGTGGAAATAGTTGTTTCAACTTATTTTAGCTGGAGGCTATTGAGTAGAAATAATTGTGGATCCAAATGCAGTTTTGTAACTTATTTGTTAAGTTTTTTAAACATTATTTATTATTGATTATGTTATTATTTGCTGTTGTTGTCATTATCATGCTTACCTGTGTTTATGTGTGCATTTGTAGTTTGTTCATTTGTTTATTATTTACTTAATTTGTTTAATTATTTATTAAATTAAGTTATCTTATTTTGCTTATTTATTTATTTTATTTTTTATTTTATTTTTGTTTTTAGTTTTTGATTTTTAAGTAATCTAGTAAAAATTTGTTTTTGTGTCTGCATTTTGAGATGAGTTCTGATTATTTATTTACTAATTTGTGTCTGTATTTCATAAATTATATATATATATATATATATATATATATATATATATATATATATATATATATATATAGAGAGAGAGAGAGAGAGAGAGAGAGAGAGACTGAGGTCAATATCAAGTGGTGACAGTCTGTTTCAAGAATGCAATCTTCAGGCCTGAAGATTACATTCAAGCATGAAATAGTCTGGTGTTACTTGGCATTGACCTTAGTGTCCACCTTCATATTTGCATATGATTTATCTCTAATACTGAGCACTTTTACCCACAAATATAAAATGACATTATATATATATATATATATATATATATATATATATATATATATATATATACAAACACACACACACACACACACACAATATATATATACACACACACACACAACTATATAACAACTGTAAAAGTCGTTCATTCACCAGTTTGTGGTTGACAACTTTGGAAAACCATGAAACTTTAAGTTGCACTACAAATGTAAGTATATGTATATTTATTAATATATACTTCTTAGCTCTGCCTAACCACATTGAGCACTGCTTTGTTTACACCTTATATTACGTAAATTTATTCAATAAAATCACCATTGACTTCAACTGCAGCCTCCAAATGACTTTGGAATCTCCTACAACTCTTATGGACAGTCTCCTTGTTTAAGTTGGTGAATGCTTCCATAATTCTTGCCTTCAATTCATTTTTCAAGGAGTTTTGGTGGTCTCTCAATTAACTGCATCCCACACATAATAATCAAGGGGTTTGCAGTTTGGGGTTTAGGTGGCCAAATGTAAGGGGTGATGTGGTCACAGAAATTGTCTGACAGCCATGATTGGGTTCTCCTGCTTGTGTGACATGGAGCAGAGTCCTGTTGCCAGACATAGGTACTTCCAGCAGCCACCTTCTTGATCCAGGGCAGCACTGCCTCCTCAAGACACTTGATGTAGGACTCTATGTTGAATGTGAAGCCCTGTGGGGAGATGAATAGAGCTATAACTTTACCATCACTAGTGATCATTCCAAACACCATTGTAATCACAATTAGACTCATCCAACTCTTTCCAAATGCTTTGCATTGTCCTCAGATTGACACCAAAACACTCTGAAATGTTCATATCAGTGATTCCAGCACAGATGCCAAGCAGTACAGCATTTAGTTTCAAAATTTCTGGCAGAGTGAATTGCATCAAGGTGCTCTTCTCACAGATGGTGCCCAACTGACCCTACTATACTGTGCAGTTGACAAAATCAAAAACAAACAATGTACATGTGTAAAATTGAAAATATAAAATAGCAACAATTTACCCATTGCACCCTTTATATATATATATATATAGTATGACAAATTGGCAAAAGGTTTTGTGATGCATTTCATCCATTAGAATGTCATCAGACTGGGCTTTTTTGACATTGCCATGTCTACATATGCACACAAAACAAGAGACACTAGTAATTTCAACATTATATATATATATATATATATATATATATATATCCAATCCAATCCAATACTGAGCCTTCTCCTATTGAAGGAACCTCTTCCTGATTAGTCATATCTTCAGTTCTGTAGCTGTACACATTATACTTGGTCAATTGTGGGTTGGCTAGGTTATTTAACCTATGGTTGTAGGTTTTAAATTCAGAGTTATCCTTCTCCTAGACCAGTTGCCACCTGTTATATTAAGCGTATGGTAGTGAGAGAAAGGAATAATGAGGATTAAAGTGAAACAATGTATATTGTTGGTAAAGAGTACAGGAATGGTGATCTGGTGTAAGTGTAGTGTCAGGAGTGAACCATTCTTCTGATGGCATGGTTGAGGTCACAGGATACAGTTGGTGCATGTTTAGTTGATGGAGGATACGGTTGTAAGTCGTCTTGTCGAACTGTTGTGTTGAAACGGGGTGATGTCGAAGTAGTGTGCTCTTGGAATCCCTTTTCTGTGGAGCAGATGTTGCTGGGATCAACTGTGAAGGGAATGCCTTGTAAATGACTCAAAGTAGGCTGAAGTGATGGCAGGTGTTGGGAGGCCAGTTCTGTGGAACGGAAGTCACTGTGTCGACTGTGAAAAGAATGTCTTGTAAACAAGGTGAGGTAGAGCTGTTCTGTGGAATGGATGTTGCTGGGGTCGACTGCAAAGTGAATGCCTCATAAAGGTGTTTAGGTAGAGCTGTTCTATAGAATGGAGGTTGCTGCATTGACTTTGCAGGAAATGCCTGTTCTGTGGAATGGCTGTCGCTGGTGTTGACTACAAAGGTAATGCCTTGTAAATGAGTTGAGGTATGTCGAAGTAGGTTAAGGTAGGCTGAAGTGATGGTGTGTTTGGTATCAATGAAGGCTTGTAACTGGGAGGAATTGAGGTTGGAATGTTTTGAGTCAAAATTGGATAGCCAAAAAGTGGTAATGGTTGTTGAAATGTGCAGTCATGTTGAGTGGGGGCAGTGAAGGTAGAAAACACTGGCAGTAGTAATTCTTTGCATGGTGGCTGCTCTGTTGTCATGGTGATCAGGTCATGGCGATGGTAACAGCAACAGCTGCAGCAGTACCGGGCATGACAGCTGGTGGCCGCACCAAGCTGCAACTATATTTGATCATCTTGAGAACCTGCTTTAAGCAGGTCTGGTAGTCCCAAGGGGCGTCTCTTTTACCAGCAGGAACATTCATGATTGGTTATCGCTGGAGCTCACTTTGTAGACTGGACGTGATGCGTGCAGCCCAGTGCACAGAAAATAACTTTTGTTATTTCGTTTTCTGCCTTCGAGCCATTCACATCTGGCCAGCATGCAGAATGAATCAGAATGAGATCTAATCGCGACAGAGTATAACACACCCCAGGCTATAGGACCCAGTCTATCCTGCTATTTACTCATAGCTGGGGGAAGAAGAGATTCATACTTTTCCCCAATTGTATTTCCACCTAATGAATGTAACAAACTTGACTAGAATTCAAACTCAGCTCTCCAATTCCTCAATCTGAGCCAGTATCCATTATTTCACTGTGGAGTATATATATATATATATATATATATATATATATATATATATATATTAATTAATACACAAGTGCAAAATATGTTAGAATATTACAATAAAAATTTTATATCCTTTCTTAATTCTCAAATATCAGGAAATACAAAACAAGATAAACTAATAATGAAAACATTGTGCCAAAAAAAGCAAAAAGAAATTACCCCTGCCAATATAAATAAGGACACCTGAAATGAATCCTGAACTATCCACAGGTACAGTTGAATAGGACACAAGACAAAGCTTTCTACTTGCACAAGTGGCTGAACTAATCACTGATTACTAACAATTGGTTGGGTAAAAAAAGATGCAAGCTCACCCTGACCACTCAAATGGCATACATTACTCAATGTGACAACAGAAGCAATGCAACCACAAACAATTCCATGCTTTAGTAACCACTATTTTGTAAGGACATAAATAGAAAGTAACCAATGTGAATAGATAAGGACAATTAATATAGGGTTTCACTTGATTACAATTGTTAAAAGAAATGAATGAAACTTTTGCCATGTAAAAAACTGCTTCAGCATATGAGGACAACAAAGAAAAGGACCTGCAATAACTTGCTAAAAACATTCAATATTTATCATAAGGTAATTATAAGGAATTTAGTAAGGAATTTATTCCAGTTTTACTTGAATTAAAAAAAAATAGTGAGGCTTAAATTTCACTCATTCCAACAGGCATGTCCATTAACCTCTAAAGAAGTTTTTATGATATTTCAAGTAAGGATTGCAGGCGTATGAAGTAAATATTGGTTCTACAGTCCAAGTACCATTGTATTTAGATATGCACCCATGATACAAGGTTGAGTTTAATGTGGGTTTATCAGCAATACTGTGGAAAAATTCTCAAGCCACCTTGGCACTTACCCATTTTGGGGATGCCTCAAGTGAAGGAGAGGTACTGCCTAGGGGGATGGCTCCCATAGCTTGAGCTAATATATTGACAGAGGAGTGAACTCCTCTTCTAATCAGTCATATGAGACATTGCTCATACTACTGGCAAAATTCCAAGTACCATTATATTCTAAGTACCATTGCCACTACTTTACATAGTGGGCCTATACATAACATCTACTAATACACATATGCTAATTAGTGGTAGCACTAACTAAACACTAGGATATAATTGATTGATTGATTTGATTTCTACCGCTTATCAAACTTTTGCCAGTTTATTAAAGCCAGTAAATATTATTTTTAAATTGTAAGAAGTTTTGGGACATAATAATTATTTAGTGATACAAGTCTTACTAATTAATCCATAGCTGGGGGTAGAAGAGGGATTCATACCTTTCTCAAGGTAT
This sequence comes from Acanthosepion esculentum, assembly GCA_964036315.1. Lineage (NCBI taxonomy): Eukaryota > Metazoa > Mollusca > Cephalopoda > Sepiida > Sepiidae > Acanthosepion > Acanthosepion esculentum. Next base: position 92,915,781 of record OZ038495.1, on the reverse strand, counting down.
TTGTGCATTAGTGAATATAACATGACTGGATTTGGAACTTGGCTCTCTGACCTCCAATTCCAAGCCATTATCCATTACATCACACATGCATACAAACTTACAGCACCTGGTATTCCAAAGCATAGTCTTGGGCATGGTAATAAACTACATCTGGCAGAAAGGCCTCTGATCAGAAGACAGGAGGTTTTGAGGAGCGTGGAACCACCTCTTAATTGCTGTTGTTCCCAGATTCACCAGCTATGGGCAAATAGTGAACTCCCAAGCAAAAACAAAACACTATGAAAGTATAAAAATAGATTTTTATAGTAAAAATACCAGCAATAAAATTTTATATAAAATAATTACCAACAATACATATTTATAGTAAAATGACCAGCATTACATTTTATCTATAGTTGAAGCCATAAAATTGTGTTCAAAATATATTTAGTTGAAGCCATAAAATTGTGTTCAAAATATTTAGATTTTGCTATTAAATAGCCCAGACAGGTTGACATGCTGCTAAACAAAATCAACAAACATCTCAAAGTGTTCACCCATAAAGATCACTACTACAGAAGTTAAGGAAATTTCTTGGCATTTTACAATTAGAAATGCATTTAAGATAAAAAGGATAAAAAAATTTCTATCCAAAGTATATGAAACATTTAATTCTTGACATATTTATTGTTAGTTATTCAATGAATGTTCATAGATTAGAATATTACAAAATAACAAAAATTAATTCACTTTCAAATTTGTTACAAAAGCAGATTAAAGATACTGTCTATAATATTTTTTCCATTAAAATATTCAAAAAAGATCAGATCTACTGAAAGTTTCAAACATTTTTGAATTTGTAAATTGACAAGTTAATTACATTAACCTATTTTTGGTAGAATGTCTTCTGTTTATGCATTATTAAAATATAAAAATTATTTTTGCTTTATTTTTTAATTGCTATGATATGTAAAGAGATTAAAAAGATTAGCAAAGATTACTTCTTTATCTGCAGATTTATACAATAAGTTAAAAATTAAAGATTAACTTTTCATTTGTATCTATTTAACAAGCAGTGATTTTTCATTAAAAAAAAAGGAAGGCATTTAAAGCCTTTTTGTAGTTCAGTTCCAATTATGATAAAATATGACAAATTGAACATTTCTGAATTTAATGTCTACAAAATTGACATAACTGCAATAGTAAGGCTTATTTATAGAAGTCAATTGTCATATAAAAAAACTTTAAAGTATTAAAATATTTTTAAAAACAGAATTTTTAAAGCGAAAGATTAAAAAATAAAAGCTTTAAATGAAAATGTTAAACTTAGAAATAAAAAAATTATTTAAAACTTCATAAAAATTAAAAATAAAACACATTTAAATACAGATTTATTTTTTTTAAATGGCAAAGAAATTTGTATGATGGCAGCTAACAAAGAAGTAAAAGTCTTGAATTTTTAAGTAACACTAACTTTTGACAATTTTTTCAGTTACTGACAGAGGTATGGAGTAATGGTAAACAAGGCTTGTCTGATTGGTTCTTACTACTGGCTTGTGTTTGATCCTCACTGAGTCCACTATAGAAAATTTGACATTAAATAGTCTGTCAAGGTTTGACATATTGTAAAATCAACCAACCAAAGCAAACTAAGTTATTTCCAGTGAGATTATCTCTAGCAGATTAGAGATTAACTAATCAGGAATCAATAGAAATTAAAATAAGACAAGTAAATGTTAGGCATATTTAAATATGCTATTTTGTATCCAAAAATAATTTTTAAAAAAGAAGCTTTTCCAGTTAGCATTTGAAATATATAATAAAAGTAAATTTTTCAATAAACATCAATGATTTAAAATATCTGGAAAAAAAATTATATTTTAGCTTTATTGTTAACAATTATTTTTATGAAGTTTTACTTACTTTAATTGATTATTTTAACTGATAAAACTGAATACTATAAAAATATTTTGAGTATGACCATGAACAGGGCTTTATAGAAAATGAGAAAAAAACGAAAAAATCAAGAAGCATAGATTTATGAAGGGTGCTGAATAATTCTTGGCCCAACCAAGAAGGGATTCCCCTAACAAAATCTGATGTTTTCTTATTTAGTTAGATTTTTGGGAAGTGAATTGAGCCAAGAACTTTTCAGCATCCCCTTGTAAAGAAATGAATTCTGTGATGAACACAAGCAACATCAAATAATTTTTCTGTTTTTTTCCTTTTCACATTTTTATGTGGTTTTATAGTTGAATTAAAGAAAGAACTAAAAATCTAAACACTACAGAAATTCTTATAAATGTTGAGAGTTTATTAATAATAAATGAATATTTCCTCTTGAAATTTGAAAAAAAAACTTTTAGAATGAAGCTACAAACATACAGAAAAACTTAAAAGAAGCTTTTCTTATAATAATAATAATAATAATGTTCACTAAAAAATAAAACATATTTCTGCAAAGATAGGTAGTTATTGATTTAAAAGGGAAAGAGAGATACAGTGACTCCTATATAATGATCATGTCACATCAAACACACACACACACACACACACACACACACACACATATATATGTATAAAATGGGAAGCAAAACATGCAAAATCGCTGCAACCTTTGAATGATAATTATTATGCATAAATAGGCCTGTCAATGTAAAAGGATACTAATAAAACTCAGATAATATAAAAAAAGTAATACATCCAATGTGACTTCTATTAATTCCAATTACCATTTCAATATTACCTCAAAAGGAACACATGCCTTCTCATGGCATGACACCTGCTTACTTTGGAGTTACAGATGATGCACTGGTATCACAAGATGGCCAAAGACGTTGAAAATATTATGAAAATATCTATTATCTACAAGGATGTACAGGTTAAAATTGGCATTGTTCTTCAAGATGGTTATAATTCTTCCTTTTTAACTTTAACATTCCTGACAACGACTATGAATGGTAAAATGTACTCAAAAAACATTATGAACTTTGGACAATTTCTTCATAAATTTGATCCAGATGTACATGTGCACAAACTGGAAAAATTATAATAAAAATTTAAACTGATCAACCATGTTAGTTGATTTAAATAAAGCTTGTTTAAATGAATTCTTGCTGCCTAAATATATATATATATATATATATATATATATATATATATATATATAATATGCAAAATTTCAGATACAACTAAAATTAAATAAGTGTAAAAGGACAATATGAATAAAGACAAAAGGAAAACTTAACTTAGACAGTGTGCTTTGTCCTTCAATGGATTTTATCAAGGCAAACATAAGGATTTTTTTTTTATTTAATACATTGTTGCAAAATAAAATACTTACATTTGGCTTGATAAAGTCCATCAGTGGATGAAATGCATTGGCTAAGATAAGTTTTCCTTTTGTCTTTATTCATGTAGAGTATATCTGTAAAAGGACTTTTGCCTTGATGAAGACATTCAGAAGATGAAACGTGTCAACTAAGATAAATTTTCCTTTTGCCTTTATTCATATAAATATATATATATATATATATATATATATATATATATATATATATATATATATATATATATATATATATATATTCTTATTACTGCAATGATAACTTTTAGTGGATACCCATATTTGAGAGAGAATCCCCCATTTTTTAAACAGTGTGTATTATGTCTACCAGCCTTCACATTGAAAAAAAATGGGCCTTCCAGCAGGCTTTGAACCTGTGTCCCCCTTTCTAGAAGAAGCCACCATTTGATTTGGAATGCAAACGGTTGAGCAGATCAGTGAATAATAAAAAAGAACCTGAAAACATAGGCAAGATAAAAACAAAAAAAAGGCTTCAAGAATGTGAAAAAATAAATCTGAGAAAATTTAAAAGGATAAGCGAAAATGGAGAATTGATCAGCAAGAAAATGTCTAAAGAAGTTGATGTTGTGAATGTAAACAGAGGAAAAAGATGATGAATATTAAGAACATTGACTAAAAGCATGAAAGCAACTAGACAACCATTAAAAACAGAAATATATGTTGTATGAAAAATACATGAAACTGATTTTTCAGCAGTAATTTTTACTGATGAATGAAGAGTTACATTGGATGGGCATGATGGTTGTGCTCAAGTATGGGTCTTTCACGGAAATAGTCAACCAACATGACTTAAAAGACAATGAGGGCTGCAGAGCGAATTGATTTGGGTTAATATTATGGGCATTAAATTTATAGGCTCCTTCACAGTTGATAATGGCTGATAAATGCAAGGAGATATTGTAATTTCTTGGACAAGATGTTTTTGAGTGATACAGGTCAGAATGAAAAAACTTCAGACTAAAGAGTATATTCATACATGACAATATATCTTAATATTCTGCAAAGCTATTTCCACAGTGCCAAAAAATGTTTCAAAAACATGTAATTAGCCTATCCCAACATCAATCCAATGGAAAACCCATGGTTTGTCATTAAAAGAAATGTGAACAATATTCAAGCAAAGATCTCTGAGAAGCAATAAAAAAACTACCATGTAATGCTAAAATTGAAATAGTAGAAAAGTTAACATAATCAATGATTGAAAGATTGATGAAGGTGATAGAATGTCAAAGAGCCCATAGTAACAAATAAAATTATACTTTATTCAGCAATATGAGATGTGTTAATCAAACATATGTTTTTATGTATTTTGGATTTATTTATAAATAAAAATTGATGTTGAACATTGTGTAAGAAAACCTGGCACACACAAAACAAGTTATTACCAATGTTTTTAATAAGAATAGATATTATAAGAATATACTTCACTGATTAAGTAGATACATATTTTACACAACTTTATATAATAATATAAATAATACATTATTAACATAGTATATATATGTGTGTGTGTGTGTGTGTATATATATATATATATATATATATATATATGTATGTATGTATGTATGTATATATATATATATATATATATATATATATATATATATATATATATATATATATATATATATGTATGTATGTATATATATATATATATATATATATATATATATATATATATATATATATAGCATCTTGGCTTCAGTCCCTTTCCCATCACTGTAACATAACTTCCCTGTGCCTTTTCTATAAATACTTTCATGGTAATTGTTCTAATGAACATTCCACTATGTCATTTTATAAATGTAAGTACAGTACTAGATTGGCAGCCAGATCTCATCAATTTACAGTTGAAATGGCTGCTAGATGTAACCATAATTTCTATGCTAACAGTTTTTTTCTCTCACACTTCTCACTTGAGGATATCTCTTCTGGCTTCCAAGTGGTCTTCAAAAATTTAAATGCAATGTCAATCGTTATCTTCTGTCTTCTTCTTCTTCTTTTATTGTCCTCTTTACTTAGTAGTAATTTTTCTCATATTCTCTAATACTCAGTTGTTATCTCTTGTTTCCTAGTAGCCTTAATGCCTTGCTTGAGGTGAAATGATTACATTTTTAATTCCTATTTACTATAAACATTACGATTACTGGGTACACATGTTTGAATAGACATCACTGTGATGGCTTCTCACGGCATAATGGTAAAAAGCACACTTGGCCTGAAGGTGGTTTCCTAGGTTATAAAGAGAATGCAGATTTGATTACTAGGCCAGTAGATATTAATTTCACTTTTTAAAAATACATGGATGTCTACTCAACCATGTATAAATATAAACTAACCAGTAAAAATATAATGGTTATCATAAGAAATAATATCAGATTAAAAAATCCATTAATTATTTATAAATTACTTTGTTCATGTTTTGGGTACTAAAATAAAGTAGAAGATCCCAGTGAGAGATTGTCCGCTTCTTTAGTAGGGTAATTTAGATTTGCTTTGCTGTAATGGCTTTTCATCACTTAATGGTGAAGCATGCTTGATTTTAAATGGATTTATAGTAATAAGAAATAATATTAGATTAAAAAATCCATTAATTACTTAAAAATTACTCTTTATAATTTTATGTTTAACTGATGTATTAAACGTGTCTGAAGCAAAATGTACTTGACAACCAAAACTGGGTGTGTGAGGATTTTGAATGTTAGAAATATTTGGTCATTTCACGATAATTTGATTAAAATAAAAAACAACAATTTTAAAACAATAAAAAGGAATGTCTGTGGTATAAACTATAAAAGATGTTAATTATCAAGTTGCTTCAAAAATAGAAGAGAATGGAACAAAACGGTATATATGTTGTTCAATATGTCAGAGTTGCAAGAATAGGCTACAAGTCATAAATTGGATGACATTTGGAAGCCCAGCAAGATGAAATTTTGATTGAAATTTTTTTCTCATCAGTAATCTAAATTAAAAGTAGTTCAAATTCAGAAGTTTCAAAAATTCAAAATTTAGTTGAGCTGAGCTTTCACATGTAGCCCAATGTGGCAAGCATAAAAGAAGTTAATGTTGTAAAAATGTCTTTTATTTTCTCTTAATAAACATGACCAACCTCATAGCTTGTCTGAGAAAAAAAAGAAGGAAATAATTTCTACAAGAAATTCTACAAACTTTCATAAGTTTGCAATCCATAAGGCAAGTAAGAATATTCATAAAAGCCTCATTTATAGCATTAACACACTATGTAAAGATCAGTACAACACTTATTTGTGCTTAGCAGTTGATAACAGTTGATAACAAGAAAGGAAAAAACTTTTTAGTTCCAGACCATTTTTATTTCCTCACTTGATTGAATATTGCTTCACTAGCATTGAACTAAAAGAACAAAGAATAATTCTGATATGTAGATGAATCCTTTAATGTAACACTATCTTGACGGTCTGGTTTCTCCTTACACTTCTTCATACTGTGTTCTTTCATGGCATGGGCAATCATGACTCTCCACAACCTCCTAACCTCTGTAACCTTTAGCAAAATTTGTCCATTTGTTGAGCCTTCTGTATCCCATTCCATTACCTATTTACATAAATTTGTCAAGCATGTGGTCCACTGCTTTCCTCTATCCTTCTTGTGAGTGTCAAATTCTTCAATCCCTCCTTCCTCATTTTATGCCGAAGAAATTTCAGCTGTCTCCTTCTGATTCTGAGTATAATTGTCTTTTTTGTTTCTATTTTCCTTAAGACTTCCTCATTGCTTACACACTCAATCTATGGAATTCTCAGCATCCTTCTGTATAACCACATTTCTTTTACTTACCTCTCATTTTCTCTTTATCTGTGAGGAGGTTGTCCAGCATTCCTTGCTATACAGAAGGATTAATATTACATAACAGTTCAGTATTCTTTCCTTTGTTTCTAACAACATTTTGTTTAGCTTTTGGAACGCATCTTTTGCTAATCCAATGCACATTTGCTAATTAACGAGAAAAAAATACGACTTCAATAGACATTTTCATTCGCTTATATGTAAACTTTAAAAAGTATGACATTGAATTGATTTTAGTTACTTTCATGTATAAAAAAAGAATAGATTTGAAAATCATATTTTCTAGATTTGTTAATTTCATGCTTACAAACAAACATACTTCTTGAACATTTACAATTTCTGACCATGAAAATGGGAAATAATCAATTACCATATACACTCAAGTATAGTGTGAGTTTTTATGATCAGTGTTTTATGCAAAAAATTGGGGTCGCACTATACACAGTTAATTTTTTTGAAGAGATTAAATTTTTTTTAAATCATTTAAACAACCTCAGTTTCTAGCAAAATAAAGTAAAAATCAACATATGTGTACAGTGTACTTTTTACTTAGAATGACATGAATTATCATAACCCGAAGTATATACCTCAACTCATGCAGCACTCTGCATTATGTACTGGTAATTTTGACAAAATGGTTGTCATTGGAAAGACAATACATCAGCAATGTAAACATAAACAAAGATGAATGCAAATTTGAGATAGGAAAAAATCTATTAACTCTTCATTTATATAAGGTATTTGTTGATTTTAATTGTATACATAGTGGATGAGGTTTTTCTCTTCATGTAGTGATGAAAGAGAAGAAACTTAAGCTACATAGGAGGCAAGTCCAGGGTAAAAGAGCTACCATAGTCAGGCATGAGTGTAAACAAAAGTACACTATCTAAATCTTTGTATCAGATATTTTATAGTAAGTGGTTTTTCTTACCATTTTGGGGTAGCTTTGTACAAAAATTAATGAAGACTATTTATTTGCTATAAAATAAGTCCAAGATGATACCCAGGCCTACTAGTATTGCTCAGAATCTGGTGTCGCATTATACACAAGCTATATGAAAAATTCGGGTTTTTTACACAAAAATTCTATGGTCACACTATACATGAAGTAGGCTTATACATGAATATATAAGGTACATTAATTAATTGTATTTGGTAAAATTGGCATGCAACCAAATTTAGGACTCAGTCATTATTCCTAACAGCTTGCAAATTGACACAGATTTTCTAACTTATCACATCTGCATTAAGAAAGTCTCCCAATAGAAAATAAGGAAGTCTCCCAATAGAAAATAAGGAAGTCTCCCAATAGAAAATTAATTCATCATGAGCTGCTATGCCATGAATGCCACCCACTACCAAAGTTGGCAAAGTATTTTCCTTAAGTCAAATGCCTGCTGAAAATTTGATTGAAGCTGCAAACAGTAATGGAATGCTCATCTCCATAAATGATTGTTAGAAATACATGATCAAAATTACTAACTTCATTCAACGTTTTAGTGGTACTAAGTTGATTGTTTAGAAATTCATACTACTACTGTTACTAATTTTATTTTAGTATAACTATAAATATTACTAATCTTGTCTCTTTAGTGGCTATAACTAATGCATAATTGTGATTACTTCTACTAGTTCTGTAATTATTTCTAAAACTAGCTGTTTATGTAACTTGTGATATCATAGGTAGGATTTAACAATTACATCCAAATTTCCATTCATTGTAATGATTGAATAATAGTGACATAACAAATTCTAGTAGTAGAGAAAAAATTGAAAATAATCATAGTTGGAATTTAGCAACAATTGTATTTGAATTTGATATACATGGGCAGTATTTAGATTTATTGTTAGCCACTGACTTTACCCCTGCTTGCAATTAATTTCACTGTAACCAATAGAAAACACACATATTTTTGAATTTTTTTTGTAGTTAAAATGGAGAATAATGAACATTTTTCATTTCAATATTTCATCATAAAATCATTTAGAGTTTTACTACAAGATAATCATTATTGCCAAATAGATTAAAGTTAAAGTGACAAAACAGTTCTAAGAAAATTAGGAATAAAGTACACTACTTGACAATCATGATTTTGTAGACAATGTGGTATAATTACATAGGAAACTTCCATTGGGCATAAATTCAAGTCTCCTCTAAAGTCATTTCTAATTCTTGCAATTTCATCTGTATGACTGAAAAATTGACTAAAAATATTAAAAAGTAACAAAAAATATGAAACTAGTAAAAATTATGAATATGGGAAAAGATTGAATTTAATCTTAGCATTTAATAGAAAAAGTCAATCTTTATAGAAAAAGTCAATCTTACCTGGGAAAAAGAATTATCATTAATCTATTGGAAATAATGTCCTTCTATTAATTGTTAGTTATAACATTTTGAACTGTCCAAGTTTCTTTACTGTTTGTTACAAATTTCAAATCAAAATTTTTATTCAACCCACAGATTGCTCTCATTCTACTAAGAGAAAAAAGATTGTATCTGTTAATTCTTACAAGTTAATTCTGTGACCAGAAAGTAGCATGCAGAGGTGGGGGCACCAGCCCCCAACATCTCTATGAGGAGGGCATCCAGTCGAAAAGTGAAATAAAAATTTAGTTTATATTTGATGTCAATAAACTGTTTATTTCATGTTTCATCTGTTTTACATATTTAAAATGTTTTCCTTTCTCACATTTCTCAGTAGTAGGACCAATAGGCACCCCTGCTTGAGTCTTAAGAGTATACAATCAAGGAGTTGGCCTCAGTCATCACCAAACATCACCAAACCTCTGCACATCACTGGAACCAGAGAATGTGACTTTCACTGCTTGACCCAAGAACTGAACTCGTGACCTTCAGAATAGAACACTGTATAACAAGTGGCTTCTCTCATAATTATTACTTCTAAGATCTTACTACTACTTTTTGCACAAACATTATTATAACATAGTTTTATTTTTTAAGTCATTACATAAAATCGTTGACTCAACAAATCAATAACCTTTTACAATTTCATAACTGGAGATGAGAAATAACATGGAAACCATTGCATAAAGTTTTCTTTTTTTTTTTTTAAGTGCATATAAAAAAAGCAAAAGTAAAAGAAAATTAACTCACGGTCATTTGAAAATAACAGCATGGATCCTGAAATTTTATTAGAATCCTTTTGTTTTGAAGCTTTGCATTGTATGAACGAAAAGTCAGTTGAGAATTTAGGCTAATGACTCATTCAGATCAGTGTTTACATTATAACCTGCACGGTTGAGTCGTATCTCAAATGTGAGGAAGTGTCTGTTAAGTCCAATTAATCTCTCGCCTTCCCTCTATCTCATGCCAGGCTCACGTGTCTACCTGAACATGGATTTGTCAGCTTAAACATCCAGCCAGGTTAAGAGGCAGCAACCAATGTAGGCAGGATGGATTTTGTTGAAAAGAGAGAAAAAGTAAAGGACAGTTAAAATAATTATACATATCAGGAAAAGAAAAAAATAGGAACAAAGATTAAATAATAAAATTTTGTTTTTGTCCTTATTGTATTTCTTAGTGAGTCACTTTCAGTCAAACCCAGTTCTGATGCACTTCATTAAAAATAAAATATTTATAGAAGTCCAAAGTGAAACGAAATAAAAAATAAATATAAAAGATAACTAAGATATAAAATTTTTCATTGTATTTCTGCTAAATTTAATGTTACTTAAAGAAGTTTGACCAGTTAAAAAGATACAGACAACTATGAAGTGAGAAAAATAATGAAAATTTTCTTTCAGTGAATTCTTATTCTGTATCAGTCCTTTCTTAAGGAAAAGGTAATTTGCTTCTATTTGTGCAGAAATTAAGGCACTCTCTGATGATTTCTGTAAACAAAGGTTGAAATGTTTTGATTGGGTATATTAGTTTAAAATCAATTAACAAAAGTCAGCAAAAATAAATCAAACAATAGAATCCTTAAGCTTCCAAAAGGTCATTTCTCAGATATTCAAGGTTAATATTAGCCCATATATAAAACAAGGCAACAATAGCAGATCTACTATGAAATTAATGTAGCTTAAGCTTCAGGGCCCCTAATCCCAGAGAGGCCTCTGAAACTTTTTAATGGGTGACTTTTTCAACAAAATCAATGTATTTTTTAAGTGTTTGCAATTAAAATAAGGCCATTTTAGTGATAGAATCATATGCCAATGGGTTGAAGTAACTTATGTTGGCCTTAGAATATGCTCTAATACCTATTTCATATGGTTTCAACATTCCCCTGTAATTGGTCACATTACAAAATTTTCTTGGGGGCTTGCAGCTCTCAAATCCCCAGCTGTATGGACTTGTTTAACTTACCTGAATATATTCATAACATGCATTTCAGCAGTTGGATCAATGAAATTTATGATCAAAGATGGAGAGAAATTAGCAGTCACAAATTATAAACTATTCACTTTAAGGAGAATAACTATGACTTTATTTGTTTTAGAAATTTAAAAAAAAAAATCATTTCACCTCAAGCAAGGCAATAAAGCCACTAGGATGCAAGTGGTTATTGAGTATTAGAAACTATGAGAAAAAGACTATTAAGGAGAGAGGAAATTAAAAGAATAAGAAGAAGAGAGAAGATAATAATTGAATAATTGACATTGCATTTAAATTTTTGAAGATCAAAGTCGACTGAGAAACAAGAAACCGGTAGAGAGTTTCATAAGTGAGAAGTGCAATAGAAGAAACTGTTAACATAGAACTTACAGTTACAACTAGCCATTTCAACTGTAAATTGATGTGACCTTGCCACCAATCTAGTACTGTGTTTAAATTCATAAAATCTAGATACCATAGAGGAAAGCTCATCAGAATAATTACCATGAAAATATGAAAGAAATGGCACAGAGAAGTTACATATTGGCAGTGGAAAAGGGACTGAAGCCAAGATGCCAGGTCAGGACAAATAACATTGCAGATTCTTCTTTGGCTTTTAGCAAGAATCTCTAAATATATAGCAGGAGCACCAGACCAGATGTCCAGTACAGTAGTTAGTAAGTTTTGCCTGGTTAAATGTCAGGTTTTTCAGATTCCTCATCCAGATCAGCCTCTTAACCAAGACCTACTTCCAGTATAGGCAGGCAAAATGAGTGATGTACAAAATCTAGTGAAGTCTCACTCCACTGAGGCCCAAATATGTTTTAACAATCTACAGTCAACTAGTGAGAATGAGAAAGGAGATGCAGGAGAGGAGAATTCAGAGATGAGTGGTCAAGTTTCACTATCTCTGTCTCTGTAGTCATGTGTTATGTATGATGAGAGTCATACATCCCATTCTTGTAGTTTATAAGACAACTACTTTTAGTTCTATCTGATGTCCTGTAAAAATTCACTTTTCTTCAAAATATACAGTTTCTTCATTTTTTATGTTCATTTAATCCTTTATTCATAAAAGGGATTTTACAGCTGAATTTGCTGGGATATAACTGTGAGTTTTGTGCTAGTAGTTTCTTTTCTCGCACTTCTTGCTTGTGGAACTCTCTTTTGACTTCTTGCTTTCCAGCCAGCTTTGACCTTCAAAAACATAAATCTAATGTCAATTGTTGTCTGCTGTCTTCTTAATTTCTCTTCTTTTATTGTTCTCACTCCTTAATAATGTTTTTCTTTTTCTTGTTCTTTCACACTAACTAGACCTTTGTGTCTTAGTGATTTTATTGTCTTGCTTAGGATGAAATGGTTAAAAAAGTTCCAGAAATATGCATGATGCTCCATCCAAAGTACACAAGTTGTTACAAAAAGATTTCAGAAATGGGTAGAAACAGTGAAAAGCAAACCAGATTCAACATTGCTTATATTTCACCTTTTGAAGAGATAGAAGTGTAGACAGTGATGGTAGGTTGAACAAGATTCAAAGTATATCATTTCTGTAAATTATTTGCAATAAACTTTTATAAATGATTTTCTTCATACTTTAATGATAAATTGTTTACAATTGTTTTAGTGAATTTTGTCATGAAGTCATTCATGGTATATTATTTGAGTTCTTCCTTTTCAATACATTAAACAAATGAAATGCTTAAAGACAGTCTTTTCAGTTCAGGTGATGTGGATGGATCCCCTTATTAAAAAAGATACAGAAATCATTTTAATTTTTTCTTTCACTCAGAAATAGATATAAATAGAAAGTGATAATGAAAAATCTATGGACCCATCTTGGCAAATTCTATAACTTATTCTATATACAATAAAACTCAATAGAGAATAGAAAGCAATAGTTCAGCTGTGTAATGTGTACATTTTATATAAATGCATTATTGCTATTCTTATATTTCATGAGCAGCCATATCCAGCTGGTCAGTCAGAAAAAGTGATAAACTAGAATGGAGAAAAACAGCATCATGTTTAGATGTAACAGAGTCTATCTTCTTCAATTACTTTAAAGTACTTTTATTGAAAAACATTTTGAATTAATGCAGTTACTGATATAACAGAAGTCTATAAGAGATGTCCGAATATTCAATTACATCTCTGGAAGATATTGAAAGCAATTTGGAGAAGAGGTAAAGTTGCAAAACAGTGGAGGTTTGCTAATGCAGTATGGATTCCTAAAGAAGAAAACTCAAAAGGAATTGGACAGTTTAGAATGATTTTTTTGCTGGACACTGAGAACAAAATCTTCTTCAGCATCTTATCCTAACAACTTTGGCATTATCTAGGTGCCAACAATTACATAGACACTTCAGTACAAAAGGGAGGGATTGCTGGTACCCCAGGGTGTCTGGAGCAATAATACTAACTCAGCTCCTAAAAGAAGCAAAAGGAGGAAAAGGTGATCTAGTCGTACTGTGGCTGGACCTTGCTAATGCATATAGATCAATTCCACACAAATTAGTCGAGGAATCTCTCAGGAGATACCATGTCCCTATTTGTGTAAGGAATCTAATACAAGGTTATTATAATGATTTTAACATAAAAACAACCACTGATTTGATACCTTCTGATTGGCATTGGCTAGAATTTTTACTGGATGTACTATCTCAGTGATATTATTTACCTTGACCTTGAACATGTTAGTCAAATCATCAAAAGTTGAGTGTCAAGGTCCAGTGATGAGGAGCAGAGTATAACAACCCCTAATTTGTGCATATATGGATGACCTGATAGTTACAACATCCACAGTCCCTGGATGTAGGTGGATATTGCAAGGGTTAGAAAAGATAATGGCCCGGGCACGAATGAAGTTTAAACCAGCAAAATCAAGGTCATTAGTACTGAAAAGAGGAATTGTGATAGAAAAGTTCTGTTTAAAAATTTCAGGAACTGTTATCCCAACATTAAAAGAAAAACCAGTTAAGTGCCTGGGAAAAACATTCAATGCTAATTTGAAAGATACTGATGCTACCCAGAAATATTTTTCAGACCTCGAAGCAATGTTGAGCAAAGTGGACAAGTCAGGGCTACCAGGCCGTTTTAAGTCATGGATATACCAACATACCATTCTGCCAAAGATTCTGTGGCCACTGATGTTATATAAAGTGGCATTGACAACAGTTGAGAAAATGGAGAAAAAGTGAGCTGATATTTGAGAAGATGGCTCGTCTTACCGAGGAGTTCAAGCAGTGCAGCTATATATGGAGTTTCTAATGCATTGCAACTTCCCTTCAGAGGATTAGTTGAAGAGTTTAAAGTGGTGAAGACGAGGAAGGCAATCCGATATAGGGATTCAAAAGATCCTAAAGTTGCAGAAGCAGGAATAGAGGTGCGAACTGGGAGAAAGTGGAAGGCATTGCACAAACTCAGTACAGAAGAACAAAGGTTGAGACAGAAAGCACTAGTAGGAACAGTAGCAGTGGGCAGATCAGGCTTAGGTTACTGTTCCAATCCAGGTGGGGAGGGAAAAAAGAAAAGAACATAAATACTGTCTTCAATATGAAGTGAGAGGGGGTGTAGAGGAAATTAGGTCCAGTAAAATGGTGGCCTTAGGTTAAAAGGGAGCCTGGATGAAATGGGGAAACCTGGAAAAAGGGAAGATTTCCTGGACAGACTTCTGGTATACTAATCCCAGTAATACAAGCTTCCTTGTGCAGGCAGTGTATGATACACTGCTTTATCCAGCAAACTTCCACACGTGGAGAAAGAGCGAGTCTTTATGTTGCCCATTTTGCCAGAAGAGAGGATCCCTCCAACATGTATTGAGCGGTTGCCCCAAGGCACTAAGCAAGAGGTGGTACCGATGGCGCCATGATAAATTTTAAGGAGTTATTGCGACAATAGTCTCAAGGAGTCTAAAACAAAACAGATATGAACCAAATAAGAAGATGATGAATTTTGTCAGAGTCAAGGAAAAAGTAAAGACATCACAGAAGAAGAAAACATCCCTCCTCAGCTCTGCCCCTGGACTGGCAATTGAGAGTAGACATAGGCAAGCAGGTTAAATTCCCAGCGGAAATTATTCAAACGAAGCTTCGTCCAGACATGATTATTTATTCTGA
Organism: Acanthosepion esculentum; assembly: GCA_964036315.1. Taxonomy (NCBI): domain Eukaryota; kingdom Metazoa; phylum Mollusca; class Cephalopoda; order Sepiida; family Sepiidae; genus Acanthosepion; species Acanthosepion esculentum. Next base: position 92,900,156 of record OZ038495.1, on the reverse strand, counting down.
AAAGACCAAGCAGATCATCATGTTAGAATTAACAGTCCCTTGGGAAGAAAATATGGATGAAGCCTATGAAAGGAAGCTTAGGAAATATTTACAGATTGTAGAGGAATGTAAAACATATGGTTGGCGAGCCCAGTGCGAACCGATTGAAATCGATTGCAGAGGATTTGCTTGGCGATCACTATGTAGGATGTTGCCAAAATTAGGTGTAACAGGTTTAGAAAAAAACAAGGCTATTCACTCAATAACATTGGCAGAAGAAGCCACTAGATGGTTAGGGTTAAAAACATTAAGTAATTGGCAGTCAGTAAGGAGATGAAAAGAAGTTGCGGTTGATATATTTTTTTTATTGTCATGTTTTTTTTGTGGGGGGGGGTATTCAGTATGACCTAAAAGTACACCCAACAATGAAGTCTCAACTAGGGGACAGAATTAGGGTGCCCTGAATCATTGTTACCTATGAGTGATCTCTGGCTAAGATCTAGCACCTATTTGCCCCCTACCAGTCGTTACAGTATATTTTTTTTGTGTGTATGTTGGTGTGTGTGTATGTGTGTGTGTGTGTGTGCATGTAACTCATACAGGGGAAGAGTCAAGGAAAAAAGGAAGGAGGAAATTGTTTTTTTTCCCTTCGGGTGGATGATTAACATGAACGAAAATGGAATAAGAGCAAGCAGAATGTGATTCTTGAGTGTGTTTTTGTTTGTGTACCTGTATGTGTATATGTCTCAGTGAAGGAAACAAATCATTACTTACCACTTCAAGCCAAGCATGCTGCCATGTTTGTAACCAGATAGAAATTGAGTTTGTGCTTGCTTCCTTTTTTATGGAAGAGCACACATTGCTGGTGAACCGGAAGTTATCTGGGAGTGGGCTATAAATTGCCAAGAGGAGTCACAGTGTGTAGTCAGAAGGATGGAAAAAATTGTAGCTAACAGAAGGTACACAAGTCGATACCTGATCAGTATCAGTTGGGTCACCGTGGAGAGGGTGTATAATGTTGAAAGACCCAAAACCCCTAATGAACTTTGTCGAGAAACATCAATGATAATGTGTACCAAAGCATCCAATAGATGTATTTTACAAAATGAAAAAGTAGTCTGTATTTATTCAATCAAAGTTAGATGAGGACATGAAGGGGTAAAACAGACAACATGAAGACCCACTTCAGACTACAATTATTTTGGATTTTTTGAAATTCAATTTATCAGTGTGCTACCAGAGATGTAAAAGAGGATACATTTATAAAGCAATTGTTAAGTTTGATGAAAATTGGTTGAAACATCAATGAAAAATAAGACAGAAACCAGTAAAAATTTCCATTTTTTTGCTATTTACATGGGTTTTCACTATATGGGTAGACTCAATTATCAAGTTAAATGACTGTTAAACAATAAATGTATTGTTGGCTACACCTGAATGAAGTTTGTATTAGATTGCTTGAAAACTGAGGTAGGTTTTAGCTTAAAATTTGTAGTGAATCAATTTGTGTTGAAATAGATTTTTCATTTTTCCCTAAACACAGTGGTGTAGAAATAAAAATGAGTTATTTTTGAGCTCATCCTGATGTAAGTAACCTACATACCAAGTTTGAACAAAATTAGAGGGTAAGGCTAAATTTATCAATTTTTGATTGGCTTTATTGATTATTGATTTTTTACGCTAAGAACCTATCTCTTACATTGTACAATGTATGTGCCAAATTTGGTCATAATTGGTTGGATGGATCTCAAGAGAAAAGGTATCAGACAGACACACAGACATCCTCTGTTTTATATATATAGATTATTTATTAATATTTGTTTCATATTTCAGTCTGAGAGATTTTTCAGTAGAAACTTAGTTTCAACTTTAAAATGGAACATTCTCATACAGAGCCAAACTAATAATATGACCTTAAAACAAATTAGACTTTCAAATGATAGAAATTAATTCTTTTTGCTATCTTACATGGATACAGTGTTGAATATGAGTCACAAATCTTAGAATTTATCTTCAAATGCAGTTTGAATACACAACAGGATTTATAAAAGGTACATTTCACTGATTGTCTTTCTAGTGTCATTTGTATATTTTTCTTTAATAAAACAGATCTGTTTAAACAAACCATTCAGTATTGTGGCTATGTAAAATATCTTCTGAAATTAAATAATTTTATTTTTTTTAATACTGGAATATACATAAAACAAGGCTTGAGAGCCACTCAGAGTGGAGAATTACAAAATGGTAATGATGAATGAGGTATTTGATATGAATTAAAGAGGATGTGGTTAAAAGTGAAGATTGTGAGGATAAAGAGGATAGATAATGATTGTCACTTGACTTGAAGTGGTTAAGATTGTAGTGTTCAAGGAAGCACCCATGCAGGAGTCTGTTTCACAAAGATGGGAAAAATGTTTGAGTGGAATTGTCTTTTTGTCTTTGTAACATAAAAGAAATGAATGTGTTTTGACAACATGGAAGAAGTGGCATGTGTTAGCTTCAAATATCTGAATTGGTAATACTAAGGAGTACTCGGGTGATATACAATTGCTACTATGTTCTGAGCTTATATGAACACATTAAAATTCAAAAGAAACACAAATATTTAGCACCATTGAGAAAAATTTTAGAAATGCAGAAATGCATAGCTGACCACATATGGGGGGGAAAGTGAGATCACTGCCCCCTGTGGGATGAGGTTGAAATAATAGAGAACATCACTGGAAAATACAAAAACTTAATCTCATATGCTCGGCCACAAAAATGTCCTGAGCCAACTAAGTATAGCAATGAATACAATATGGGAACCAGTAATAAAGAGAGAAAAGCAATGAATAACAACACAAAAATTGCAATACTAATAATAATGAAAACTTGCAATATGAGCACTGGTAAAAACGGTTGCTGAGACATTAGCTTTATAAGTCCCAGAAATTCATACACAGATGTCAAGGACACATGGCCGAGTGGATGAAGTCATTGGTTAGATCCAGTGGCTAGACCCAAAGAGTTTTGAGTTCAAGCAGTGGTGAATCAAAAAACTTGGAGAGTTGAATTAAAGGGAAATAACTGAGACGTCTGTGGAACTAGACTGGTGGATGGAATAAAGGGTTCGGTTCGAAATTCCAATCACCTGAAGAAGGCTGGAGTGAACAACAGCCGAAACATTATGAATATAGCAATGAAGATGAGGATAAGTCCAAATAATCTAAATAATCATAATACCTCATCTCAGAGATATAGAGAGCCATTTAAGATATTTCCATATAAAAAATACTTGTGCCTTAGACAAATGCTATACTGTGAATTTACAGGTTTCTTGATTGAACTTTCTCTATTGTTTTGCTTCACTGGACATGTCTTTTTTTTTACAATGATGTTCACCCTGTACAAGGCTCAAAAGCTACTCAATGTAAAGGGTTACAGCGTAAAGGGCACCATCCCAAGCAAGATGATAATGCCACCAAGATGCAAGAGGCCAACTGAAAGGAAACCCAGTCCTAAACAGGAAACAATGGATAAACCTGAACTCCTGATCAGAAGTCTGGGGAGGAGTGTGGACTAGATGATAAGCAAACCTATTTACTCCTATTGAGGAAATTTGAACAGAAGTAGAGGTTTATCTCTTGTTTTCTGTTTAAGATTGGGTTTATGGTTCCTTCTAAAGTCTGCTTCAGCTCTATACATATAATGCTTGTCCTTTTTTATGCTAATATATGTTCACACAGTAACCCTCTACCTTGAGTATCTCTTGGGCCTTGTATTGGGTGAACATTAGTAAAAAAAAAAATTGTCAATAAAATTTCAGAGTTTTAGGCAGAGATGTAGGAAATATAGAGTTGAAGTAGACTTTAGAAGGAATTAGAAATCCAGTCCTAACCAAGGGATAAACCTCTGCTCCTGTTCAAAAGACCGGAGAGAAGTGTGAACTAGATGATAGGCAAACCTATCTACTCCTATTACTTTGCATTCTATTTGTGTTAGCAACTTTGCATAGATTTTTACGAAAACTTGGCATCTAATTCTTATGTGAAATTAACTCACATTCAATTGTGATTTATGTTGTTAAATGTCTTTCTGATACTTTTTTATCAACACCATAAATTTTCCTTTTCTTGTTTAAGCACTCACTCTGAATTCAATGTTTAAATTCAACTGACATTAAGACAAGAGTTATTTCCTTTTAATTGATAATAAAACTTTGGCCTTCTATAAGAATATTTAAATAAAGTGACTGTCATAACAATGGGAAGATATGCACTTAGAGATTTTATTCAACTTAATATAACATCAATCTGAAAAGAAGTGAAATAAAATAGCTGTAATAGCTGTAAGAGAGCAAGTCAAATCTTCTTTAAGGGTCACAATATTGACAGGAAGCAATTAATATACAACACTCTCTTGTAGTACTTTTATGTGCTAATCAAGAAAATGTAGACTTTACACAATAAGTAATAATAATCTTACACTAACTCTAGTCATAATCTAATGCTAACTGTAGACAAACACAAAAAATTAATATCAATTAATTAAGTCGATAATATTTTATAGGCACCTTGCATGGTTAATCTTAAAACCTGCGCAGATTAATTTCTTAAATGTAAAGATTGGTGCCTTGGGCATTTTCAACACTGCACAGTAGGTTGCTCTGTCAGAGCAACCACTGAATGCTACAAGATTAACTGTAGATCTGTTCTTATGTTCCCCCAAAATACAAAATTGGTTGTGAATTTGCATTTTGTTTGCCATTCTGTATTTTTTGGGTGTTCAACTCTACCAGAATAGGAAGACTATTTTAGTATGGTCCTGTCAAACAATAGGTTTTAGTCATGTAATGGCTTTCAGGCCTTTCAGGTACTTACCCTTTTGATGTCTTGTGACAGAAACAGTAGCCTCCTTCCCATTCACACACCTAACCTTCTACATATTCAGGTTTGATATCAATGAACTCAACCTCATCCACACAATAATCATATTTGTTATGTTCTTGACATTTGAGGAAACACAGGACCCCAAGTAGTTAACCAAGCAGGTATAGCTTTTCTGCAGGTAAATATTTGTTGATAACCAGATAGATACTTGTGAAAAGTAGTATTGTAGGTAAATTCAGTTGTCCAAGTTTTTTATATTAAAAATTCAAATGTCCATATTCCAAATAATAATAAAATAAAAATAAAGAAAACATGGGTATAACTGTTAAATAATTTGTATTTACAACCATACAGGGTGCAATGGGTAAATTATCGCCATTTTATATTTTTAATTTCATACATATGTATTGTTTCTTTTTGATTTTGTTGACTGCACAGGATATTAGGATCAGTTGGTCACTTTCTGTGAGAAAAAGAACACTATGACACAATTCACTCTACCAGAAATTTGGAAACAGCATGCTGTATTGCTTGGTATTTGCCCCAGAAGCTCCAATACAAACATTTCAGAGTGTTTGGATGTCACTCTGGGACAATGCAGAGGATTTGGAAAGAATTGTATGATATATTCAATCAGCATCATGGTGCTTGGAGAGATCACTAGTGACGGCGATGTTATAGCTCCATTCATCTTCCCACAGGGCCTCAGTCTTAACACAGAGGGCTACATCAAGTGCCTTGAGGAGGTTGTGCTGCCCTGGATCAAGAGGGTGGCTGCTGAAAGAACCTATGTCTGGCAACAGGATTCTGCACCATGCCACACAAGCAGGAGACCTGTCATGGCTCTCAAACAATTTCTGCAACCACATCACCCCTTACATCTGGCCACCTAACTCCCCAGACTGCAACCCCTTTGATTATTATGCATGAGGCACAGTTGAGCAAGAGACCAACAAAACTCTTTATAATACCAAAGTTGTACTGAAGGCAAGGATTATGGCAGCATTCACCAACTTAAATAAGGAAACTGTCAAGAGATGCAGGAGATTCTGACGTCGTCTGGAGGCTGTGTTTGAAGCCAATGGCAATTTTATTGGATAAATTTACTCTTTAGTATTTCAAGATATTTTTGTGTAATTTTGGTAAATGCATCTGTTAAAATGAAATGTTAGTGTTTTTTCATTTTTGTGTATTTTAGGTGATACTTTATCCATCACATCCTGTATGTACATGAAGTCAAACAATACAAAAAGTAGTAAAGATAGTCTTTGGTGGAGTTAAAATCTGGGTAGTTGGTACACAGAAAAATCTGTAGTTTAGAAAAAAACTTTTAGTAATTGTTGACAGTGAAAGCTGTGGTTGAAAAGACTTTTATCATTAGCAATAATTCACTGACCGTCTTTGTTGTTATAGGTGATGACTCGTTTGAAGTTATAAACACATAATTATCAGTGATGACCCACTGACTGTCCAAGCTGTTGTTGTAGCTGATTCACTTAAAGTCACCAACACACGTTTCTTTCAGTATGCACTGGGGGAAGGCAGTCACATCTCTGCTTGCTAAAAGTTGAAATCTGTGGGGTTTTATAAGAAATTAATGCTGAAAGTAGGCTCAAGAAAAATAGGATTTTAGTTTTCTTTGATTGGTCAAATAATTCACATCGTGATTTTAATTTCTAACCAACAGACAATTTGATTTAAACAGTGTGTGGTGTGTTATGGAATCTTTTTGGTTTGGTATGTTTGTAATATTGTCTGTTATTGTTTAGAAAATAAAGTTTGAACATGTTTTAATATATGTTTGTGGGTTATGTAATTTGTGTTGGAAATGGGTTTATTTCCTATAGTATCAATAATAGTTGATAATAATCATCAAGCACAATAAAGAACACCAAAGAAAAAAGCAGGTATACAGGTTGTTGGAAATGTATCATATTTCTGAAATACCATATATTTGAGAGACTCAGTTAATGGTCAAAAGTTCGGCTTAAAAAGGAATAAGAAACAGGATGTGATGGTGATTTTTTCATTGGACCATAAATTGATAAATCAGCAACTAGCAAGAAGGCAAGATTTCCAAATAAAAACAAAGGTCCTCTCTTCAAAATTCTTCAGTGAGATTTTTGGCTTGGCAGCAAACAAAATTGTCAGGAAAAAAAATGGGATATTCACTGTATCCTATCTGTTACTGACAAGTAGTCAGCAATATTTCCCTGCTGAGGACAATGGTAATGGTAGTATTAGCTGTCTAGCTATGGTATTCATTGACTGAGCAGCCAGTACTACTTTTGTTTGAAGTTTATAAAATCTTTCTCTTAAAACAATTTTTCAGGGAAATAGGTTTTTCAAGTTCAGTAGCTGTTATTGCTCTTTCAGCATTGATGGGGGTTTCCTTCTTACCCTTTTATTTAAACTAGTGTGGAATGTCAACATCTTGATTATATCATTATTTTCTCTTTGAGTTACCTGTGATATCTATTTTAATTGTTGCTGCTGTTAGTAGTCTTCAAGTGATGTAGTTTCTATTATTTGGTACAGGTCTTTGTAATTCTCTATTGCCAGTTCACAATGTTCTAAGAAGAATGGCCTTTGCCACAACATGGTCGGGTTTCACTTGCTCAGAGCCTTTTTTCACCATTGATCTTAGAAAGCAGTTGTCTACAGTTGAGAGTTTAGCTATTCCTGAATGAGTTTGGTACCATACAGGACATCCATATGAAAGTCTTGATCTGACAAGACTATTTTAAAACATGACTCAAGCTTTCACGTTGATATTTAGGTTTTGTAGCAATTTTTGGTGTTGCGTAAAATTACCCCTAGCATAGCCTGTTCTCTGTTCATTTTCATTTTCTCCTATACTAAATTTGTTATAACTGATCCACATTCTGAAGTATCTGGAGTATTTAGTATTTACTAATTCTTCATCCTGAATTTTTATGATGGATTTAGGGTAGATGCTATCACTGTTTTCATTCCAATTCCAGATCATAGTTTCTCTTGAGTCCTATTTCTTGGAATATTTGGTAGAGGAGGATGATTTTCTGTTCAAGATCATTATTAAGCCAATTATGAATACCTATGTCATCAGCATATCCCCATCCCACCACCAGTACATTGGTGTTGGGAGTGGAAGCAGGATCATTTTCTTCTATTGGTTGATTTGTTTGGAATGTGGAATGTGATATGGAATGCTTAAATGGTCAGTGCCCATAAAAGTAACTAATGCAGATCCCATTGCATATGTGCAATCTATAATTGCAAGAAAACCTTTTGCCTGGTGAAAAGGTGGCTTTTGAAATCAAGACAGTGTGAGTTTAGGGTATTGGCCTGAAGACAGCTGATACAACCCACTACAGAACAATGACTGTAGTTTTACAAACATCAGTTCACGCCACATATGATGTGAAAATGACACATATCTTCCCTCTGTGTAGTGGGTGAGTTTCTTGACTTGAGTGCCAAGAATACAGTTTTCCATATGATCTTTTCCACCTGACCATTATTTTGGGGTTTGTAAGCTTCATTTATGTTTCTCGGACCTGAAGGATGGCCGACACACTAAGTAGATATAGATGAGCATACCAAAGATGGAAAACAACCAGCAAAACATGTTATAATAGTTGTTGCAGCTAGATGAGAGCAAGTAAAGGTAAATAAAAAACATGAATATGCATCAATGATAGTCAATAGTGTTGGAAGGAAGAGATCTGTTAAAGTCTATAATCAGTTTTTGAAATGGTTGTGTAGATTCAGGTTTGTAAAATCATGGTTTAAACCTGTAGAGGACTGTTGTGTGTGAAGATGAGGAGATATCTCTGGGCTAAAATTTCCTGCTGGCCGGTCCAGCTACATGAAAATGTCAGGACATTAATTAAGTCTAAAGAAGACAAAAGAAACAAACAAGACCAATACATATATGCAAACAAATATATATTATGGGTAAACAAACATATTAATACACGAAGACATGAAAAGTTACATAGTGTTTGTATGGAGAAGTTATGTGTGTGTGTTGAGTGTCCGTACGTACGTGAATTGTTCTTAGCATGTTCCCAAAATATGGGAAACGCTGTATCTGTGAGAGGTCACATATTGGCCTAAGTGAAAAAGAGAAAGTTTTACCCCGCCTCGGCGCGAGGTTGCGGCTCAAGGCCTGGGTCGGAAAAAAGAGAGATAGAGAGAAGGGTCAGCCAGTATTTATAGTCAGGGGAGAGAGACCCCTGTTGAAGGATTAAGGAAACTGAGGAGGAGCTAACTGCGACAAGCCTCTACAATACTGACACATATATACCATTGATCTTAGCTCTGGTTATTGTCTGCAAGGGGGTCAGAAGGAGAAGGTAAAGTTGCCAGTGTTGACAATACAGCAGAATTAGAAACTTTAGTATATTGTCTGTCCCACAGTCATTACACTAAGCACCTTGAGCTAGATGCTTTAGAGATGATAAAAAAAGTAAAAAAACAAATTTCTGACCCACTTCAGTATCAATGACTAACTGCTCAAAATGATCTAGTGAAAGACATGCTGATGAATTCTGAAAAATGAAAGAAGGAGGAGCTGATGCTGGATCTATAGCAGCACTAATACTATTAGTGTACTATCTGGTTATTGACCAAAGAATCACAGATGTAAATGTCACATGATTCCTTGACTGTTTCTGCTTGGAAATGACAATCTTTACTAAAAATATTCACAACCTGAAAATATTTTCAGTCTCCCCAGCTTTCTGCCAGCATTTTGCAAAAAACATGCAAAAATTAATTCTGAGGTTTTGCATAAATGAACTCTTTAAATGTAGTTAGTAAATTGAGTTTATTCAAATCAGTCTTTTCAGAAATGAGAATGTGCGCAAAAAATTCTCTTTCTTCTCTCATGTTTTACATTTAAATTTTGTCCATGTACATTTTTTTAATACTTGTCAGTACGTCTGACATGAAATATAATCCTGATTTTGTGATTCCTCTGGACAAGTATTTTCATTTTTCTTTCTTTTCTTTATGGTTGTTAGCAAAAAGATGAGCCGAAAGTGCAGATTGCAAATCAGAGATACTAAAATCAAACAAGTGTGGAAATTTAAATATGTAGGAAGTGTTTTAACAAAGGTCAGAAAGTGGGACACTGAAATCCAAATGTGTATTGGGATAGCTAAGGAAGCATTCCAAAAGCTAAGTAAAGTACTAAGAAATAGGAAAATTTTGATAGAAATAAGGAAAAGAGTACTAAACTGATATATGATATCTGTCTTCCTCTATGGCAGTGAGTTCTGGACAATCTTCTCAAAGAAGAAAAGCAACAGAAATGTGATTCTATAGAAAGATGCTGAGGATACTGTGGACTGAACATGTAAGCAACACTGTAGTTTGGGAAAAAAAGGAAACTAATATTTAACATTAGGAAGAGGTAGTTGAGGTTTCTGGGACACATAATAAGGAAGGAGGGGTTGGAAAATCTGCTACTCACAAGACAGATAGGGAGCAAAAGGGACAGAGTAAAACAATGCATAAAGTGAGCCTGAATAAATGGATAGCAGAACAGGGCTTAGGAGAAATAAAGGAAAGACAAAGTCTATTCAGAGCTATAAGGGAGAGGAATTTGTTGAGAGCCATGGTCGCCTACATTCTGATGGGACATTGCACATAAAGAAGAAGAGTTTCGGAATCAGTAGACAAAACTCCTACTTTTTTTTTAATCATTTCACCTCAAGCAAAGCAATAAAGCCACTAAGATGTAAGAGAGTTGCTGAGTGAAAGAATATAAGAAAAAGAAAACATTATAAGGAGAGAAAACAATAAAAGAACAGGAATTAAGAAGGCAGAAGATAACAATTGACATTGCAATTTTTGAAAATCAAAGGCAATAAAGCCACTAAGATTCAAGGGGTGACTGAATGTAAAAGAATATGAGAAAAAGGAAAGCATTAAGGAGAGAGAACAATAAAAGAACAGGAATTAAGAAGGCAGAAGATAACAATTAGCATTTTAATTTTTGAAGATCAAAGTTGACTGGATAACAAGAGACTGGAAGAGAGTTCTACATGTGAGAAGTGAAAGAGAAGAAACTGTTAGTATAGAAATTATTACATCTAGCCATTTCAACTGTAAAATGATGAGACCTAGCTGCCAGTCTAGTACTGCAATTAAATTCGTAAAGACATGTTACTAAAGAGGAAAGCTCATCAAAGCAAATTACTATGAAAATATTTATAGAAAAGGCACAGAGAAGCTACATTATGGTGGTGAGAAAGTGACTGAAGCCAAGATGACAGGTCAAGACCAGTAACATTGCAGATTCTTCTTTGTATTTTATCAAGAATCTCTAAATATATAGCAGAAGCACCAATCCTGATGTAGCAATGATATTCAATGCATGGATCCTCAATGGTAGACATAAATATGCAAGATAGAATCTGCCAAAAAAATTGTCTAGCATGTTACAACAAATCAACTTTCCTACTAGCAGACCTAGTAAGTGATTCAATATAATCTTTCCACTTCATGTCAGTGGAAAACGTTATGTCTCCAACTCATTATTTTTTAAATGCCTGATTTAAACACCAAATCTAATAAAGATGTATTAATGGAAAAGCAAGATAATTTTTTTTTATTTGCTTGACAGCAAGTACAGAAGTGAAGAGTTTTTCCAAAAGTTTTTTTTAATGAGGCAGAACTTACACTTTTTACATATTTTTGTCAGTTCTAACTTCTCTTATTTGAAATGTCCCTACAGGATGTGGACAATCATCACTCTCCACAACTTCCTGTCTTAACAGCCCTATATCACATGTACCAATGCACTCCCAAACTTACTATTTTCTAACTGAATGTTTTTAGCCAACTTTTAAATTACATAATCAATGGTTATTTTCAGCCAAACAAATGTAAAGAATATTTCTACACATCACTGATCTTTAATACAGGCCAGTAAATATGCCTTTTGCTTAACTTCCTATGACATTCAGTTCAATAAGTTTAGCCAGAAGTTGCAACTTGCATATTCAAAATGTTGTACATTACATCTAATACTCAGTTAAACTTGTAAGGACAGTTGTGTGCTATTTTTACAGAAACAAAAAATAGGTCACAACAAAAGAAAACTGGAATTTCAATATTAATCTTTTCTAACCAATCAATAAAGTAAATGTGATTAACCAATAAATAAACTGCCAAATTAGATCCTACTTGGAGTAGGTCATTTTCCTATAAACACCTAGGTTAATACAGAAAATCTTTAGGGACTGTATAATCATGAGAAGATATACAAAAATCCATGAACTGATTTTGCTTTGCATATTCTGTCAACTTAATTGCATAAAATGATGGATACATTCCATACATAATTTTTTTGTATGACTTATCTTGTTTTTGCATACTAGAGATGATTGATTTTAAAGCTGAGTGCCATATTTCAACTAGCAGTTAATTTCATAGAAATTCTTTTTTTATATTGCTGGTATAACAGTACACATACATTCATTCTTAATAACTGACATGCACACTGCTGGTGTCTACAAGGTGACTAATATTAATTTTTGTGGATCAGTGGATCTATCTGAGAGTTTGATCAATGTGTGATGGTCAAAAGGAGCTTGAAAAATGTTGATCTGAAGGATGTTCAATTTGGGGTCAAAAGTTCACATATGCATAAGAAATAAAGATATACATCTTACTGATAAACATTTCTGATTTATATATAATTAGTTTTTTTATTGACAATTTTATATTCTGCATACATAAATAAAATGATGATGATATAATTATCAGGAGTGGTTTAATTTTGGTAAATGTTTTATTCCCTTTTATACACATATTTTCATAATCAACAAGAAGGTTGTTGATTACTCCAGTAGAAAGAACCTCTTGAGCAACAAGTGGTATGTATTTCAATCAGCTTGGTCCACTGCTGATGTCCTGACTGTCTTTACTCATAGATTTAGTGAGGCACTAGACAACAAATACATCTCAAGGATGATTGCATTAGCTATGGCAAATGCTTTCAACAAGGTGTAGCATAGAGGGTTACAGCACAAGCTCTCTAGCTATGGAATCACTGAAAGAGTCTTCTCAATTATCAAGTCCTTCCCCAAAGATAGTTGCTAATGGCCAGTCCTCTGAGGCCCAAGTGATCAATGTACGTGTTCCCCAGAACTCATTTCTCAGTTCAGTTCTCTTTCTTTGCTCCATATTAATGCTAATGCTTCTTTCTCAATATTTGAGTTAGCTTCAGCTGATGTTAATTTTATTGACAGGTACATTATTGGATGACCTTCTTGAGATAAAATTGTGACTACAGCATGTTCACTTGCAGTCAATGTCACTTCTTTTTTTTTGGGGATCAAAGATTTTTTGTGACTGGTTTTCTTATTAGTGCATTTTTTAAGCTTTCAAAAGCTGAGTCCATTTAAATTCAGTATTCTTTTTCTGTGATTCTACAAAATGGTTCTAAGTCACTGTATTTAGGCAGATATTTGCTATAAAAATTGTTCAATCTCAAAAAGGATTCTAATTCTTTTTTATTTTTTAATGTAGATACTTCTGATATTTTATTTATCAGTTTATTGTCTGGTGAAATTCCTTCTTAAGATATATGGTATCCCAAACATGATATTTTGTCACAATTTAACTTACATTTATTGCTATTTATCATCATAGCAACATTTTTTAATTTGTTTAAAAGTTTGTCAGTTTTTCTTTAATTCCTCTTTACTGAAGGCACCTATGCCTATATCATCTTGATATATGATTACATTTTTTACCCCCTCCAATAGAACTTTTTCAATTGCCTTTTGAAAAACATGGCATGAAGCTTTAACTCCAGATGGAAGATGAGTTCGTCTTAGTAAACCTATTGTGGTATTAATTGTAGTGACTTCTTTAAATTTTTGTCAGTTTCTATTTGGTTATATGTTGATTTCAGGTCAGTCTTGGCAAAGTATTTAATTTCTCTTAATTTATGACTTGCTGTTTCTATGTTATGTAAGGGGAATTAATTAGAGCATATCTGAGGATTCATACCTACTTTGTAATCCCCGTATATCCTCCAATCACCATTGGGCTTTCATATTGCAACAACTGTTGAAGCCCAACTGCTATCACCTCAGGTAACTTTCTCCAATGTGTGTTGTTCTACCATTTTCCTTAGTTTATCAACTACCACAGGTAGAATGTGAATAGGTATTTTTCAAGATCCAAAATAGATCGAGTGACTATTTTCTTTTAGATGAATACTCACTTTATATCCTTTCAGTAGTTCCATGTTAGGTTCTTTTGATTTACAGTTTATTAATTTTGCTATATCTACTTTTAAAATGTCTATTCCCAAGAGTTCATGATTTTTTGTGCCTTCTACAACAGTGATGGGAATAATCTCAAAATATTTTTTTTTGTCTTGAAAATTCCTTCAAAGGAGCCTAGAGTTTTGAAGACAGATCCATCAAATTGTTTTAAATTAAGATTATTTTTTCTTAATTTGGTTTTACTCGTTTTTCCTAGAAATTCCTGAAGATGATTTTAGAAAAGGTTGAAAGTACTTGGGTTAAAAAACTATGATGCCTTCCTTAATGAATTTTATCTTAATATCAAGAAACTGATTAGACAACTTGGAAATGATTAGTATAAAAATAAGTAGACACAATATGACTATATTATTCAATGAAACATGTTTGAATGAAGATATGCTGCCGATATATATATATATATATATATATATATATATATATACCTGTTTCAAACATGCTTGAATACAAGATAAGATTACTAAAAATACATTACATGCTTACTGTCAAATATATTTTATAGCCTATTATTAAAAAGTGGTTTTCATAAAATAGGATTTGGCCTTTTCTACTCTTAAATATCAAAACTGTCCTCCTTTGACATGACATTTACTTTGTCACAACTTTTAAAAAACACTTAATTTAGTCAGAAGGTGTATTCACAAAATAATATATTGTGTAAAGAAAAACATAACCAAAATCTGTTTACCAAAGTGAAATTTTCTGTAATATAAATAAGAATTCATTGTTGTATAAAACCAAAGATAAGAGATATATATGGCAGAATATTAACAGGCAACATATATGTTTATGTCATCACAAAATTAATATAATAGTATATTATATAGTAATATAATGTTTATATATAACATGGTACAATTTATTGACAAATATGTCATAAGGATTATCCTCATTATTGTTTTAACCTTTCAGTATAATTAAAAGTAATTATAATTGACAAGGATTTTGATAGAATGAAATTGTAGTGGGTGAAATAGAAAGAGAAACAAACAAAAGCATCAAATTGCAAATATTAATGAGTTTCTGACACATCATGGATCACACGATGTCTAACATAATACAATTATTTCATTATATAACGCAACACAATTATTTTACAGCAAAAAGAACTGTTCTGTGAATGTCTTTTATGAAACTTAAGGCCAATGTATTTGGTAGGGGTGGCTAACACCTAAAATGAAGCAAACATTAAAAACATAAATAAAAGAAAGGTTTAATATTCTTAAAAGCAAAGAACAACTTGAACAATGAACTAGAGAACAATATTCTACTGTTGTCATACCAAGAAAAAGACAAATGATAAAACAATACAGTTTTGTTTTGACTGAAGGTTATTGCAGATTCTTCATTTCAAAATGATTTAAGTGATTGTTATCTGAATTTTTACTTTATCTAATTGATCAGATATTTGCCTAATTTGGTTAGCACTTTCCAAACTGAAGAGATTGAAAGCGAATTATAATTACAGGTAAATGTCATTTAAAGATATCTTTTAAAGTTATGATTAAATTGTTTATTATGATTTCTGAAATGAGGAGTTATGATTATTTACACTATTTATATTTATATTATTGTCCTCACATTTTTTATTATCACAGCATTTCAGCTGTTGTGCCCTTCAGCCTTCATCACGTGTATATCGATCTATGGGCATTATAAAGTTCATATAATGCTCATAGTTCTGGTTAATTATACTGTAAGGAAACACTGCAGCAAAAGGTTGAGTAAAACACAGGTTTAATCACATGAGAGACATGGATTAATAATACAGTAATAGAGAAAAGCCTAGTTCAGTGTGGCAATGTGTAGAAAACGATGGTTGTCTTTCTACACAACAACGGGGCTATAGACTAGTGGATTAAAGTGTTGGTTTGTGAGTTTATGACATAATAATTGTGAATTCAATCCCTAGGCAGTGTGTACTTGGGCTCAGTGGTAACGGGGTAATAACTGAGCAGTGCTAAAATAAAACTAGACGAGATATCCCTAGACATGGTCAGTGGAACAAGAACTGTCTAAACCAATAGATTAAATAAAGGTTTCAGTTCAGAATTCCCCGTAGGTTACCCAGATCACTACACACCTGATAAAGGCTAGAGGACACAATGGCTGAAACGCTGTGACAAAGATGAGGACATTAGTCCAAATAGTGTAAATATTATTATGATACTAACAGATTTGTGGCATCTAAAGTGAATGACACCACTGTAAACATAATAGTATTTAAATGAAGACAAAAGGAAAACTTTTATTTAACAACACATTTCGTCCTGTGTAATACAGGGTGCAATGGGTAAATTGTCACCATTTTATATTTTTAATTTTGCACATGTGCATTATTTGTTTTTGATTTTGTCAACTGCACAGTATAGTAGTGTCAGTTGGACACCATCTTTGAGAAAAAAAGCACCATGACACAATTCACTCCACCAGAAATTTGGAAACAGCATGCTGTACTGCTTGGCATTCATACCGGAAGCTCCAATACAAACATTTCAGAGTGTTTGAGTGTCAATCTTAGGACAGTGTAGAGGATGCTATGTCCCCAGAAGATGTACTGAGAGTGATGAAAGTCAAATATCCAGTCAACATCATGGTGTTTGGAGTGATCATTAGTGATGATGACATTATGTCTCCAGTCATATTCCCACAAGGCCTTAGTCTCAACATGGAGACCTACATCAGGTACCTTGAGGAGGTAGTGCTACCTTGAATCAAGAGGGTGGATGCTGGAAGACCCTACGTCTGGCAACAGAACTCTGCACCATGCTACACAAACAGAAGTACCTAATCATGGCTCTCAAACATTTCCTACAACCACATTACCCCTTACATCTGGCCACCTAACTCCCCAAACTGTAACACCATTGATTATTATGTGTGGGGCACAGTTAAGCAAAAGACGAACAAAACTCCTTGTAATACCAAAGATAAACTGAAGGCAAGTATTATGGCAGCATTTACCAACTTAAACAAGGAGACTGTCCATAAGAGTTGTAGGAGGTTCTGAAGTCATTTGGATGCTGTGGTTGAAGTCAATGGTGATTTTATTGAATAAATTTACTCTTTAGTATTTCAAGATATTTTTGTGTAATTTTGATAAATATATCTGTTAAAAGTAAATGTTAGTATTAATTTCATTTTTTCTTTTTTTTTTTTTTTTGCATAAATTAGACGACAATTTATCCATCGCACCCAGTATTTAGTAAAGGTAAATGTAAAGATTTTATTTTGTAAATTTGAGGAAAAATATTAAGCTTTCAAAATTTTAAATTTTCGTTAAGCTTTGTAAGTAAAGGATAAACTATGGGGGACAATTCAAAAGTTTGAAAATTTAACGATATTTTCCTCCACCTTAGCTCTGTTTATAAATACATGTTGCAAAATAAAATCCTTACACTGTCTTTTTTCCTATTCTCTTTTTACAGATATATTTGATTGATATCTGAACTTTTACACAAAATATTTATATATAAACTTCCTTTTACCCCAACATTGCATTTATTCTGAATATTTTTCACCCTTATTACTCACAGTTTGGTTTTGTGAAAATATTTAGGAGGGTCTTTCCCATCTGTTGCAGGTTCTCAGATAGGGAGTGACACCAAGAAAGGCAAGACATACTTTTCCACAACAACTGCAGGAAAGGGTTTGACAGCTGATGTAGCTCCCCAGACTAGCCATTTTTGTGCCTTGCTTCTATTGAGAAGGTTGCCTAATCAAACTTGCTCCTCTATGTTGCTTTGTTCACTGCATCAATGGTGGTGGCTGAATCTACAGAAAATGAGTAATTTTCAGAGAGTCCTTCTTCTATCTCTTCATCTTCATTAGAGGCTAGTCTACCAAATAGGAAGGCCTTTGACAATCTATTACAGTAAATGGTTTTTGATGTGGTTTCATAACAATCTGGCATTTTCACTGGGAATTTCAATATAATAGCAGCTCAAGCCCTAGAGACCATAAATCCAGGTATTACTTCTCCTTTGGGAGGTGTCTGGGGTCATTACTTAGCACCTGAGGTATCCCTAAAAGGGAAAGTACCGAGGTGGCTTGAACAATTTTTCCACAGTATTGCCATTAAACCCACTTTAAACCTCAATCTTGCATCACATTTGGTAGCAATGTGGGCACACTGAAAAATTCCTTAATCACTTGTGTCCTTGGCTGAATCTAGTCCTCCAATGTTAGTGAAGAGTCACTCTAATGCATTTTTGAATTGTGTGAAGGCAATGTTGATGGAAGTGTTTAAATAAATGTAAATAGCAGAGGCATATGACCTAGGACTCAGCACCATATAGAGGGGTAGGCAACACAATAGTATTCTAGACTCAGATTTTTGTGTCCTCTCTAAGGTGTTTATTGTCCCAGACATATTTGAGTCATCTATTAAAAACTAAATTAACTTTAGCCAATTTGTTGTCTATTTTTTCTGACATCAGATGATATGATACTACCTAGGTAGTTAAAGTTCCGAGTCACTCCCAGCCCTCAAACAACAACCAAAATGAAAATTCTAACAAATCCCATATATACAATTTTTGTGTAAGGATAGGCAACATAATGGATTTTATAATAATAATTAAATATTCCCCAATAGATATATGTAATGAAAAATAATTACAAAAAATAAATGTTAATATGTGATTGCCCCACCACCAACAAACAATCTAACATGATAGGATAGTAAATTAACTTGGTTGAAAAATTATGTAGAAAAAAAAGAGGAAAAGAAAGGGAAAATAAAATGATTTCTACATTACTAGAGAACTTTCAATCATTTAACAGGTGTGGGGTGTAAAGAGGGGAAACCCAAAAAGAAAAAAATTTAAGACTAATGGGAATACATTTTCTAGTTAAACCATTTCATTTGTAACAAAAGAAAAAAAAATGTCACTATTCAAGCCTAATTTGGGATGGGCTGATATGCCTTTTCCAAAGCACAAAATTCTTAACCAGTCATTTTAATATGCCACTCTAAGTTAACAATTCTCACAAAACATAATAACAAAACTTACACCCAACCTTTGCTGAATATCAATGAAGACAATTGTCTCTCCACCCAGATCTTCATTGTAAGCTGATGCTTAAAGATGGTGATCAAATGGTCAAGAGAAAAAAACTCACTCTCATGTAATCTCTTCTGATATACCATATTAGCACAGAAATGTGTAGTGTTTTCTCTTATCTAATGCCAAGAACACATTATTACATGCAGTACTGACTTGTAAGGTGAAAATCTCTGAAACATGCAAACCATGTAACCTGTGGTAAAGGTGCCAGAGAGACTTAATATTTATTTACCGGAACTTCATAAATAAAATGAACAAAATCAAGGGTATAAACAAATAATATTTGATTTAGATTGGAGTGAGTCCTTTGTAATTCAGAGTAGTGAAAGTTTGTTTATAAGTCAGACCTTAGTAGCACTCAAGAGAAAGCACAGTAGTTGGTAGATTAGTAGACAGATCTTGGTGGTAGTTGTCATCTTAGAAATAGGAATGGCGTTAATCTTTTCTTCACTCTAAGAAGGGCAGAAAAATGTCTGAAGCAGATGACCGCTTAACTTGGCTGGTTTCTCTGGTGGTCAATTCTCTTCTTCTGCCTCTTGATTGTTTATATCCATTTGACAAGGCTCCAAGACTACTGGTGCGAAGCTTGGTTTTGGCTAATATCAAAAGTCTCTTTGTGTTAATTTTTTTGATTAGCCAAAATTCTTTTACTTTCAGGCATTCCTTTCCTTTTCATTTTTTCTATAGTGGAAGTTATGCATGGAGCCTCTCTTATTTTAGTAGATTTCTAGCCACACTGGCTAGATTCATGGACTAGAAAACTTCCACTGTTTTCAGTCATTTGTTGTTGTTGTTCTTTTTTATTTGAGGGTTGCCTTTTTGTTAGTTGAGAGATAAGTATATAGAGAGAATGAGAGAGAGAGAGATAGAGAGAGAGCAATAAGGGTTTTTAAAGGAATGTGAATGCCTTATTTGAATTCATTTTTTATATTTTTATTTTCATATTTTATTTTTTCTCACTACAAATTTTCAATAATTTTGTGCATACAATGTTTTTTGATGTGAAAGAATCTATGTTTAATAGTGTACTCTAGCACATAAATCATCTATGCAAAGAAAGACTTTTTGGTAACTCAGAGAGCATTTCAAATCACTAGCGATATGAAAGAGATCTCAAGATTTGTTATTGAGGCATTTTATACCAAGGGTATTAAAAACGATACTTAAGCTTGAATGTTCTCAACCAAATTGTCTCCCATGCCTTCCCTTACTATCACTTGATATAGTGTCTTTCTAAACAACGATTGAATATCAGAGGCCAGTCTTTACTAGATAGGAGACTCAGAACATGTCGCATTCATGTTTTTGGGGAACTCTTCCCTTATCCAATACACACTTTTCAAAACTGAAAAGGTTCTTTTTTTTTTCCAGAAATGGCCATTCTCATCATATAGTATCCAATGTAGCAAATGTAATCGTAAGGTCTGCCAAGGAGTCAGGTTTATGGTTAGGCTTAGTTAACCCCTACCATAATATTGTCAAATCATCATTCTTGGATCACCTTCAGAAGGATGAAAGTAACAGATCTTGTGATGCAGCATGGAAGATCTGTGGCCCTAAAGAAGTTTTAAACGAAGCTCTCTCTAGCATGGAAGTAGAAACATAGATGTGTGAAATGTACACCTTAACTATCCCTTTCAAGTATAAATTGATTCAAGACCATAGCCTTTGATGTCTGATCAATTTTTTTCCAATTAAAAGTGTGGACTGAATCAGATGCTGACTATCTTGCATGGTTCATCCATCCAATCTCTCCAACTGCAAACCAACAGACTTATCACACACATATCATCATCTCATTTCTTTGTCAACCTCTCCAATCTCTCATTACAAAGAGAGAGATTTTGTCAACATAGTGGTATATATAGCCATGATGGTAACATCAGGTAATATTATGCAACTTAAAACCAGGTTCAATCTTAACTTGCAAAAAAAAGGTTCTAACACAGATATGTACAGCAGAGGCAAAAGCAAACAGTATTAGTTGAGACAATATGAAAGGCTTCAATTTTAACTCGTTCACTTCCTCCATAGCCCTGAGTATCACATGCAGAAGGTCAGTCCTAGAGGCAGTGACAGCCCTAGACTTACTGGCTGAACTTCAGCACCCTTATAAATATAATTTTTTTAAAATTTTCACAAGGAGAAAGACTGAAAATGTAGAATAACAATTTTATTACAATATACAAATACAACTTAATACAAGCTAAAGAAAACATTCATTATCCTACCTAAAACATTTTTTCTAGACTTTAGATCTGCAAATCTTTTTATGGCACTTTCTACACCTATCTTCTTTACAAGACCACTTTTTACTGACAAAATAGCCAAAGAATTTAATCTGTCTTGAGTCATGGGTGATCGCAAGTATGTTTTTATAAGCTTTAGTTTTGGAAGATTTCAAACACATGACATAGTAGCCTGATGGCATTGTCAGCCTTGATGGCACCCCGGGTGACTGCCTGAGTTGCCAGTACCTTGAACTAGCCCTCCTGGTCTTTAAGAACTCTGGAGACCTTTTTAACCCATCTAACTACCATCCCATCAGTATCCTACCAGACTTCAGCAAAGTTTTTGAGGTTTAATCAATGCTGAAGTAGTTAAGCATCTCACCTCCCATGATCTGCTCTCTGATAAATAATATGGTTTCCACTTTGCCTGGTCAACTGCTGATGTGCTTACAGCTATAACTGAATATGTATACCAAGCTCTTGATAATAACAGTGAAGCTTGAGTTGTTGCTTTAGATATATCGAAGGCATTTGAAATTATTTGGCATGTTGGCCTTCTACGTAAGTTTTGGGTATACAGTCTTACAGGATGATTATTTGTTTTTATCCAATCATTCCTGTCTAACCATGAAATTAAAGTTGTTCTGAATGGGTTCTTTTCCAGTTCCTTCCATATGAACGCCGGTGTTCCTCAAGAATCTATCCTTTGTCCTACGCTGTTTCTGATATTCATCAATGATCTTCCTAATGTCATCAGTTCTCAAGTAGACATCTATGCAGATGACACTACCATTTACTCCTGTCTCAATAGAAAATCTGGCATTGTTGACAAAGTTAACGTGGCCGTTGGTCTCGAAAACAACCTTCAATCTGTGGTTAAATGGGGAAGTCTTGTGAATTTTAATGCATTCAAAATGAAACTGCTGTCATAGAGAAATGTCCCTGCCTCCTATCAACATGGTTAATGCTCAACTTCACGGGAGTACCTCACTGTGCCTTCTTGGTCTCATGTTCTCCACTGATCTGAGGTGGAACAACTACATTGAATCAATTGCTGCATCTACCACAAGGAAAGTTGGTTCTCTGGGTCGCACCAGAAGGTTTTTATTGTCTGAGGTCATCCTTCACATCTACAAATCTACTATTCGTCCATGCATGTAATATTGTTGCCATATATGGTCTGGTGCCCCCACTGTTCATCTCAAGGTTCTTGACAAAATCCAAAGACAGATATGCAATGTGATTGGCCCTGACTTCTCACCAACATAATATGGCTTCCCTTTGTCTTTTCTATAAATATTTTCATGGCAACTGCTCTGACGAGCTATTTTCACTGGTGCCCCAACTGCATGAATTTAAGTGTGCTACTAGGTTGGTATCTTGGTCCTACCCTTTTCTTGTCGAAACAGTTAAATGTAACCACCTCTTCTACTCCAACAGCTTCTTCTCTTGCACTTCCCGACAATGGAACATCTTTCCTCTTACTTGCTTCCCTGATAACTATAATCTTCAAAAATTTAAATGTAACATCAATTGACATCTTCTGTTGCCTTGATCTCTGTTCTTCTTTTTACCCTCCTGTTCTTTTTATCCTTTCCTCACCCCCCCTATACCCAGTCTTTTCCCTTACTTACCCTCCCTGTAGCCCCTTGCATACTAGTGGCACTCCTGCCTTGCTTGGGGTGAATTGCTTAAAAACAAAAAAAAAACATCTCTTTACATCTGTGCTTGTATGTGCGCATGGCATAGTCTAGAAGGAGATTAAATAGACTGGGGTTCTTGTTCCTTTGTTGTCATACTCCTGATTAAGTTTCAAATGATTTGGTATTCAGGTCCTCACCGGACATATACAACTTTGTGGATCGATATATTTCTTCTGTCATATATATGAGATAACGATATATATTTTTATATATCAAGAACAGTATTGGGGAAATCTTATGACAAAGTAGAAAAGTTTTGATTGCAGATGCGATAGAATTAGAAGGCAGGATAATATATTTTTTTGATTCATTGGGTTTCTCAATCAAAAAGAATCTATCTAAACTCAGCATAAAAGTTGTTACTATTACATCCAAAGAAATAGAAGACTTAGTCAATACTAAACAAAACAATAAGCTAAAACCAAGAGGAGTTTACTCCATCACCTGTAATAATTGTCACAAAAATACAAAGAAGAAACCTTAAGGAATCTAAATAAAAGATTATATGAACACAAAAGGGACATTTTACAAAATAATACATCAAATGCATTGGTTGCCCACTGTAATGAGACTGACCATAACTTTGACATAAAAAATGCTACTCTGATCAAAGGAGAAATAATTCACAACTATAACTCTTTTGCCACTGCCTACGTCCAATGGTGTAACCACGTATAGTGGTCCGGTCCTCAGGGTCTTAGGATGATATTTTAACCACAGGGCTAACTCTGCACTGGCCAATACTGATGTTGGTCCAAGCTGGTTATTGGTCACTGGCTGCTTCGATGCATACTAACTCTGCCCATGTTGTGTTCTTGATCTCAGAGCTGTAGAAGATTGAATGTCATAGTAATTGCAGCGCTGGTTCAAGTTGTGTCAGGTGCTACATTAAGAAAAGAAATATCTTCACAATGAAAAATAAAAAATGAAAGATTCATTGGGTTAATCTTCAGGTGGTTTATATAGTTCTTGATACAACAAAAATTAGCCATTCCCACATCAATCTGTATAGTGACATTGTGCCTTGCCTAAAATTTGGAGTTGAAATTTCTTCAAAATCAGGAAATCTTGTGGCAGTTGACGTGGATTCCAGAAACATGCGATGTGATGCGGGATTCACAGCAAAAGTCTTCAATATCTTAAGGCTATCTGCTTATATGCACTTCACCCCCAAACCAGCATGGGACTGAAGGGTTCTGGGGATTTGGTGATTCCTCAATTTTTACATTAATCCCAATAAGGGTTCATTGTTCCTTATTTCTGATTTCTTATTCAACTTTCCAAATTTAGAGAATTATCCACCTTCTTGGGAATAGTTACAGGGATTGATTCTCCTTTCAACTCCAACCTGTTCCACTTTACATCTCATACCATCACTCCATACAGGTTAACAAGTTAAATTTTCCCTATTCCTTTTCAGCATTCAACCTCAGCCTACTTCTCAGGGCAAACATAACTGTCTTTGTGACAAATTTAGTTTTTAAAACATGTGGGCAAAAGGGCATGGTTTTATTCAAGTCATTAATTTTAATTCTCTTGATTCAAGGAAGAGATAAAATTATTTCTCCATTCCTGGACTTATCTCTATCTAGTCAAAATATAAACCAAATCACCTGCTCATCAACAACAAGACCTGTTTTTATAACTTTGACCCTCAAAAGAGGTTTGTTCCTTGTTTACATTTCCCAAAGTCTCCAATTCATTTTCGTCAGCAAAAATATAATTCAGACCTCTCTCTCTCTCTCTCATCCTTGCCAACAATATTTGTTTGCTTAAATTCTCAAGGAAGATACAAAATTATTTCTCAATTCCAAGATCAGTGAAAATATAAACTAGATCACCTGCTTGTCAATGACATGATCTGTTTCCATAACTTCGACCCTCAAAACGGGTTTGTTCTTTGTTTAAATTTTCCAATTCGTTTTCATCAGTGAAAATATAAGCCCCATCTGTCTCTCCCCTTGTTAATGATATGTGTTTTCTTAATTCCTCAAGGATGAGATAAAATTATTTCTCTGTTTCTAGACTTATCTCTGTTCAGCAAAAATATAAACCAGATCACTGTTGACAGGACTTGTTTTCAGGAAAGAAATTTGTTCTCATTTAAACTTTCGAACGAAAGACAAAATTATTTCCAAATCTGTTTACATCTGCATGCCAGACTCTCGATAGATAAAAAAATAAACTTTAGGAGAGAAGAGATTCAGGTAGGTCCATCTCCACCATGGAAAATGTCTCCACCCTCTCTCTCTCTCTCTCTGTATATATATATATATATATATATATATATATATATATCTTGAGATATGGTCAAAAAACCTTTTAAACAACATTTAAGACACTATCATCAGTCTTCCGCCAAAAATTCAAACAAAGTCGCATTGCACATCACATGACATGCACGCTTCACGACAAACGCTGTAAACAAACACACAAACACAGTATCTCATTTGATTTCTGAGGAAAGACCTAGGTGGTCTGAAATATTAAATAAATAAATATATACAAAAACACAGAAATAAATACTTTCATTAAAAAAACACCCAATTTTGTTTCATTTATTTTATCCAGATATTATATATATATATATATATATATATATATATATATATATATATATATATATTCAGTGGAGCCAGAGCTTAAAAGATTGTTTCTAATGGATGAGAAGAAGAAGTAATATAATAAATTAAATAAAAAGGTTACATTAAAAATCAAGATTTAAAAAATCTTACCTATGAGGTAGAGGATGCAAAATCAGGATGACAGAGAAGCTTTTCTTCATTTCTCATTCATTCCTGAAAAAGCTAAGAAGCTGTGGAGTCCGATACAAAAATAACTTCTGAAGTAAATGCTAGCACTGCAAATATAGAAATTAATACAATTTCCCCATAAATACCCCGGAAAAGGATTGTTGTGGAAGTATCCTGGTCAAGTGTTTAAGTGAGAAATACATGTCTCCTGGCATATTTATCCCACAACAAAAATGGCAAACTCAGAATGTGAGTCTGGGTAATAAAATAAAGGTAACAATGAAACTATATATATAAACAAATGATAAGTATGTATTAACAAAACAATGGTATACATAGACAATAGAATATTGTTGCATGTTATTGAACAATGAACATGAAAGAGGAAAACATTTAAACTAATAAATTGTTTGTATGTGTGTAGTTTGGTATAGAAGAAGGTCCAAGAGAAAATGAAGTAAAAGGTGTGTACCTGCATGTGTGTGTGTATTTTCCTCAATTGGGAAAGCATTTTTCTTGTTTGATCTACATCTTACTGTTCCTGAGTGGAATAGGAAAAAGGATGACAGAGAATGTGACTGCCTATTTATAGGCTTAGGGTGTGGCTCTAGTGAAGTTTTTTTTTTTTTTTAGGAAAGTAATTGGGGTAACACCCCAGGAATGAAGCAACATGAAGAAATTCTACCAAAAACAATGAATAAGAAAAGAAAGACCAAATGAAATTTTCTGACCAATAGAGACTACTTAACTGCATCTCAAACAACTGTTTCTTGTGGTCTATCTGAGGGTAATTAAGGAACTTACAAAAATCATTTCTTCAACAGCAGTGATAAATAATGACAGCCGGGCACAAATGCCCATGACATGCAGTTTGGACATGAAAGAAGAAGAAAGAGAAACTTCAAGAATCTGATGTCATTCATCTTCTATTTTGCCAGTCTATTAGCATTCAAGTCCACTGAATTTAATTTTGGAAGTCAACATGCCACAAAAAATTCAACATAGTCTATATGTTGTACTTCAATGTTAATGCGACAATAAACAAATTCAATGGTTTACAAAGGCTCCATGGTGACGGATGTATCTTACCAAATGCCTAGAGAACTCATCTAACTGGTCACAAGAATTTGTTGACATTTAAACTCATAAACAAGATAAAAAAATCTAATGAGTAAACAATATTTCGTGTTTTGAACATTCAACTTCTGGATAAACTGGAAATACAAATCCCAAAGGTCAGTTCAATAAAAGAAAAAATTTAAAAAGAACTTTTCTGAAGAACGTCGTATAAACATGTACATCACTCTTTTAGTAAATCTCTTGTCGTAAGGACTTTCCAGACAAACATCTTGAGAGTAGGTAAACTCTTTATTTCAAATCCATTATTGTAAATAGTGTAAATTGTCTGTATAAAGTTTATTTGTTCATTTTTAGATAAGTGTCTATTTCTTTTCCTTCGGCTTATTTCAAATATTGACTAACCACATTTTTTGTCACTTGTCACTGAAAAGAATGGCGGAGATGAAGACAGCAAAGATTCATACTTTTTAATCTAATAAAATTTATTTAGACATGTGGGAAGAGTTGTTATTTTGTTATTCATCTCACTGATATGGATGGGGAATACTTAATGTTAGATTGTAGAAACATTGTTATTATTATAAATAAAATATAAAACAATAATAATAATGAAAATTATAAATAGAATAAAACAAAATTTAAACCTTTTTTAAAATAAATTAAATAAATAAAAAATAAAAATAATAAAATTGCTCCCATCATGCAACAGGGACTGTTATTACTGGAAGTAAAGACATCCCGCCAAGAGATGTGATGTTCAACCTCTTTGTCCCAGGACTGTTGTGATGACAACACATGTATAAGTTCCCTCCATGATAGGACTTGTGATATTATGGAATGACTTATTCCCTTTTATAACATGAACATTATCACAGTTGTAATGTAAAACACACGCACAAATACATGAATAAAATTGTATAAAATTACCATACAATTTATCATGTTTTTTCATTGTTATTATATACGTCTATTTGTTCTGTTTTTCCTCATGAACACAAGCCCAAACTTATGACCACATGGTGTGAGTGAATATACCCCAACAAAATCTTTAATTATGATAGAAATTTGTTTAGGAATTTCACTAAGCCTGATGATTTTTATTTGTTTTAAAAAACCTATATTACAGATTTGTCAACTTCAAAAAAAGAAAAGAGAATTTGTTGATGAGAAGTATTTAGAAACTTGCCGAAAACTTCATTCAGATAAGAATTAAATTCTATATATATTTTTCAACCAATTAAAATCCCATCAGAAGGGTTGTTGGATAAACAATCATTACAAGGGCAAATACCACCAAAATACTTGCGGACTTAGTTGCAGACCTACCATGTGTTATTTTGGGAGCATTTAGAAAATAACAATAATAACTCCCTACACCACTCCCACAAATTTGAGAAAAAGATTTTCGTGAGCCAGTGTGAAATTATTTTCTAACCAATGAAAATTTTGTATTCAAAGAGTTCACACCTCTATATGAAATCAGATTTTGAATCCCTTTAGGTATATAAAAATAAAAGCATACTGCTTATCGGGACTGCCAACAGTTAACAAAGGCCAGTTTGAAGTATCAAATAAATCAGTTGAAAAGAAAACTAAAAAACACTAAAATCCCTGGTGCAGCATCTGTCCAGGAAATCTAAAAAGTAATTCTAACAAGTAAAGCCCATATCCTGCAAAGAGCTTTGCCTATTTATGTTTGTTTTTTTCAATAACTGTCTTTTATAAATGAAAACAACAAAAGAAATCACATCCTTCGCAACCCCTAGGTCATTGGTTATGACGAAGTAGGTTGTTACATATATTCATTTGTTTTTTCTGATGTTCTGCAAATGATCTCAAAGAATAATCTTTGGTAGCATTTTTTGCTTCTTAGTAACTCTGGTCACCCTGTGAAAATATTGTCTAAGGTTATTGAAATTTTATTTCAGATTAGACATCCCTGTAAGATGAAATGCTAAGTAGACAAGAATGAGCATCTTCAATATTTTCTCTTTGCTTTTAATCAAGGCCACAAAGCTGCTTGAGACATTTTTGCTGTGTATGGAGATGACTTCATTACCAACAGAATGGCACAGAAACGTTTATTTCCATTTCAAGGAGGGGAAGTTCGAACTCACAGACTTTCTGCTTACTGACCAACCTGTTCAGTTTGATGAAAACTAATTACATGTGCTGATTAAATAAGAATTGCACCAGACCAGAAGTCGTCGGCATAATCCTTGAGAATGCCAAAACCTTTTGGCCTTTTGCTCTCCTAGTGGCTGCGGGCGACTTTCACGTGTGAATACCACAATCCTATCCACTCTCTACCTCCACGCAGCCAGCTGGCTACCTTTGTGTATGAAATCTAAGTTGCCTCTTCTGTTCTCTGCTAACTTGTCTTCTTAAATATCCTTGAAAGAAGTTAACCAGTTCTCAATTTACAAGGGCAGTAGCCACCCTTTTCATTGAACAATAAAGACAAGGGGAATATATTTTAAAAAATTTTTTAAAATCTATCACCAAAAGTCTGAATCGACAGTTATTTCTTGTGATCCTTTTTAGAGCCAATTCTATACAAAGAAACTTTTTCAGATAAATGTAACAATTTTTCATACACTGGTTGTCTTTTAATACATTTCTCCCAAAAATAACTCTATAAGACAAAACAAAACTATTATGATATTTATTTTATTTACATTTTTTACTAATTTTTATTTTTAATTATTTTATATTATTAACTAATAATTTTTTATATTGCTGGCACTTTACTTGCTTGACACCAGGTGACTTGCACATACAAAGAAAGATTCCTTTACCGTATTATCTCCAGGGATGAGAAACGGTGTATTTACGAGTGTGAATATGAAGCAGAGAAAAGAATACATTGTTGAATGGTTCATCAGAACTATTAATAAATATTCTTCTTCTTTATGTGCTGTGTCCCTTCAGGACGTAAGTGATCATGACTCTCCACAATTTCCTGTCTTTCAAAGCCCTCAAAGTGTGGCGTTGTTTTCCTCTGTCCCTCTTGCCTTCAATCTGTCTGATTTTTCAAGCATTTGTCACAGTTAGCTCCTCCTCATTTCCTTAACCCTTCAACAGGGGTCTCTCTTGCGGGAGTATAAATACTTGCTGACCTTTCGCCTCTTCCTCTTTCCACGGCTTCGCACACGCGCGGCCAACGGCCTCAACCTCGCGCGTGAGGCGAGGTAAAAAAAACTTTCTCTTTTTCACTTACACCACTATGTGATCCTCTCACACAAGCAGCGTTTCCCATATTCTGGGAACACGCTTACGCGTTCGTACGGACACTCAACACACACACAACTTTCCATACAACACTGTAACATTTTATTCATGTCTTCAATGTATTTGTAATTCGTGTATTAATCTATTTGTTATTAATATATATTTGTTTGCATACATGTATATCGGTCTTCTTTGGACTTCATTAAAGTCCAACATTCTTATGTAGCTGGAGTGGCCAGCGGAAGCACTAACCTAGAGATAACTCATCTTCTCTTCTCACATTCACCCCCCCGCACAGTCCTCTACACATTTGCTAGAAATTTCACTTGTCTTCCTGATGTTTTCTTTTTGTTTCCATTTTCTATAAAACATTGTTGTTGCTCATATATTCAGTTCATGGTATCCTTAGAATTCTTTTGTAGAACCACATTTCTGCTGCTTCAAGTCTCTAAGTATTTAAAAATAAATTACAAAAGTGAAAAGACTAACCAATTTACAGTATTTACATTAGTCGGGCTATTGTCCTCATCTTTGTCGCCATATTTGTCACAACGTTTCAGGCGTTGTACACTCCGGCCTTCTTCAGGTGGTTGGAATTTCGAACTGAACCCTTTATTTCGATCACTGGGGTAGACTGTTCTAGTTCCACGTGCCATGTTTGATGGATGTCAGTTATCAGTTATCTCCTGCTAATTTTCCCTCTGAAAGTTCTCCACTGCCTTAACCGGGTATTGAACTCACACTCTTTGGGTCTGTCACTGGATCTAACCAACGCCTTTATAATACCCAGAAATTCATACCCAGATGTCCTCAAAGACACATGGCACAGTGGATAAAGGCGTTGGTTAGATCCAGTGACAGGGTTCAGTTCGAAATTCCAACCACCTGAAGAAAGCCGGAGCGTACAACAGCCAAAACGTTGTGACAAATATGGTGACAAAGATGAGGACTCATCTCAGAAATATAGACAGACACTAACCAATTTATGTAACAACCTAATTAAAGAAAACAAACACAAGCTCCCCACCCAATATTTTTTTTAAATAATAACATGACAACAGTAAAAAATAAAGAAAAATGAATTGTGGATCAGCTTCCTCATCTTTTTCTCCACATCATTAATAACAATAATAAATAAAATAAAGTCAAACGCAGAATATCTGTAAAAATAATACACTGCGTTAAAGTGGCTGCTAAAAATATAGAACAATGAAAAAGAAAATACAATGGACAACCAAAAATTTACATTCTCAGTTGGACTGATAAATTATACAGAGGACAAGAAAAGATGAAAAACACAACCGCAATAAATTTTGCTTCTCTATTTACCTCAGTCAAAAGTATTTAAGATAAAAATAAATAAAATAAAAACTTAGGTGACATGAGCCAAGTCGCGAATGTTTCTTAAATCATTTGTTGACACATGAAATTTCAAAAACCACTCAGTGTCCCTTCCTAACACTCCACGTAGTTTGTTCTTATCAAGAACGTGGCTCATTTTGTTATATAAACATACAAATGTAGTTGTGGTTTGCACTAGAGAATCAAGAAGTCTAAGTTAAGTCCATTCTATAAATGTAAAACAATCATTTAGAAGAGCGTGTCAGGTGAAGAGGAGAAAACAAATAACACTTAACTTGATCTGAACGCCAATGTAGACATTAAAAGTGTTTGCATTATTTTGAAGAACTTATAGGTAGTGATTCCTGCATTGATTGTCAGCAAATTAAATTTGTAGGAGAGGATTATGTTCATTATTTACTGACAAATACAACGAAAGTCCACTACTGTAAGTTGTAAAAGGATTTGAGGGGAGAGAAGGTGAAGAGAGAATGTTAAACCTTATCCCCAGTATTATGAATGGCACAAATGGAAAAACTAACATAAGACTCTTCTTACTATGGTGTGAAATTTGAAAGAAATTTACATTTGTTAAATGACATAAAAAATAATAATAGCACAAAAAACAAAATTTATAAAACAAGTTTGTACAAAACAAAATGTTCCTTTGAGTGCTTAACACTTTGGTATGATAAAGAGTTCTAAGTACAATTCTGTTGGGCTCATAAAAACAATTATAATCATTATTAACAAAATGTTAACTTACTTCAATTCATTTGACTGCCAAAAGGAGTTGAGAAGGTTGATGATTCACAGGTGTCATTGGGTTTCTGGTTCGTTTAGACAATATTTCAGTTTTATAAATGGAGATGAGATAAATTTTGTATTTTCATAAAAATAAGACCCTCCACAGAAATGCAATACCCAAGGTTTAAAATTAATTTAAAAAATGAAAAATCTTTCTTGAAGGTTTTATTTCAGTTTTAATTTCAAGTTAATTGATTAAATTTAATATTTCAAATCAGCAAAATATTTGCTGTATTTCAAAACTAATTTAAATTGACTGGAAGGAGTGTTTTATTTTGAAATCACTGATTTTAGTGCCATGTTTAGCCATCTTTTCATCACAATGTAATTCTCATCATTAAAAAATCCTTAAAAAAATATATACTTTTCTGAAATTTTATTTAAGAAATATTAGATGTTTTAAAGTTTAATTAATCTGATTTGAAACAAATATTACTTACTTTAAGTTTAAAATATCGCAGGTGGTATGTGTTTATTTAAGGTGTTGACAGCTTGACAGTTTATCTAACTTTTTTCTATGGTGGGCAGATCTGTAAAAATTACTTGAGGAATATAATATGAGCGCCTTTTTATATAATTTTTAACTTCCCAGTAACCTTAAAAATTTAAGAGAATATTCCTCATAATTTAATGTTTTATTGAATTTTAGGTACTTTGGCTTTAAATTTACTATAATTATTGCTCTTATTTTTGATAATGTCATTTATGGAAGTCTGTATTTACAAAAATTGGTATGTTTATATACACACAATAGAAATTAAAATTCTTTTTAAAATATTGGGGTCACTGAATTGCAGTTGGCTTTTCCATTTATGATTAGTGTTGTAGCATACCTATGGACAATAATGGGTATGTCCCCATTCGCATAAATACAGTAGTAAATACTGTATGTTGGTCTGCAGTTGGAGATTCATTGTGGAATTCACTTGACTCACTTCTAGCAGTTGACTACTTCTTCCACACACCACTAGCGTATCTTATATGTGTTGTTCATGTCCTAACTATTATTGTTCATTACCAACCTTTCGTGTGATTATTCTATTCAGTAATCTTCCCTAGGTTTCAACAATTATTAAATATAGTCTTTACTTAATAACAATACCACCTAACCAGTACAAATTAGTACAGAAATTTAAAAGATTTAAAACTTTATAAATTATTCTAATTTTAAAAACATTCATCATTCATAAAAAAAGTCTTAAGACCATATAGTGTCCCTAATATATCTTATTTATAAAAGCAATTAAAAGCTTTTCTAATTAAATAATGTCTTAGTTTTATTGAATTTTTTATTTTATGCTTCATAGAAAGTTTTTGGTAATGGTGGGGTGGTTGTTTTACAAAAAAAAATGAGTTAAATTCTTTAAAGAGTTCTACGTATAACTAATATAAATATTAAGTGGTACAAAAATTAATTTCTTGAAACTTCATAAAATTAAATTAATAGGGGGTAACAGATGTCAAATATATTTTTACCAAGATTTTCTAAAAAAAGAAATATTTCTAAAATAATAAGGTCTGAAAATTTTATTAAAATCTGACAATTATTTGATTTTTTGCAAGGATTTCCAAATCAATGTGTTTTTGCCTGAAAAAGACGCTAAAAAACTAACGGTATATGTTACTTAGACTGCTGACGAAAAGAAAGATATTTAAACAAAATTTCGAAGTTGCTAGAAAGGATGAAAAATATTTAATAAAATAATCAAAAAATACTTTGGTCTTTCCTCTTCAAGCATTGTCACAATAAAACTTCTTTCTTAAGTTTGGGGCCTTTTTTGCATTAATTATTTGATTTTTGCCAGAATTTCAAAATCAATAAAAAACGCTAAGATTTCCCTAACTAATCTTTGCCCCTTCCCACCACTGACACAAGAAAAACAAGATGTTTAACAAAAATTTTGAACATTCTAAAAAGGATCAAAAAATATAAAAAAAAAATATTAAAAAAAATAATAAAAAAATCCTTTTGTCTTTCTTCTTAATAATAACAAGGATTTTGATGATAAAACTATGTTTCTACGTTTTTAATTAATTTGGGGTATTTTTTCATCATGATTTGTTGATTTGGAGGTAACTACATAAAAAGTTCAAAAGTAGGTTGACCTCTAATTTTGGGACAAATTTTCACAAACAAGTATATAGAAAGATAATCGTATATCTCTCAAAATTTGTAGAAACTTCTTTCTGTTTTTATTTCTTTTTGTCATTGCTATAGTTGTCATCAGCAGTGTGAGCAGTTCTTATTCTTCTTCTTCTCTTTTTTCTTCCTCCTCCTCCTTTGTCTTCTTCACCTAAATTCAGCTCAATGAACCAACCAACATCTTTCTTGTCAATGCCAAAACTCTTCTGTTATCAAACAAACCAAACCTCTTAAATAGCCACAAATCAGCTTTGAATTCAATCAGAAATTCAATACCATGGGAGTGGGTGCAACTTACTTTCATCATTGGTTAAAAAAATCACAAAATGTATCACTTTGGCAAACTTTATTTAGGCAGGTTTTGAGAGCATCAGACCTGAGCCTCTTTTTTTTACAAATTTTGGAAAACCAAATTTTATACATATATCCTTTTTATAAACTGTCAGACTTCATTTTGGCAATTTGATCCTCACATATACAAAGTTTTACACATCAAATTGTATTCAAGTCATTTTTTACAATCTGCCTTCATTATAGCAGTTTTTTATTTAAAGAATATGTCAGTAACTTTCTTCTTTTAATAAATCTTATTTAAACATTCTCCTCAAAAGAAAGTGTAATAAACAAACCTAGTCTATTGTATTATTTTTTTTATTCAGCCTTTAATTATTTTTATATTAATTTACATTTCTTTTTTATTATATAAATTTTTATAGTTGTCCTGAAGAAAAGTTTCAAGTAAATTGCTCATCTATTGTCAAGTTCTCAATTTTACTTGCATTAAATTGGATAAATATGTGTGGTTAATTGAAAAGTAGAAAAAAAATCCTACATTATGTGTTTCATCCTTCAAAAGGGTGTCTTTGAACTAATAATGGTTTTATTGATAGAATCTTATATAGGCAGTTGGTGAGAGACAAAATGCAACAAATATTGGTTGTAATTCTTCATTGAGGAATGCTGAAGATACAGGGATGCTTAAATTTAATTTAAACTCTTAAATTTTTAATGTCCAATGTATCTCAATGTATAACCTAGTTGACCTCAGTCAGTTTTTTTCATTTTTATTGCTATTGTTTATAAATATCTCACATTGTAATCGGAGTATCTGTCTATATTTCTGAGATTAGGTATTGTAACTATTTACACTTACATTGTTCAGACTGCTGTCCACATCTTTGTTGTCATATTCACAATGTTTTGGTTGTTGTGTTCTCTGGCCTTCTTCAGGTGATTGGAATTTTGAGCCTAACCCTTTATTTTGTCCATCAGGGTAGATTGTTCTAGTTCCACATACCATGCTTCTTGTGGATATCTTAGTTTCAGTTATTTCCTTTTGACTCAACTCTCCAAGTTTTTATTCACCTCTGCTGTGGCCAGGTATTGAACTCATAACTCTTTGGGTCAAGTCACTGGATTACTTTTATCCACTGGGCCATTTGAGGATGAAATAAAGGGTTCGATTTGAAATTTCAATCACCAGAGAAAGGCTGGAGCATACAACGACCAAAATGTTGTGAATATGACAACAAAGATGATGGTAACAGTCTGAACAATGTAAATAGTAATAGGAGTAGTTTGTTAGAAAAAGAAATCAGTTGTATGGTCCTGGATGTAAATTTATCATGGTGTGACACTATTTAGCTATGGTAATTAACTAATTAGCCATAGAATTGAACAGGAAAAAGCTGAAAACAGAAAAGCTGGGTTAAGAGATATCCTGACAAACATACCAAGAAAACTTCAAAGGTTTTAATTTTAAGAAAGAAGTAAATTCTCAAAAGCAAGAATTGCAGAAGAGATAATTATTGCAATAAGGCGATCAGGCAAGTATAAACTAATTAATCACAAGAACCTGTAGAGATAAGGATTTTATGACCTAGCAAAGAGATGGTCAAATAAATATAATGCTGGAAATGAGATTCTCAAGTTATGAAAGTACAAGTAGCCGAATGGACGGTGATTAATCATGGGCATCGAGAACTGTTCATTCATTACATGTGAAAAGAAACAGAATCGATGAAGATGCGATCTATTGTTTGAGAGTGCATAGGTATTGTGTAAGCAGGTAATATGGCCGAGGAAATGGCCAGACGAGAGGGCCATGTGTTAATTGCAGGAATTTTGGCAGGGCGCTAAAGTGTTTGTGTAAACAAAATTCCATTTGATAACTCTAAACTGCTCAGGATCTGGGAACAGGATAAGAAATCCTGAATAAGCAGAGGTGTCAAAGAGTTAATTAATGAAGTAAGCTTAGCCACACTGGCATGACCAAGATACCATTGGTCACGTGGTAGCAGTAGTGACAGGTGGAAGTAAAATAGTAAGAAAGACGGAGAAGTTACTAATGCCCACCAAAAGGAATTGGTGTGAGGTACCAATGTGAGGAAGAAGGAGTTTAGGAGGATAGCTATCCTGCAACCTCTTCTCATGGACAAAGAGATCCTCCCAGAAATAGGAAGTAATTAATTTTCCAAAAATGAGAAGTAATTAATTTTCCTGGCCAGACAACAAAGGGACCTTTGCTGGAAATCGGAGATTCACCGAAAACTCCAGGCTGTGTCTAACCCTGCATTGGGTTTTGGTTGAAGTCCTCGGGTAGTTTGTCAGTAGTAGTTCACGTTTTGCAGTTAGAGTCAACAGTTAGAGTAGTAGCAGCGGCAAGGAGCCAGAGGGTTGCTGCACAGATCTGACTGATTCCTGTCGACGCGAGAACCTCCAACTTCTCCTTTCTACTAACAGCAAGTTACACTGACGAACGAAGCTAAGTCAATGCCTAAAAACTAAACCAGTTTACTTAGAAGACCAGAACTTGCCCAGAAGTATAAAAGTGTCACTCTCAGAAGAAATGGGTTGGGAAGAAAACACACTCCTGTATAGAACAGACTGATAAAAGTTGATTTGCTTTCTTCTCATACCCTTTTTCACATGCCCGAACCTTTTTTTGTTTTCATTTATTTCTTTTTACTTGTGTGATGTCACCTCCAGTCCAGACGCTCCTTGCACGATGGCCCTGGTGTCTGATTGATTTCATGTACCTATGATCAAAATCACAAGGTGGGTAGGTTAGACTTGAGATCAAAGCTGTTACTTAGGTAACCAGTCATTGGAAGTGAGCTGAAAACGATGGAGCTGGTTTTGAACTGGTTGCATCTGGTGTGAAGCCATTACATATTTGTGCCATTAGAATCAACCAACCATCCCATTTGGTACCCTGACCAAAAGATCCTGCTGGGTAGCAACGACCGCCAATTGATTGGGTCATATATTGGTGGCCATGACTAAGAGCCAACCCCAGAATACCCCAGTAGGTGTCACAATGAAAGATTCAGAAATTAGTGTACTTTCAATACATTTTTACCCCAATAAATTAATTTCCCCTTTAGTCAAAACTGTATTCTTTAAGTCAAAATTATGGTTAGATCCATTATGATGAATGGTTAATGCACTGAATGTATTGTTTTGAGAAAAATCCCTTTTGTGTTCATATAATCTTTTATTTATTTTATTACATGAGTTTGTTTTTTTGTCATTTTAACTACCTATTATTAGTCTGGTATGGAGATTAGTATATCTTATCTTCCATAAGTGTGTGATAGGTCACTTGCAATTATTATCTCTTTCAGTGAGTGGCTTGCTGTGTCGTTCAATGCTGTTTGCTGACAAAAGAAAGACATTAAGTATTGAAAATGAGATTTGTTTCATTTCAAAGCTTTCAGCTTATTTTATTGCATGCCTTGAAAAAAAAAGAAGGATTATGTGTAAATGTGAGACTAGCTCATACTTGAAATTGTTAAGTCATTTCTGAGAGAGATATTAAAACTTGTACAGGTGTATGGTATCATTTGTGAGTAGCTGAGACATGTTCGTTTTGTCACTAATATTTATTACAATAAAATACAAAATGTGGCACAAGGCTGAACAGCAAGCGGTATTGAAACTGGTGTTTTCTGCCGACGATCTAAACTCTTTACTAGTTTCATGCTACAAGTTACCTTTCTCCATAAAATCTCATTTGCCCTTTACAATTCTCTATATTCTCTGCTATGGAGCTGACAATTGTACGTATAAAGTAGTTACCGTTTATAAAGTATTTACAGAAAAGAAAAATGATTATAGGAAAGAAAGAAAATGAGAATTAGTAAGAGATGAATGGCTCCTGATTTGGAGATAAAAGTCCTATTATGTGTTCACATCCTCATCTCCTTTGGATGATTGATTTGTTATTTGTCCATGAGATCATATTCATTGATCAGTGCATTGAGAGTTGTCAGCAGAAGACCTTGTTAGCACCTTATCTCTCTATTTTGGGTTCAAGGATGGCATTCCTGTTGTCTAATATAACATTTAGCATATAAAGTGCAATGACCACAATGCACAGTTTTTCATAGCAGCACAATAAATGATAAACTGATATTTCAGATTCCATAAATTCACAAATACTAGAATTAGTGATATTTCTCTTAGAGCTGCAAACAGGTTTGGAGTGCTTTGAGGTGAACCTGTTGTTATGCAATAGCCTAGTTTAGTGGTGATTTTCCCACAAGTGACAATCCTGCCGACATTGTATAGGGAACATTACTTGTAAAGTCCAATATACAAAAGGATATATGTAGATAGGGACTAATCACAAACATAACGTTGTAATTCTTTGGAGATCTGGTAGGTTTGGTTCAATTAATTTGTTTTCTTTTAAATGTTGATTATGTTCAATGCTTTTTACTGTCAGCATTCTTAACTATTGTCATTACCTGAAGTGAATTTGGGAAGTTGTCCTAGTTTGCAAATGTCCTATCTGATTTTTTTGTACAGGCTCTTCAGAGTGGCTTTTAAGTGGGTCATTGATTGATTGATTTATTTTCTATAGCTTATCAACTCTTTGCAGGTTATTTAAAGCCAGAAAATATTTTTAGATTATGAGAATTATGTAAGAATTTTTTTTATTTTAGATGATAATCTTATAGTGATACAAGTTTTAGTAATTAACCCCTAGCTAGTGGGAAAAGAGGTGAATTCATATCTTTCCTAAGGGTATTTGCACATAGATGAATATAACAAACCCAACTGCAATTAGAACTTGGCTCTTTGATGAACAATTCTAGGCCATTATCCATCACATCACCCACACATCTAGGTTTATAGGACACCTGGTATTCCCAAGTGATCCCCCATTTAGGTACTGACTAGGATCAATGTTAACTTTGGTGATTGTACAGGAACCAGTGAGTTAGGTAGATCTTTGATTGCAACATGCTTATTCACTTGATAGTCAATTGTTTGGATCTCAAAAGCTACTTTTTGGATTCTGGATGATCCCCTGGGCAATTCATCTAATGTGTTTTTTCTAGAGATTGTTTACAGCCAGCTACTGAGGATGAGTGAACTGAACTCAATTTTGATTTTACTTTGGTTCTTCTTTCTGTCCTTTCTTGTTTCCTTGGAAGGAGGCAGCCAACTGGGTTGTTAGTTCTGTCATTTCCTTGACAACTGAATCTATTTCCATAACTGGTTCAGTTGGTTTGGTCTTTTCATCCTTCTCAGCTGGGGATTGTTCCTTCTTTGCCTTCTTTTTGGAGATTGGAATTGTTGTTTGCACTCATCTTCAGTTGTCTTTGTAGTAAGGACATTCTTCTTTGCTGGCTGATGTATAGATAGGATTGTTTCCCTATCAGGATCCTAGCTGCCATTGAACCTGTTGCTTTCATATGTCCCAAAATGCTACCATATTCTGTCAAGAAGGCTCCAACATAGTTGTGATATAATTGCTGAAAAGTGTGATCTTTGTCCCAGATAATCTTTTTGGAGTCTTGAATTTTTTAATCAAAGCACCGCACCTGCCAACATACAACACTCGTTGTTTGTCAGTAATGAGTGTCATTGATTTTACCAATTTGCAGGTCAGTTTTTTATAAACAGAAAGTTTGTTTTGTTTTTTTTTCTTCAGAGAAAGCTTAAAAAACTGAGTCTTCAGCTGTAGGTTTTGATTAATCAGAAAATATATTTTTGTATTTTGTTTGTTGTGTGATAGTGCTTTTTGTATCTCTAAAAGTGAAATTGTAATTTTTTTACTAGATTTTTGACAAATAAACATGGCTACTATAAACACTGTGTAGTGCCTATACTGGATATGGACACTGTCATGACAGGAAATGAAATGACCAAAAAGCAGTTAATATATAGTAGATTCTACACATCACTTCTGGTTAAAATTTATAAAAAAAATAATTTAACATTAAAAAATTTTCAACTGGTCACAACTGTTTCCTGAAAATATAATCTCTGAACTAACTATAATTAATTTGTAGTCAACTGGGACAGATAAATTCAAGGGAATTGTTTTGTCAGTGGAAATCAAACTGGACAAAAGATGACAAGTTTAGCATAAAAATTCACCCCAAAGAAACTACATTTCAAAATAAATCCATTGCCAAAGACATTTTTACATCAATCTTTCTTTCTCACACACGCATAAAAGTGAATACTGACATTTTTCCTTGTTAACACTCTGATAATCATATATGCACAAATAATACAAGAACTTTCAGCCACATTCCATTCAGCCAGTTCCCATTCAGCCACATTCCATTCAGCCAGTTCCCATTCAGCCAGTTTCCATTCAGCATGTATGTAATACTTTTTAATGATTAAATTTTGTTGGTTGTTATTTTTTGTTTGTTAGACATGAAAATGTTTAGAGTGTTTCTGGTATTAGAAACCTTGACCAAATAAACTTTTGTTTACTACACTTGTAAAAAGATCTGATCTATTTGCTACAATCAATCTTAAAAGGAGAATTATGACTAAAAATTCATGAAAACAGTTGAATAAAAAGTAAAAGAAGCAACAGATAATTTATTAATACTGGATTGTTTATTCCAATTGATTGTACTTCTTTTGAAGTTGGTCTTATTTGACTTATGTTCAGTTCAGAAATGAACAATTAAATATAAAATTATGCTGAATCCAGAATCAGTAGCAATTTAAATACTTTTTAAAACAAGTCTATTCAAAGAAAAGTTATGAACTGATTAACATTTACACTGGAAACAAAAGAATAGCAATTATCTTCTGTGAGTTTTTAAAATAAGTTAAATGTTGTTCATTCAAGATATTTTTAATAGTGCCTCTTTTAAAATGATTTAACCTATCGTTTTTCAGATACTAACATCTCAAAATTATCATAATGTACTGTTTAATATGACAAATGTATTTGTATATTTTTAATCTTGTCTGGAATTTTTAATGTCATCAGTGCAAGGGAGATAACTAGTTTTGACAAAACAACTGTAACACACACACACACACACACACACACAACAAAAATTGCATTATGTTGTAAAAGCTAGACTAACAAAAAATATATTCAATTGTAATAACTCATTTACAGAACAAAAGCTTGTTTCAAATCTTGCTAAAAGTATTTTTCCTTAAAAATGATAAGTATGAAAATGCAAATCATTCAATTCTAAAGTTCTAAAAATTATTTTTTTTAAAAACATATTTTCATAGATAAATGGTAAAAAATATATTAACTTTCTAAGTAATTGATTTTTAATAGTTTTTTTATTTGTTATGTTGTAAAAGCAATCTTTTTTATAGCAACATGAACAAAAATCTGACTTTAAATAATTTTATATCAACATGTTTAATTTATAATAAAAATTATTTTTTAATGAACCTGCAAATGGCACTAACAAAGTTGGCAGGAACCCAAAACAGAAAAAATATTTATTATCAATAAGAAGACAAAGTATCACATAAAAAGTGATACAATTTGCAAATATGAACTGTTCAAAAAAATAATCAAAAACTGTTGCAAAAAAATATTCCATTGTGCACCAAAAATTCTTTTAGCAAAGTTTTCAAATCTCTAATCAACAAGAAGATTGTTGAAGAGCCCAACAGTAACAACCTCCTGAGCGATAACCAGTATGGATTTCACTCTGCTAAGTCCAGTGCAGATGTCCTAACTGTCATTACTCACAGAATCAGTGAGGCACTAGACAATAAATTCATCATGAGAATGATTGCTTTAGATATATCAAAGGCCTTTAAGGTGTAGTATCAAGGGGTTGCTTACACAAACTCTACAGCTATGGAATCTCTGGAATAGTTTTCTCAGTTAACAAGTTCTTAACAGGTAGGTTTATGAAGGTCGTTGTTAATATCCAGTCTTTGGAGATGAGATCAATACCAGCATTCTCCAGGTCTCTTTTATAGGTCCTACCCTCTTCCTGCTTTATAGTAACAATTTGCTACAGAACATACTCAAATCATTAGTGAATATCTATGCAGATGATACAACAGTGAATGATGACCAAAACTTGTAACCTCACCCTGGTGGCTCAATGTGTGTTATAATGCACTTTGTAGCACTTATAATATAAGTAATGCTTTAGCAACTTGCTGTGACACCTGCATTACTTGGTCTGAAGACCGACTCCAAACGGCTTTTTTTACCTCTGGCCTGGAGCTTTTTATTTTTAGTTATGGACTAGTTCATATAGTCACCAGAGTGTACTATTTACTCTACAACATCCCCCCCTTTTGAGATTAATCCTTTTATAAATATTTTATTAGTATTATTATTTCCTCCTCCTCTTTCTGGAGAGTTTGCGAACATACTTGACTTTGTAGCATTTCTGTCTCGGATCCACTTCCAGTTGTTATGTATGCTTTCTTTTTCTGGAACTTGTCTTTTAGGCGCCATCACTTGTGATGCTGGCACATCAAAAACATCATATAGCATTTTTTTTTGTTCTCCCAATGTTCCAGGTCTTTCACTGATGAACCTTTTTTTCAGCTGATTATGGTGCCTTTTATGTCGTCTTCCCACATTTCTTTGCCACCCTTATATGTTTTTAAAAAACACTTTACTGCCAACCTTGAGACTTTTGGTGTCATTTTGTTATCTGTCTATGTTTTTTTAACTTGGTAATAACTTGTCGAACACCAATTTTACTTTTCTAGCAAACATTAATTCTGCTGGCGATATGCCTGATGTTGTATTGTGGCTAGGTGTTACACGGTAAACTCTCAGAAAATTTCGAAGTGCTTCCTCATTTTGAATGTTTCCACAAACCGTTCTACTTGTCTGTTTGACCTTGGGTAATATGGCAGGGGTTGTAATATGTTCAATAGAGATCATCTTACAAAAGTCTTTGAACTTTTTACTCATGAATTGCATTCTGTTATCAGAGACTATGGTATCTGGTATGCCATGTCTCGCAAACAGTTCATGCAAGAAATTCACTGTCACTTGTGATGTGGTAGAAGGAGAGGAGGGCAAAGTGAGGCTGATTAATATATACAAAATCTAGACCAGCCGACATGGGCCCATGGCAAATGATTCTACAGTCCCCTTTCTCAGCTAGCTCCAATCAGCTCTGAGGCAGAACCTGGATAAAATATAAGCAATGATGAAAAGTAGAGAGAATAACAGGAGGAATCATGAGATGTTTGAAACAGCAAATGGGAAAAAAGTAAGGACATGGTGGAAAAGTCAGTTGGTGCCTGTTGATTGTGATAAATGGATGACGATAGGATGACGTGGGGGAAGAATTAAATCTCTCAGCCAACTTAACAAAAGAACCTCATCATGATAACATGTCTTGGCAAAGATAATTCTAAAGAACTGACTTAACAGAGATTTGAACCATATATTTGCTTGGACTATGCAATAACATACTGAGAGGCATGAATGAAATTACTAACAAAGAAAAAATCAAGGAGATAGACAGATAAAGAAACTGATCTCAAAATGAGAGCAGAATATAAACATAGATAAAAACAAAACTGAAAAGAACGGAAGAGATCTAAAAAAAAAAGGGAGAGATTCCAATAATAATAATAATGATCTG
Organism: Acanthosepion esculentum; assembly: GCA_964036315.1. NCBI lineage: Eukaryota > Metazoa > Mollusca > Cephalopoda > Sepiida > Sepiidae > Acanthosepion > Acanthosepion esculentum. The sequence goes on along the minus strand of OZ038495.1, from coordinate 92,855,795 downwards.
AAGAATCAAGATAAATATTGTTTACTTCACCCTCACCCTTGTTGATAAACACTCCCTAACCCCACCAAATTTTGCATACACCATTCCACAAAGGAAAGAGAGGAACTTTGTTGATTCGTCCTCATTCATTTTTGTGGCGTCCAACTCTATCAATCACTGACTACTGTATATATTTTCTAGTCATTCTTTTGTTCTGTTGTTGCTTTTCCAGTTAACTCATTTGCTTTTGCATAAAATTTTATATAAATTTCTTCAGTTTTTGTCTTGTTGCTTGTGCTGTAATTAATGAGTTTTGACTCATCAGACAGCCTCATTCTTTTTTTATATAATATTGTTAACATGTGCTGAAATTCAAGGTGTCCCCAACTGCCTCAATATTTGGTGAGAAAATCTTTCTCCCTAGGCTGAAAGGCGTCATGGCCACATGACACACTGAAGATGTTGGACTTTTGCACTTATAAATTTCTGGCCATTTAGTGAAACTATCAACTACCACAAGATAATGTGATCCATTCATAGGACCTGCAAAATCTGTATGCAGTGTTGACCATGTCTTGTCTGTCTTTGGCCAAGGTTCTATCTTTGTGATACGTAGTTTTGCTGCCAGAGCACAACCTCTGCAAGCTTTCACTATTTTTTCAATATCTTGGTCCATTCTAGTCCAATATACAAAACTTCTCATCAGATTTCATTCTTGAAATACCAGGATGTCTGCAATGAAAATCCTTCAATATTCGCTTCTGTAACACCCCTGGTATTACAAACCTTTGACCCAATATTACTACATCCATTGCATAATAAGTAAAAATTACTAAATCCATTGCATAATAAGTAAAAATTACTAAATCCATTGCATAATAAGTAAAAATTACTAAATCCATTGCATAATAAGTAAACATTTTAGTCTGGATTTTGTTCTTTGTTACTTTCTTTCAATTGCTTTTTGATTTTTAGAATAAAAATATCATTTTCTGCTTTTTCTTTTATTTCTTCTGGGGTAACTGGTCATACTACATTGCTCAAAATTGTTTTTATTTCCATTTTGTTTTTTAGTGCTGCAATGACTGTGTCCTCAAATGGTTCTGCATTTTTAGGTATTAATCTTGATAATTAATCTGCATGTCCTAATTTTTTATATAGTTGGTACTCCATTGTAAAATCATAGTTTAATAAGATGATACCGCAGAGTTGTAGTCTATTAACTGTATACATAGGTATTCCTTTCTTTGAACCATATATTGTTAATAAAGGTCTGTGGACTGTTTACAACCTAAAATTTCTTCCATGAATAAATTTATGAAATTTCTTCACAGCAAATATAATTGCTAGAGCCTCTTTTTTTATCTGGCTGTAAATTTTCTCTGCTGGTAGAAGCATGCATGAAGCATGAGTGAAGGCTTTCATTTTACCACCATCATATTTGTGTAAAATCACCTCTCCAATACTATATTCACTAGCATCTGGTGCCACTATAATTTCTGCTTTTGGATCATAGCATGCTAATGATAAATCTAATATAAGCCTTTATTTTATTTTGTCAAATGCCTTTTGACAGTTATCATTCCAGTTCCACTTTACTCCTTTTTTAAGTAGATCATTCAGTGGAGCTCTAAAATTATTCGTATTATGTGCATATATTTGATAGTAATTAGCCAGTCCTAGAAAAGTTTGTAATGTAGTCACATTTGTTGGTGGAAACATATTTTTAATTGCACTTGCCCTTGACGGATCTGGTATTTAATTTTCAGCAAAAACAATTCACATTTTTCTTCACTGAGCTTGAATCCATACTCTCTTAGTATAACACCTTTCACCCAGTGGTGTAACCATATTTAGTGGTCCAGTCCTAAAGATCTTAGAATTATGCTTTACCCACGGGCTAACTCTGTGCTGATCAATGCTGACATTGGTCCAAGCTGGTTGTTGGTCGCTGGACACTTTGATTCACACTGTCTTTGCCCACATTGTGTTCTTGATCTCACAGCAGTGGATGATCAAATGTTATCATAATGGCAGTGCTGGTTCAAGTCGTGGTGGGTACTATATTAAGGAAGAAAAATATCTTCACAACAAAAAATAATACGATAGATTCATGGAGTTAATCTTCAGTTGGTTTATATAGCTCTTGGTACAACAAAATAAACCCTTCCCACATCAATCTCTCTGGAAGGCTGGGTTCAGAGTCTTGGAATCAGGAATTCTGGTTGGCAGCTGGTGTGGATTTCAGAGGCACTCAATGCAGGATCTCAGCCTAAGTCTATTTTTAAATTCTTTCGTCATCCATATCCTTGTTCCCGAAGAAACAAATATCGTTTTCCATACTTGTTCACTCAGTTTGACTTTCCAAAATCCTTGTAACTTCAGTTACAACTTGTATGAATTCCTGAATTCTTCTTATTGTTTATAAGAGTTCTGAATCTTCATCACAATGGTTATAAATTGCCTGAGTTTTGAATCCTTCATTGCCACTGTTACAATGCACTTCGTAGCACTTATAATATAAGTAATGCTTTGGTAACTTCGTGTGGTGCCTGTATTACTTAGTCTGAAGACTGACTCCAAACAACTTCTGTTAACCTCTGACCTGGAGCTATTTATTTTTATTTATGGACTAATTCATATATTCATTGGGGGTGTACTATTTACTCCACAACAATGACTTCCAAAACAAAATTAGTAATGTTTTACCATCAATAAGCAGATCCTGAATGTTCATCTATCATGGTGGATGAGTGTTCTCTCAAAGAAGCTCCTTGCCTTGAATGTTTATTGGGACTCAAGCTCACCTCAAACCTTAAGTGGAACTTATCTATACAAGCCATCACTAAAGCTGCTGGAAAAAAATGGCCAGTTCTTTGTTCTGCTTCAATAAGTATCTGACTCCAGTTATGCTCTATGTCTACTAGAGCCAGATCAGATCAAAAATGGAGTATTAATGCCAGTACTCACTTGCCTGTCTTGACAGAGTTTAAAAGCATTTAAAAGCCTTTTGGGTAATGAATTATTTTCCATCTTACAAACCCTTGCCCACAGATGAAATGTTGTAAACCTACCACTATTCTATCACTATTTCTATAACATATTCTGATGAGCTACTTTCCTTAGTTTCATCATCCCTAACCTTTGCAGTTAAGACCCACCATACCATGTACACTGTGATGAATAATACTCATTAGTATTCCATTAGTAAGAAAGACGTTTCACTCAGACAACTTCTTCTCAAGAACTGCTGCTTTATGGAACAGACTCCTGACAGGATGTTTTCCCAATCACTACAATTTTAATCTCTTCAAGTTTAGGGTTAACCGTTATCTCTCCTATATAAACTCATAAGCTGCACTTCTTACTTCATCTTCTTATGTTCATACATCATCATTCAGTAATCCTCTATCTGAGTGGCTCTTGGGCCTTGTATTGGTTAAAAATTAGTAATGTAACATGGTAACAACCCTGAAATCAACGTTTTATAAGTAGAAATGTAAAAATGGTATTGGAGGGTTAAAATTTAAATAAACAGAAAATTACAACATAGTTTGGCAGATTCAACTCTGGCTTCATGAGGGCACAAACCTTGGATAAAAATTTGAAAGAAGGAAATCAGAAGTTATGCTGATAGCTGATAAAATAAGATTAATGCATTTCAAGTGCAAATGTCAATGCAAAATAACTTTCAGCCATAATGGGGTTGGTGTGCTAATAGGTGGGTCTTAGGTATGTTTTTTTTATGTATATTACTGGGTGGTCACAGTGTCTGTTTGACAAGGTTTGAAAACTGGTAAGGGTGAAATTAATTTAAAGACTAGAGAGAAACCAGATGTCCCTTTTCAGTGACAATTGTCTGCAATTTTTATAATTATTATTATTTTGATTTCTAATGAGGAATCACTAATAAAAAAAACATCTGGTTAATTTAAGAGAATAGGGAGATAAGCATGAACTATAAGCATTGTAAATTGTCATTTTCTAAAGCCTGGCTAGGTAAAGTGAAGTCATTAATCATTGCTATCAGGAGAAGATTTCCCCATACATGTGATTCATTTATCAAAGAACTTTTCTCCACTTCAAGTGGACCACCAACAACCAGAAGTGAAGGGGCAGATTGGTTTTATTGATTTTCGGTGTTTGGGGGGCAACAGAATTTTGATTCAATTATTGACAATTGCCATCAACCAGACAGGTGGGTTTCCTCTTTTCCTTGGATTCGTTCAACATCATTCCTTTGCTTAGCTATCCAAAGCCACATCATCATTCAAATTTCTAGTGACCATTATTTTTTGCTGGTTTTCCAGCTTAGAAAATCCTCCAAGACTTTACTTTAATAAGTTTTATAATATCCTTATTTATCATCTTACACAGTTTTTATTCACTTTTATGTACTCAAAATTTGTAGCTGAGAAAAAATGATTTTACAAGTCTTCTCCCATTTAAAACTTAACTGCAAATTTAATTCTTTCTAATGTCTTTTCTTACTGTATTCTATTCTATAAATTTATGAATATATAAAACAAATATCATAGTTAATGATCATTTTTTACTCATTTTTATAGCAACATATAAGTGAGTTTTACTTTGTCACATTTTTTATGCTGAATTGAGTAGAAATAAATTTTAAATTTAATTTCAAGCTTATTCAGTAACCAAATGACTAAAAACAGTATAAAAACATGTTTATAAAGACTAACTTAAGTAAGTATGTAAAACAGTGTGCCTACCACTTCTTACATCTCCACATTAAACATACTGACTATTTTGTCATAAGTTCCCTTACTACTTGTCAATCTCCTTAAGCAAGGGAAAAAACAAACTATGCCATTCAATGCAAATAAAATAAGGCTAAACTTGAGATAACAAGATTTCAACATTGAAATGTGTTTACATTCAGTTTTTACTATAGTAATTCATAATATTTAATGACCTTTAAAAGAGATGAACATTAAAATAATTATTGTATTTGACAGCATATAAGACACACTTTTCATAAGAAAGTGGCTAATAAAATTACCCTGCATTTTATATATGAAGTTGAAACAACCTGCATTTCATCCCCAGCACTCACTACCATGATTTTACCTCAGACAATCACTTCAACCTAGCTTAATACATAACATTATTTAATCAATGACATTATTATTATTAGTAGTAGTAGTAGTGGTAGTAGTAGCACTGTAAAAGGAATTATCACAACAAAATACTGGCAACATTCTATATTTGTCTATATGTCTGAGATGAGGCATTGTAATTATTTACATTATTTAAATTTTCGGACTGATCACAACATTTCAGCAGTTTGTTGCTATGTTCATGACGTTTCGGCTGTTGTACACTCTGGCCTTCTTCAGGTGATTGGAATTTTGAACTGAACACGTTATTTTGTCCATGTCCCACATGCCATGTCGGATGTCTCAGTTATCTCCCTTTAACTCAACTCTCCAAGTTTTTGTTCACCAGGTATTGAACTCACAACTCTTTGGTTCAAGTCACTGGATCCAACTTATGCTTTTATCCACTGGGCTATGTGTCCATGAGGAAATCAGTGTATGAATTTTTTGAACTTATAAACTTAATGTCTCAGTTCATTTTTTACCAGAGCTCATATTACAATTTTGTTGTTATTATTGCTTTTCTCTAGCACTCCATATTACTGATTTCTATGCTGTATTCATTTCTATACTGGCTGGCTTAGGAGATTTTTGTGGCCTAGCATATGTACTGATTCCTTAATTTTTCATATTTTCCAATGATGTTCTCTCTCTATTATTTCAACCTCATCTCACGGGGCTTGTGATCTCCCTTTTCCCTCCATGTGTGGTCAGCTACACCTGATATTTCTATTTCCCCTTGTATTATGGCTTTACAATGTTCTTGCAAACTTACCTTAAGGGGGCAGCCTGTTTCTCCTTTATATTTCTTACCACAGCTGCATGGGAAGGTGTACACACAGTCCTTAGTCATGTTATCTTCTAGGGGTGGGGGCGGTCTTAGTTGGAAGAGGTGTCTGCGAAGTGTCAAACCACTTTTGAAGGTTGTCCTGATGTTATATAGACCACAGATCTGTATTTTCTCCAATAATCCCCTCGCATAGAGGAGGCAGACTGAAGCTGTTTTCTGAGTGTTGTTATCCTCTTGTACCCTTCTATCCCAGTTTGTCAGAGTTGCTACCATGTACCCAGAGTAGTTGTTACATTGTAGGGTACTGCATATACTGACCATTTCTTGATCATGTTGCTGGGTCGCCACTTATGACTTTTGAATCATGTTGTGAGCAGTGGATGATGCTTTTCTTTAAACTGTATGGGTGGTGGGAGTTGAAGTTAAGCTATTGTCCAGTGAATGTTGGTTTGTGGTATAGGTATGCCTTGAACCCATGCTTTGTTTGAGATATTAGTACATCCAGGAAGGTGAGTTTGTTGTTGTTTTCTCGCTCCATTGTGAACTGTATCAATGATCTTATTGAGTTCACAAGGACCAGTGGTAGCGGGACCTCTTCTTGGTGTAGTCAGAGTATAAAAGTGTCATCTATGTATCTCAGCCATAGGGTTGGCTTTAGTCATGTGGATTCTAATGCCATTTCTTTGAAATATTCCATGTATATGTTTGCCATTGCTGGTAATATTAGCAAGCCCATTGCTAAGCCTTCATCTTGTTGATATATGCCTGATCCTATTCCAAAGTGTGTTGTTTGCCTACAGAAAGTCAGCATCTCCATCAGGTTATCTATTTGGTATACTGGTCCATTCTCCTAAGGATGAGTCCAAGGCCAGTCTGTCCCTAACTACCAATAGCGCCTCTTCCAAGGGTACCTTGGTGAACAAACTCACCATGTTCAGGCTCACCACCATTGGATTGGATGGAAGCATTTGATTATTTCCACAAAGTTGGCAGAGTTTCAGACATATGAAGGTGACTTTCCTATTAATGGATCAATTATATCTACAAGGAAGCGACTCAGAGGGTGGCACACAGAACCTTGGCAGCTAACTATTGGTCTGAGCAGAATACTGTCTTTGTGAATGTTGAGGAAATCGTATATGTGAGGTAGCTTGGTGTAACACTGTGACAACTGCCTGTATATCTTAGGTGGAAAGTGGTCCTTGTTCCTGATTAGGATCTGCAACAGTTTGCATTTTGTTTTCATTGTTGGATCTTTCTGTAGTTACCATTTCTAATGAGGTCTTCAGCTTTTCTGTAGATTTCCATCTGTCCATCACTCAGTTGCATTGCCTTTGTCATCTGGTAGTATGGTGATGTTTTCATTTCTCTGTAGGGTTCTGATTGCCAGCCTCTCCAGTTTTGTGATGTTTGATTTGGGTGGCTTGGCTTTCTCCAGTATCTGTCTCACTGTCCATCTTTGCTCATCTGCCCAAACCTGAGAGATGTTGAAGGCTATTTCCTTGATTCGGGCAATGTTATCCAAGGATGGTTTCTGCCTGATGGTTGTAGCAAAGTTGAGACCTTTGTTTAGTACTGACTCCTCAGAGGCACTAAACTGGTGATGACTGATATTGATTACTACCTTTACTGGGGAGTGATGGACCTTGTGCGTCATCTTCTGATCTTTCAATCTGTTTAATTTTTGTAATTGGTGGGCCTTGTAAATAATATAAATAATGGCAACATTCTGTTTTATTACCGTAATCATGTGGAATATTTTCCCTATTGTGATTTCTTTCTTTCTGTTCAGTTGTGATCAGAGCTTGAAAGTCATGAAGGACTAAGGCCTTAGTCTAAAGCTTAAAGCCTATCATACCTTAATGATTTTGTCTAAGACTAAGTTAGAACAGGAATTAGAAATTATGAAGGAAACATTATGCAATAATGGCTCTTTTTTGGATGTGGTGCAACCTAGCATTCATGTTAAGATTACACTACATCTATAAACCAAAAGGATTGGGTTCTTATAAATGTCCTGCATATTTAAGATTGCCATTTGATTGGTATAAGATTTTCTAAAAACTTGGTCAACATTTGTAATTGCTATTTTACAGCCAATAATGGTTGTCTTCTCAGTCAATGTTAAAATCAATTCTTAAAGAAGGCCTATCTATTTTTCAAGCAAGTTCCATTATTAATCAATTTAAGTGTTAATGTGAGGTTGACTGCATGAATAAGGACCACCTAGCAATTAAAGAAGAGAAATTCCTAATATACACCAGAATGCATTAGGAAAGGTAAACTTGAAAATTTGCATAAGTGTTCCATTACATCTAGGTTTTCAATCTCAGGACATCTCATTGATAACTGGCAATGTGCAGTGACTTAACCAGAAGGATATGTTTCTGTGTTGAGTAGATCACAATCTGACTTTCATCTGGAAGTTCTTGAGACATTTTTTATTAACTCAAGACAGCCTGCTTTGTGTAAACAAAAGTAAGGGTTGTTTGGTCTCAATATAATCTGTTTATACATGTGTCAATATATTATTGATATATGTGTATTTCTTATCTTCATTTTCTGAACCCGTTTTTTTTAGTTGCTGTGCACAATATTTTCATTCTTCGATGGACAAAATTCGTCAAATGTTTCTGATTTTTTTCATATTGTCATTTATTGTGACTGCAGATTTTTGTTCAATTCTATCTTTTTTCTCAATAAGTCTGTTTTTATAGCAATGCTTAAATATTATACCTCAAATAAGATGTTAAACTGCTTTTGTAACATTCTGTAATATATTGGTAGCTTGTTTTAAACATTATATGTTTAAATAGATTGAAAACTTTTTCCTGAATATATCCTGCTAAAAGAGATCTAATATGCCCATTAATCTTTATGCTGTCAAATATGGTAAATAATTTTAGAGGAAATATCCTGTGTATATAATGTCAAAATATCCCCTTGGGTCATATGTTTCTAACAATTTATGTTTTTATATATTCAATGCCAGTTCAGTACATTTTTTTTTCTGTTCAAGCATGCCCGTTATTACTCATTTATAAAAATAAAGTTTACCCATGCCATCAGATATGATAATCAGATATGATGGCAATTGTTACAAAATGTTAATAGTTATATACAATTAAACAAGTCTTGAAACAATGTATTGAGATTCAATAAGGTGAAGATAAAGGATTCACAACTAAAATAGAGGCCAATGAACTGTTTAATTTATCAGTTCACTTTATATTTTTTAGACGTTCAGTGATATCTATGATTCATTGATTATTCATGGTATTATATAAATTGCTTTTTGAACAATATCCTTTCATCTTAAAAATTGTATATGTTTAATATAACAGTGAAACGAAAATATTTCTCAGAGGAAAAAAGATTAGTAGCCGAAAGATGGCAACGACAAAGCCTATTTCAAGACCAAGTCGAAGCAAGATGATCACTTAATTGACAAAGGTGTCTGAGTAGCTCACATGAAAGATTTGAACAAATAAGGCTGCAATCTAAGAAATGTAGGGGTGAAGGAACTGATTAATTGAATGGTTCAATTTGCTAAGGAAGCTAAGTTTGTCTAAATGCAGACAAATATTTTATTTGTATAGATTATTAAAATGACTAAGGGAAGTAATCACTCATAAATTTACTAACTTAAGCTAATTTACCTCCCTTTTCATTACAGATGGGACAGGAAATATAAAAATAAATACACATTGTTAATTAATATATGGTTTGATTTTCACTTAAGATATTGCAGAGTTAAACTTTCATAAAGTCTGTTTTATTATGTTATCTAGTGATGTTCTCTATTGTTCCTCTTTCCAGCTTAAGTACAAGAATTAGCAAGAGTAGATGATGTGCTGTAGGATAGATCACAGAAAAATGGTTCAGGTTTGTCTGTGGAATTGTTTGCTGCTTCATCAACAGCAAAATAAGTATCAGTAAGTACTGATCAATGCATCAGAAACAGTTTAACCATACAGAAAAATCTCTTAATACAAAGAATATGACCAAGAACTGCATGTATTTTATCCCTTGCAGAATACAGAGATGCAACTAGCAGCCACCTAAAAGTAACACTGTGGAAACATTGAAAAGCTATAATTAGGGGTGAGATGATGAAATCAATTATGGCTGATCATGTATAGAGAGAAAAGAAATAAATACTATATGGGAGCCATTAATAAGTGAATAAAGAGAAATGACAGTAAGTTTTTAATAGCAGCAATAAGAAATGGAAAGCAGTGGTGAATGCAGTCAAGCATTACAGCAAGCAGGCAAAAAAGGAAGACATTATTTAAGACTCCAATTTCTAGGTTCAGGATTGTCCCATGGAATAATAGACTAGTGGATTAAAGCATTAGTTTGTGAATTTTTGAGTTCAATCCCAGGGATGGGTAGAACAGATGCAGTGAAACTGAGCAATACTATATACTTAGGCATCAACAGCAGAACAAGCACAATCTACCCCTATAGATTAAATAAAAAGTTCAGTTTGAAATTTCCTGAAAGTTATCCAAATCAACAGATATCTGGAGAAGGTCAGAGGACACAACAGTTGAAATGCTATGATAATAACAATAAGGATAAGTCCAACTGAACATAATGTAAATATTGATCAATGCTGCTCTTTATATTTTTGTCATGAGAACCTAACCATCAAAAATATAAAACTTAACAAGCAGATATTTTCAGGCAATGAAACAACTTTCTATTCAATAAACTGGGTATTACTTATTTAAGTTTTGAATGCAGAATTTCAAAGCAGTCTATACATTTCTATGTATATTCTGGAAAGTTTGAAGGAAGCTATGATGCTATGCCAGTCCCACCAAATACTTACAGTAATTGATCAAGCATGATAACATTGTTCAATTTATGTTGTCTTCTTATTCACATTCAGTCAATATACAAATCCCCATTCATTATGCAAATTTTCATTTTTTATAACAAATAGTGAAGGCAATGGTAATAATATTAGTTGTTTCCTTATATGGAAATATTCAGCTTTCACTGACTGAGCAGCTAGTGCTACTCAAATTACATTTTCTTCAATCTGTAACCTTCAGGCTGGGATCAAAGTGCTGTTTCTGTTCTCCTAATTTCTAATGGTAAGAGTAATATTAGCCATTTCCATATATGGAAACAATCAGCCTTCATTGACTGAGCAGCCAGTTATATAGTCAGTTGAAATTTATAAAATATTTCTATTAAAACAATTTTTCAGGAAAATTGTTTTCACAAGTTCAATAACTGTTATCACTCTTTCCAGTACTGATGGTAGCTCCTTCCTAATTTTATTTAAAATTGTGTGGAGTGTCAACATCTTGATTATGTCATTTTTTCTGTAAGTTACAAGTGCTATCCATTTTAGTTGTTGCTGCTGTTGAAAGTTTTCAAATGATGTGGTTTCTGTTAATTGGCAGGGGCTTGCTTTGTAGACTGGATGTGATACTCGGAGCCTATATGCAGAAAACAACTTTTTTTTTATTTTGTTTTCTGTCTTCATCGCATTCACATCTGGCCGGCATGCAGAATGAATCAGAAAGAGATTTAATTGCAGTGGAGTATAACATATTCAAAATATTCAATTTTGATGACAGTTTTCCAACTGTGACCTTTAGATAATTTTCTGTTAAAGGCCTTTAAAATTCCACCATTGATTCATTGGTTTAAGTTACTCTCTCCTTGTTTTCTTATCCTAAATCTCCACTTGTAAACTTTTGAAATTCTTACTGTTAATTCACCAACAAAGTTCTCGTCAAATGTGGTTTTAATATTGTTTATATGTCAACTTCATTTTAACTTTGCTTGAAATAATACAAGAAAGAACAGAAAAATACTGAATTAAGGTTTTCATATTTGATTTTAAAAGTGTTGTAGAAATTCTATTAATGCTTACTGAGTAATCAATGTGTAACATTATTTAAAGGTAAAGCTTCAATAATAAACAAAATTAGTAATTTTCTATTGAATAATCATTTTGTATTCACTTACATAAAAATGTATTGTATATGAAATTACAGGCAAGCAATAATTAATGCAGTCAGATCCCAATCCTTTCCCATGATAGAAAGCGCTTGACTTTCTATTAATAAACACTGATAAGATTGAATATTATCATTGAGCAACATATTTACCATGACTGTGAGTACTCAGTTGTAAAAACAATCCTAAAATATATTTAGCCAGAAATAACAGGTCAGAAATATCCTTCTCATTTAGTCTATTTATATTTGAACTATTGTCCTCATCATTGTTGTTGTTATCACAACATATCGTCTAGTTCTTATTCATAGTACTGCACAGTTATTGCTTGTTCATTTCTATTAAAGGGATTGAATATGCAATCCCTAGTGGATTAAAGCATTGGTTTGTGAATTTGGTGCCACAGTATTTGTGAGTTCAATCCCTGGGCCAGGTAGTGTGTACATGGTCTCAGTGAAAACAGGTAAGCAATAACTGAGCAATATTAAAAATAAGCACTATACAAGCTATACATGGGCAGTATAGTGAGAACAGTCTACCCCTGTAGATTAAATAAAGAGTTCAGTTCAGAATTCCCTGTAGGTTACCCAGATTAATATACACCTAATGAAGGCCAGGGGGAACACCAGCCAAAACGTTGTGATAACACCAACAAAGGTGAGGACAATAATCTGAATATAAATAGTGTAAATAATAATAATAAATGCTCATTCCAGAAATTCAGGAAGAAATTTTCAGAAATGTCCTACTAGTATTTTTGGAAGAATAGAAATAATTTTCCTCTCTGTGTATATGCATGCCTATATATATGTATCTCGTCAGAGTCTATGTTACACATTTACAAATCTGCCTTTCATCCTTGCATTGGTGCCCCTGCCGCTCATCTCAGGGTCCTCAACAAGGTCCAGAATTGGCTTCTCAACTTCAGACACTTTCTTGCAGATGTGATGTGGTTTCTCTCTGTCTTTTCTACAAATATTTTCATGGCTTCTTTCCTTGGTGCCCTGAATACATGAATTTAAGAATGCAACTAGATTTACTGTTGAAATAGTTAAATTTAACTGCCAATTCTACTACAACAGTTTCTTTCCTCATACTTTCGGACATTTGAACTCCCTTCCTCTCACTTGCTTCCCTGATAGCTACAATCTTCAAAAATTTAAATTCAATGTGAATTGCCATCTTCTGTTACCTTGATCCCTGTCCTTTTTGCCTTTCCTTAATCCCACTTTCCTTATGCCCACTCTTTTTCTCTCACTTTCACTCTCCATAACCCCCACCTGCTAGTGGCACACCTGTCTTGCTTGGGGCAAAATGTTTAAAAAGCGAAACAAAGCACACACACACACACACACACGCACACACACACACACACACACACACACACACACACACACACAGACAGACAGACAGACACAGACACAGACACACACATTCAAAATTAGGTTTATTTAAGAATGTAGCAAGAAAAATTTCAATTGTCTCCCTTAGATCAAAATGTTTTTAAGGACATGAAAGCTTTACCAATATCTCTTGCAAGTGAAATTCATTTAATTAAAACAATGTTGTAATTGAAATTTGCATTTCGAAAATATATAAAAATTAATAGCATTTAGGTAAAATTGTGGATAATATTTTGAAAAAGACTAAAGTAGTCGTTAAATTTGCTTTAGTCCACAAAGCATCAGGCAATTTTTCCCATGCTAAGAGCACAAAAGACATTAAATACAGATCTTCATTAAAACACATGATAAAAGATAAATATCATTAGTATAACTGAATAATATGTCTAGAAACAGAAATAAAATTTCCTTTTCTTTTATAAAATTAAATAAACAGATAAGCTTTTTTTCTAATTATTAATCATTTTAGACATTTATTCCTGTTTATTCTAGGAACACGATAGAAAAGAAATTGATAGAATTTGTATAAATAAAAATATATTGTTTTACCTTTTCTCTAGAGCAAAGAAGTCTAGATAACAAAAAAAAATGAAGTCGTGAATCTTACAACAGTTAATCTCTTAAAAAACTATATATATAAACAAATGATAAGTATGTATTAACAAAACAAGGGTATACACAGACAACAGAAGATTGTTGCATGCTACTGAGCAATAAACATGAATGAAGAAATTTAAAGACTAAAGAATGTGTTTGCGTGTATAAAATGTGTTTAGAATAAGTGTAACAAGCATGTGTGATAGACACATGTGTATATATGCATGTGTATGAGAGAGTTCATCTGAAAGCTAGAGACAAAAATTGACAAAAGAAGATGTCAGGGAATTTTACTTCCTATTCATAGGCTTAAGAAGCATTCTTAATTGACGTTTTTTATTTTTTAGGAAAATAAGTGGGGAGTAACTCCACACTGTATTATAAAATAGATTATAAAAATTTATAAAAAGGCACATCTAACTGTAAAACTCATTTTCCCTTGCTACACTATAAAAACAATTTAAAAAAAAAAACAAGTTTCTCAGTACAAGTAAAACTTACTACATTTGTTTGCCATTAAAAATTGTTGTTTTTTTTCAAAGTTACTTTTGTTTTAAAATTGACATCATACTTACTATGCTTGCTGTATTTACTAATCTAAAAAGTAAATGACTCAATTACAAAATAATTTGTTATTAAATAAGTCATTATAAGCCCAATGAACTTTTTGTTGAGGAGCAATTTTCCCAATTCCATTTAAAAAAATAAATTGTGGAAACCAAATTCTATGAAATCGTAAAAAGTGTCTTCAATATTTACTTTATTCCGAAAAAAGAAAAAAATTCTGTATACATATTCAGTAATCTTTAACCTTCATACCTGCAAAAAAAGGGTGTGTCAAAAGAACAGTTTTCCCCTTCACAACTCTATTATTTTAACTACCTTGACTCTTCAGCAATGTTTATTGCTTTAAAAAGTGATGATTAGAATTGTAATAAAACCTAGAAATATGATGAAAGGGAATGTATACATATTTATTAAACACTATTTATTTATTTGATTATTTGTTTACAAGAATAATTTTATATTTATAACATTCTAAAAACTAATAGAATTATATTAAAACTAATGCAATATTTATTATTTACCAAAAGAGAGAAATATGAAAACAATTTTGTTGTTTTATGTATTTGTTCTCCCAAGTATGCAGAGTAGTTAAGAAAAGATAACTACCTCCCGAGTGTAGAAAGCTTCCCACTTATACACAATTTAATTTGCATATCACCACATCTCCCAGAACCTTAGAGGCTTGACTCTCTTGGTAGATCTACTTCTACAAACCACTCCAGGAAGTGTACCATTTATCTCATAGTGATTGCTTATATTCCCCTTTAAGGAGGATCTCAGTCTCACCAGATTTTCTTCACTTGAACCCTCTTCATATTGCTCATTATCAATAAACACACGCATTCTTTCCTCCCCTTCATCTTTTAAAATCTTGGTGATCATCCTTTAAACCCTTTAAAGATTTTAACTCTTTCTTATTTTTTGGTGCACTTATTTCTGATATTTTGCTAATAAATCTGTCATCTGGCGAGATCCTCTCTTTAGATATTTGATACCCTAAGTATGAAATTTTCTGGCAATTAAACTCACATTTATCTCAATTGTCATGCTGGCATTACTCAATCTACTCAGAACCTGTTCTGTTTTATACTTTAATTCCTCCTTAGTACAAGTGCCAATACCTATGTCATCCTGATAGACAATGATGTTTTTTGGAATATGTGGCTGGATGTTTTAATTCCAAACAGCAGATGAGTCCACCTTAGAAGGCCTATAGCAGTGTTTATCGTGGTGAAAGTGGTTGTCAATTTTAATCAGATTATACGTAGATTCCAGATCAATCTTGGCAAAAGATTTCATGCCCAGAAACTCATGACAGGCTGTTTCAATATTTGGCAATGGGAAGGAGTCCAAACATATCTGGTGATTCACACCAACTTTGTAGTCGCCACAAATTCTTAAATCTCTTATTCTTATTTATTTTGCATATGGCCACAACTGGAGAAGTCCAATTGCTATCTCTCTGGCTGACCTTCTCCAATATTCCTTGTTCAATCATTTTATTAAGTTTCACCATGACCATGGGCAGAAGGTGAACTGGAACTTTATGAGACTGAAAGTATACCAGTTGGCTATTCTCTTTTAGCCAAACTCTCACCTCGTAATTCTTTAAAAGTCCAATCTAAGTTTCTTCTAATTTCATGCAATTAATTAACTTTGAGGTGTCTATTCTATTCAACACCCAGGAGACCATGATTTTTTATGCACTCCACAATTATGACTGGTATTACCTCAAATTGAGTCTTAGTCTCAAACACCCCCTCAAAGTATCCAAGTGTTTTAATGACTAACCCATCAAATTGTTTTAATTGCAGATTGAACTTCAGTTTTCCCATTTTCTCCCCAAAATTCTTGGGTATTAACGTTACATCATTACCCGTATCCACTTGCATTAGTAGAGTTATTCCGTTTATTTTTACCCTTTCTCTACTCTTATCTTGCATCTTCACTTCATAAATTTCAGTATTTCTCATCAGAGGATCTAACTTCTTCACTAAATAAGTTACTTTATTTACTCCTCGTCTATCTTTGCTGGTACTCAATTTCTTAACTCTCGACAACACTGCAACACATTTCATCCACATCTCCACAAGCTCAGGATCCTCTAACCAGGTTAGAAATCCTATTGTCACTGCCATGTTGTTGTGTTGTGTATTTGTTCTCCAAGTATGCAGTGTAGTCAAGAAAAGATAACTACCACCCAAGGGTAGCCTCCCACTTATATACAGTATAATTTGCATATCATCACAAATCTTTTATTCATAAATTATAAACATTTATTAAATTATTAATATATGTGTACCAACTATAAGAAAATCGTTATTATTTACCATTTTATAAAGTTTCAAATTGATTTTCAGTTAGCCAATATTTTGCCAACCATTCTAATAAATAATATAATACATAGTGTAAATAAACAATCTATCATAATAATTAAATAGTGTTTATTTTTTTTGTTCTCTATTCTCAAATAAAATGTATAAATTCACTTTAACACATTTAGGTTTTATTAACATTTTAACCATCACTTTTTAAAACAATAATTATTGTTGAGAAGTAAAGGTAATTAAAATGATAGCAGTGTCAAGGTGAAAAAATACCCTTCTGACACACTGTTTTTTGTGGATTAAAGATTGCCTATGTTTATCCCTCTAATAGAACAAGTTTGAAACTACAAAATTTATATCAATAGAATCATTCTCATATAAACTGATATTTCCCGACAAATCTGTAAGGATTGGAGGTGCATCCTTCCATTCCATCGCTGAAATGAATAACTCCCCTCAACTTTCAGGCCTGGCAAATATATGATGGCCAATACAATATCTAAACCAATCAAATATATGAAAAAGACAATTATATTTTTTAGAGAAAGTGTTTCAAAAATAATATTCCTACTATAATAGGAATAATATTTTTAAACTACTTTCTTTTTTTTTAATCAGTTCACCCCAAGCAAGTTGATAATGCCACTGGGATATAAGGAGCTACTGGGAGTGAAAGAAAATGAAATGACTTTAGAAAGAATTGGAAATCTAATCCTCAACAGGAAACAAGGGGTAAACCTTGTTGCGGGCCTATGCTGTTCATGTTATAGGTCAGAAAACATGTATCTCCTGGTGTATATTTCCCACAACAATAATTATGAATTAGAATGTAAGCCTGGGTAATAAAACAATAAAGCAATGACAAAACTATATATATGAACAAACGATAAGTATATATTAACAAAACAAGGGTAGACATAGATAATAGAATATTGTTGTGTGTTACAAAACAATGAACATGAATGAAGTAAACATTTAAACTAGTGAATTGTTTGTATTTGTAGAAGAAATCCTAAAGAAAAGTTTTACATTGAAGAAAGTGAAGTGAAAGGTGCTCGTGTGTGTGTATACACTACACTTTTCTTTGCATTTGACCTACATCTTACCATCCTTGGGTGAAATAGGAGAAAGAGGAGGACAAAGACTGTCACTGCCCATTTATAGGCTTAGGGAGTGTCCTCTAACAGCATTTTTTTTTAGGAAAGTAAGTGGGATAACTCCACAACCTCTATACCTGTAAAGGTGTTCAATTAAAAAATACTATTCTCCAACCCATTAAACTAAAGAATTGAATTTTGGTAAATCCTTCTCTGAGGAGCATCCAGAATGAGTATAAAGAATACAAAATCTGACTTCATCAGTAGACAAGCTTCTGGCTCAGGTGCATATGTCATCTGCATTTTACTTGTTTTTTTTTTTCCACAAACATATACATTCTGTTTCTCACATTCTACACAAACACTATTTAGAACTTTTTAGTGCATTCTGAACAGTATTTTTTTATCAACATCATTTTCAACATTCAAACCTCTGGTGAAACATAGAATACATATTCCAACATTCTTTTATGAACAGTTCCTATTTAATTTGTTTTTAATTAAATAAATTTCTCTTAAATAGAAAACATCTTTCTTTATATTTCCTATAACATACTTTTTTCTCATCATAAAAGCACATCAGTGATGATAATTCAAACAAGGTACAATTGTTTTTTTATGTCAATATGTTGCTAATATTAAACTTTATATACTTGTTACCAGCAATCAGTTTCCGTCTGATTCATTGCTTTTCTATTTCACATGTTGCATCTTGCTCAAATCTTGTTGCTTAGTGAAAAAGAAAATCAAATAAATTAACTGCTTATTATTCACACATGCCTTATTCCATTTTTAATTAATTATGAAAACCTTGCTAATTAAATAATCAGTACAAGTAAAGCATAAAATTATATTTTTTACTGTAGATGGAATTCTTGCTTAATGAAACAAAAGATAATTAAAAATTCAATGCAAATCAAAGAGTGAGTTGAGCAGAAAGTAATTAACTTTTTTTTCATTTTTTGTGTTTGTGTTTTTGTCAGTAAAAGACATATTCATATAGTCTGTTTTAATGAGAGTTACAGATATATTAAAAAATATTTATCATTTCAAGATCAACACTAAGACATACATTTCATTTATTTGTTACTTTAAAACATCGGGTAAATACTGAACCGCGACCGCAGATGCTAAAAGGGACATAACTCTTGTATTCATTAATACTTCGGCTGTACATATATAAGAGTTAAAGTTCCTGTTCTTTTCGGTGTGTGTGTGTGTGGGGGGGGGAATACAATAAAAGAAAGAAACTAAAAAGAAATCGTTTACTCTTGCATATTGTAGTTCCTTTTATATTTGAAACCATAAAATATTATGTGTCATATTCTCAGCCACAACCAGTTATGTAGGACATTTAAAACTAATTATATTCCTTCTAGAGTTTGTAGTCGGCTCTGCCATGGCTCTCTAGTCTAAAACAAAAATTTCCTACCAAATCCAAGATCTTGTGTCAGACACAAAAGCCTAGTCTAGTTAGGGATAGCAAAACATAATAGGCGCAAGATTACAAAACAAGACAACTACTGTGTAAAATCTTAAAAGGAAAAACATTTATTTTACAATTATAATTTTGAAAAAAATTACAAATACAAAGGTTTGCACAAAAATTTCCTTCTGTGCACCTGTAGCGGACCGTGGGGGTGAAGATGTGAAGAGATATCAGAAGGTTAAACTTTCCTGCTGGCGGGTCCAGCTACATGAGAATGTCAGACTTTAGTCCAAAGAAGACAAAGAAAAAAACAAGACCGATATACATGGGTAAACAAATATATATTAATAACAAAACAAGTTAAACAAAGACATGGACTGTTACATAGAGTTTGTATGGAGAAATTATGTGTGTGTGTTGTAAGTGTTCGTACGTATGTGTATTGTTCTTAGCGCATTCCCAGAATTTGGGAAACGCTGTATCTGTGAGAGGTCACGTATTGGCCTAAGTGGAAAAAGAAAGATTTTACCTTGTCTCCGCGCGAGGTAGTGGCCCGAGGCCTAAGTCGGAAAAAAGATTATTTATTTCTGTATTTTAACAGAAAATTTGTCACAAGGCCGAAGTGGGGAATGGGGAAAAGGTCGGTCTTCTGTCTTAACTTTTAAACTTAGCTAGCCACAAACACTGACCCAATCATACTAACAATATTTCTTGCACCAAAACAACACATTCTTACTTACCTTTCTTGCCACACCCACCATAATACCTCAATGACTCTATGAAAATACTGACTAGACCCCATATGTACAATTTATCTTTGGGGGGGGGGGTAAAATAACAATTAAAATTTTTTTTTAAAATAACCCCAATGAGTAATTACAATATGAGACAAATAACTATTTACAAGAAACTAAACAAAATCGTGTTAGTAATAAAACCCCCACAATCACTAAATGTGGCAGAAACATCAGTTAACTGGACGAAATTAATGTGGGACTATAAAAATAAAAACATTCATTCATCCCAAGCACTCACAGAGACATGCACTCATTCAGACACAACAACAGATATGACAAATCACACCCGAAACGAAAAACGCCCCGCATCCAACAGAGAACTGACGTCACCAACCACCTAATGAGGGAGGGGATGGGGAATTAAACTTAAAGAAAAATAGGGACAGAAATAAAAGGGGCCAATGAGCATACATACCCTAGCTAAGTTTACTGGAAAATGAAACTAAAGAATCAAAAACAAAACCTAAGATAACCTAATTTTGGGATGAGTTGTCCGTGTTCAACACAGCTAAAGCAATATTCTGATGCCTAACCGGTATCAAAGTGCCACTCCAGGTCAGCCCCTTTCACATGACACAAGCACGCAAGATTCACCCACCTTTTGCTGAATTCAGATGAAGAGAGTCGCCGCCTTTCCGACCTAATCTTGACTTTAAACTGATGCTTAAAGTACAAGATCAGTTGGGAAGAGGTAAACTTCTCGCCTCCATAGAATCCCTTCTGACGTGTTCAGCCCTCGTCAACGGCGGAGACACATTGCTACAAACAGAAGCGGCCTCAAGGACAAAGAACTTTCCAGACAGCATGCGAACCATGAGGCCTTCAACATACTTGCACAGCGGTGCTACCACCGTGCCTAAGTCAGAAAAAAGAGAGTGAGAGAGAAGGATCACCCAGTATTTATAGCCAGGGGAGAGAGACCCCTGTTGAAGGATTAAAGAACTGAGGAGGAGCTAACTGCGACACACCTAACAATTTTTCTGAGGTTACAAAAGGAAGATAACCATCAGATATAAGAAAAAAAATGATACAATTTTTTAGAAAAAGACAGATTCAAAGACAAAAAAGACCACACCCTTTAAAAATAGAAAAAAAGGGAAAATTTAGAGGAAGCAAAAAATAGCACAAGGCAGAAAATACTCCATTCTCAACTGAATACTCAATAACAGAACATCTCAGTGTTTTCACTTGTTTTTATCTTGAGGGTGTGGGGCAGTCTACTTGGATTGTATGTGGAAAAATAAAATCCAAGAGTCATGGCCACAAATTACAATAGAAAATTATAAACAACGTGAAGAAGTTAAATATGACAATAACATTTATACAGTAGATACAGGTATTTACATATTGAAATTCAATTGTCTGTGTTGTGGCCATGAAGAGACCATTAGTTCAAGTGTTCAAAGTGAATTGTTGCAAAGTTTGAAGTTATTTTGTTGCAAATGAGTCTGCAAAGTTCAAAGTTATATGTATACCAGTATGTGCGTGTGTGTGTGTGTGTGTGTGTGTGTGTGTGTGAAGCACATAGCATAGAAACATGTGTGACTGCTGACTGGTCGTGTGTGATAGCAGTGATTTCAAAACACAATGAAGAAAGAGAAGGTGATCTAGAACTTACTTTTGCTCTGGCTTTGTATGTAGAAAGCTCATCACTGATGTGTTGTCATGGTAACATGTGTCGAGGTTGGGCTTTGTTTATTGACTGATCCTTTTCGCAGATCTCTTCTGACTGTCACTGACAAGCCATTTTTTATCGCTATTTGACAACTGGTGGCGGCTCACAAATTCTATCTGATTTTTCCACAGGAATGTACTCAGTAACCCAGGTCCTGACCTATTTCCAGGTCATTTGGAGTTCAACTGCACAGATGTCATAGAGAGCACATCATGTGACTTTTTCTATCCAATTAGGTTCCAGAAACCACTTATTTAATTTTGGAACCATGTTTTGTACAGAATTGTAAAGTTTTTTTCATATCTACTGATTTTAGTAGGATTTATTTGTAGGCATCTCTTACTTGTTTGTGTTTCATTTATTGGCTGTAAAATATAGCAGTTTATATCCTATAAGAGCTTTTTGTAGTACTTTGTTGGAAAGTTCATTCAGTTTAAATTTTTCTCAGGAAGGCACACAAAGGAATGTTCTGTCCTGGGGTTTGAATCTGCTTTGAATCTGTTGGCTCTATTTTTTCCCCATGTTGATTTATGATCCCCTTGGATGGATCAGTTCTCTTGAAGCATGGGTGCTAATGCTTCTTCCTCAATGGTTTCTTCTTTCTGTTCCAATCATTTAAATAGCAGTCCTTTTATTGAACAAAGGAGTGTCATATTGACTCACTTCAAGTTTTCACAAGGGCTTGAAGAGATTGTTTCTCATTGGCCAATATATACAAAATTTTTCTCCAAAAATTCAAAAGATGAATCAGCAACAAATCAAATAATTTTAGCAGTACCAACAATTTGAGCCAAAAGAGCCATAAAAATGTAACAATTTTTACATAAACTACCTGGTCTTCAGAAAAATACACTTCTCTCAAAAAGCATATATAAAAAAAACCTAGATGATTATACATTTAACAGTGGATAAAGACGTTAGTTAGATCCAGTGACAGGACCCAAAGAGTGTGAGTTCAATACCCGGTTAAGGCAGTGGAGAACTTGGAGAGAGGAATTAACAGGAAATAACTGATAACTGACATCCATTAGACATGGCATGTGGAACTAGAACATTCTACCCCAGTGAGCAAAATAAAGGGTTCAGTTCGATATTCCAACCACCTGAAGAAGGCCGGAGTGTACAACAGCCGAAATGTTGTGATAAATATGGTGACAAAGATGAGGACAATAGTCCGAATAATGTAAATAGTGTACATAATACCTCATCTCAGAAATATAGACAGATACATTAGGATGTTAATCTTTAATTAATGTTTTCTATTCTAGTCTTTAGATTTATTTGTCTTCCTAAATCATCAAAAACTTCTTCAAAGCAGAACATAGGATACAAAACATTGAGAACTGCATGAACTTATTGCTTTTTATGAAAACTTAGTTTTGTTCAACCAATATCTTAAAAAAAATAATTTGGTAGCTGCATAATTTTTTTTATAACCATAGGAAGATACAATAAAATGTAAAAGGTTATTTACAGGAAACTCTTACAATACTACTCCTGATCCAATAATGATTATTTGAAACTCTATAGCCCTAACATAAATAGTGAAAAATTCCAAAAACACTTGGAAGAAATTGCTTTGGCCATATTATACACTAAGCAGAAGAACGAATGCCAGTAAAAGAACAGACTCTAAAACAAGATGTGTATCCATAAGTTGTCCATGAATATTTGTGGTATTTGGCAGTAATAAAACAAACCTGAAAAACTAAGAGATACTTTTTCATTAAATTTTACAAATAGAATTATTAAGACTATTTATTTATATATATATTATAATTTATTACATAAAATTTTTAGTATAAAAAATGGCTCTGTATTTAACTAAATAAAACTGTTATGATTTAAACAAATCTACTCTTCTCATTCTCATAATAGGATAAACAAAGCAACAAAAAAAAGAACAAGAAAAACCAGACAGAACTGGTGTCAATCGAAGGTAAACAATATTTTTGTGGGGGTACTTACAATAATAAAGTCCTTTCAGTATATTACTATAGTATTTATCTACTTTCTTTATTTGACTCTATGAAGCTATATTTTACAGTTGAACTGCCATTATTGTTCATCATATGGTGTTTTAAATCTAAAGTACCAATTGACAGATTTACCAATTCATAGATTGTTACTTAAGATGTGTTCAAGCAATTGTAATTTGTAAATTGAGGTTTAAATTGTAAATATTAAAGAAAAATATTACTATAAAAATTAAATTTATATAGCTGTTTTACAGAAAAAAATCTTATTTATCTGTTTCCACTTTATGTGCTTGTGGAAGTTTGATGAGGTTTGTAAAAATATTTGACTCATCCGCAAAGATAAAGAAGAGCACAAGAAGAAAGCAAAGTGTAAATTCAGAATTTTTATATTATAGAAATTGTTGAGGTGATGTGCAAAAACTGTTTTTTTATTTTAGTCCTGTTTCGTCTGATGAAGACACGTTTTTGTATGGCAGGAAATAGACAACACACATATGAAGATTTGATGACTTTGAATAGGACTGCTACATGCCTAAAATGCTATGTAAATTTTATCTAGTTCTGTGAATTATAAGTTAATTAAATTTTACTTTAAGTTGCTATTCACTCAATAGGGATATCATATCTTAATAATTTTCATTAAAAAAGATATTTTTATTTTATTTGAAACTGCTAACAGGATATGCTAATAGGTTCACTATAATTTGAATATATCTAATTTATTTGTTTTACCAAATCTTAATTTATGTTTTTTAACAAACACTACATACTATAGTGAAATCAGAAATATTTTTAACTTTTAAATCTGAGTATTTGATTGGACAGAGTTACTGGCTACCTACAAACTCTGACTATATGCAGGTTCTTTGCTTTGGTGATACTCTTTCATGACACAGCTTTGAGTGTTCACTGTTGCATAACTCTTAACTCATGTTTCAGCCAGCCTATAAGAAATTGTGAACTGAGAAAATCAAAAATAGAAATTATTTTTAGGTATAAAGTAGCACAAGGTCACATTTATGGAGTACTCACTGAAGAGAAAACTTATTAACAACTGTTTATCATCATTCTACATTGAGGTACCTATAATAAAAATTTGTATCACCTATTTTTTTTCTTTTAAGGATATTCTGAATGAATGATTTCAACTTATATATTCCTTAAAATAACTGAAGTGACAAAAAACACTAAAATGAAAAGTTAAAAGTGAAAAGGCAACACAAGCTTTAATACAAGTCAGGGATTTTTTTCTTTCTTTGCTACAGCAATTTCATAATTACTATTGTCAGTTAAACAAGTGAATTGAATAAGAAAATTTGTTTAACACTTTTTCTATTGTTTATGGGCATAGCAAGAATTTAGTTCTACATTACAAACAGTAGATCCAATGTGCCTTAACTGAAGGTGAAGATGCTTTGTAATCAAGCAAGGTCTGAACAGTCAGATCTAACAACACTTTCCCTATGATAAGGGGAGGGGCACAGATTCAAATCCTGCTGGAGAGAGCATGTTTTTCTTTAATAAGATTTTTTGAATATTCATGCCCGGTAGACAAAAATAAATAAATATACTGTTTGACAAATAAATGGAGTGTCTACTCAAATATGGGTATCTACTAAAAATAAAGTTTAAAGTGATAAAAATCTGTCAGATTAATAAATTAAAAAGTCATTACTTCTTTAAAAAATTACTTTGTTTATGTTTGGATATGAAACTGATCAGATATGATAATTTTGAGGAATCTATGATGAGAAGGATTTCACTTAAAAGGCAGACCTTGCTTAATTGACATTATAAACAGTTAAAGTGCAGTTTCAAACTACTTTCTTTTTTATATGAATTTTTATAATATTAATGTTAGAAAAATAACTCTACTTTTTACATGCCATCACAAAACTGAAGATATTGAATCTTTTTTTTTTGTAGAATCACTTGTTAATGATCAAATCCAGATAAAGCCTACTTGAAATTTTATAGGAGAAATTCCAGGTGGTACTTAGAATTCTAATTCGTGCATTTGTTAAATCACCAATACACAATTTGAATAAATATTAACTGCATGTTAAAATTAATTGCCCCTGATGTATTTGGTCATTTAGCAGAGAAATTGATTGATGGTTGAAAAGTCAGAGGATTTATGGTTGGACAAAATTCTGGTCCTTGGACATTTAGGCATCTAGCAGCATTATAACAAAATATTTAAATTAGTCTTTTTGTATATAGCAGTTGGATGTAAGTTATTGTCTGTCAACAGTGAATGATGAAATAATTCCTATAAGTAATACTGGTTAGTATTGTTTAAACTAGTAGGGATATAAAAAGAGGAAAACTATTTGTTTGCTTTTAGTTTAAGGAGCAATTTAAAAAAAAACAGAAGCAGTATGTCACATGGTGAAACATAAAAAATATTACACTGTAACTGTGATGTATTTAGTAAATACAAATCTCATTATCTCCCTTAGCACATTCCTTTATTAACCAATCAAAATTGTAATAAAGATTTGCCTTGGGACAGTTGTCTCTGTGTTCATAATTGCACTTGGCAGATTCAAATATTAACTATGTTTGATTTATTTCTTTTGATATGTACAACAAGTTTACAGGTTAAGTTCACTGCCATCAATTCCCTGCAAAGAAAGTTCATTGTAACATTTCTAAAACACTTTTAAAATAGAGTAAAAGTAAATAACTGACATTATGCATTTAATTTAATTTAATAATTAAAACTTGGGTTTATAATAATTGATGCACTTCATCAAACGATGAATTTTTTATACTTTGACTCTAGAAATGTAGAAGAATGCATGTTGATAAATTAAAATGAAGATAACTGTATTCCTGACTACTTGAGAGGGATAGCACATAATGTCAGTTATTAGAAACTAAAGTTTTAATTATTAAATTAATTAAATTAGAAACCATAATATCAGTTATTAGAAACCCAAATTTTTATTATTGAATTAATTAAATTAAAAAGCATAATGTCAGTTACTAGAAACCCAGGTTTTAATTATATTTTTATCCTTTATGGTGAACTTTTTCCGCTCTGTGATTTGATCAGTGAACTTATCGCACACGATACAATAATGTCATATCATAACATTAACTATTGCTTGTAGATTGTAAGAATGAGTTAAAAGAAGTTAAGACAAACTATAATGAGGTGAATAGACTTGTTTTGGCATTAATCAAATCACTTTTTTTTTCTCTCTTAACAGTGGCCATTAAAGACCTTCTTTATTTCATCTCTTGTACAGGTAACAAAGAAAACCTTTTTGATCAAAAAATGAATCAGTCATGCACACTGTACTTGACATTGAATATTGTAATGACAATATCATATGACAATTCAACTTTATTTATCTCAGATTAATACAAGAGAAAAAAAAATGTGGTAAATATAGTTGGTTATTTATTTTGATGTGAAAGTTTTTAAAATTACATAAAAAAAATTTGCTACATTGCCAAAATTTTGGGGCGGAGAAGATGTTGGTTATCAATCTCCTTCCTAATTTTCCTTTAGCTAGTCATAAATGACTAGTTATTTACTGTGATTAATTTAGATTTGGCACAAAGACACTGGCATTTGTAATAATTTCCAGACACTTTTTTCGAGAATTTTAGCAGCGGTAGGTTGTACATGGACAACATTAGACATAATCTTTTGGGTTGATAATGGATGTTTGATAGATGAAATAACTATATCTTTTGTAGACTTTGGTAATGTTGACAGTTGAACAACACAGCCCATTTTAGAGGAAGACATTTCAACTTAAAATTATAGCTAATTGCAATTGTTAGCTAGCATTGTCATCCATTAGTTGTATGAATGAGAATGTCATTTTTAAGCTAGATATACATATCTTACTAATGGCTTATGGTAGATAGTTTTTGATCATGTAACAATTGCTAAACCATTCTTTTTCAATCTGATGTTTCCATTAGCCAGAATTAATGAATGAGAGAAACGTATTATTGCCAACTGAAATCTGTTCTTGAATGTATGTAATACAACAGCACTAATATCAAAATCTGATGTGCCACTTGCTAAAATTATTTTTAGATTAAGATTAAAATGGTTTAATAACAAATTTCTTAATATTTTAATAAAATTTTGGCACTCAAATTATAAAAAATTTATTAAAAAGTAATATAAAATAATTAAAAAAAATGTAGATGAATAAATATTACAATAGTCTAGGTTTGTCTTTTACACTTACTTTTGAGAGAAGTGTATTTAATAGAAAGACAATTAATATAAATTAAATTTGATGTGATACATTTGTCTGTTAAATTTTCTAAATATAGATTTGGTTAAAGAAGCACCACCTAAAATAATTTTGTCAAGGTGACAGTTTGGGATTTCTTTTTTAAATTTGAAAAATATATACACTTTATTTATTGTCCAATCAAAAGAGTGGCTTCCCCTCACATAAATTTAAAATTAAGATCTGTCTGGAGCCTCTTGAAGGATAAGAAGATGGGTCAGCGGATAATTTTAGAAGTTAACAAAAATTTTGACTAGAAGGGAAAAAAAGTTTTCACCAATAAGGTGTAATTATTTTTGATTGGAGAGTAATAAAAATTTTGAAGACAACGAGGAGACATCAAAACTGCATCCTAAAGGCAGCAAAATAAGGTTTTAGAAGGAAAAGCTATTTTGGCTGTGGATGAGCCTAGCTGTTTCTCACAAAAGCTAATAGAAAAAAAGTGAAGTAAGTGAAACGTGAACTGAACTGTTTCTAAAAAAGAAAAAAAATTGTTAAAAGTCGCAATGACGTAAGTGAATTTTGCCAAAACGCCCTTGTTTTTTTTGCCTTTCAATTAGGTGGGTGTAGCCTTTTTTAAACAACAGTATTTTCAACCTTAATCAGTTTTTGCATTACCATTTCAAGCTTTTTTTCCATTAATTGTAGATAGAATTATATATTTTTAAGCACTTATAATTCTTTATATTTAGAACTGTTATAATGCCTTGCTACTAAAAAGGTGTGCAAAAAGAAATTTTTGTGCAAACCTTTTGTAGAAACTGTATTTTCCTATATTGTTTTACAGTCTACATAATAAATGCTTGTTCCTTTCAAATTTCACATAGTATTGTCAAGTCTTGTTTGTTTTTGTATGCATCTTTTTAAATATTTGGTATAAGAGATGTGATGTTCTCTCTTCTCTGATTATCTCCAGAGAAAAATTTCTTTTAAAATGATTAATGCCATATGATGTTTTTCAACTGGACACTCAAAACTAATGCATTTTTAACACAAACTAATTATAATAATTTATGAGCCTAAGGAAGGACTATAGTAATATTTGATAAATCAGTAGTATTTTTAATGGCCTTTACTTTTCATGAATCTGGCCACCATCCATTACTGTCTATAATTTGACCTCCATATTTAATAATGATCAAGATTAGTTAATATGTATCTATATTTGATATTAAATCCAACTTCATGTAATTGAATATTTTTTCATGGTTCAGCTTTGTTATTTTTAATTGATTATGTTATTCAAGGTGACAAATAAAAAATCAGACAACTTGTTGGAGAATTGCAAATGTGCATTTTATGCAAAAGCCAATCGACTGTATTGATTAACCATTGACGAATAAAAAATTGAAGTTTTCTTCTCTTTGAAGGTAAGAGCTAGGAATGTTAATTTTCAAAGAAATGCAACCATCACTTAACTTCGGAAACAATTTAGTCTACAATTTACATCTCTTATCACAAATGGATTGATCACTGTTGTGAAAGTCAACCATAGTTGTGTCGACCTGGACCAGTTATAAAATAGTAAGTTCCAGCCTGTTTGTTGCCAGAGTTGAGTTATAGTTGATTAAAGCTTCAAGTAAAGCTCCTGCTTCATTTGTTTTTCATTAGTCACTTTGAGTAAAAATCTAGTTATACAGTGTAACCCGGATATAAGAGAAACCCGGATATAAGAGAGAGTATCTCTGGTCCCAAATTAGAGCCTGTATTAATGTATATATAACAGACCAAACCCGGATATAAGAGAAACACGGATATAAGAGACTTCTTCTTCGGTCCCAACAACTCTCTTATATCCGGTTTACACTGTACTATTTTTTCACATTATTATAGATTATGAACTCTAGAACACACACATATGCCAAAAAAATTAAATTAAGAATTTTGTAAATATTAAGCAATGTGGGGTGGGGAGTGGGGGAGAATGGCAGTTCATTATTAATGGAGTTTCATCCTCCTATGGAAACCTAAAAAATTTATGATCATACCATAGGATTTCTTAAAATTAAAAAAAAAATTTGAAATGTAATCTAGAGTGCTTAAATTGATCTTCTATGCGCCATGTCCCTTCAGGGCATAGGCGATCATGCTCCTCCATAATTTCCTGTCTTTTGTAGCTCTTAATAAATTTTGTCTTTTTGTTATCTCTCCTAAACCTTGCTCCACCATCCATTTACTCAAGCTCGCTAGGTAGGTTATGCATTGTTTTTCTCTGTCCCTCTTGTCTTCAATCTGTCTTGTGAGTATAAAATTTTCCAATCCCACTTTCCTCATCATGTGCACTAGAACTGTCTACTCAATAGTAATATGAAAAAAGAACTTTGTATTTGTGAATTTATAACAAACATTTATTTAAAAATTTTAAGAAATCACGTGGTATGAGCCTAAAAGTGAAGACAAAAGGTATGCAACAATACCAATTGTAATTTTACTCAATAAACTGCAACATAGCTATGCCGTTGAGAAAGACAATTGTCAATAACATGGACAGTCTTTTGTGTGTAGAGTGAGAGGAGAAATTTTCTTTAATAATAATACATTTCTTTATTAACTTATTTTTTTTACGAAATTGTATAGCCAGTACAGAGAGGGTGTGAAATATTTCATGGCTAAATAATGCTGCGAGTGTTTGAATCGGAATGAAAGTAGTCGGCACTTTGATTGAGGTGATTAAAACTAGGGAATAAAAAGGTCTTATGTTGGCCATTCTTTACTGGTGGTGTAGTCACAAGGTGTCTTCTAAATGAGTGCAGGTCATTCTATTTTTAGAACTCTAGTGCTGCTGAGCGTAGTTTCGGGAGAAAAGATTTCATTTTATTTCTTGTGCTTTGCTTATCATTTGATTTTTATGGTGGTATGACAAACAGATACTGAATTTTTGTAAAGTCAGACCACATTCTTTGGTAGTTTGATTCCAATGAAATAATGATTTTTTTCTGAATGAAAATGAATTTCTCTTGACTTTTGTTTTTTATTAACTCTGTTATAGCCACAATTTATACATCAATTGTGTAGTACAATTGTTGCTCTAAATGTTAGTGGTTGACTCATTTGAGTAGTGAAATAAAACAAGAAACAAAGCAAATCAAATGGAGGATAAATTACACACATGAAGTGTGCTCCATTTATTCTTTGGAACTAACTGAAAAAGTAGATACTAGAAAATCTGGCACCAGGTAAAGGTCAATCATAGTTCATAAACTATCAGAATTAGATGGGATAGTAGTAATCCTCATGAAACGGACATGTGGAAAATTCAGTCGTCCAAGTTTTGTTATATGAAAAATCTGAATGTCCAAATTTCAAACAATAAAAAAAAAATGAAAACATAAGTATGTCTGTTAAACCATTGGTATTTACAAACATATGTATATGAATTCAAACAAATTAAAAAGTACTAAAAATAGTTTTTTGTTGAGTTATGTCTTTGGGCAGTTGTTTCACAGAAAGAGATGTAGTTTAGAAAATACTTTTGAATAATTGTTTTCAGAGTAAAAAAGCAGTGGTTGAGAAAAGACTAGACATTAGTGAAGATTCACTGACTGTTTTTGTTGTTGATAATGATTCGTTTGAAATCGCTGACATATGTTTCTTTCAGCAGGTGCTGTGGGGAGACAGTCACATCTCTCTTTGGACTGGAGACAGCTGCACTTCTGCTCCTTGAAAGTCGAAATTGTGGGGTTTTATAAGATTTTTTTTCTTAAAAGAAGGCACGGGAAAAATAGGATTTTAGTTTTCTCTGATTGGTCAAATATTTCATTTGATGATGTTAATTTCCAACCAATAGACACTTTGATTTAAACAGGGTGTGTTGTGGGGTATTGGTATTCAGAACCATTTTTGCATTATAAGATTCTGGAAATCCCTACAAGCTCCGGTATCTGGCTTTGGAACCATATGTAATGGAGAAGAATATGGACTTCATGAAAAGTGTATGATGCCTAGATGTAACTGAAACTTGTCCTTTGCTTTTTTATATTTGTCCAGGAGCAATCTGCACAGTGGTGCATGGGTTGAAGGTCCAGTTGTTTTTATATGTTTTGTGGAGTGACGAATGTTATCTGTGTGTTTGAAAGGAGTGGTAATAGTAGGGAATTTCTCTGTCAACTCCTGTCAGCCAGTATCTGTTGGTGTAGCAGAACTAATTCCTGTTGAGGTGTACAGAGAAATGATTTCTTTTGTTGTCAACTTTGTATTGTCGTCAGTGAAGCAGTGTATGGCCATGTTCACTGAAAGATAGAAATGAGATAAAAACCTACACAAGTGATAGGATTTTTTTTACTTGTGCTTTTGTAAAGATCCAGAGGAAAGAAAATCCTGAACCCAAATTATGAAAAAATTTTCTGTGTCTGATATAGAGAAAGTTCATATATTTCAAAGAGGTATTGCCAAAAAAAGAAAAAATTGAATACCTAAATTTTAAATGCATTTAAAAAATGAATACTCTTTCTTGAAGCTTTTATTTTAGTTTTAATTGCAAGCTAATAGATTAATGTTATCAATGTTACCAATAAGCAAATTACTTTTAAACAGAATTTAAACTGTATGGAATCTTTTTCTCCTTATTAGTAAAATCTATAAAATTGTCCATATTGACAATTCAACATAATTCTCCTAACTAAAAATCTTTCAAAAATAAAATATACTTTTCTGAAACATTATTTAGGAAAAATTACCTGATTTAAAGTTTAATCTGAATTGAAACAAATATTACTTACTTTTAGTTTAAAATATTGTGGAAAAGCATTTTTTTAAGATGGAGGATGTGTTTATGATATGGTGACTGATTTATTAACAGTCTGATGTTTGAGAATTTAAATAAGAGGGAAAATTACAACGAATACACTGTGAACACTTTTTTATATAATTTTTTTAACTACCCATTAATCTTAAAGAATTTAAATATTTTAAGCATTCTAATAATTTATTTAATTTTATGTATTTTGGCTTCATAGCCTTACTTATGAATCTGCTTGTTGACGAAATGTTAGAAAAATGCCTATAAGTTTTAAATTTACTGTAGGTATTGCTTTATTTTCTGATAATTTTGTATATGGATGACTGTATTTACAAGAATTAATATGTTTATACACACACACACACACACACAAAAATCAAATTCACTTTAAAATACTAGGAGTCAGTAAATTGTAGTAAGCTTTTCCATTTGTGATTAGTAAATAGTTTTAATTTTATAGGAATACAAATGTGTCCTTGCTAGGGACATAGTACATAAATCCAGCCTGCTTGAATCTGGAATCCTAAATATGGCTTCTTCAGAAACACAGAAGAATCTCCAGAAACATAAGAATCTCCACACTATATGTAAGATCCTATCTTTTCATATCTTTTCACACTGCTTGTTGTATAGACATGTATTATATTTTCTCTGCATAGAACAAATGTAAATATTTATATATTTAATTTTGTGTATGACTTAGTGGTATAAACTCTCTTTGAGAACAAAGCATGTTTGTCATTCTTTTCCTTTCAGCAATTCTGTTCTGTCTGTGAAATACGGTGTTATTATATCATATATATAATAATGCTCATAATGGAGGAAATGAAAATGGGAAAAATAAACATTTCTTCCATTAGCTCACCCATTAATTTATTAACAATATCACTTATCTGCTACGCATTAATTGAGAATTTTAAAAGAATTTAATTATTCTTGGCCACATATGTATCCAAATGATAGAGATTTGGAGCAAGCTCGGACAGTTACATTACAAACTTGCTACAAAATATTATTTTTTATTTATATTATTATATTTAAAGGGTTTTTTTTCATATAAATATCAGATAATTGGAAAGAAAGTTTGATGAATAATCACATATGTTCAGAGAAAGGAATACAGTTTTAGCGAAATTGGAGGTAAGAGTGAGACAACCCCCACCATACCAACAAATCTACCTAAACTCTTAGAATTGTAAAGTCTTATGGTAAATATTTCAATTCATTAACTTTTCAGCTCTTTTATTATAATCCCAAAAATTTTAAATTAGAAACAATGAACGTGAAAAAAATCTACAAATTCTTTCTGTCTAAAATTTTAAACAATCTATCGAAATCATTTATGTGTGCTGTTTTCTCATCAATACATACAAGGATATTGTCTAAATACATAAATGCACAGTCGTCCTTAGCAAATATATTGACTATAGCGTGTTGAAATGTTACTGCTGGATTTTTAAAAATCCAAAACACATAATTATATTCCAATATTATGAAAAATTTGCTTTCTGACAATGAAACCCTAGTTCAATTTATCAGGAATATGATATCTTAATAATATCAGCATGGCATGGTGATCCCAGCATGCCACACCTTTGTAAAGTGCATGAAAATCATTTGACCCAAGCCTTGTGAGTGAAATTGATTAAAAAACAGTTCTGTTGATGGTTGCGCTTGAGTGGAGTCACAAGTCATTGTGACCGAGAGATTGCACTTACTGACCTTGACATATTACATTATTAAATGTTATATTATTATGTTATTAAATTTTATTACATATTAAAATGAAATACTACGTTATTAAATATTAATATTAAATGAGGTTGAAATGCTGGTGCTGCATTTTTTAATCCGAAATGCATATAATTTTATTTCAACAGTCTGAAAAGTGTAGTTACTGCTGCCTTCACTCATATTCAAGATGTACTTTGTGGGTGATACACAACATAACAACTGACCACTGTCAGGAGATATCACAAACAGTTAGCAACCAACCAGAGAGCACTAAAAAGATAGACATAACACTTGTGCTTGGTTTCTAGAAAAGAAAATCAGCTTTGCTTGAGCCAATTTGATTTCAGTTGACTTAATAGCGAACACATCACAGATTCACTTGTGTCAAAGGACCAACTTAAAATAATTTTTTTCTAGGAGGGAATAGCAGAAGAGAAAGCGTCCATTATCTTATCCTGAATATAAAAAAATAGATACCTCCATGAGATCGCTAAAAGAAGAGAGCATAGCATGATGAAAAAGACGCCAAACTTTACGAAAACAAAATTTTATCGTCTAAATGCTTATGTTATTGTGAAGAGGAAAGACCAAAGTTTTTTAAAATTATTTTTAAAAATTTTTACTTCTTTTTAGAACATTCTAAATTTTGATTAAAAAAACCTTGTTTCTCTTTGTACCACCGGAACTAGTAAAATAACATATACAATTTTTAGCACGTTTTTTTTGTATGACACACATTAATTTGGAAAATCTTGCAAAAATAAATATAATTGTTGGATGTTAATGAAACTTTCAGAAACTATTCACAGATGATCGAAATTATTATAAATATGTTTTTTTTATTAAAGTCATGGCAGAAATATATTTTTTTTATATTCATTACTCCCCCCATAACTAATTTTATGAAAACGCAAGAAATTTGATTGCATTGGGTTTAGTGATTACAATAGTTAAAAGCACAAGGCTTTGAGGAATGCAAATCATGTTTGTTTTTGTTTTTAATTGGACCCCCCCTACCTGAAAATCAGCTCTGAATTGTAACATACAAAACTCAATAAAACAAAGATATTATTTAATTTCAAATGCTTTTATTTGCTTTTAGTTGTTTTTATGAATATGGACAATATTTTCTGAAAGCAAAAAATATTTTTGATGAAAAATGAATTTTTAACACAATTATTTGTTATTTCTTTAATTATAATAGATTTTTACATTTAAGTTGTTAAAATATTATAAAATTAGTTAAAAGCCGCATCAGGTTTCCTAAGTGACCTTATGAGAAAGATCTTTTTTTAGCGCTTTGTAAATTGTATCGTTTTGACTAATCAGAAGATCCACAGGAATTAAGAAATGTAATTTTGTGTTCATAAGTGTACTTGATTGTGTAGTTACTAGATTAAGTAGACAAAATTTATAATATATGAAGAATATTGAAAAGTGTTTTTAGATCAAGAATCGGAGGGAATAATAGAGAGAATTAAGGGTGATACCTGCAGATTTTGGGAATCAATCTGGATACCTCATAGGCCTGTCATAAAAACAGATAACCAGTGCACTACTAAGATTAGACCAGTTTTTAATTGCTCTCTACGTGTTGGTAGCTGCCCTTCTCTCAATGACTGCGGTTATCCTGGAATAAATTTGTTTAGGGGTATGCTAGATTTACTTTTGAAGTTTAGGATGGATCGCTATGTTTTACTAGCGGATATCTGTAATGCCTTTCTTATGATCACATTGAATAGCAAAAATGATACAAATTTTGCTTTTTTGTGAAAATTGGAAATCAATTAGTGAGTTTCCATTATAAAACTCTTATGTTTGGTTTTGTAGCGAGCCCCTTTTATTCTGAACTTTATTATTAAATTTCATGTAAATAGATACAAAGTAAATAGTTCTTGTAAAGAAATGTTGTTAAACAATTTTTATGTAGATAATCTCATTAAAACTCACAATTCTCCTGAGTTATTATTGAACTGGTATCATGACGCTAGGCTGAAGTGAAGGTAATTTTCTGTTAAGATCCTGTACACTAACTGTGAAGTACTAAGGGAGGAAATGAAAAGGGATAATAGTCTAGTGATTCATGATTCGCCTTATAAGAAGGTACTGGGTTATCTTTATGATTCTGTGACTGATGAATTACATATTGTTGTTGAGGCATTGGCTAGGGTAGCTAATACCAAGAGAGGAATTTTGTTGCAAAATGCCAACGTGTTTAACCCATTATCTTTATGTCTTCCAGTAACAATCAAAGGGAGACTACTTCTTAGCGACATTTGGAAAAGCAATTTGAAATGGGATGAACGGTACCTTCAGACGTTCAGAGTATTTGGAATAAAATCTTTGCAGAATTTATTTCGTTAGATAGTTTAAAATTTTCCAAGATTAGTAGTTGATTCTTCAATCGCTTCTAATTTGATAATATTTTGTGAAGCATCTCAAAAAGCCTTTGGTTTTGCTGGTTATATCCTTCAAAAAAAGGGTTCAGCTAATTTGATTTTTGCCAAGGCTAAAGTTGCACCTTTAGTTAGAAAAACTTTACCTTCTTTAGAATTGTTATCTGTGGTTTTAGCCTTTAAATGTTTATTTAATATACTGAAAAACTTTCCTTCTAATATAATAGGAAAGATTATACTGGCGGTTGATACTTAAGTAGTGTTGTCTTGGATACTATCTGAAGACATTAGAACAAAAAGTGTGTTTATAAAAAATAGACTTAAAGATATTAAAGAAAAATTAAAAAGATTGTGAGATCTTGGTTTTGATCTGTTTCAAATATCCACCATCAGCAGATAATCCTGCTGATTTACTTACTAGAGGTATTACTCTTACAAAATTCCGAACTGTGTTACAGTTTTGGTTGCATGGCCCTCAGTGGTTGTCTGGAGAGGTTATTAAATGGACTTCCAGCAAATTAAATTGTTTGAATTCTGACAGTCAAGCTTTACTATTGTTTAATACAATGACTAACTTGCCTGTTATTTTAGATGTGGTTTCAGTTTTGGATGTTGAAAGATTTTCTTCTTTATCCAAATTATTAAGAGTTATTTTATATGTTTTTAGGTTTGTTTGTTCCTTAAAGAAATCAAGCTTAGATTCTTTGGCTGCTAGATTGTATTTGGTAAAATTAATTAAAATTTAATTAAAATAAATTCTCCCTAAAGAAAAATATTTTTGTTAAACCCTTCCAATCGAGATGTACCATCTCTGATTGCTAATTTAAATCTGTTTTTGGATGGTGACAGGTTGATTAGATGTAAAGGAAGAATTGGAGAATCTCATCTTTATACACCTGAGGTGTTGTAACCTATCTTATTACCTAGATTTTGTCTTTACACTGTGTTAGTCATTATGGATTGCCATGAAAAGTGTTAGCATTTTGAATATTGCTGCTACTCTTCGTAAATTATGTCTTTCTGATTTTTGGATTAATAAATCCAGACAAGTGGTTAAATCTGCCATTTCTTGTAGTCTATGTAGAAAATATAATTCTTTGTCCTTTAATTATCCTAAGGTAACCAATTTACCCAAGCATAGGGTTAATTTTATTAGACCTTTCTTACATACGGGGATAGATTTTACCGGACATTTATGGATGGAGGATGGAAATGAAATGAAAAAGATGTACATTTTGGTTTTCACTTTTCACCTGTTTCAATGTCAGGGCTATTCATTTGGAATTGGTTGGAGATATGTAGGCTCATGCAGTGATTCTTGCTTTAGTGAGATTTTTCAATTTATATGGAGTTCCTTCCCATATATACTCTGACAATGCTCATCTTTTTATTGCAGGTTGTCGTAACTTGATTTCTATTGAATTTGAAGGGAGGTTTAGTTCTTATAATATTAAACATTTAATGATACCTTTGTATTCTGCATAGTTTGATAGTATTTGGGAGTGACTTATTAAGACAGTGAAATGCTGTTTGTATAAATTAAGGGACAAGAGAGGTTACCTTACTTTGAATTGCTTACTGTGTTATCTAACATACAAAATTCTGTTAATTCTCGTCTGCAAACATATAGATGTTCAGGAGATTATGATCTTGATGTTATTTCTCTTAATGCTTTTCTTTATCCCCATTATAACAACTCTGTGTTCTTAAATATTAAAGATATTTTTTTTGACATTGATGTACCTAATAGAATGAATCCATTGAATAGTCTGGAGAAAAGAGATCTTCTTAATAGATCCCACAAATTGTGGTATGAAGATTATTTGTTGAGTTTAAAGAGAACAATGTCGATAATTATATCAGAAAGATTTTAGGAATATTATAAAAGTTGATGATGTAGTTTTTTCTTCAAAATCACTTGTAGAAGTTTGTAGTAGGTGGCTAATGTGTATTATTCATTTACATCAATTACATGGAAAATAGAGCTTGTTGCTTTTTTTCTCTCCCCAAAATCGATATATATGGCTTAAGACTTGATTATAATTCACACACATTATTAATTAAATTCTCTAAATTTTGCTTTCCTACTTTCAAAACTTCTTATATCTCCTACATTTGGACATCAGTCAGTTATGTGCCATGCGTGATACATGCGTAGGCGATCATGTATCTTTCGATACATGACTGACGCAGCTTTTTTTTCCCGCAGTCGGTTGTCATTTCTTTCTGTAGTAGACCAGTTGCCATCCAAAGCTATAGAACCTGGTATGTTCCGCTATTTACCAATAGCTAGAGTAGAAGAAGAGGATTCAACGTTTTCCCAAGGAAAGTAGCACGTAAGTGAATGTAATGAATTCGACCGGAATTCGAACTCGGCTCTCCGATTTCTCAATCCGAGCCGCTATCCATCGTGACATTTGAACATACAATGTTTTAAAAGTTTACATAACACTATAACATTTAAATATTTCACATTTTTCTGTAAGAAAAGGGAATCATTTTTTCTAATTTATCTTTTAATCGCTGATTACAATTTTCTAGGTTTCTATTCTAACCAGTTTTAAATGATAAATCGGAGTTTTTTTCTTTCTTTTTTTTCTTAACTTTTTCTAACCAAACGTCTTCAGTAATTCATTATAATTTTCAAACAATTCTTCCGAAAGAAACTTTTTACCTACTTTATGAACTTTTTAAAGATCATTTGACAAGTTATCAAATATAATTTTGAAATTGTAGATTCAACAGTATATTATTCTAGCAGATCTAAATCTTGATTTTTTTTAAAAACTCATTTATAAAGTTAAATAAAGTAGCTCTGATTTCATTTATATTAACATTTACAAAGTCAAATATTGACGAGTTTTCTTTAATATCCGTTTACTTTAAAATATTCATTTACTTCTATTTTACTCTAAGTCATTTTAGTTGTAAATGCGACATTGTAGTTTCTGTTTGCATTAAAGATGAACAAATTACACTATGAACAAAAATATCTTGCAAGAAGAAACTAGAAGCATAACCAGTTAAATAACTTTGTAAATATGTCAATTCAGAAGATTCAGATATTTTCCTCTGGCATTGATACAGTTTTTAAACTAAAGTAAAAAATAAATTCCAACTCTTATCTTTATCCTTAAGCATGGAACATTGTAATTTTTTTTTATAGGACTGCAATAAATTTCGAAAAAAAATCACACATAACAAAACAAAACCCAAAAGTTAAGATAAATTATTTTTATTCTTTCTTAACACTTTCATTATTAATCGCTTCCAAACTTGAAACAATTTTGATGTGATTTAAATTATAGTTCTTCATTTTTCATGTCTAGCAGACGACAACAGTTGTCGTCTGCTACTGACACTTCGTTTTCACAAATGGTAGCAATTTTTTTATAGTGGTCTCTTTAGTCCTACCAAACCATTTTAAAATA
The DNA here is from genome assembly GCA_964036315.1 of Acanthosepion esculentum. Classification (NCBI taxonomy): domain Eukaryota; kingdom Metazoa; phylum Mollusca; class Cephalopoda; order Sepiida; family Sepiidae; genus Acanthosepion; species Acanthosepion esculentum. The sequence continues at coordinate 92,815,486 of OZ038495.1, read as the reverse complement.
GTTTCCTTCAGCATAGTAAATAAAGTTTCGATGAGATTATTATCATCATTCAATTTTTCTTCGAAATAATTCAAAGCCACTGTTGCATCCCACTCGCATAGTAATCAAATTAGTTGTAATGAATGCAATTATTAATTAATAATGCTTCCATTGTTGAAATCAAACTAAAAAACGTATCACTCACTAGAAAATTAGATTTCAAACATTAAAGGTTTTTGCAGTTTATAAAGGTTATTGTTTTTTTTTTTTACTAATTACCATTATTTTTGAAAGGACAATAACTAGAAAATAGACATTTGTATTTTGCGCTCCAGTGAAAATACATTTGCAACAAAAATAAAATCATGTACAAATTTCTCAGAATTAACCTGTAGAAAAAGACATAAAGAAAAAAGACAATAGAAAAAGTTAAAAACTGTAGTTTTTTAGTCGACGCATTTCGTCTACAGATGTCTTATTGTCATTTTTCCTTTATACAAAAATTCAAGTATGTACTTTTTACTTACATAACACATCAAGTGACTCCAGACTACTGGTTTTGATCTCTTGCAACACGTTTTCTCTTGCGACTTTTGGTTGTTAAAACGAAACGTCTATAATGCCCAAGTGAAGAAAAATACCAAAGAATCGAACAGAGATCTATGGGCTTTCCAATTCTATAAGAAAGTTAAAAAAAAAACAAAAAAAAACGACAGCTCGTGAAAGGTTACAAGAACGTTCTTATTGCTGAAGTAATAAAAGGCCGCTAAAAAATAAATTGTAAAAACCAGACGTACCAAAAAACATTAAGGGCGCCAACTCTAAATTTACAACTCGATTTTTATTGGTCAGCAGTTAACCAATCACCCGAGATGTTACTAATAATTTCGAAACGTAAATAATTTACTTGACGTAAAGGGCATTTTTTTTGGTATTTAAACAGTAAAAGTTGGTGTAAGGTTGATTTCTGTTGGTATATCTTGGCATAAAGATTCTTATTATTTGAGCTCACACCATTTCGTTTATCTCTTTATGGAAAGAGAGTTGCTTGTTGCATATTTGTGCATTTTGCGTTGACTGACTATGACCTGTTGCGAAATCTGGTATTTACGTTACCTGTTTATCCTGGCCGAAAATAGTCGAGGAACCTAATTGAAATAATAAAAAAAATATACAACCCAGTATGTCTGAAAATTTTAACTTTTTAATATTTTTTATTGTTCAAAACACACACACACACACACACACACACACACACACACACACACACGCAGATACACACACACATATTATATATATATATATATATATATATATATATATATATATATATATATATATATATATACACATGTTTCATTAAATAATATAGATAAGTGTTGTCTATATATTTTATGTAAGTTCTTTTCATATCGTCTGATAAGCTTAATAGCATTATCATTAAACAATGAAAGAAAATCACAATATTGATACATATTTTTTAATCCAATCTAAGCTTTCGGCTTACATAAGCCATTATCGAAGATGACATGTTTCATTAAATAATATAGACAAGTTTTGTCTATTTTAATTTTATAAGTAAGTTCCTTTCGTATTGTCTGATAAGCTAAGCAGAAGCTTAATCACATTATCGTTGAAAGACGAAAGGAAAACACCACATTGACACACGTTTGAATCCAATCTAAGCTTTCGGCTTGCATAAGCCATTATCAAAGATGACAATTTTAAAATCAAACAACATATATACGAAACCACAATAATGGCCCGCCGTTGCTGTTTGAATAAGCTCAAAGTACCGACAAACTCTTGTCTTATCAACGATAATGTGATTAAGCTTATCAGACAATACGAAAGGAACTTACTTAAAATAAATAGACAAAACTTGTCTATATTATTTAATGAAACATGCATTAATGAAAAATTGCTGCTGAAATATAAATCATTATCGGTATATTTTTGAATTTTTACTCAGACCAAAAGCAATTAGTTGAAATTTCTATTTTTATATTTACTCTGTTTTCTATTACGTTCGCAAATGTTTAATTCATTTTTTCACATTTAATTTTGGGAGGATTTTTTCCAGGAAAATAGTTTATTGACTGAAAAATCCAAACATTGGAATTAAATTTAAATTTATCTTCGCTTCAGACTTTTCATCATCATCATCATCATCATCATCATCATCATCATCATCATCATAATAATCATAACCACCACCACAACCACCACCACCAAGTACAAAAAAACGTACTTGCAATGTGGTTATTTTTACTTGAACTCCTTAAATTTTACATTCATAGAACGATATAGCATCATGCTATTTCCATTCAGGTCATAGGCAATAAAGACTTTCCAGATTTTTTATTTTTATTTATATTCTGTGAATAATTCACAGAATAAAAAGTTAAGGTTAGTAGAGCGTTTTCCTTTTCCTGTTACCTTCTCTGCTGTTTTCCTTCTCTTGAGTGATTGTCATTCAAGGCTAGATAGCTCAGCCTACCCTGCTATTTAATTCATATAGTGGGGTAGGAGAAAAGATGGAGCCATGCTTTTCCCAAGATCAATCGTACGAAGAAAGTGAATGTTGCAGAGACTAGACCGGAATTTGAACTTGACTCGGGGGCTTAATTTTCCTATGTCGATAAACTGTTTGTTTTTAGGCTATCCACAACGAAGCTAAAATGCGCAAAAAATATTTCCTTTTTTCTCTCTAATCTTTAAACAAGCGAAAGCAGTACTATGACTTCGAATGCTGATTTTCAAGGTAGGCATATTGAATTATGATCCAAATCTCTTGGAAGACTGACTCTTCCTATCCTCTCTAAACCTTATGTGTATTATTGCTATATCAGTTCACCTTTCTTGTTTTAAGTGAAATAGTGCTTCAAAATCTGAAAATTAAAAAATTAATCAAACTTTGTTATCAAGTTTTAAAGAAATGATCGAAGACAAATCAAACCAAAACATCATGTGATCAAACTTTTCGGAGTTGTTGTGATCATATGACCAGGTCACATGACCGACTTTGATAGTCACATGACCTTCTCTTCGTTTTTGTTAGTCATTCACACAACAAAGATGTCTGCGCTGACATTGGATTTGAGCAGGAGGACTCGGGCCACGGAGACTACAATTCCGAATCAGAATGTTAATGACGACGATGACATATTCGATGAAGATGTATCGGATATAGATGTAGGCAAGAAGGAATGGTCGCAGATGAACTGGAAGTTATCACAGGTGAGACACTTTAAAATTTTAGGTGTGTAGGGAAAAACCATCTTACGAAGCAGAAGCTAAAGTAAAGTGTACTGTAGTGTAGAGTTTGTAAAATATGTCAAAATTCTGTGAAATCATTTTCTATTTCCACTTACTTAATGGACAAAATCGTTTTCCTCTCTTAATACGTTTCTCTTCCTGCAGGAGGAATACAAAAAATACTTTTTTTTCCTGTTTAGCCCATTTTTTTTTTTAATAAAAAAAAAGTCGTGACTTGAAAAGGAAAATCGCTATTGAATTTTTTTTACATTCATTTTTGTGAGGAAATTGTAAATAAAGACATAATAAGTGTAATATTTCGTTACAGTTGAGCACAGTTTAATTATTAAAAGTAAAACGCAATAAACAGTTTTCATAACAAAACAACAAAACTTCTTGAAAAAGAAAAAGCTAAACTATGAAGAGCAAAAAATCTTTTGTTCAGACGAAATAAGTTTCGTTTCCTAGGATATAAAAAAAGAAACCCTGTGTCCATAGATTTCAATTCATTGTCAACTTAGGGTTGATATTGTTGTTTTTATGTATTAAAAATAAAAATATTTAGGTTTCTTCCTCACAAAATGAATTTGTTTCTTTTGTCGTGTAGAATTGTAATTTGAAAAAAAAAAAAAAAGTACTTTTTTTTTTTTTCACGACATTGGCGTAAAATAGTAAAAAAAAAATCTTTCGATGTTTGTTTTTGAAATTTGATAAATTTATTTATATTTATTTTTGCTTTTTTGTTGTGTGTGTGACGACTACAATAAATTTGGCGTGTATTGATATGCACCCACGCCCTACCATTGACTGATTGCGGGGGTTGCAAGTGCCCCCACATTTTTTCTTTTTTAAATTGTTATTTTTTTTTCTCTGGTGTTTAAAAATGTTGACAATACAAACTTTTAAATAATGAGTGAAAATTCAGCCAAATTTTATTAAATGTTATTTAATTATTCACGTGTTCAGATTTGTTTTGTGGTTGCAGATTGACAAGGAGAAACAGAACAATGAAACGATTGCTAGTTGTTTTTTTTTGTTATTATTTTGTAAAAATGATTTAGAAAGGCAATGTTTTATTACTTGAAGAATGTACAATTTAATTATTTATAGTAGAAATTAAAACGTGATTACTTAGTATTTAAATTTTTAATTAATGTTTTTTTAAAATTAAATAACTTTTCTAGTTAGGTTTTACATAAAAAAATCTCTTAAAAGATCTTCTTCTTAAACACTTTTTTTAAAATTTTTTCATACAATTTTGAAACAAATTATTGACTCTTATTTGAACATTGCTTCCAAGTTAAAAAAAATGTACACATTGTTAACTGCAAAATGTTTTCTGAATTTTCAAAATAAAATTCTTAAAAACCGCAATTCTATTTTCATATAGAAAAAAAAAAAAAAAATAGAAACAGTAAAAAGTAAAAACAGTAAAAAACACTCATTGTTAAATGTTGCTGTTATTCTATATTTCATTTTTATTTATTTTCTCTCCTTTTAAAGACTGGCAACTGGAATAAACCAAAAAGTGCTAAATGTTTTTTTGTACTGGAATCATAAAACTAAAAAAAAGTAAATATGAAATTGTTTGACTATTTTTTATTTCCATCATAACGGTTTTACTTTTCTTTCGAAATTTTTTTAACTAAAGTTTTGGTTTGGCAATTTCTTTAGATTTCCTTTGACATCTCCATAGTTTTTTTTAGATTTTATTTTTAAATTTCGCTTTTCGTAAGATTTTTTTTTGTCTAATTCTAAGGTTTTAAATTGGGTTTTTTGTCATATAACAAAATGGAAATCTAGAAGAGTTTTCTTGACATAATTTTAAGTTCTAAATTCTAAAATGTTTATTTTTTTTTCTGTTTTTTGAAATTTTGAAAATCTTTAAAAATACAACATGAACACTTTCTTTGCATTTCCAATCGATGGCTCTTTGTGAAAATAAAGAATTTTTCATTATTAATGTCCGGTTTTCAATAGAAATTATGTGAAAATTCTTTGAAATTGCTTCGAAAATAGGTGCATTGTACATTTTTTCTAACCCGCTGTGCACCCAGCCATCAGTCTGTGTGTTGGGGGCAGGGGGCACCCACCACCGCCTCTCCCTTCTGCTGGTAGTGAATGCCAAAGTTATGAATGTAATGCTATGTTTCTTGTGGTGGTCGTTTTAGACAATCCTATTTTGGGTAAGTTCTGTCTCTCACCTTGTCTTTTGTTCAGGCTTTTTTTTTTTTTTTCATCTTTTGACGATAAATCTGAGAAGAATGGAAGATGCAAAAATAAAAATGCTGCTCTTAACTTAATTTCTACTGTAAATTATTTTTTCTTAAAAACGATTCGTGTTTACTGCGTAATTTTGTTTATGAATTTTCTAATGGGCTTCCATATTGATCCAAATTTAATTTAAATTTTAATTTGATTTTTGCTTATAAACTTTTTTAATTAGTGTAGTCACCATATTGTTTATTATTTTTAATATTTTTGTTCTAGTTAGCATTTATTTTTCAAATTCACCTCAACTAGTATTGAAATATTGGCTTTTTTTTTAAAAAAAAATGAAAATAGCATACTATTCTTACCGCAAAAAGTTAAATAATTTAAAAACTTCCCCAAAATAAGTAAAAAGCAAAGTGTCTATGTAACTGTATGCCCCCTCCAAATATACTTTTAGTTTTAAATCCGTAAATTCTTTAACGCCCAGCATCTGTTTCCTTTCCTAAGAGCTTTACCGTCTTTTGATACACACCACCCTCCTGCCCCATGAAAAAGACATTCCATTCGTCATTGTCTCTCCACATGAATATTCATTATTGGATTCTCTAAGTTTGTAACTTTCAGGACAGTTGATATCGATTTTTTTTAAAAATCTGTCTTTTCTTTAATCTGTACGGGGTGGGGTGGGGTCGTGGGGATCCGTCCACTTGTCTGTGTGCGCGACTAAAGAGGAAGAAGAGAAAAGATCCTTGGAACTGATGAGAAAAATGAAAGTTTGTCGCCTTTTTAGCTAAGGTAGTAATAAATGATAAAGTAACAGCAGCAATTGTGGCAGGGATGTGGTGGGTGACTTTTTTTTTTTCAGGACACAGAGATGCCATTGTGGTGATGAATTTTTCTGAGTTATGCAATTAGTAAAATAATTAATATTTCGTTTCGATATTTAAACGAGACATAATTAATGACATATAATTCCCATGGGGTCATTTTCCTTTTGATTACTTTTTATTTGCACAGCGAAATCCAAAGTTTTGTTCAAATTTATATTTAATTTTAATATCAAGAATAATATTTTTGTCATTTTTAAATGACTTTTTAGTTTAATTAAATTGTCATTACGGGACAAGAGAAGGTAAATTAAAAAAAAATGGGAGTGAGTATCGTTGTTAGTTGACTGGAAAACTAGTTTTACAAAGTTTTTTTAAAAAAAAAGTAATCCGTACTAAAAGCTCGAAAAAATAATTCTAGGTTGAATTTTTTTCATTTAGTAATCAACTGAAAAAAATCTCAAAAAATGCATTTTAATGTACAATTGTTGTACATTAAGAAATCTTAATTCAACCACGTACCTCAGTGATAAAAAAAAAACATGATTGTTTTTACGCGAAAATGTCACTTAAAAAAAATATTAATTTTTTTGGAACTGAATTGAGCGTACCGAGCCAAAATCCTGTCTTTAAAATAAATATTAAAGCTTGAAAATTACAATTCCTGATGATGCACAGTTGCTTCATTTTTCTTTCTTTTTTTTTTTCTTTTTTTTTTTTCTTTTTTTGTGCGCGTCTCTCTTCCGTCGTAAATGCTTGGCATGCATTTGTTGTAATCGCTGCAGCAGCAGCAGCAGCAGTATGCCGCTTGTTCATGGGCCGGGGGAGACTGGAAGATGGGGGCTTGGTGTCGTCTTTCATGTCCAATGCAAGAATTGAAATTGTTGACTCATCGCAAACTTTTAAATTAGCCTCCCATCGATACATTAGACAATTGGCCTAGATTTGTGGGACTATTATCTTTCTCCAACCTTTTCACAATCATTCCCTCCCTTCAGCACTTAACTATTTTTCACTCAGGTCTCCACGCGCCGTCATTTCCCTCCCCTCCCTCTTTTTTTGTTATGTTCCCCATTATGACTTTGTTTTTCAGTCTTCACTAGTGTTTCAAATATAGTATCCGGTTGTCCCAGTTTATTTTAAAGTGTATTATTATAAAAAAAATAAATAAAAATATGAAAATCCAATTTATTTTGAAAAATTCACGTGCATTTGAGATTAAACTTGGGTTTTCTGTTTTAACAAAAAAAAAAAAAAAAAACCCCAAACTAAGCATTGTCAACAAAGTTGTAAATAAAAAGAAATATCTCCCCATTACTTGCACAGCCATTGACTGTAGATTAAACAATGATGGGAGAAAAAAACTTTTTTTCAAATGAAGATTATGAACATTTATGATGAAGTGTATTCATAGAGAAGATTATTGGAAATATGATAGTAAAACTTTTTTCAAACTGATGTTAAAAATGCACTGTTAAGTCTTTTTGTTATTGGGTTTAAGTTTTTAAAAATTCTCTTGTTTGATGACTATTTTCTAAATAAAAAAAAAAAAAATTTTTTTTTACTTTAATTATTTTAATTATTAAATTTCATACTTTTCTTACTTTATACCTCTCCATCAGAAAACTATACCGGCTGTGTCAACCTCACAGTAGTATATAACCACATCATTAGAGACTTCTCTTATCCATTAAAACTGCCTCTATCTAATAGAAGAACTATAATGGTATACAAAATGAAAATAAAAACATCTACAAAGTATTCAAAGAAATAACTCGAAAGAAATATCTTTCCAAAATGGAAACATCATTTGGAATTGGAATGGTGGCATTTACTCTGAATCCATGATAAAACTTCAGGATGTGGAATTAGTAAATATTAAACATTTCAAATAACCTTGATGTATGGATCATTTATAACAAATTTAGTGTAGAAGATGAGGAAATTGACCATCCCTCTTCAAACCTTATGGATTGGTACTATAGAATCACAAAGAACTGTATCAAATAACAGAAACTATGTCACTTGACAACTTTCAACAGCAATGACAATTAAAATGGATATCATAGAAAATAATAACCTAATCAAGGAGTTGGTGTTCCACACTAATTTAAATAAAAGTTTAGGAAGGAAATCCCTATGAATACTAGAAAGAGTGATAACAGGTATTGGATTTGAAACATTTTCCTGAAAAATTGTTTTATGAAAAAGATTTCAACCAAAAGTGGCACTGGCTGCTCGGTCAGTTAATGCCAAATGTTTCTTTTATAGAAACATCTAATGTTACCATTAGTAATTGCACTTGTACTTTTGGATAACAGTTGATTTTTTTTTTTTTTTGTGTGTGTGTGTATTTTATATATATATATATATATATATATAAAAACACACACACACACACACAATAATGAAATATAAGCTAAAGCTTTAAATATAAACTGAAGAATTCAATGCCAAAGTCAGCAGAGCTTAAATATATTATTTTAATCTTATTAATACAATAAGATAGTAATCAAAATCCATTACTCAGTTTCATGCAGTAACACAAAAGTCAGGTGGGTAAATTCTTAAAATATTTTATCTGCCTAGTGATTGTGTTACTGCATGAGACTGAGTAGTGTATTCTTATTGCCATCTTAATATTATTGTATTAATAATGTTATAATATATACTAATGAAGCAATTTTTTGGTATGATGGATTTTTATGTATTTGTCTAATTCCTGTCACTAGGGTTTATGTAGATGTTTATTGTGATGCTCAAAACCAAGCCAATTATGTTTGTAAAAGGATTGCTTAAAATGAACATAATATATATGATTCTGTTCTATAAAAAAAAACTAATTGGTTATGCCATAAAAGAAGAAATCATAGAAAATATATTTATATTTTAAATAGTAGCTTGTTTAATGGATGGAGAAGTTTCACAATATTTTATCCCTGTGAAAAATATTCCTCATTTTCTTTACTATTCTTGACTTTGTTTTAAGTTTATTTTTTTAACAATGTTGTGGCTTTTGAAAAAAACTATTGGCAAGTATATTACCCCTTTGAATTTTTATTTTATGCTATATTTTTGAATGGCAAAGTTTTTCAATATCACTAAGTAATTTTCAAGATATTAGAGGTTTTTATGAAGTGTTTTTGTTGGTTACTGAAAGTGTTATGTAAACAGGTACAAACTAATAATGGAATAGACTGGTAACTTTTATACCTAGTATTGGGTGTGTTGTGTATTATTTGCCATTTAAATCGGTACAACCAAATTCAGATTCTTATAGCAATGAAAATTTAGGTAAGACTGATGTCTCCTTTGATCATTACATATTTTCTTTTATTTTGTTTTATCAACTGAGCATCTCCCCTGTTTTAGGTATGTGAAAAATCCATCAGTGAACTTTCAAGAAGAAATGTATTGTTGATAATTTTGATAATAGTAATAATAAAAGCCTTATTTATATAATTTTCTTTCACTCCAATTAATAGAAAAGCTACCGACTGTTTGATGATTCAGTTAATGAGTAATTTTCATAAGTTACTTGCTACATATCCTTCATTAGATTTATAAAAATAGACAAGATTAGTAAATTGGAAATGATCATTTTGATAGCATTTGAAACCTTTTCCTATTTATGGCAGTTATTACCCTATCAAAATGTTATATTTGTATATATAAACATTTCCACACAATCATTTTCTGATTTAAATGGAGTTTTTAATTTTTTTTTTTTTTTTTTTTTTTCACTTTTGGATGTAACAGACAAAATAGTTTATATTGATCAGGTAAGCCCCCAAAGTCCATTGGAAATAACTGAAGAGATTAAAGCCTTTTACTTCTCAAATCTAACAACCACTGTAGGTAAGAAAAATATCTTTTTTTTTTTTTTTTTTTTTTTTTTTGTCTGTGTAGTGACAAAGAAAGTTTTGCAAAATGAGCCACAACTTGCCATAAATAGTCAGTGTAAAAGTAGAGAGTATGATATAGTGGGGTTTGAGAAAGAAGAGTACATGTTATTTCTTCTAGTTGTGTAATTAGTACTTTACTGTGTTACTTCTGTTATTGTTTGTCTTTCTGTACCTAATGTATGAGTCATGCTAGCACCATTTTATTTTATTTTTCATACCAAACTTTCTCTCTTAATATATAACAAGGATTTCAAAATAACTGAGGTGGAGCTCAAAATTTGTCAGATGGTATTTTTAAACAGCCTGAAAAAAAATAATGATTTTAGAAAATGGTTTGGTTTCTGAGTAAATTTGGTTGCTTAAACATATTTACACACAATTAAAAATGATTTGTCTTGTGAGATGAAATAATGTCTCTTCCATTGATTTTAAGTTTAATTTTTAAGTTGTGGATTGAGATAAAATTTTAATCTTTGCACAATGTTGATTGTCTAAAGTGTAAGACATGCAAACACTCACTTTGCAAAACATTACTTATGATTGTCTAAACTGAGTAGCCTGTGAATTTGGTTTTGTATCCCAGATATGTAAATATTTGATAGATATGCATGCATATATACATTGATGTGTGGGTGTAGAATGTGTGTACGCATATAAAAGCATGGGTACTAGTAAGAACAGTATCAAAACAAAAGTGGAGATAATGAGACAACTTTTTTCCTTTTTTTTTTTTTTTTACAGACTATGCATTTCGCCTCTGTGTGCTAGGTAGGTGTCTTCAAATTGGAATGAAAGACAAACTTGTAAGGAAAAAGCACTTTTGTAATGACTGGTGATATTGTGTATGAGCTTGGTCTTATGGAGGATTGTGAGACTAGACACAAAAAGTAATGCCTAGTTTAATTTTAGAAGTTTTTGGCCAGAATTTCTTTTTTGTATAACTCTGGAATAATTTGTGGAGTTAGCTTCTCTTTTCTTATTTATAATTCCCTTTTCAAAATGGTTGCCCCCACTCTGGACATGTGGTGTTGCGGCGAAAAGCAAGAGCTATCAGGAAATTTCCGTTTTGGAAGGAGAAAGTGCTGCAAACATCCACAGGAAGTTAGTAAATCTATTATGGAAAGGCTACACCTGATGTAAGCACTGTATGGGGATAGGCTAGTAGAATTTATGCTAATTCTATAGAAAAAGGTCAGCTTCTGTTTTGAATGGTGATGAGGCTTAGTAATAATATAATTTTATAATAAAATATTATATTGAAGTAATGAAAGGTATTAAAAATAAATTCATTATTTCTTTAGAAATTGCTTTGTTTCGATTTTGCATATGAAATCGATTAGATATGGATTTTTGAGAGAATGTGCATTCCTTAACTAGAACCTTGCTAGGCTGTGACAATCTTTGTGACCAAACTCTAAAGCACATCAGATCAAACTGATTTCTACAAAGGGAGATGCAGGTTTGAACTTTGGTAGAAGGCATATTTTCTCAAGTTTTCTTGAGTCTGCAGACTGCAGTAATACACTTTTTTTTCTTTTAAACAAAAGGTTGATTAAAATATCAGAATTAAAATAAACTCATTAATTCTTTATTTTATTTACACACACACACACAGTTAAGTTTGTTTGTGTTAGGAGTACCTTTTTTCATATGTTTTGATCTTGAAATTACAAATAGTTCAGAAAACTGGGTTCCAGCTCCATTGGAAACTTTGAAAAGGCATGGTCACAAAGAGGAATCAAACAGTCCACTAAAATAATCATTTACCCTGCATTTATTTAGCCTCCTATATAGAAGTGAAATATGGGTAACATATGCTCATCATATAAAGTCACTTGGGTGTTTTTTCACCAGAAGTGTTGTCAAAAGCATGTCTTTCATTGATTGAAGTGATGATCATGCTCATTTGTCTACTTGGGTATAAGGTATAGCCAAGTAACTTTTCTATGGTGAACCAGTGCTATAAGAACTGAGTAAAAGCTATGTTAAAGAAAACAGGCATGTTTTTCTTAGTTTTTTAATTTTAATTTTTAATTTATTTTTTTGGTGAAAACTGAGAAGTAGAGGATAAGGACAGAACACTGGTGGGTGGACTCGGTGACATAGTAAGTTATATATTATAATATTTTTTGTTTTTAAAAATATGATTCCTTTGCTACATAAGAGTTCTCATGTTTCAAAAGCGAGAGCCGAGACCCCTAACATAATTTTTGAAGTTATGTAGAGCTAAGGTGCCTGGACCCGCTTCCTTGTCAAGCGAGAATTTGGGAATAAGCTATCTTTTGGTTAGCGCGTGTTTATAAGTGCGGTCTCATTGGAACATTTGTTGCTATGGAAACGGCTAGTGTCGGCCATTATGGTTAGGTGGTTCGAAGAGCTAAGAATTAATTTTTATCTACAGACCAGTCCCCTTCGAAAAATGTGTGTCAAGTTACAATGGGGAGTCTATTTCAAGAGTGATCGTAGGTTAGGCTGGTCAGACGGCAACTTTTTATGGCTTTGCCGCAGGTCGTTGAGTGACGAGAAGCTTGTGTTTCATTATTATCTATTTGATCTGTTTATCTATTTTATTCACATGGCTTTTTTTTTTTTATACTTTAACAAAGGGTTTTTCTCAATTATTGGGCTGAGCTTTTAAGGCTTTTAAACTATGGACTTTATTAGTTTATATCTATTTATTAATTATTTAATGTGAAAATCATTTGATGTCGGCAGAAAACCGTTAACTCATGTCTATGGTTTAATAACTTTTCACTATTTAGAAACCTAATGATGTGCAGTTTTTCATGTAGGCATAAAGTGCATGGGTCGTCCCAGGTTTTACAAGTTCTAGTTCTATTTATTATTTTCCATTTTACTTTCGGTGTTTTGTTCGTTTCCTTTAAATGCCAGTAGTATTGGGATAGAGATGTCTGATTTCTATTTTGGATGTTGTTGAAGGAGCTTTTGTGTTGTCTCCATCTAATTTTAAAATTATTCTTTGTTGACCCAATGTATATCCTGTCAGTGTTAGGACTCTCCATGGATGAGATGGTACATTGGTATACCACGGATTTAGTGAGGCACCCGTTTTCTAACGGGCAGTCATTAGGGTTTCTACAATCACATGATTTTTCATTATTTCTGTCTAATTGCAGTTTAGGAGTTTTATTGGCACTGTTTTGGCATGTGTGTTTTTCTAGGTTTTTACTATTATGCTTTTTTATGATTCTTTCTAGGTTTTCAGTGCAGCTGTAACTTAACTTTAGGGTGTTTTTATTAAAGATTTCGCTCAGTTTGCTTTTTCCATAATTTCTTTTTCCAAAATTCAATACAAAAAAACTGGGAAAATATATCAACAGCTTTTGACATGAACTAAGAATTGTAAAGATACAGAATAAATATTAAGTTTTTTTTTTTAAAAGTTACTCATTTTCCTTCTTTAGTCATGAGAAATGCCAGCTTAGGGAAAAAGTACTAAGATTCATTATTTATGCATACACACAAATACACATTTCATTCTTTTGTTTTGGCATTTGATGAAGCCTTAAATGGCAAAATCAAATATTTTTATGAAATGTTTTCCATTGAAAGTCTTTCTCTCGTATATATATATAATATATATATATATAATATATATATATATATATATATATATATATATATATATCTATGTATGCAGAAAAATAGGAAAGAACACGTTAGGTAGATAATCCGGTGTTCCTTAGCATTTTGCTTTTATTTTCAAAAAGACAGTGCTCCATACAGAAGTAGAGCTTAATGTTTATATGGTTATAAGCTTGGGGGATTTGTCATTAATTTAAAAATTTTTTTTTTTATAAACTTTAAATCTTAAAATTGTGTATTAATTTGTAGTTATCAAAAGATATTAAATTAAGACTCCATTTACTAACCATAAATTGAAAAGCTTACTACAATTCAATGACCCTCCCTTTCAGTATTTTAAAAAGAATTTTGAATTTTTTTATGTGTATAAACCTATTGATTTTTGTAAATGCAGATGCCAAACATCACACTATCAGAAAATAAGAGTGGTAACTATACTAAAGTTTAACTTTACATTAGCTAATTTTTCTCAAATAACATTTGAAAAAGGTATATTTTAAGAGATTTTTAATAAAGGGAATTATGTTAACAGATTTGTCAATATGGCCAATTTTAGAAATTTTTATTTTTATTTTTAATAATTCCAATCAATTTAAATTTGGCTTGAAATATAACAAATTATCTTGCATATTAGAATTATTAAATTTAATCTATTAGATTGGAATTAGAACTAAAATAAAAGCTAGAATAAAGATTTTTTTTTTCATTTTTAAAATGCATTTTAAACCTTGGGTATGATTTTTATATATATACATACATACACACACACATGGTGCATTCAAAAAGTATCCAACCTCTGGGTATAAAATAAAATCAATTTTGTACATTTCACAAATGTTATTTAATCATCTTCAGAATACTCCCCTTGGGAGTTCACACACTTCTCCCAGCCTCTCTGACACGGCTTCCAAATTTATGACACAGTGAATTGCATCAAGGTGATCTCTTTCTCAGATGCTGCCCAACTGACCCTACTATACTGTGCAGTTGACAAAAACAATGTGTGAAATTAAAAATATGAAATAGAGACAATTTTCCCATCACACCATATGTATGTATGTGTATACACACACACACACACACACACACACACACTATTTTTTTTTTTTTTCATTATTAAACTTCATTGCCTGTAGTCCATGACAAATTTCTCTGAAATGGTATTTTGTACCTTCTGACACAGCTGCAGCTAGAGAACGTTTGTATATATATTCTGGCACACATGCATAGGCATGTGTGAATATATAAGGATATGCATGCATACACACACACACTCTCTTCAGCTACAATGCTGTCTGGGTAATAATAGCATATAAGTTGTAATTTTAGAGGAATCTGTCATTAGCTAGATTTTTACATAAGTGAATGAAGGTAGAAAATCTGATATAAGACTTAACAAAAAGAAGCACTTTATTTTAGACAATTTGGTTGTCATGGCAGTTTTGTGTTTGTGAAATGTTCATACAGCTTGGCAATATGGTCGATCTGTATCTTTTTTAGCAAAATTTAAAGTAAATAGTTTATTTCAAGGCACCTTCCACTATCATTTGAGTTGAGAGCCCAGTTTTTAAACAGTCTATCTGGAGATTGATTGCCTAGCCAGTAATTTTTATGGATCATGATAGTTATGAGTGGTTCTGAAGTCCTTGTCTTGACCAACTTATCAAAAATCAGTATTTCTATGTCTAAATATTGGGCTACTGACTTTGGGAAGTGTGTTGGTCTGAGAACTTTTCAGCACCCCTTTGTATTTGGATAAAAACTACCATTTTCATAAAGGAATGTGCGAAAAGTTCTCAAGAATATTTGAATGAAAAAGTATTAAGCAAGTCTCCTGGCACAAACCTTATTGAACATGACTGGTCCAAGTTTTGACTCTCATCATAAAACATTGTTGAATTTTTTGATGCCTCTGGATTCTGTCTGAATGATCCATGTCCAAAATATATGCATTTTCCTAGGTTTTTTTTTTTGTCTCTTGGCATTGAACTTACATAATTTTTAATCTTATTTCTGATTCCAAAAATGATTCTTTTGATTTTTTTTTTTTTTTTTTTTTTTTTTTGTTAAAAACTTAATTTTCCATTCCTGGTACTAATGATAAAGATATAAATATTTATTGATTTTTAAACTATCAGGAAAATTAAAATCTATAGATCATAATAACATCTAAGTTATATATGATATAAATTTATTTTACTTGGGTAAAAAAAAAAAAGTGCAAATTTCTACTCTGTTCTCAAACTTTCAATAAAGTTTGCTAGTTATAGTCTGTTCCAGTTCAAAATAAAATTTTTATTTTTAATTTTTTTTTTTAAACATTGTTAATTCACCTTTATTTTAATAATTATAATCATAAAATGAATTCATGTTGTTTTGCTGTGCTCTGTTTCAAGACTTTTTTTTTTTTTCTAATGTATGGAATTCCCGCCACTGTCACATTTCAATTCTTCGCATAAAAAATTGATCTTGTGTCACAAATTGTCCTTGTAGTGAGGCAGTTAAATTACAACAATTTTATAATAGTTTTAAACCATAGAATCATTTTTTAGTCTTGGTTATTGAAAAGATTTATTTTTGTTTACATAGTCTGCTATGTAAACAAAAATAAATCTTTTTCAATAACCAAGATTTAAAAAAGTAAGCATTCTCTTTATCAAACTTAAACTCATGTTTTTCTTACAATTTTATAGCTTTTGAAATGGATTTATATTTTTATTTACTTAAAAAAAAAATGAACTTTTATTTGAAGTTTTCTGAAAAAATGCTTTTCACACAAAAGTTTGTATTAAAAAACCTAAAATATAATTTCCATCAAAAATTGTATTTATTTTTATTTTACTAACATTTTTCTTTGGTATATTTGAACTTTCCTATGTTAAATTAAAATATTTCGAACTTTTTTTTCTCATTTATTCCTCTTCCTAGCCAAACAAATTTTATAAGTAGAAGTATAGAAAAGTTAAAATCCAGTACTTTTATCTCATTTTTATCTGACAGGATTAGGCTATAGTTTTTTTTTTTTGTTTTTTGTTTTTTTTCCATTTTAACATTTATTCTAATATTTTTAAAATAAAACTAGTAAAATTTCATCTTCTAATCTAATAAATAACTGAAAAAAAAATCAATTCCATGCAAAATATACACATTTACAGTTGTTCTCATACTTATGAAGATTTTAATTTTAATCTTACTTTTATTTTAATGCTTTATAACAGTTGAATCTCATACGTTATAAAATGATCAAGTTGGATATCAGTGTTATTTAATTTTCAACTGCCTAATATTTTAAAAACTTTATTGTAAAGTTTGTTAAAATTGCTTATATCTCTTTAAAAAAAAATCAAGTGATACTGTGTTGTACACTTTTTTATTCTTTTAACAAAAATAAAACGTGATTTGATTCTTTTTAGAAATTAATGTTTTTAGTTGTGAGATATTTATTTTAGACAGTAAAACTTATTAGTGATTAGCTTTTTTTAGATAAGATTGAAGACCCTTTATTATTTATTTATTTATTTATTAAGTTGCTGTTGTAATTCTTATTTAATTCTTAAACATCTGTAAGCAAATTTAAAATTTGCATTTATTTTTATTCACTGTCCTGCAGGGTTTAGGTACTCCTTGTACTTTATTAAAATATATGCATGAGTTAAACCACAATACATAGGATGATGCCTTTCTGCTCAGAGTATTATTGTTGCAATATTATATATATATATATATATATATATATATATATGGGTGACTCTTATTTTTGAAGTGTATGTTGAAATTGTCACCTGTAAATTTGTTCCATTTGTTGAAAAATGCTGCATATAAAATATTAAGGAGATTGCATATGTAGAGAGCACCTTTGCTTGTTAAAACTTAAAAGGTGGACAAAAAAGACCCTTTTTATTTTGCAATTAACTACAAACCATTTTTCGTTGAATCTTTACAAATTATACACATTAGAAAACTAGAAACATGTTTTATCTAACAGTGAAAAATTTAAATTTTAACTGATTTTTTTCAAACCCCAATTATGACAAGTGTAACCAATGCCAAGCAGGAAAGTGTAGTTTGGAAGTTTAAGATTGGAATTGGAAATTTAGAACAGTATTGGGAATTGTATCAGACTTGGTCAAAATATTGGTATTGTCCCATCACTAGTTGTTAGTCACCCACAATTCTACTGTTGCTCTGTAGTGATGAAATGTCACCTGAGCTACCCAGTTCAGGTTTCTAGCTATGACTACCAGTGTCTTCATTTGCTTGTCATCACAGAAAGTTGTGCATATCCCCAACCTCCATGTTTTTGGATACCATCTGGAGTCCAACATCAAGACAACATGGTTGGAGATGAGATGAATTATAGTAGCTGGCCATGTAAGAACTTGTATTACCTGTGCTTTTGTTGATGACAAATTTTATTAATGTTGACAAGGCAACACTTGGTTTCTTTCTTATACTATGCCTGCTTAGGTAAACAATCTTGGCTCATCAAGAGTTTGAGTTGGTTTCCTTCACTAGATTTAGCTGGTCTGTAATCAAAAGAGGCACTTTAGAGAGGATAGCACCTTGTAGTCTTAAATGTAATCTCCACCCACTCTAAAAATGTAATTTGTATGTTTATCGGAAGTTCCTTCTAATCTTGCTAAGGTCTACAGAGAGAGTGGTATTGTTTCCAGAGAAAGAAAATAAATGTCACTGATAGAATCTATTCGTGTGGGAACTAAAGTTAATATCTCCTAAGACAGTGCTGCATAAGGACGATTGTTGGGTTTGCAACAACTACATCTTTATTACTCTTTGTTGCTTGCATGATACTTGTGAATTGTTGAATAGATGCAGAGCACAGCACTCTAAGGGCTTAATCCTGTGAGCCAATGTGGCTTCTGTAAAGAATGTAGAACCAGTGATGTATTTGCTATAGGATGCAAGTAAATAAAGCTAGTTGTCATGGAGATGAGTAGAAAAGGTTACCAGTGCAATTAGATCCATGAACCAATACAAGTAGGGCATAAGAACATGGAAGAATGCTGGCAAACTTTTGGCAAAATAGAAAGAAGGATTTCTTTTTTTCCCTGCCTCAAGTAATACATGTATAGTTTTCTAGCAAGTACAAGTATAAATCCTGTTAAATCTCTCCCTAGCTGCTCAATTAAATGTCTTGGTAGCTATGTATACGTAGTGTATGCAACCAGCTTGCATCAGTTTGTCTGTCATCAGGAAAGAAGAAATTTTTGTACCCCACCAGTTGTGTCCAGTTGATGGGACAACTTTGTTCAATATAGGTCTCTTGCTAAAACTTGTATAATGTCATGTGCTGATGGACTAGAATATTGAAATTTGTTTCTGTATTTCAATTAAATATTGTAATATATTTGATTTCTTATTCATCTGATTCTGTAAATCAAATTCCAATTGGACTAGTTAGTGGAAAGTGGGGAGAAATGCAAATGTTACCCACCAGAATGGTGTACTGTGCCCAACCCAGGTCATGGATTAATTCATGTGAGCAAAAAATAGTTGGTCAAAAGTCTCATAATAGATGTTTAACAAGGGTTTGAAGTATATGTGGGATATTTTTGCAGTGTTTATTTGATTAGTAAATGGAATTGGTCACAAGGGGTTTAACTTGTCTGATATTCCATGTATGTCTGTAACTTGTTATTGTTTTAACTTAGATTTTTGTAGATTTAGATGTTGATGGGAAAGTGGAATAATATTGTCACTTGATCATGTACTGGATAATTCTCTTGCTACAGTATCAGTTATAATACAGCTGTAATGGCTGTACAGTTGCAAGAGATGAAATCATTTTTGAAGAAAATAAATTGCTTAAGTGGCAGGTTTGGTATAGTCACTGTTCAGTTAATGTGAGTTTCATTCAACACCTTTATCTGTTACCATATTTTACCAATAGCCCTTCTACTAGTAAATATGGTGGAAGGGTCTGATAAATGTCATATATTTGCTGTTTAAGGTAGTGATGTCCTGTCAGTAGCCGAAAGTGGCCCAAACTGTTCTAAATTGTTGGAACAGTGTTCCATTATAAGTGGGGCTAAATGGCATAGTTGTCTCCAATTTTTTGTAAGTATGCCAGTGACACAGGGTATTTGGAGGTATTGGCAGCTAGTGTTCATTAACTAATGTCCCTCAGCATAACCTACCTGAGATTTAAAAATATTTTCTATTATGGAGTAGTAATTATTAGCATTTTTAAAAAAATCTGTTTTCATATTTTAAGAATTATTAATTCATTTCATATAAATTCAAAGTTAAAAATGTAGTGCTGCAACCATGAACAAGAACTTAGTGGAATTTTGTTAGTGGGCATAAACTTGCCTAGTAAATGACAACTGGACAGATTATAGGTAGAGCAAAACCAATTATCTGACTCAGTAGTAGTTACATTGAACAAAGAAGTCCAGCAAATGAACTGTGAACAGAAAAATGAAAAAACTAAATACAAAGTGTTGATTAGTATGGAGACTATTTTATGAAAAGGATATGTTTAAGGAAAATAGCTGTATATGAAAATAATTTTACTTTCCTAAAATGATTTCAGATTAAATAGAATTGAGTAAAAGTTATATTTTCTAATTAAACTGAGTTTGATTACGTTTGGTTTGAAAATTTTTAATTTTTTTTTTTTTTAATGAAAATGGAACTGAAAATGGTTGTATTTTATTTTGGCATTGTTGTTTTTTTTGTTTTGTTTTTTTCATTGCAAATTTTTTAAGAAAATGTCTAATTGGTATAACTCTACATCTGCACAAATATCTATATTCTTGGTCATATCGAACTGTGACTGACACCAGAAATGTAAAATAATTACATCGCTAAAATGTTTTTGTTTTTTATGCAAAGACTGCATTGTTAATTTGTCTGACTTTCTGACATGAAGATTTATCATTATTTATAGTTGGACTAATTTTTTCCTCTTTTGTTAGTATCATGTTTTGGCTACTGTGCACCTACAGCCTTGTTCAAGTGTCTGTTGATCTCGATAGCCTTCAGATAATTTTGAATTAAATGCTTTATTCAGTCTGCAAGAGTAGATTGTCCTCATTCTACTCTCCATGACTACATACATTTTATCTTTGGTTAATTGTCCTTTTAGTACTGCTTGGTTATTGCTAGTCCTCTTTCTATTGAGCCCGAGTATATCCATGCTACCTGGACCTAGGATTGAACTCACAATTACTGTCACCAAATACATTCACCAAAGTTTGGTTCCTCAAACTTG
Organism: Acanthosepion esculentum; assembly: GCA_964036315.1. Classification (NCBI taxonomy): domain Eukaryota; kingdom Metazoa; phylum Mollusca; class Cephalopoda; order Sepiida; family Sepiidae; genus Acanthosepion; species Acanthosepion esculentum. Next base: position 92,794,460 of record OZ038495.1, on the reverse strand, counting down.
AAGCCTTAAGCATAATGTCCTTTTTTGCGCTTTCTATTGCAGCTCTCTTTCTCTTTCATATTTGCTTTTTCACTGCAGTCTTTGTGTCATTCTTCAGTGTTAGCAATTGATGTTATTTCTGGCACATAATGTTTGTTCTTTGTTGATCAGTGGCTCTCATATAGTATTTGTATCTATGCTAGGCCTATTGAGGAGTTTATCCTAGCCTAGCATATTCACTTTCAGAAATCTGATCCTCCAGTCTTCTCTGTTTAGTATTTTTTTACTTCATTCCACAGTGGGTGGTTAGCATCTTTTTTTCCTCCATACATGATTTACAACTTTTTATTTTCTTTCTTTGATTTTGTCTTTGTGTTCTTTGCCGCAACTGCAAGGGCTGAAATGCACACAGTTCTTAATCTTATCTGTTAGGCTTTACTCATCAGAGATGTCTCTGTAGAGTTGAGCTGCTTTTGAATATTATCTTGGTGTTGTGTGGACTGCAGATATTTTAAATCCTGTCATGACCTTGATGTAAGGGAGACATCCCATGACAACCTCTAATCTTCCTCTTCTACCCGTCAGTTTCTGCCTGCAGTAGATGGTGCTGGGTAATTATTGCTCTGAAGAATATTTTTGATGCTGATCATCTCCTGTTAGAATGTCTTGATTATCTCATATTTTTTTGCATGATGTTTCAGGCCAGAGGTTGGGAACCTTTTGAAGAAAACTTACTTTGTGGCAATGTGTTTTTTTATTTTTATTTTTTTTTTTTTTTTTGATAAATTAAGCAAACACATTGTCTGAGGTGCTCAATGAAAAAATACCTAAGTGTCCAGCATTTGTTAAAATTTTGGCACTCAAAATTTACTTTTCTTTGTTAGTTTCCATGAGCTTGTTTTTGTTCAGATAAAAAATACTTCTGGAAAGAAAAGAAAAAGAGAGTATGGTAACAAAACGCCTTCAAAGGCCTGATGTGATGTGTGGGGGTTGGCTCCCAAGCCCTGTTGTAGGCATTAGAGGACCCCTTTCTTTATGCTGTATGGATAGTGGGAATTGAAGTTAAGGTAGCTTTTGGTAAAGATTTGCTTGTGATAGACAAATGCCCGCTCTTTGGTTTTCTCTTCCAGTGTGAACTGAATCAAAGGTCTTAGTAAGTTCACATGCTTCAGAAGTATGAAGTGTCATTTATGTATCTCTGCCATATAGTTGGTTTTAGTGGTGTTGTTCCTGAAACCATCTTCTCAAAGTATTCCATGTACATGTTCACAATCACTGTTATAACAGTGACCCTAAACTTTTATGTCAGACCCTAATTGGCAAAATCTTCTCAGAATGTCAACATTTCCATCAGGTTATCTATCAAGATGCTAGTATGCTCCTCAAGGGATGGGTCTGATTCCAATCTGTTTTGAATCACTGATAGAGCTTAATCTGTAGGGACCTTGAACAGGCTCGCTGTATTCAAACTTATTTTGATTGTAATGGATAGGAGTATCTCAAATTGATTCCACAAAATAAATTAAGTTCTTAACATATAATGTGGACTTTTCTATTTAATGGGTTGATTATATATCCATTTACTTGCTGAGCTCCTACAGCTGACTATAGGTCTCAATGGAATAGCAACTTTGTTATTCTTGGATAATATACTTATGTGACAATATAGTGTAATGTTGTGTCAACTGTCTATACTTATTTGTTAAGAAGCGGTCCTTGTTTTTGTTTAGGATATATGACAACTTTCTCTTGGTTTTTAAGGTTAGGTCCATTTTCACCTTGTTATAACTGCCATCCTCAATTAGAATGAGAATGATCTAGCCCCATAGATTGAATACAGTTCAATTGTAAATTCCCTAAAGGTTACCTGGATTGACATACACCTGAATAATGCCAGATGGTACAGTGGACAAAATGTGATACTAACAACAAAGATGAGGACATTAGCCTAAATAATGTAAATATCTTCATTATTAGTAGTTATACTGCATGACCAATAAAACCATGTATATCTGTATGGGACCTATTTCTTTAATCACAGAATACTGGAATTTTCATATTTTGTATTTTTTGTAGGAGGTGATCTTTGATAGGGAAGCTGAACTGTTTAATCTTGTGACAAATTGAAATTTACTGATAAAGACAAAAATAGAATATGACTTTTATTTTGTGCGGCGATGTAACATTTGTAGCTGTATTTATTTTTAATTTAAATTTGTGGTATTATAAATCTTACTGTTAGTAAGATAGTCAATTAAAATATCCTGATACATTTTTTTAAATATTGTCATAATTTAATGAATACCTGCTCAAGAAATATTTTGAATATTAGCCAAAATCTTTGTTTTTTTAAGTTGCGCTGCATCTGCTGAAGACTTTTCATTATTAATTGATATATATTTTACTTTATCCAATCTGAGTTGGACTCTTCTATCTTGGGACAATATTTGACCCTAACTTGGTTTTGTGGGAATTTCCTTTTTCTAGTTCCATTCTCATGTACAAGAAACTTGGTAAAATAAGAGATGCTAATAAACCCTGAAATATTCCACTTATTTGCTATTGACTTCACAGTAATAAAATGGAATAAATATTTTAAATTCTGACACATTTACAAATAGATAGAAAAATGCCAGTATTTTATATTTAAAAGTTTGGTCTTAATAGCATAATTTTTCATCTGAATGTTTAACTTTTAAGAGACTCAATATGATTTAATCTGTAGGAATACCAAAAGCATTATGCCAGCCACAACACAATGGATTTGAGTAGTAAGATGAATGTATCTTCTTAAATATGAGAAACTAGTTTTGAATATAAATGATCATGATGTGGATCGAAACAAGTGATGATCTAAAAAGTGACAGGGCAGAAGAATATATTGCCTGTAGAAGAATTCCCTCTGTCTCTAAGCTCATTTATGTGTCACTTGTAATCTATGTGAAAGAAATGAATTTGAATTTTCACTTGCTTTCTGTTCTACCCTATTTGAACTGAATTTGTCTTGGGCACATTCATTGATAACTATATATCATTTACAACACTTAAAGTTTCATAAAACATAAACTTAGGTCAAGCTACCTTTTTTAAATATTGAAAATTCATGGAGAGCATGCTGACAATTTTAACTTTGTGTCTGTAACCAGTTCCATACATCTGAAATGTGTTTTAAAGTGTTCTTCCATTGCTGGGGAAAACATTAAGATATCATCTAGGTAAATGAAAGCATAGTTTTCCATTCCTCTGCACTACTGGTATTAACTCTTGGAAAATACTGGGAGTATTTGTTAATATGAATGGCAACTTATTAAAGTGTAATAATCTTCTCTGGCAAGTAAATGCTGTCTTGTCTTTGTCTTGTCTTTGTCTTGTTCATCTTGCCAGTGATTGGACTTTAAATAAAGTTTTAAAAAATATTTGGTACTTACATTATTTGGATTGTTATCTTCATATTCACAAAATTCCAATCACCTTCTTCAGGTGATGGAATTTCAAACTGAACCCTTTATTTCATCCACCAGGGTAGATTGTTCTAGTTCCACATACCATGCCTCTTCCAGATGTCTCAGTTATTTCCCTTTAATTCAACTCTCTCCACGTTTAGTAGCTGGTATTAAACTCGCAACTCTTTGGGTCTAGTCACTGGATCTAACCAACTCCTTGTCCATGAGTTGTCTGTGTATGAATTTTTGGGACTTATAAACCTAGTGCCTCAGCAACCAATTTTTTACCAGTGCTCATATTGCAATTTTTCTGTTATCATTATTCATTTTTTTTTTTTACTAGAGCTTATATTAGAATTTTTGTTGTTATTCATTGCTTTTCTCTAGCACTCCTTAATACTGGTTCCCATATTGTATTTATTTCTATGCTTGGTTGGCCCAGGACATTTTTGTGGCCAAGCATATGTGCTAATTAAGTTTTCATATTTTGCAGTGATGTTCTCTCTGTTCTTTCAACCTCATCCCACAGGGTGGTGGTGATCTCTCTTTTCCCTCCATATGTGGTCAGCTATGCTTGATTTTTATGTTTCCACTTGTGTTATGACTTTATAATGGTTTTGCAGCCTTACCTTAAGGTGGCAACTTGCTTCTTGTTTACATTCCTTACCACAGCTGCATGGGATGTCATACACACAGTCCTTAATTATGTTCTCCTCTATGGGTGGGGGTTTTACTTGGAAGAGGTGTCTGCAAAGTGTTGAACCACTTTTGAAGGTTGTGCTGATGTTATATGAACCACAGATCTTTTGTATTTTTTCTGATAATCGCTTCGCATAGGCTAGGCAGACCAAAGCCGTTTTCTGAGTTGTTATCCTCTTGTACCCTTCTATCCCAGTTTGTCGGAGATGCTGCCATGTACCAGGGGAGTTGTTACATTGTAGGGTATTTATTGCTTATACTGATCATTTCTTGTTTGTATGTTTCTCGGTCGCCACTTATGACTTTTGCTCGATGTTGTTATCAGTGGATGATCCATTTCTTTATATTGTATGGGTAGTAGTTGAAGTTGAGCTATTGTCTGGTGAATGTAGGCTTGTGGTATATGTATGTCTTGAACCGATGCTCTATTTGAGATATTAGTACATCCAGGAATGCGAGTTTGTTTTCGTTTTCTTGCTCCATTGTGAACTGTATCGATGATCTTATTGAGTTCACATAGTCCAGTAGTAGCTGGACCTCTTTGTAATGTGGCCAGAGTATGAAAGTGTCATCTACATATCTCAGCCATAGGGTTGGCTTTAGTGATGTAGATTCTAATGCCATTTCCTCAAAGTATTTCATATATGGGTTTGCCATTGCCAAATATTTAGTTTTACCTAAAGTGGCCAGGATATCATCTATGATAAGGAATTGACTTCAATTATCTTAGCTTCCATCAACTTATAGCCTTGTTTACTTGATTTTATTATCTTAGGGGAAGGTAATATTTTTTTTTCTTATGGGGTAGTGGTTGCTTGTCTGTTTAAATTTTCATTGTATTGGTCTTTGGTACCTTCTATTACTTCACGAGAGGAACTGAATATATATTCTGCTTTTAATCTGGAGGAAAACATTTTTAAGCCAAGTGTACTTTGCCATGAAGTCACAAGAAGCCATTATAGCAAAGCAATGCTCAATTATCCTGGTAAAAAAAAAAAAGTACTGTTCATGGTGGGATCATATAAAGTCTGTATCTGCTAATTTTATTTTTGACCTGAAATGTAAACAAAATAATTTCCAAGCAATGAACTTTTTAACATGCCATTTTTTTCTTATTACTATAAACATTATATTCAGTGAGGACATATATTTTATGTCAACTTCAGTAGTGAAATTAATGTCAACTGGCATAGAGGTCTGTAGGCAGATTGACGTTAAATTTTTTTTTTTTAATTTTTAATGTCTACTCAAATACATATACCCACTGAATATAACATTTACAGTAATGAGACACACATGTATATTTGAATTAAAAAAAACAACTTTCTTACACACACACACACACACACACACACAAAACTTGAAAGAAGAAACCATCTAGAGAAAACAATTTACAATAATGCTGATAAAGAAAATAGAATAATCTGTTCTGACAAGAACACGGTTGTTTTACTTTGTTTTATCAATTCACCCCTAGCAAGGTAATAAAAACACTAAGATGCATGGGGTTACCGAGTATTAGAGAATATGAGAAGGAACACTTAAGGAAAGAGAACAACTAAAAGAACAGAAATTAAGAAGACAGAAGATGACATTGCATTTAAATTTTTGATGATCAAAATTGACTGGAAAGCAAGAAGAGTTCCACAAGCAAGAAGTGCAATAAAAAAACTATTAGCATAGAACTTATGGTTATATCTAGCCATTTCAACTGTAAAATGATGAGACCTTGCCACCAATCTAGTAGTACGCTTAAATTAAAGTCTACGTACCATAGAGGAAAGTTAATCAGAACAATTACCGTAAAAATATTTCTAGAAAAGGCACAGGAAAGCTGCATTGAGATGGTGGAAAAGTGACTGAAACCAAGATGCCAGGTTAGGACCACTATCACTGCAGATTCTTCTTTGGATGTTATCAAGAATCTTTGCATATATAGCAGGAGGGCCAGATCAGATATGGTAGCAATATTCAAATCCAGGGCAAATGGTAGATTTATAAATATGTAAGATAGATTCTGATGAGAAAAATTCACTAGCATGACACAGTGAACCAACTTTCCTAGCAGCAGACCTAGCAATTGATTCAATATAATCTTTCCACTTCATGTCTTTGGGAAACATTAGTCCAAGAAGTCACAATAATTTATTTTCCTGGAGGTTAGCATCAGCCATGCTGATGGAAGTCAAAAATGGTTCTCTCAGATAATTAAAAGAGCAGTTATGTTTTGAAGGCATTAAGATTAACAAGTCATTCCTTGACCCAATTAGCAATATGTTATGTTTTTACATGCAGGAAAAGTATCTTGTTGATAGGATAATGCCTTCCACTAAGAAGATAAAACCCTACAATAGTTAACGTATTCCAATCTATGATGAAGCCCATTAGGTAGTTACGTATGAGGATAGCGAATGCAGAAGTGAAGCACTATTTTGCTAAATAGTGACAGAATATTTCCTAGCTCTAGGCAAACTGAAGAATCCTCAGGGTAATGTCAAACCAGTGAATGTGCGGTCATGTTCTATGCTATTTGCAAGGTTGAGCACAAGGAGCAATCAATGATCAGACAAGATGTGAAAGTTAAGCAATCTCCCAGTGAACCGCAACAATAGACATCTACGACTGTATCAACACCAGAAACTGCATTACTCAATGTAAGAAATGTTAATAAAGCTATGCCTTTGTTTTATTTGTTGCTCATTCTGTCCCTCTTTGTTTATTTTTTCCTACTCATTTTGCTTCTACATTCAATTGCCATTTATGATCGAACTCCATTGTTTTGTGGAAGCTTACCATTCTGGCCTTCTATACGATCCAAAACTGACTTTGCTCTTTAGAGTCTATGCATTTTCTTTAATCACTAATGTTTGTTATTTACACTCACAGGCTATTGTCCTCATTTTTGTTGTCATTATCAAAATATTTTCGCTGTTGTGCCCTTCGGCATTCATCAGATAATATTTGTATTTTCATGTTCCTTAACTTTTTTTCTAAATATGTTAACTATTTCTCCATTTTAGTACTACCTAAGAAATCTTTTCTGTACAGAGAAATTCCTCTGTACTTTTATTCATCCAGGCTTCTTCCTTGTCCTATATTTAACTGCCTTAACAATTCTGTGGAGTCTGTGGTTTCTCTATAACTCATATCAGGTACCATGCTTAACTCAAAGTTGCATCTGGCACTGATAAGAACTTTTTATAAGCTCCCCAGTATTCCCTGTAGTCAATTTATAGGCTTTCTATGCTGCCTTTTCTTTGCTGAATATTATTATTATTTTTTTCTTTCTTTCACAAAATATTTTTCTACATTCCTCTACAACTATTTCTTTTTATTCAACCTGATTACATTTGAAAGTGATACATTAAAGCAGCCTTCCTAAAGCTGTTCTAGCTTTTTAATTTTGTTAGGTAAGATTTGCTACCACACAAAAAGAATCTGCAGCTCTAATTATGTAAAAAGAAAAACAAAAAGTAGCTAAATAAGTCACCTACTTGAGATGTTCTCAATTTGTTGCTTTGAGGATTGAATTATCAAATTGATGATTTACCTGGGGTCATACGCACCATATTTAATGTCTGTTATCCCATTATTGATTCAGTGTTGAATCTTGAAGACTATTTCTAGGTTTACAGATACAATTAAGAAAAAGGACCATGGATGAAAACACACTTTGTGAAATTGGATATAGCTTATCTAGAATCCCTTCTAGAGCAATAAGGCAAATATATTTTATAAAATAAAAATCTCATTTATTTTTGTTTTTTCTGTCAACTTGAGAGAGTGGGTTTTGTTTTTTTTTTTTTTTTTTTGATAATTCAAACCTCAAAGCAACAAATTGAGAACATTTCAAGTAGGTGACTTATTTAGCTAAATTTTCTTTTTCTTTTCTTTTTTTTTTTTTTTTTCTTAAGTGAAATCCTACTAGGCTAAACTGGTAGATTCTCATGTAGGCGTGGCTTTGTTGCTCTCCATCTTCTCTCTGGACTAGTCTGTCCAAATAACTAGCATTCCTTTTTTTTTCTGTCCTTAATTTAGTATCTCATTGATCATAAGCCATGAAAAGTCTCCAACATTACCTTTCCAGTTGACACTTGTACCTTTATTTCTTTGTAAATGTTACATCATTACAACTACAAATGAAGTTATGTGGTTCAGCTTTGTGATGTCAAACTTTCATGAAAAATACAGCTGCACACCCTTTTCTAGTTGTAATAATATATTTCTTGACCCTTTGAATTTTGATCTATTAAAAATTCCAGCTGGCTCCATTAGTTGTTCCTGTCATAAGGCAACACACAAGAAGCATGCATATCTGTGAATATTCATTTTTAATGCCAATATTGTATCTTGTAATGTCAGTCAAACCAATAGTTGTTGTTTTAACTTCCAATGCAAAGATTCTCATCACAGTATTTTTAAAGTTCTTTTTGTTTTCTTTTAGATAAGTCAGTCTGCTTTTAGCATCTGCCTGCCTTCATGTGCATCATATCTTGGAAGTTCCCCCACTGGAGCAGTAATGTACATAATACTAACGCTGTTATAAAGGATGTTTTACTTTTCATTTTTCTCTCATTATACTATCGTGTATTCTAGTATCCTGTCCAGTGTCAATTTCACTGAGGTAGAATTCTACAATGAATAATTTTATCCAGAAAACTCTTTAGTAAGATAAACAACCAAGTTATCTGTGACTCCCAGATCAGTTATGTCATTGGTAATATTCCTGGTATTTGTGATATTGTCTGAAAGAGTTTTTTTTTTTTTTTTTTCTTGTGTGTGGTGGTGTATTAAATCATATCATCATCTTGTGATAATTCACAATCAGGCTCATAATGCTTCAAACTTAGCAGTTTGAACAATGTATGTGTTTTGTAGATTTTTCTCTTAATTTACAGTGACTAAAAACCTATTTCAGACCAACACAGAAGATCATTTTTTCATCTCCAGCATTGTTAGCATTTGTACTTGTACAAATAACATTTCCATGGTATTTTGTAAAGCAAAGAAAGCCTCTATTTTTTTTTCTCCAGTTATCACTAATTTCTTCTGAAAAAAGGTATTTAGTTTTGTCAGGAGCAAATAAGTGGCTTGATTATTTGTTTCTGTCACTAATTGTCCCCTTCTCACAACATAGTAAAATACTTGAGTGAACTTAATTCCACAGTATGAATTAAATGTTTTTGTGTCCTGGGATTTCATTTGCGGTTGAAATGCTATTTAGTAAATCCTGTGAATTTTCCATTCTGCCCTCATGGGGTAGCATGTATATTTACAAACCCACATCCACAGTCCCTCAGACATTGAGCCATTATAGTGTTTATAAACAAAACTTTCATAAACTTGGTTGCTATATCAACCACTTGAGTTCAAATGATCATTGAAAAATATTCTGATAGGTTAGGAAAACAATAGCTGAACAGTATACTGGTCTATTTTTTTTTCTCCTGTTGCAAAGATACAGGAGATGACAGATTTATAAAAGGAGTGAATTATGCTAACCTCATTTCTAATTAGGTCTAGCTTTCCTGTTCAATTCAAATATAGGTCTTTGTGTTTTACCCTGACAAATGCTGCTTTTGTACAATCTATAAAACACAAATGCACATCCTTCTGCATTTATATTGCTATCTCTGATATTATTCTAATCATAAATATTTCAATTCTTGTTCCAGTGTCCTTCACAAAGCTGCACTATTCTTGTCCTCTTTTTGGTCTAATTCTGATTCACACTCTATTCATCAGGATTCAGATTATTAGCTTGGTTATGTGGCTCATTAAGCTGATTTTCTGATGGAGCTTGCATTCATTTGCACCTGGTTTCTTTGATAATGCTATAAATATGGATTGACAGGTTCTCCAGTATGTTGCCACTGTCATACATTTCATTTATTATTTCTGTGATCTTGTTGGTTTTCATTTCGGTTACAATCCCATCTGGTCTTGCTGCTTTGTTCCTGTTCATCTTGTTTCAAGCTGATCTTGCTTGGGATTTTAATATTTCTGATCCTTCCATATTTTTGTGTGTTGCCTGTTTCTCTCTATCAGGAAATAGTTCTCTAATGTATTTGCTTTATCTTTGGAGTATTCTTTTTCTTTTACTATTCTCAGTGTGCCTTCCTTTAATTTTATTCAACCTTTAATGAGCTTACCTTTTGTCCTGTTAAGTTTTTTATTCTGTTGTACATACTTGCTTTATCTTTATTGCTCATCCTTTCTATTTTTGTGCACTTTTCATTGAGCCATTCTTCTTGAGCCAACCTACATTTGCTTCTGAACGGTATTACGTGTTCTGTACTCTTTTTTTCCATTCCTTTGAAAGTTCTCCAGGTCTATAGCTGTCTTGGGTTCTCCTGAAACCAGATGTTAGTAATTATTTGATCATTTGCTGTATGCCATTGGACCCATCTTTTACTGCACTTGTTTTGGGTTCCTAAACTCTGAACTTACCAACTATTTTGCCATCTGGCTTTGCTGATCTTGGCATTCAAGTCTCTCATAATAATGATTTCCTGTGATTTACATTGAGCTTTGGCATTGTCCAGCAAGCTGTAAAAGTTGTTGATGTCTTCCTGTGTGTGTGTGTATATATATATATATATATATATATATATATATATATATATATATATATATTTGTTGAAACTTGACTAATGCATGGAATAATAATGCAACACAAAATGTACTTAGAACAAAATGTATTGAAACAAGAAAGTGTACACAATATTTACATATAGTCTTTTGTATATTCCTGGGAAGACCGTTCCTGGAGAATGTGTTGACTAAGTCGCAGTCGGGCAGAGTCTCTAGTTGAATCTCTTGATTCGCCTCCCTGTCTTCCCGGTACCAACCATATTTATATCGTCAGTACTCCACTATGCAAATTAGGTGGATCCTACCACAACAATATATATATATATATAATGTATGAATGACAATAATAGCTATTTTAAACGGATTCCCTTTCAGTTTAACTAAAAGAATTGTGTCCAAGAGTTGACAGTATCCCAAACACAAATCTTCATGACATCTAGTATTAACCTTACATCGCTTTCATTTTTCTCTCTGCCTGCATGTGTAACCCCTGTGTATGTCACTGACAAAATCCGTTACTTGCCCAGCTAGTTTCACATATCCGTAGAATGTTGACATTTAATTTATTCATTTCTTGCTTGATATTTTCAAGCTGGCTACATTGGTGTCATGTCTTTGTTCCAAATCCCTGTTACTATTTTTGTGATTGTTGCAAACACTGTCTATAACCTTGCATTTCTTGTGTTACATGGAAACGTTTTAATAAAAATACATTTTTTAAATCCTACCAAAAAATGTAATCTATATATTCCTATTACTGATCAATTAACTTTTCGATGGTCCCATGTGAAAATATAAATAAAATAGATGAGATATTAAAATGGATAAATTTCCCTTTTTTTCTCCTCTTCTCTTAGTCTTATTCCTCTAATGTATTGTTTCTCTCTAAGGGATCTCTGTATATATGGTGGCAGTCGACTCATTATTAAACAAGGCTTTTTTTTTTTCTTTTCCTAGAAATATTGCCAGGGATACAATGAATAATATATTCCGCATTACATTATACTAAAAATTTTACTTATATTGGTGAAGCTTAATTTTAGTTTAATTTCAGTTGTGAGATAAATCTGTATTTGCTCATAATTTGAAAAAAAAACAAACAAAATAAAACTTTTTAATCATCATTTAACATGCTGCATATTACTATCTGAGGTAGTGATAGTGGAAGGAGAACAAAGACCTGTGGACAGAAGTTTGTAATTATTGTGTGCTGTTGCACAATGTGGTGGTCGGGAGAATCTGGTAAATATTAGATAATGGAATTATGTTGCTGTCCAGCTGCCTAGTATTTTGTAATAAAACAGTATGATTATACTGTGCTTGGGTATATCAGCTGAGCTGTTTCTCTAACTTGATTATAGGTCAATAAAAGTACCTGGAGGATTTTGTTTACCTTAAATATTTCAAGGGGTTGGTTGCTTTTTTTTTTCTTTTTTTTTTTTTTTTCTTTTTAAAAAGCACAATCATTTCACTAGCTTAGAATAACCTTGGCAGATGAGTTTGCCTGATTAACAATTACATGTCTGATCCTGCCTTAGACCTCAGTAATGTTTGAAGTGCTAATAGTGGCAAAGGACATCTATAAAGACAGCACAGACAACAATTTTTGGAAATAAAGTTTAACTTGTCTGGTATATCTTTTAAGTCTTTTCTAAACTGTTCTAAAAGACAACAAAACCTTACTTTATATAAATCAGTGTAATTTAAAACAATTTATTAAGTATTAGTTGTTGACACCCTTTTATACTGAATTAATAGACGTGTATATATATATATATATATATATATATATATATATATATAATATTAGAAGAGTCTACGTGTGCTTCTTATAGTTAATAGAACAAGGACAAACAAAAGGGTACCAATATAATCGGTACAAAAAACATTTATCAATTATTAACCATATGATAGAAATTAATCACGGAAAGAAAGGTTTTAAGTCCATAATTTTTGGACATGTCTGTCTTTCATCATTACTCACTGGCAGATGTTTTTGTAGACAATGTATTTTCTGGTGGAGATCATATTATTTGCAAAAACTCGATCTGTCTGATTCCTTGCTGTGCAAAACTTTTTATGAAAATAAACTTAAATTTAAAATTTTGATTGGTGTAAAAGTGTTAGGCCAGTCTATTATTGTTAGTAGGGGGAGTGGGGGAGTAAGATTGTAAACATAGATGAAGAGTTATAGGTTGCAGAGTGTGGAAGATGTCTTGTGTGTAGCCAAAAACTGTTCAACCAAGTTGTCAATTTCAGAAAGAAGGGCTGTAGTTAGAATAACATCTAACAAGACAAAAAAGTGAGGAACAAAGGGATATATATAGTAATAAAATATAACTAAATTAAAGGAAAAAAGGAAAGGAACAAATAAAAGGATAAAACTTTTGAAATCTATGGTAAAAAAATGTTGGGGGGTGCAGGAAAAGCATGTACACATATAGATGTGCATGTGTAAATAATTGCACATAACAGTGTGTAAATATACACAAACTTATGAATCTCAATACACGTAAAGATATAAATACATATACAAGATTAATATGTATCTATACTAACCTTCCACACTTCATACATCAGGAACTATAGTTATAGAACCAAAGATGGTATAAAAGAGGGTGACTGGAAAATAGCCCTCAGTGTACATGGTAATACTTCCATTACTGAATAGTGTGTAATGTGGGTGGTGGAACATAACAAATATAGTAGGTTGGAGATAGCTTTTAAAATTTTGAGTTAAAATGTGGGTGGATGGCCTATTTATTCGAGGAGTGGTGTTGCTGATAATGGGTTCCCTTGTGGAAATTATACTCTCTTAGTAAACCCAAATCTCTGTTTAGTCCCTTTATGTGGGAATTTACTTTTAGCATATAATTAACTGTACACAGATGCATTATATATATATATATATATATATATATATATATATATATATATATATATATATATATATATGTCATTTGTTTACATTAAGATATGTTTTGAGCAGATATGAATGTTTGAGAGAAATCATGGGAGATTTGTAGTTATGACAGTTCCATGTAGGATACATGTTTTCTATGAAATTTCTTGGGCATTCAGGCCTGTAAATGTTGTTAATACTGTTTATTATAAACAGAACATTTACTTAAATATTTGTATCTATAAAAATGATGTATTAACAGGAAATATATTAAAACATAACAATATTATATATCTCAACAAACAGTATTTAGAAAAATATGACAAACTGGGAAATTTCTTACATTAGGATTTCATCAGACATGACAACATCAACAAAGCCCAGTCTGATGAAACACTAATGGATAAAATGCATCACAAGAAATTTTCCAGTTTGGCATATTTTTCTAAATATAATATATATAAATTTTTTCTTAAGAAGCTAACAAATATATATATATATATATATATATATAATGTTTGCTTATTAAGCAGAAAATTTACTTAATAAACAGAACCAACTTTTTGACTAACCCAATACATACACACTTAGATGAAATACAATAAAGGGAATATTTTTACTTTACAGCAACCATATTGGCCATTATAAACTTGGCTGGGTCATCTTATCAAAAAATTCTTATATTGTTTTTGCAGGAAGGTTTCCGTGATGGTGTGACTGGTGGTCAAGATGAAGTCCTTCAAAACAGTTTTGACAGTGGTTACACTTTGGCTGCTAAAGAGGCCTGTGAACTTGGGCGTATTCAAGGTCAGATCAGGTTAGTTGTATTCTGTTATGTTTTCAGTATTGACATCCATATTTTACTATTGAGCATTATTCATATTTAAATAAATAAATAAATAAATCAAACACACGCACACTCAGTATGCACGCAATGACAAAGAATTGTCCAGTTGAAGAATTTTAAAGTACAATTAATGATGGAATGGTTGAACTGAGCTTAACATTTTAATCATAAAACAAATGTTTTATCTGTTAAAATTGAGTTCAAGGTAGAAAAGGAATATATATATATATATATATATATATATATAAACAGTTTTATATTATGTAATCTGAATTTTCATTAATAAATTTATGGCTTGGTATGTTGGTGCGTAATGCAGGATACTACTTAAAGTGGTACATAATCTTTCTGCATTAATATATTAATCATACTTTTATTTATTTATTTACACAATATCCGTAAATGTGTGGAGATTGTGTTTAATATTGCCTCCAAACCCCTATTTTATAGTATTCATTATTTACAAATATATTTATCAGTTTTAATTGATGGCTTTACAAATATGGAGAAACTCCTTTTCTTTCCATATTAAAAATAATTTGAATTCTTTTATTACTTTGTGTGTGTGTGGCTATTATAATAAATATAGTTCTATGGTATACTATATTTATGGGTTACAGTGCTCACTAAACAGGGATAGTGTATGTGAATACAAAAGTGAACATTAAAGTTGACACTTAAAGGCGACAGTCTATTTCATGCTTAAACACAATTGTCAAGCCTAACGTTTGTGTTTAAGCATGAAACATTGTTGCCTCTCTAGATTATATGATAGTGTGCATTTTTATCACCAGTAAAAGATAGATGATAGTTTCCTGTGTGGACTTTTCTCTAAGTCTAAAATTAAATTGCATCTATCAGTTCACAATTAATTTAATTTTTATTATTCAATTTTATTATTTTACTAGTGTGTGTGTGTGTGTGTGTATATATATATATATATATATATATATATATATATATATATATATATATATATATATATATATATATATACACACACACACACACGTGTGCGAGAGTAACCTCCTGCTGAATGTACTAATCACTGAGCTTTTGTTCAATTCCCCAACTAATTGTGTATTGCAGTAACTTGGGTTTGTTTCCTGTGAAATGAGTTTACAGCCATTAATTAATCTTTACAACTGGAAATAATTTTGTAACTGGGCCTAGATTTTCTCTTGCTGATTGCTAACTTAATTACTTTTCCTTTCTTGTTCAGTCAATGAATTTTAAAGGTCTCTCCTTGTTATAGGTCATTCTTACAGCATACTCCATGATATTTGCAAGGCAAAGAATTCAATTTGTCTTTTGATTTTATAATTTATTCACTGTCTTAGTAATCTCGGTGATAATGTGAAACTAAAATAACATTTTAAAATTGTAATTTTCTTTATTCTCAAGCAAGATTTAAAAAATGTATTTTTGTCTAGGTGAAAAATGTGATAAAAAGTAAAGCAGTCAGGTAAAAACTACTGCAATGTTTACTTTCAAAATTAACTTGAAAAAGATTTTAAATTTCAGTGTGAAATAATTTCAACTGAGGCAACATTAATAAAATAAGTTGTCTGCAATTGAAAATATAGAGCTAAACAAACAAAATATGGATCATTTCTTTTTTTCTTTCTTTTTTTTAATACCTAAGCTGAATTATCAACAGATTAAAGTAATAATTTTTAGGAAATGATAAAAATCGTAATTTATCTGAATTTCTAGTAGTGAGGAGTTATCATTATTTACAGTTGGATGAATTTCCCTTGCCTTTGTGACTATCACAGTGTTTTGGCTGTTGTACTCTCCGCCCTTCTTCAGATCTCTGTTGATGGAGGTAAACTTCATGGCATTTTGAACTGAATCCTTTATTCGATCTATGAGAGGTAGATTGTTCTCTTTCCATTGTCCATATCTTGTGATATCTTGGTTGTTTTTTCAGTTATTGCTAGTTCTGTTTCCATCAAGTTTGACTACCAGGCATAGGGACTGGCTTCATAATAGCTGGAAGATTAAAGTTTTGCTTACTGAATTTGGTAGCATAATTTACTCTCCTAGATTGAATAAAGGGTTCCATTCAAACTTCCCTGAAGTTTTATCTGGATTGACAGATATCTGAAGAAGGCACAATTTCTGAAATGTGGTAGTAACATTTTAATTTGCATTTAAATGCAGTTTTGCTTGCCAGACTTTTCTAGTAACTTTTTATAAATTTTATTCTAAGTAAAGAAACCTATTTTGAAACAAAAGATTTGAATCCCATTTATGTTTTGGTGTTTGCTGTCAGCACAGTTGAACCACAAAATCATCACCACTTGAATATTAATTACATGTAAGCATTTTTCTTTCTTTGTATTGTATGAATGTTCACACTTTAGTGTTTCGGGATTTTTAGTGGTGATCAAGTAAAAGCAAATTTCAATAATACTGTGGTCTGAATTTTTACTTTTCTTCTAATTCTTTCAATCTTTTTCACAAAAGGTTTTTAAGATTTCATTTCAAGCACTCTCTATTATAATGATAATGTACCACATTTTTAGTTCTTCCACAAAGTCTTGATATTGATTCATTATTCAACTTGCTCTTAAAGTTACACTTAGGGATTTGTTAATGTCATCTTTTTTTTTAGTCTTCATTTACTACAACTAGATCTGAACTGGGGAGATTAGAAATCTATTTAATTTTAATTTATATTCTTCAGTACAACTTAGTTGCAAAAATTGCAAAATTCCTAGAGAATCACTGTTCCTACCCAATCATGTCTGTCCCTTTTTGGAGAATTTACTGCATTCACTTAAAATTTACCGTTTCCTTTCTCTCAACATTTTGGTGGTTTTATTATTAGAATTTATAAATTTTTTTTTTTTTTTTAAACGCTTACTCTTGCTATTTTAACATGAATGTGTTATGTCCTTGTTAATCAAAACTATTGACTTATATAAATTTCAGTTGTATATTAGAGAAATTTTATAAATGATGCCCTCCTCTCCTAATGTGTTGCTATCAGGCAAAGAAAGGTATAATTATAATATTTCATAATTGTACTATGTGTGGTACCTAATACACTAACCATCATATTCTGTGTTTTTTCTATGCTAATATTAATAATAATAAAAGTATACACAACCACATAACTCTATAACTAAGTTTGAATTTTTAGTGTTGATGCAATAATTATATTTAGAAAAATGTCTTATCTTTAAAATGTGTAATGACTTCAATTAGTTGTCAATCCTGGTTGAAGTATGTCACCTGAAATTAAAAAGATTCTATCTTCATTTTTTGTAGTTTCGAGATATTTGACTTCAAATTTTGGCTAATCCTAACTTTTTCATAAATTGATAGAAACCTGTCTTTACATACTCTTGAAATTAATTGAAGAATTTTGCACTGATTTGGAAATTTAATTCATTTTTGTACTGCTTAATGTTTCTATTAGTTAAAAGCAGAACTCCATGGGAAATTTAAATCATAAATTTTTTTATTTATTTTTTGTTAAACAAGAAAGTTACTGAAACTTTGCTCTGAATCGTAAAATGAAAAATGTGATAAATCTGAAACCGGATTTAATTAGAAATTCTTCTAATTGGTTTTATGAATAACATATAGGCATTATTGTCTTAAGAAAACATTCTTTTGAAGAATAATAAATTTTTTCCAAGATATTTTATTTTATATAGAATAATCTATAATTTATATATCTATATTAATTTTTACTGGTTAGGTAAAAACTATATTTACTAATCATAAATGGAAAAGCTTATTACAGATCACCAACCCCTCACCTTTACCATACTTCAAAAAGAATTCTAGATATTTTTTTTTTTTTGTGCCAATGTTTGTAAATATGGATGTCCATATGTAACATTATCAGAAAATAAGAACAATAAGTATAGTTAATTTAAAGCTAAAATATTTAAAATTCATCAATAAAACATTAGATTACATTATATTCCTAAAATAATTTCTACAGATATATCCACTGTAGAAAAAAAAATTTAGAAATGTCAGTCTATCAAGCCGTCAACACCTTGAATGAACAACTGCCTCCATGCTAAAAAAGGCATTTCTGTGATATTTTAAAATAAATAAAAGTAATATTTGTTTCAAATCAGATCAATTAAACTTTAAATCTGCTAATATTCCTCAAATAAAGTTTCAGAAAAGAATATTTTATATTTGAAAGATATTTTAATAAAGAGAATTATATTGTTCTGAAAGATGGTTAAAAATGGCACTAAAATCAGTGATTTTTTTTCTTTTCTTTTTTATTCAAATTTTTTTTATTGATTTTAAAAGAAAAACTTCAGACAATTTAAATTAATTTTGAAATACAGTAAAGTATTTTGCTTATAGGAAATATTAAATTTAATGTATTAACTTGAAATTTAAACAAAAATAAAGACTTCAGGAAAGATTTTTCATTTTAAACCTTTGGTATTGCGTTTCTGTGGAGTATCTAGTTTTTTTGTTTTGTTTTCTTTGTTTTTTTTAGTGGCGACGTACCTACATTTAAATTAGGTACCTTCATGGAAACATGGTATCTGTAGAGGCATCTATAACTCCCTCATAAAGTTTTAAAGTCAGTAATCGTTAAAAATGTTGATTCTTTTATTAATTAAAAAAAATCCTTTTAAATTACTGGTCTTTGTTTAGTATATAAGGTCCTTTATTAAAATTTCTTAGCATGTAAATACGAAAATATTCCAGAACAAGGGAGAAAACTCTGCTTGTAGTTAAAATATTTAGTTTATATGAAGTAAACTAATTTTTGTTAAATGGAAATGACACAACATAAGCTACTTTAATGTAACCTTGTGTATGCACTGAAAACATTTTTCCATGCTCAAATCAAGAATTTTCATCAAACTTGAAATTATTATGATTGTTATATTTAAAAAAAATTGTTCAGTTTTATACACTCTTTAAATACTGATGAAAGATATCTAAGTTAAATTTCATTTATAAAATAGATAAAAATGCACAAGCTATTCCATATTTGTCTACATTTCTGAGATGATGTATTTTAACTATTTACACTGTTTACATCATTTGGATTGTTGTCTTTTTTCTTTTTCTTTCCCTCAAACAAAACTTACAACCCCGTTACTTACAACATTTCGAATGTTGTATGCTCTGACCTTTTGGTGATATACATTGGAATTTCGAACTGAACACTTTTAGTCCATGGGGGAAGATTGTTCTAATTCCACATGACATGCCTTTTTGGGATATCTCTGTATCAGATAATTCCCTTTAGTAGCTCAACTCTCCAAGTTTTTGTTAACCTATGTTGTGGCCACAACTCTTTGGGTCCAGTCACTTTTTGGGTTACTCAACGCTTTTATCCACTGGGCCATGTGGCCTTGGGGACATCAAGGAATTAGTTTTTGGGACTTATAAACCTAATGTCTCAGCAATCATTTACAGTTTCTGTTATTGTTGTTTTTTTCCCTAGCTCTCTGTATTACTGGTTCCCATATTGTATTCATGTTTATATTTGGCTGGCTTAAATTTTTGTGGCCTAGCATATTCCTTAAGTTTTCATATTTTCCAGTGATGTTCTCTGTCTATTATTTCAACTTCATCCCACAGAGGGCCATGATATCCCTTCCCCCCCTCTATATATGGTCAGCAATGCCTGATTTTGCTATTTCCCCTCATGTTATGGCTTTATGGCATTCTTGCAGTCTTATCTTAAGGGGGTGGCCTATTTCTGTTTATTTTTTTTTACATTTTTTTTTTCCACAGCTACACAGAATGGCATACCCACAGTCTTTAATCATGTTCTCTGTATGGGTGTTCTTACTCTTAAGAGATGTCTGTGGTAGTGTTGAACTAATCCTGATGTTATATAGACCACGGATTTGTCATGGCATGTGAAATTAGAATAATCTACAGGGTTCAGTTCGAAATTCCAACATATATCACTTGAAGAAGGCTGGAGCATACAGTGACTGAAACCTCATGAATATGGTGATAAAGATGAGGACAACACTCCGAGTGATGTAAATAGCATGGAAATGCTATTTTGTATTACTCGTTGTCTCTACAAGTTTATTTGTAAGCATACTAATGAAATGTGCTTTAAAAATAATTTTCAAATAAGAGAAAAATATAAGTTTAACTTTTTAAAAGAATTCTGATTACAATAGGTCATTAAGAGCCATTTAAATTTTGTTAAAAACAATCTTATTTCTAATATTTTTTCATGTCTTTTTCAGTGCCTTACTTTTGTTCAATCGACACAAGAAACATGGCCAGTTATTTGGAGAAGACTTGTCTAGCCAATTCAAGCAATTGTTAGCGGAAATCAATTCCTACAAGATGACATATACTCCTCCAGCTATGTCCCTCACTTGCAATGCAAAAGAGAGGATCAACGAGGCTGTGTTTGTCCCTGAAATGAATGCTGAAGCAGCTTCCAGACAATACATGGCTGCTGCAGCTGCTGCTGTAGCCACTGTTCAGGGACGAGATGGAGGCTACTTACAGACAAACCATTACATAGAGCCAAATATGTATGACTATGAACACTATATACCAAGGAACCAGGCCAATGTGTCAATGTCTGTGGCATCTCAAAATATTGCTAGGTTCAAAGATCGCTTTCAGAGATTACTGCAAATGTGTGATGGCACTTTGGTAGCTAGACTTATCACTTGATTTGTTGTCGTCTTTGATTCTATTCCCTGCCCCCCCCCATATTTTTTTTTAAACACTACTGCCAATTTTGCTGCTGTCACCTTACTCATCTCAAAAGTGTGCATGTAATATATATATATATATATATATAAACACACACAAAACATGCCTTTGACAAAAGAAAATATGCATTTTTTTTAATTTTTTTTTTTTTTTCAATTGCACTTTTTTTTTCCCTCTTTGTATAACAATTTAATCAAGCAAGTGTCATGTTCAATCTAAGACTATTTTTATATATCAAGAGTAACCTTAAATTTGTTTATATTACAAACAACTTGTAAAATTTTCAATTGAATTGAATATTATCTTGGGATTGTTAACTGGAGATTCATTTTAAGAAAATAGTCTTTTGAGGAAGCATTTTAAAATTTATTTGTGTAAGCATAAAATAAATCTTCCAAACAAATTAGACTTTGAAGAAAGAACATGTCTAACTAATGTCTTAAAGTAGTAGTAGTATTAGGCCTCTTCCAATCAATGGTGACTATAAATAATGCATCCTGGCATCAAATTGTATCAATGCTCTGGAACAGCTGTTCATGGGGTTGCCTATGTAGGGTCATACATTCTGCTTTGCTCTCTTGTCTTCATCTACCAACCGGAGTTGTTTCCAGAGCACACTGCACCATCTGTTGCCATCAACTGCTGCATCTTCCAGTACTTGGTGTTAATGTCCAGAACTTTAATATCGCACATGCAGACATCTTTGTAGCATAGCTGGGAGCAGCCAAAAGATCCCTTGCCAGAGGCTGGTTCACTGTGCAAAATGTCCTTTGGCATATGGACATCTTCCATCTTCAACAGAAGTCTTAAAGATAGATTAATAATCTCCCTTTATGCATTTTTTTTTTCTTGTGAAGGAAAAATAATTTTTTTCCTTTTTTCATGGTTTAAAAAGAAAAGAACAAAATTGAACCTGTTTTTAAGTAATTAAAATTAATTTAAAAAATATGGATTTAAAAAAAATAATTATCTATAAAACAGGCTAAATAGGACAATTTTAAAGTGATTTTAATATTTTGGGATGTAAATGTTAAATTTACTTTGAACTAGGGTATTTTTTTTTTTTTAATTTTTTTAAAATTAAAAATCTATTAGTTTCACTTAACATTAATTTTTCTCCCCACCCCAGTCATTAGATTTGTTTATAGTGATCATGTAAGTACAGAGGGTTCTGAGATAATGGCTTTCTGCTAATTGGATATTCCTATCGAGTAAAAAAAAAAATAAATGAAGTGAACTTAACATAGATTACTAACATTTAAATAATTATGTGAAAATTTCTATCTCTCATACATATCTTTTGTAAACCTAATATTTTAATAAAATATTAAAAAAAATAAAAATAAATACCACCTCAACATTGCATATCAGATCACAATTGTTATAATTCAAATAGTTTAAAGTCCTCAGGCTGCTGCATTAACAAGTTATCATTTCTTTTAATATTAAGTTATATATATTTTTTTTTTTTAACTTACTGCATGTATTATTTATTTTAAATAGAGTGGTATATTTAATTTTAAACAGATTTTATTTTAAAACATTTAGTTTACACAAAATTTATGCATTTTTTATAGGTTTTTTTTTTTTTCCATGCTAGAAGATTCACAAATGATCTCTGACTCGAGATTAGTTGTAACATTTGACAAATGTACATATAGATCAACTCCGCCTTGGATGCAAAGTGACCCATTGTGGGATAAAATTGCATATATTGGATACATTTTATATTAAAATACTCTGTAATCATTACATTTTAAAATATTTTCTTAAAACTAATTTTCTTAATTAATAATCATTAAACATTGCAAAAGAGTGTTTTTTTTTTTATATTTATTTTTTATCTTGGAGCCTAAATTAATCATTTTGTTAAGACTTCAGTTTTTTGTCAATGTTGAACCTGACTTGCAACAACAGCAATCAATTACTCTAGGAATCTTTGTTAATATCATTTCTCAGGTCATAATTTATTTAGTTCTATGAAAACCTTTTTGAAATCAGCATTTTAAAAGCTGTGTTTTACTTTGGCTCAACCACTGTTCACTGGAATTTTGGATACAAGGCATGTACAACCACCGACATAATCACTAAATTCTGATCCCAATTTTAATGTGCTGCATGCTATTTGAAGTTGAAACTTGTTACAAAAAGTCTAAAGAAATTCCTTTCTGATTAAATGAAAAAGGGCAACTCTTCCCAGACTTATGCCTACTGTTGGTTACCAGGATGTAGCATAAGTATGAGAAGGAAGAAGCAATCCTCTTGTGGCACTTGAGAAAAACAAATTCTATAATATTGTATATAGTCATATTCTAATACTCTGGGTTACATATCTTGATTTATTTATTTTTCAATCTGATCCTTGGTGGATATGGAATGACTTAAATTACAATACTTAATTTCATCACATACAAACGACAAATGCAAAAAGCACATGGACTTTTTTTTCTTTTTATTTATATATATATATATATATATATATATATATATATATATATAATGTGTTTGTGTGCAATATATGATGTACACATGCACATTCTTAAAGAAATGCATAATTTTTTAACAAAATAGAAAAGTATATTTTATTTAATATTATTCATTGAAAATTGTAATTGCTGTATAATGTTAACCTTAAAACACTTCAGAAATTGGTGGTTCTTGTAAGTGGAGGATCTGGTATATATTTCTATATTTTTGTCACATCTCCATGTTATACAAGCATTCTTTTTTTTTTTCTTTTTTTTCTTTTTTTTTTTTTAAGGAAAGCACATATAATAAAGAACTTGTGTATTCTGATATCCATGTCTTATTTCTTGCTTTAAATACAAGATTATGTGAAATCATTTCAAACATTTGTTCAGTTGAAGGATTTCTGTTCTTAAATCAGTTAAGATGATTGCTTCAGACCAGAAATTAATTGTAAACTGGAAAACATCCTTATATTTACACAATTAACTATTTCATGTTAAGATACCTATTGGAATAAATACAAAGGCTTAATAATTAAGATCAGTTTTATCCAATTTATGAACTAATTATCACTGATATTTCCTGTATTGAAATGTTCAACTATTAATATCTTGATGTGTTTGTATATTAAAAGAAATTGAACATAATTTTTCTTAAAATAAAATCAGGAAAATTTAACTTGTGTGTTGAAAATTTCTTTGTTTAACCCACTTGTTAAAATCTGAGCAATCGTCTTTTGGTCAGTCTGAGAATTTCTTCTGCATCCCATCATATGGTGTGTCAAGATGATTATTTCTATAGACTGCAAACTGTACTTATATCTATGTTTGCCTACCTGAAATGAATTGCCATTCAGGAACTTGATTAAGTAAATGTCTACATCAATTTTTCATGACAAATGTTTGCTTCTATCAGAAGCAAATCATTCATTTAATCATTAAGTAACAAAAATGTCAGTAGTAAAAGATTTTATTACAATTGATGTTTTTTTTGTTTTTTTTTTTTACAAAAATCGTGAAAATATAATTTTTTAAAATTCGAAGTTTATTGGCCTTCGTTTTTTTTCTTTTTTTTTCTTTCCTAAATTAATAAATAATGGATATGTTATAAATCAAGGACTGCACGTTTTTAAAATTTACATTTAGTATAGCATGTTTTGTCCTGTAAAATATGAAAGTTGATGACAATTACTGTAAAATTTATGAATTTCTTTTTCCTAAATGAATATTCAAACTATTTTACAAAAACATATCCTGCATGAAACACAAGAATCTTGATGTATATCAAGTCAGTTCATATTTGATCAAAAAAAAAAAAAAAATCCCAGTTTTAGAAACTTGAGAATATGCTGGATTATTTTTTCATTTTGTCAAGAGCAAGTATTTTGGATAAATGTCTCCATGAAAATTTTACTGATAAAGTAAACTTAAACGATACAGTTGTTAAATGTTGTTGCAATTAGTAGCATTTTAAAAAGTCAAGTGTAATTGCCCCCCCCCCCACCTTTTCTGTATAAAAATGCAATATAACGTTTTTAGATTTCAAAGTAGTGAATAAAAAAAAAAAAAAATAAAAAAATCACTTCAAATGTCCCAATTTACAGTAGCAAAAATTATTCCATGCACAGAGAAGGTAAAAAGATCCAATTCCTTAAAAATGGGGACAAAAGAAAGAGAAAGAAAAAGTTGACTGGATATCTTATTTACTTCAATTTGATACAGTGCCAAATATTTAGTTTTTTTTCATTCAGTTAAAATAGATCTACCTTGAAATGCACATAACCTTGAATTTTAAAATAGAGAAAGAAAAAAAAAAAAAAACTAAGCAAAAATAAAATCATGCATTAATATTTTTGTTAAATATATTAATTTTCAAACTTTGCTCATGTTATTGTTTTGTTTTCTCATCCTATAAAAATTTAATCTCAATTGCTCATTTTACTCAAAAATATTCACTGAAAATCTTGACAAAACCATTTAACCAAACATTTTTCTAAAAAAGACTTTGCCTTGTATTTAGCTGCAGTATTAAGTTCTGCTATTATTGGATAATACAGTAGTTGAGACTTATTTATCAGCTTTACTTTATAGAAGTTGATATTAAGACAACAGTATGTTTTCTTTAAACTTGATTACAGTGAAAAATTTGAGCAAGAAAATCTTATTTGTCATAAGCTGCAATTGAGAATTCACCGGTACAAAAAATATTGTGATGTTGTGCCTCTCCTTGATCAACTAAATTTCAATTACTTCTTGAAATTGATACCCAAATGTTGTTGTTTTTTTTTTTGTTTTGTTTTAATGAAACACAAATAGGATGATAATGAAAAATTTTAATAATGTCCTCCTCCTCATTGATTCACTGTTGCAATGGGCAGCTACTTCAATTAAAACTTAGAATCTAAAGAAAAATCAGATTCTAAGCAATTGTTTGTTTTTTTTAGAGTTCATTTGTAAGTTTGAAAAAAGTTTGAAAGGGAAACCCTTATGGTATTAAAAAAAATGTGTGTGCATAATATATATAAAAAAAATGCCAAAAATATGGTGAAAATTCATTACCAGCTTGAAAGCTGGTTTCACAATAAACTTACCAATTGTGATGGAGAAGAACAAGATCGAATGATTGCAATAAAGCAAAACCCAAATCTTCCCCAATTCACTTTCCTCCCCTCTTTCTCTAAACACATTTACTATTTGAATTGTGTGTTCAGATTTCTAAGTTGTCAGTCAGTTTCAGGTTTATGAATAGAAGTCTTTGAGAAAAAATGTCAGGGCAGTTATTTATAAAGGGGTCATGTTTCGAGTATTGCACTGGGCATTTAAGACTGGGATGGCATTAGTCTCAATTCCTGAGGTTTCTGTTTTTTCCTGGAAAAAGAAAAAAAAGAAAAAGTTACACGTTATCAAGAAAAATATTAATGTAATTTTTCTAAATGTTTATAATACTCCTACTGTATAATATAAGTAGTCTATAATCAATGTAAGTTCATAAATACAAACTGGCTTATAGAAAATTTAAGATGAAAAATGAAAACTTGTCCATTATCAATTGTAAGGCTATATCATGCCGTTTATAGTTCAAGATACAATGTAGATATATACATGAAATATTAAATGGCTTTACTGTTAATCAGATGATCCATGACTTAATAGTTGACTGACCAAAAAATTGATTTAGTTTCAGTAAAAATCAAAATGTCTTGTGTTTTTACATTAATTGTATTGAGCAACAGATTAACCATTTTGCAAAGCTTACAGCCCTATATTGAAACCCCAGTTCTTATACAATCACAAGCCATGTTGAGCCTGGTCAGTACCGAGATGGGTGACTGCTTGAGAATATCAGATGCCGTAAGCTTGGATGTATAGATGGGTGTCATGGCTAACTGCTTGGAATTGAAAATCGGACAGCAGATTTCCAATTTGTCAGGTTCGTTATATTCATCTATGCATAGGTAACCTTGGGGAAAGGTATGAATCCACCTCTTCTTTCCCTACCTATGGGTTAATTAGTAGGACTTACGAGTAAATCATTATCTCCAAAAAATTCTTATAATCTAAAGTTATTTCTTGGCTTTAAATAATCCATAAAAGATTGATAAGCCATAAAAAATAAAATCAGTCAATAGTGTTATCTTCTATCTTTAATAATTCATAAATTTCATAATTTTACTCTCCTAAGAACTTCATTTAAAAAACAACTTGACAAAGTTATTTAAAAAAAGATATTTCTAATGTCATTTCACAGTAAAACAAGAAACTTTTTGATCAACCTAATTTTTAGTTTGCTTGTGAATTGGAACTGTTTCTTGTTATTTAAAAAAAAATGTCAGCCTCTGAATTTTTTGTCAATTGATAATGTGGTAGTAGTTGTCTATTTTAGTGTCTATATCATCAACTATGATGTGAAGAGTAAATTAAATTGCACTATTTTCACATTAAATTTTATCTGGTTGTCTTCCAAAATAAGAAACTCCTGTAATGTGATTTAGATTTTGTTTAAAATATCCATATCCATATATATATATATATATATATATATATATTTCTTTTTTTTTTTTCAGAATTTTTGAAATCCTTATATGACATTTAAAAACATGATTTACACTGACAATTATGGTAGTAGTTATTCTTTAAGCTTAGATACCTCAGGTTGTGTGGACTTCTTACTTTTATGTGCTGAGAATGGAACTGGCAAACCATGAGTAGCTTTTGACTGAGAATACTAATTCTCCCGAGGAGAAGGCATGAATCTATTCCTCCCAGTATTTTTTTTCATAGGATTTTGTTACTATTTAACTAAAAAGACAAGGATGAAAATTCTGAAAGATTAAGCAACTGTTATTGGCCAGTAGATTTCATTTTTGACAAATAGTATTGAACATGGGTGTTTGACTTGTATTTTTAATGTAACATGATTGGATGTCTTAGATGAGTAAATTGCACATTTGATATATAAAGGGTACATTCATTTTGTCACAAATTTTGAGATGATGATCATTATTATTATTAGTGATAATAATAATAATACCACCACTGTCTTTCCATTTGGCCTTTCATCTTGATTATTATACCCATCAGTCTTCTCCAGGAGTCTGTTCTGAGTAACTGGCTTTAAATTTTGAAGCAAGCACTTTATTCAATCCACAGGCAGATTGTTCTTATTTTTATATATATATATTTTTTTTTTTATAATGTTCATCTCTTTACAATGTCCAAGAGCCACTTGAGATAGTGGGTTACAGAGCAATAATTTATGGGGACATGTAGGAAAGTTAATATTAAGCCTAGACATGAACAGGTTCAAATTGTAATGATTGGTTCCACAAAGAAGTTGTTCATGGGAAGAAACTGCTCAAGTGGAACTTGCATCTCACTAATGTAGCAGAAAGGGAATGAGGGTGATTTGCTATAATGTGTGTGGCATGGTTGGCATTTGTTCCACAAGTTCTAACCCTTTCATGGCTAAGGAATGTAGTTCATCTGAACACTTTCCATGGAAATTGTGATAGAATAGTAAGAGGCTTGCAATGTTTTGTCTGAGAAAAGGCTTGCAGGGTGGAAAATAATTCACTGCCCACAAGTACGCAGAGATGCTTTTGGGCTCTATCGAAACAGGAGAGCAAACACTGGACATCTCCTGCCCAAATATGACAGCAGTATTCCATTTTCATGCTGATCTGGCTCTTGTAAAGATAGAGGAGAGGAAGTGGAGTCAGGTGCTTACTGAAGCAGTACAGGGAACTGACCATTTTTCCAGTATCTTAATGGTGGATCATATGTACGAGTTTCACTTGACGTCTCGGCTGAACTTAAGTCCCAATGGCCACTCAAGGTGTGAGGCCTCCCTAAGAGAACACTTGTTCATCGTGACGGGTAAAAATTCAAGGTCTGCTCAGTGATGATGGAATGTCACTAGTTTGGTTTTTGAGGTATTGAATGTGAACAGTCAGTTTTTTTTCTCCACTGTGCTAGACCAAAGCAGACAGGCTTTGGTCATTTAGAGTTTAGAAGGTGCACCCATATACCATTGTATCAGCAGCATAAATATTCACAAATGATCTGAGTATACTCTTAGATCACTTATATGAAGTAGAAAGAATGTTGGACTGAGAAGTGAGCCTTAGAGAAGAAAAGCCATTTACAACTACCTTTACAGACCTAACTGTTAGGAAATACTTGACAATTGAGAAGACTCTTTCAGTGATTCCATAGCTAGACAGTTTATGAATCAACCCTTTATGTTACACCTTGTCAAAGGCCTTTGAAATATCTAATGTATTTATTGTCTACTACTTCACTGATTCTCTGAGTAATGACAGGATATCAGCAGTCGATCAAAATCCATATTGCTTGTCGCTCAAGAGGTTATCTTTATTGAGGTGATCAACAACCTTGTTGATTATAGCTTCAAAAAGTTTGCTAATAACTCTGAGGAGGTTGATGGGTCTATACTAAGATGAGGATGAGGAGAGACCTTAAAAGGCTGTTGTCCATGGAGAAACATTGAAATTAGGTATGACTGATTATCTATGAAGAGAATGTGTCTTTAGGAAAGAATGATAATTTTCACACCTGAATAAAGATATTAAGTTTAAAACATGCCTGGTTACTTGGTAATTAGGAGTTCAATCCCTGGGTCATGTAGTGCTCAAGTCATGGAAGAAACAAACAAGCCAGACAAGAGGTAAAATAGACTGATGGGTATTAACTGACACAAGATATCTTTTAAAAACAATGAGAACTATCTATTGTCATGGATGGAATAAAGAGTTTGTTTCAAAATTCCAAGAATGTTATGAAGTAAAATGACATGTCTGAAATGCTCAAGGTACAAAGGTCAAAATGTAACGGCATATAAACATTTATTTTTGTTAATGCAGAACATTTTCTTAAATTGTTTATAGTATCGAATAAATATTCTTGATTGAATTAATGATGAAACATTTACCGCACCTGCTCATCTTTTCAGCATCTTTGATCGTATCTGGCAGTTTACGTCCTTTGGTTTCAGGCAAGACTTGTGCCAACCCACCGGCTACAATAGCTGTTACTCCAAACAATACCATGGGTAGGGCTCGACCTTCTTTACCACCAATGAAGTCTCCCTGCAAAGAAGAAGGTATTCTTCATCAAGAAAACCATTTCATTTTTACTAGAATTGCAATCTTTTCATAGATTTCCACATAGAAAAAAAGGAATTGTATTATTAAATAATAATAAATTAAGCATTAATACCATATCTTTATATCTATTTCTGTATATGCAAGGTATGATATAGATACAAATGTACACACACACACGTACATTTGTTTGACGGCATATCAACTCTTTATATATCATTTAATGTCAAAATGTAATTTTCATGGGAGCATTAGTAATTTTCTTTACAAAATTGTATTGATTTTCATTTTTTGACTATGAAAATGTATTGCTTATATTTTTGCTGTAAAAATGTATTTTTATACTTTCATAGTGTTTTGACTCCAGTTTGGGGGTTAACTATTTGTTCATAGCTGAGATCCTAACAGGTGCTACCACCTGGGAACAACAGTAATTAAGAGGTTGTTCCACACTCCTCAAAACCTCCTGATCAGAGGCCTTGTTGCTGGCTGTAGTTTATCATCATACCTAGGACGTCACACACATGTATCTTCTATGTGATGTCCCTTCAGGTCATGGGTGATCATGGTTCTCCAAAGCTTCCTATCATTTGTAGCTCTAAGCAGTGTTTGTCAGCTTACTGCTATCTATCTACATAAGTTCATTAACTGGATTACTCATTGTTTCTCTCTATCCCTCTTGCCTTCAGTAGGTCCTGTGAGTGTCAAATTTTCTAACCCTTCTTTCCTCATTACATGTCCAAGAAATTTCAGCTGTCTCTTTTTTTTGTTTCCTTTTTCTTTAAAACTTCCTTGTTGCTTGTACATTCCATTCATGATATTCTCGACATTCTCCTATATAACCTGTTATCTGTTGCCCCAAATCTCCTTGTCATCTGTGAGGAAATTTTCCAACATTCACTGCCATATAGGAGGATTGATATTAGCACTTTTCTTTGTTTCTAATGATATTTTCCTGTTTCTTTATTTTTTTTCTACTATTGTTCACCCAATACAAGGCTCAAGAGCTACTCAAAGTAGAGGCTCACTGAATCAGGTTGTTGCAAGTGTATACAAGGAGGTAGTAAGAGGTGCATATTATGAAATATGTAGGATAGATTGACTTGAGACTAAGTTATGAATGAAGTAATTGAAGAAACTTCCTTTTGGGAGTCTGTTCCACAATATAACATTTTTTGGAAAGAAACTGCCTGAGTGTAACTTCCTCGTTATCAATGGAATACGAAGGGAATAAAGGTGATTTATCCTCATGTATGAGGCATGGCAAATCCTATTTGTAAATGTCTGGGCTGGTTGAACTGAGGAATATATCTCGTTTGAATATCTGCCATGAAAATAACGACAGAGTAGTGACAGGCTAGCAACATTTCGTCTGGTAGAAAGGAGTTGTAGAGTAGAAAATAATTTGTCACCCACAAGACTAAAAAGTGTACCTTCTTGGGTTAACATTCTCACTGACACGAAGTGAAAAGACTATATTGAATCGATTGCTTCATAATTCTGAACAGAAATCTGATGGGAACAGAATTTCAATCTGGAAATAATAAATAAATGTTTTCTATTAAATTATCAAAATGATTTAATTCCTTTTCATACTATAAAGTAATTTGTTTCCATTTTCAGATTGAAAAGAATATAAGCAAAATAGGTTCCTAAGGATTACCTGCAGGTTTCTGGCTATTTGGGATGCCATTATTGCATACAACCCGCACACAACTACCAGAAAATACGCACATTAATCTGATATACTTGCAAGACCAATGCAAAGAATAAATGAAAAGAAAAATATTTACCAAATCGGCGATGTAAGGGGCAAGAACTGCTCCAATTCTTCCGCACGTAGAAAACATTCCCATTGCACTGTTTCGAAGAACTGTCGGGAAAAGTTCGCAACTATAAAGGTAAACAACTCCAAATGCTGACGTGATACCTAATTTTCCTATCATTGCCAAAATCAAGATCACCCATCGGTATGCTGAAAAATCAATAATAAAACTACAGATTCTTATAGACAAAGTTATTATTATAAAAGTTATCATACAATGCATTGTGCAATTTTGTAATTCAGGAATAGAATATTAAATTACATAATCCGCTTCAAGTATATTACGGAATAATTTTAATGTGGAACCAATATCGCATTATAATTCTGCTTGTTAGCATGTACATTACTATTTCATAAATAATGAACAATTCCATTTTGATTGTGAGGAAAGGCGGAAAAGACAGAGAGACGCTCTTTGGTTTCAGTGAGAAAAAGAAGCGATAACTCTCTCATATTTACAAGATTAATCCCACTTTGCTAATCAAATATTGATTTCTTAAAATTTTCCACTATTACCTTTAGATTTCCTGGATAAGTACACAATTTTCTCTGATTTCAAAAATGTTTATTTTACCTGTCTCAGAATTACTCATGAGGATTGGAACTATAGTTGCAAGGCACGAGAGTCCTCCAATGGTCATCACCGTGGCATGTAATTTCTTTCTTCCCATGCGGTCTAGTAGAAAAATGCACAATGTATAGGCGGGGAATTCAACGAGGGCGCCGACAAAAAAGTTAACGAAGACGGAACCCCCTAGATCGCCGCTATTCAGAGCTAAGCCGAAGTACACGATGCTCACAGCAATCCTAGAAGAAAGAAAAAGAGAAAAAAAATTTTTTTTTTTTTTTGCAGCTCGTTATGTTCTTGTTAATATTTCTTTTTCTTATTCGTTTTATTAGGAGAGAGTGGTGGCAGCTTGGATTCTAAGAGGCAGCGGGAGGAATGACGTTACACTAAGGCATATCGCACGTTGGCTCAGCGTCCCTCCACGGGTGGTCTTAACCGGTCGCTAACCTGGTTGTGAGAGGCGTATCGACGCTTTAGATTTCTTGCAGCTCTCTGTTGAATTCGAACCGTTTTGGACTTATATCCAAAACCCAGACAAAGGCAATCCATTTCAGAATATCACGTCCACGAGGCACTGCTGACCATTCTGGCCCTGGCCTTCGCATTCCGTCGATTTCGAGAGATCATGAATCTACGCCCAAAAGTTCTGCCTCAGCTGCTGATGGCAGCGCAGCAGCTGTTATGGATGTACAGACCGACACAGGAGTGACAGTCTCGATTGGAACCAATGCATATGAAGACAATTTCCCCCCCGATGTCACTATGTTGTTTTCTTTCTTTCGAGCACGCTTCACCCTCGCAGTAAGCCTCCGTTTCTTCTCTCCTTGCTCCAGCCCTCGATACAAATCGTGTCTCCAGCGTGAGCGATTGTTGGCAACGTCTTCCCACCTCTCGCTGTCCATGTCTATCGCCCCATGTCACTTTTGCAGACGCCCTTGAAGCAAAGATGAGGTCGCCCTCGTGGCCTCTTGCCAGTGGTCAGTTCCCATACAGAAGGACCTTCGAAATCCTATCAGTAGACTGTTGCTTCCCGTGTTTTGCCGTCGCGGTGAAGCGATGCTGGAGTGTCCTCTCTAGGGCACAGGCCTGGGTAGGGTCAAATGAGAGATCGGCGGTTTCCCATGCAGCACGTTTTCCCTCTCCACGCCACTGATGATGTCCAAAGGAAAGGTAGAGTTCAATACAGCTTTTCACCGGCGTCGTTGCAGTATTTGCCATAACGAAGTTAAATATAACATCAGACTGTCTTAGAAACTCCGGCTCCGGATTTGTCTTCGGGATTTACTCCCAAAGCCTTTCCCATGATTGAATATGACCGCAAGGCAGCGGAGGTTCAAATTCAGAGTTTTCCTTCTCTTAAGACAAAGTGATAATTAAATAAACACACGGGTCATTACAGCAACCTTTTAAAAATCTTTTTAACTGCAGATATAGAATCAAAAAGTAAATGATTGTAGGCTATTTGAAGCCAGAAAATATTTTTAGATTCTAAGAATTTTCCCTTTTGGAGATTATAATGATTTAGTGATACAAATTTTACTAATTAACCTGTAGATGGGGGAGAAGTCGTGGATTTATACATTTCCGAGGGGTATTTGCACGTAAGTCAATATAACGAAGCCAACTGGGATTGGTATTCGGCTCTCCAATTAACAATTTCGAGCCATTACCCCATTACACAACTCACACACCAAAACTTACAGCACCTGGTATTCCCAAGCGGCCACCCATCTGGGTAATGACCAGGCCCGAGGTTGCTTAACTTCTGTAATCGTATGGGAAGCGCGGAAAAGTAAATGAAGTTAATTAAATTAGAAAAGATTTCAAGAAACGGTGATTTGATATAGTAACGCACAGTCGTTCTCCAGAAAGTGTTGAAAAATCATATCACAGAAAAAAAAAGAGGGCTAACAGGATAATAATATTAAATAAACGACAAGGTGGAAATGCGTCTCGTCCTTAAGGACTTCAGACTGAAATAATGGACTTATTAATGGAATATATATATATATATATATATATATATATATATATATATATATATATATATATATATATATATATATATAAGTATGAACCTAAAGAGCCAGACAAACCTACCTAGGTTTCACCTCTGACGATCCGCGTAGGTGAAACCTAGGTAGGTTTGCCTGGCTCTTTAGGTTCATACTTAGATTTGCTCTACTTAGTGTATTGAGCACTTTGCTTAGTTATTTTTACTTTACTCGTGTTGGAGTTTTTTTTCTTTGGACTCTGAGCTTGGATTCTGGACGATCGTTTTCGCCTCAATTCCATGTTCTTAGTTCTTTCTTTTTTTATCCCTTATTTTTCCTTGGGTATTGGTTTGTTAATTCACAAGCGAAAGCACCTAAGGTTTTTCCGGGCGAGTATAATTACTTATATTTATAAGATTATTATATATATATATATATATATATATATATAAAAGGAGAAGTGGAGATATAAACAGAAATGTCGGCTAACATCATTTGCCGAAGGGAAACACTAAAGATGGAGCGCTAAGTTTTTAAATTTCTGGCGTTCGATTTTCTGAGAGATAATGACTTCTTCCGCCGTTGACAGTTAAAAGTTGTCAATTTCTTGTTTAAAATTTTGTAAATGCCTCTAATTGCATATAAAGATTTTACTATCGGGACATTTATTGTTAGAGGACATGTGAAAAGAAAAGAAAAGAAAAGGAAAGAAAGAAAGAAAGGCAGGCAGGCATTATTGGTTCGGGGCGTTAATATTTATAATATTGATATATATTGTCTCCAAGAAATCAAAATAGAAGTTGATAATATCGTAGTTAGACAGCACAAGTATATATATATATATATTTGTAAATAGACAGTAAAGATTATGGAAATGCTTTTGTCACTAATGCCAAATGGAAGAATAACATTCACAGACAATGGATGAACAATCATAGTATACACATTGAACAATGACATATAAAGAACTATCAATAAAATTCCATCATTCCCTGGAGAAGCTTTGAATAGCTTGGAAGATCTGCAACATTTTCGTGAGTTAGCACAGAAGAGGGAGGTTTGGAAAGGACTGATAAGAGATATTTACAAGGTTACTGAAGATGAGAAATTACTCTGATTCGCGGTGTATCTTCAAGTCGAAAGACGTCTGATGATTATGAATAGCGTTTGACGTGTCTTGACGTCTAACTTAGCCACTCTCCTAACGCTTTTGTTTTTATCGCTGTTGTTTTTTAAATAACCCATATTGTGACAACAGAAGATTTAAGACAGAGAATATAGCACAATTAACGAAATATCATATCATGATAAAGGCCTGATATGGATGAAGATTGTCTCAGTTTGAGTATCGAATTACTTGTGAGTTAAGAAGCTTAATAAATAAGGTTCTTTCTGATTTATATCCTAATGCTGCGAGGGAGTGTATTTGTATTGATCTTACTATTTGAATCAAAGCAAGGTAAATTTGCTTTTAACCAATAGTTGCGAATCCCCGATGAGAAAAATAGTATTTTACAGTCGCGTACTTGGATTCCAATGACCCGCAAACGTCTTTACGAACATCTTGCAAAGTCAGATAACCCTCTTCTGGTCGGATTTTGATACCGCCCTATTAGCTGATGCAGCCTCGCGTTGTGATCGGTAAGATTTTGGCATGGGTTGATGGGTTCCGTGTGCCAAGCGATATATATAATACGTAACTTGTGGGTTGCCACACTTACTTTACTAAAAAAAAAACTGTCGCTAGGGAACGCTCCTTAAGCCTATAAATAGGAAATTATATTATCACCCATCCTCTTTTCTCCCTTTACAACTCCGGCTATTAAGATGTAGTCGCACGTAGTAAAAACGTGCTCTCCCCCGCCACTGGGGAACGCACGTTCACTTCACTTTCAATTACTTTTCTCTCGGAGTTCTCCCTGTTCTCCACACACACACACACACACACACACACACACACACAGCCTGGTCGGGATAAAAAAGGCGATTATCTCCCTTTGGGTGAGATAAGTCACATGGATCACTTGGCGACCGCTTAATGACGTCACTCCATACAGTGACGAAAGTAGCAGTCAATTTCATTTGTTTACAACATCCAAAGCGAGCAGTTGCTTTTTTTTTTTTTTTAGCTTGGCTCTCCAGCAGCTTACAAATTTATGAAACCGAAAGAAACTCCGACTGATAGTCCTCAATTTGGGAAAACTCAAGACTCGCCCTTTCCCCTTCGTGGAATATATCCTCCTCTGGGATATAGTAAATGAATTCGGCTCGTTTGAATCTGGAGTCTGAAACATTGCTTCTCCAGAAGCATAGAAGAATTTCCATATTATATGTAAAACCTTTCATTTTTGTTTCTCCTTACGCTCTACTCGCTGTGTAGATATATGTGATATATTAATCTCAGCGTGGGACACGTGTATATATGTATATATAGTTTTGTGTCTGTCTTAGTGGTATAAAAGTCTCTCTGAGGACAAAGCATATTTGCCATTCTGTTTTCTTTCAGCTATTCAACAGATATAATAATGCCCATGATGGAGGAAATGTAAATGGGAGAATAAACTTTTCTACCATAGCTCTCTCCTGTTATAAATTATTTTTCATTGATTTAAGAAGGCGATCGGTCTGGATAAAATCCCAATGTTTCTTCTTAAGAATATCAGCCCAGATTTATCTCTAATCTTGGCAAAACTGTTTAACCGCTGTCCGAGGGGCAGATGCTTCTCAAGCCTATGAAAGGTGTTATTGTGTCTTGTTTTTAAGAATGCGGTCACCCCATCACAGTATTGAGCCATTAGCTTCCTTTGTGTCATCACCAAACATTTCAAGTCTATAATGAACAAGAAGTGTGTGTATGTATGGAGTTGTATGAATATATATATATATATATATATATATATATATATATATATATATGGAGTTGTAAGAAAAAAAATATATATATATATATATATATATATATATATATGGAGTTGTAAGAAAAAAAATATATATATATATATATATATATATGGAGTTGTAAGAAAAAATATATATATATATATATATATATATATATATATGGAGTTGTAAGAAAAAATATATATATATATATATATATATATATATATATGGAGTTGTAAGAAAAAAAAAATGTATATATATATATATATATATATATATACACACACACACACTTAGTGGGTGTACATATGGAGTTGTATGAATATATACTGAGTGACGAATAACCAAAATGGAGGTTGGAAATAAAATGGTAATCTTCATAACATCAACAAAATACAATACTCGCCAGCGGCGTGAAGTAGGTAAGCCACTGCTAGTGGTGAACTACTTAGACAGCATATCCTCCCCCGCCCACACACTTACAATAGTGTCCAACGTATTTATGAGAACTGGGACATACTCATTAGTGTTCATAGATACGGTATATAACAGAAAAGCATGCACATTAAAACACTTCTGGATACGACCGCTCGTATCCAAACTAGAACAAATACAAAGAAAACACATCAAAATATATCGGATATATCTATGTCATATGACTTAATATTCCTTATGTCAGATTTATTGTGAAAACGCCACATTGATGACAAAAAGATTACAGTGCAGTATGTATCAGAGTTGCCCCAAGTAATCAACCCGTATCGTCATTTGTATAACTTGAAGCGATCAAATCATTATACGTAACATATTACTGAAAGTAATACTTAACTCCGCTCCCCCAAACGCCCCTCTCCACTTCGTGATGAAGAGAGTCTACAACTTGTGTTACGCTAACCTTACATGCACACTGACTTTGGATATCTACTCTCATGTTAGACGCAGGCTTTACAGGCTGACCTTAACTTTTCCCCCCAGCTGACGGTATTTTTTTTTTATTGTCAGCCAGTACATGTATACTTGCAGATGCAGATGTTTGCCTCATGTCGATTGTAACTAGAGGAATGTAAGCAACTCACGTGAAAATCCACGCAAGTAATTTTTTTTTTTCAGCAATGGAAAGTTTTGGCTGAGAGAAAGAGGATTGGCACTCGTCTGTTTTGCTATTTTAGCGAGTGAAAATACTGATCAACATCGGCTATCTTTTAAATAAGTTTAGATGTTGCAACATCTAAACTTATTCCTCCGTTACAGTTTATCTATTCGCCATTTCAATGCCTGTTTTTCATCTATTTTAGTTTCCTATTTTTGGCTTTGAATATTGTCTGCTGCTTCGGTAGCATGTCAAGTCTGCACAAAGAATAGATTGATTTCTTATTTCTTTATATTTGCAGTGAGCGTAGTAAAGACTTTGCCGTGCTGTCAAAGGATCTTAGGTTTGAAATGGGATCTCCCCATGACGCGGGCGGTCAGATATCCACAGTTTTACATCCAAAAGAAAATATCAAAGGCCTGTACCTCAGCAGATGAAAATCTCATCTCATATGTCGTCATTGAATGAACGCCAGAATAAATTGTTATTGTTATTTACTAAATGTAGCTTACTTTCGACACAAGCCACAGATATAGGGCACACGGTGAGGATCGTATCCAAGCAGGGCATAACAAAATAAAATGTGCGTGTTTGGGGCGAAATCAAATGTTAAAAGTGAGTGTGTAGTGAATCAGTTGTCAAGTTTTAAAGATTCTCGACTCTATATTTTTATCCGATACTCGCATATAAAATAAACATTATTTTTTAGATGTTATCTTATTTTAAACATTGTTGTTTTCATTTTAAATCCACGATATTTTTGCTTTTTGCCATTACTTATTTTCTTAAATTGACTTTTTCTACATTTTTCATATCTATCCATTCTTAGAATATTGCTGCCACATATAGTTCAGTGCTCCTGCTATTTATCTTGAGCTCTTTGATAAAAAGCAAAGAAGAATCAGCAATATTATTGGTCCTGACCTGGCATCTCGGCTTCAGTCATTTTCCCACCGCCGAGAGGTTGTCTCCCTTTGCCTTTTCTAGAAACACTTTCATGGTAATTGTTCGGATGAGCTCTTCGTTATCGTATTTAGACTCTTTGAATAGTACTAGACTTGCGACGAGGTCTCACCAATTTACAGTTCAGTTGGTTCTTTTCTCGCATCTGGAACTTTCTTCCGGCTCCATGCTTTTTAGCCAACTTTAATCTGCAAACATTTATGTGTAACGTCAATCGCTATCTACTGTTCTTCTGATTACACTTATGTTCTCGCCCCCTAGCAATTGTTCCTGTTTCTTACTCTTGTACACTCAGTAACCTCTTGTGTATCAGTGGCTTTACTGCTTTGCTTGGGGTGAACTTAATGAAAAAAAAAAATAAATAAAGCATGTAATTGTATTAAAAACTAATGTTACGAAAAAAAAAACAGAAGGAAAACAAAATTTTCTGATTTATTTTTAAACTTAATGACCATAATGATTTTAGACAAATGATAAAGTTCAGCTCGATAGCACATTCGTAAAGTGAAGCCAAGAAGACAAAATTCGTCTTCTATTTAGCTCTCAGTTTCAATAAAAAGTGGTGGTAGCTATCTCCCGGTTCACACTCCTCCCCAATCTTTTCAACAGGAGTAGAAGTTTATCCCTTGTTTCCTGTTTAGGATTGGGTTTTCCGTGCCTTTTAAAGTCTTCTCATTCTCTTTCACTCACAGTAGCCTCTTGAGTCTTAGTCGCATTATCGCCTTGCTTGGAGAGAACTGATTAAAAAAAGAATCAAAAGACCCCTCAGCACCCCCTCATAGCCCTTAGATGAAATAGACTACTAATAGCCAACAAGACCAACTCTGCTATTTACTAAATATTACTTAATTTTGGTACAAGGTTATATATATATATATATATATATATATATATATATATATATATATATAAGAGAGAGAGAGAGTGAGGATCCAATTCTTATTGGTCCCTGAAATACAAGAACCATTACTCTATTCCTACAACAACCACTGGTTTGATGTCTCACAAGGAGCATTCGGCAAATATTTTCCAGAAATGAATAGAAGCGATGAAAGTGCTTATCGTTAAGCTTTTCAGCTGCAGGATGCGACAAGCAGTAAACCCATTTAATGCACGCTGTGTAGGTGTGTTCATTCGGTGAATATCAGAAACATATAAGAGCAAAGACAATGAGTCGGATAATCTTTCACTCAGTATGTGTCGTCAGAGTATTATTAATGACACTACAGATCAGTTTCCTCATATTATACTAAAAAGGAGTGACAGGCATTACCTGATGCCTACAGTAAATACCAGTGCGCTGAAGTCACGATAAAAAAGTTCTAGGACTTTCAATTGTAGTAACAACTAAAATGGATAACACATGTAACTCGAAGAGAAAATAATGACATAATCAATCTGTTAACGTTCCACTCTACTTTGGATAAAAGTGGAAGAAGTAATACTGGAAAGAGCGATAACAATTAATGGGTTTGATAAACCTATTTTCCGGAAAAAAATGATTTAATACAAAGGTTTTATGAATTTCAATCGAGAGTAGCACCGGTTGCTCGGTCAATGAATGCCGATTGTTTCATATATTCTCATCCACTGAATCTCAACTTCGATTGTCTTTCATCACTTCATGTCTTCAGATTAAGGTTCCCCCCCCAAATAAAAGCCAAACACTCATGTAGCTTTGCTCTTTCACTGGAGGCAATCATGATAATCCTAAACTACAAATAACAACAATTATTGAGAAAATACTTATGCTACCATGCTAAGCTTAAGACAACTTCAGAGTTCTGGAGAATTTCCGAAAGAAATAGTAAACATAGTTCATTGTGTTTTATTTGTTATCAAAAAAAGTTTGCAGAAATTTTCTAACCAAGATCTTAGTTCTCAAAATGCATTATTTCAGTTTTTGAAAAAGTATATAATTATATTTCCAAACATAATTTTTATGAATTATTGTTCGTATCCCCAGGCAAACAAAGAACCAACACTAAAGATTTTGAAATTGTCTTAGAACTTTAGCGTAGTAACATATATTCCGTAAAGCAAAGACAAATGCGTTCGAAAATTTCTTAACTTATGATAAAAACAGTGGATTGAAATTTCCGAAATATCAAAATTATTGTTTCTCTTAGTTTTATTATTAAATAAATGTTTCCTAAAATATTTTTGACTTTATTGATGATTATTTTTTAAAAGTTGAAATTTTCTGATTAACATTCACAGCTACATCTTCTCTCCTTTCTAGTCAGGCAGACATAATAATTTATTACTATTATTAGTTGTTGAGTAGCTAAGGATTTGATATTACTAACAAGTCCATTGTTAAAGATTTTCTCAATAATTGTAGCTTAGTAAAATTTTAGGTCTAACATACACACCTCCAGTCAGATATTTTAGGATAGCCTTGATCCACATTTCGTTGTATGTTGACAACGTACGTTGATTCTTCTGTTACAAGTAACCCTGGGAGAGGTGGGGACTGTAAAGCTTTTAATAACAGTATGGCTCAGCACTATGGTTTCAACAAGGTTGGAATATAGTTATCACTCCAATATTTTTATTTTTTTATCGGTGCAACAACACGTAACAATTTTACGGGTGAGCTGTGGAAAACGGTAAAATCAGAATTAAGAATATTTAACTTGGAATAGTGTCCCTCGCGAAAACTAAACATACAAGTGTAAATGATATCTGTTCCTACTGCCTTGAAAAACACACACTAAGCTGCTGGTGGCAGCAGGCCACGTGCACAGAAGAGAACTGCAACGTGTTTTCACTTCCAGGTGGAATTCTGAAGAGTCTTGATTTTACTCTATTATTATTTTTCATCTCATATCAGCTGTTGTTCTTACAACCAGCTTTTTTTCCCTTTTACTCTCTCCATACAAACCAGTAAACAGGTATGAATTGGTTTTCATCAAAAGACAATGCATATGCACAAACTGGGTTTTCTACGTTCTCCCATTTTGTGTGCGAATAATTCTAGCTCATGTATAAAATAATTAATCTCTGAACAAACCAAGACAATTTACAAAGCAGTATTCGGAACCACACTTGTTATTTTAAGAGTAATTCGGTTTTGTACACAAATTTGTGTTAGTAGAAAAAGCCAAGGAAAATGAGAATTTTCTTAACACTAATTCACCAGCTACGAAGAAACCCACTTGAGTATTTGCCAAACTGCAAGGTTATACATTAGATTTGATGTTCAGCCAACCATTTTCGTGATAGTTTATGACGTCGAGGGGGTTCATTGCTTCAAAGAGTTTTATTTACGCAAGTTTTTATAAAGTTCAGGATATACGATACAAACGACTTGTTTAATGCTGAATGATCGCATCGTGTCAACGTAATATATCTGAGAAATAAAAATCTATTACTCAAAATACTTATTTGACTATCTACGAAACAATTACGTAATTTTCCATCTTTTCAGCAAATGAGATTCACGATGCATAAGTTTAACTAATAATACAAAGAATTCAAC
Organism: Acanthosepion esculentum; assembly: GCA_964036315.1. Taxonomy (NCBI): domain Eukaryota; kingdom Metazoa; phylum Mollusca; class Cephalopoda; order Sepiida; family Sepiidae; genus Acanthosepion; species Acanthosepion esculentum. The sequence continues at coordinate 92,751,399 of OZ038495.1, read as the reverse complement.
AGAGAGAAAGAAACAGACTTCATCTTAACTCTACAAATCAAATTCGAAGAAAGTTTTCTATGCAGACAAGCTAGAATTAATCATTTCTTTTCAAATTTAATTTTGTCTAACGTTCAATTCCAAACGATTAAACTGTTCTTAAGGACTAATCTGGAAAGCTATTGCACTAGAGCGAGTGTTTCATTTGTAGAATAAAGATATATTATCGAATATTCAATGATAGACACTTCATGGGGAAGCATAATAAAAGTGGATAAAAGTGTTAATGATAAATATAACTGGGGGCGTAATCTGAGATTCTTTTGAAAGTAGTTCAAAATATTTAAAAAGGTTGAATAGCAGGGCCACCTATTGTTTCCTAATGAAAACAGACACTAACATAATATCGATAATGATTTATGTAGTTTCCAGTGAAAATATAGATTTGCCACTGTGTATGAAAATGAAAGGCATTGTTCTGAAGGACAAAAAGAAGACAATATAGCGTTGTCATTGTTAGGAGTTAAACATTCTTTAAATTCAAAGAAAGAAAGAAAGAGAGAGAGAGAGAGAGAAAATATATAAATATAAAAGAATCAGGTAAAAATGATTTCTTAAAGATATTGATGATAAAATGGATTTTCCCAAAGCAAGTGTAATTTATTCTTTTAATGACTATATTTCTTTTTTTAAATTGCTATCGGTGTAAACTTAAAAAAACCGCCCCCAATTTGAAAACAGATTGACCTAATTAAAATTAATTAGACCGTTTTTTAATTGTGGAACCAATTAAAAACGTAATAAACTGTACAAAAAGTATACAAAAGGCCCGTCGCCGGGATGTTTTTGAGTAGGGGGACTGCGATTAAAAATTTGCATATTAAAATTAGTTCATATCATTTTCACTTTGGCAAATAATTTGCTTTTTTGGCAGGCGTCAGTTTGGCAACTGGCCTGGATATGTACATTTAAAAACTGATTACATTTCAAATACGATTTGGATTTTAATCTTCGATTTTAAGCTTCAGCTTCAAACAATCGACCACAAACGCCATAATAAAAAAGTGGATGTTAAAAGTGAAGGCGTTTAAATCAAATGTTAAACTTTAAAGAATTCAGATTCTATAATTTTTAACTCGTTCTCTCATCCAAATGAATTTTTTTTTGTGCAAAATCTATTAGCTTAATCTCTGTCTGAATTTCTGCGATGAGCAGTTATCATTATTTACACGATTTACATTCGGACTATTTTCCTCATTGTTTTTGTTATCACAGCGTTTCAGCCGTTGTACTCTCCGGCCTTCCTCAGGTGTATATATCAATCTGAGTAAAAGTTTACTTCAGAATTCCCTATATGTTACACAGATAAATATACACCTGATGACGGTCAGAGAGCACAACGGCCGAAATGTTGTGATAACAACGGCAAAGATAAGGACTAAAGAAGAAACATTTTCGGACTGATCTCTTTTCTGGTAACCCCTATTTCAGCATAAAAACAGAGGACCAGAATGCCATTCCACCAGTTGAAGTTGTGTCCCATCACCACTCAAAAGAGAGCAGTGCGCTGATTGTCCTGGGGTCAAGGTTGACACCAGCAAGTTTTGCAGCGCTGTTATCGGGGGTATCGCCGCAGCTTTGACACTGAGAGTCAAGTCTAAGGGTCGACTACCTGAAGTTAGATTCAACCTCGGATTTCAACGGATTATATATATATATATATATATATATATATATATATATATATATATATGAGAAAGAGAGAGAGAATTGGGAGTTATTTTGCTTAGCTGTGGGTCCTGTGGATTGGCCAATCGGAAGACGAGTAGAACAAAGATTCCCCTTTTTGCTCTCTTTACTCACAGGATGTCGTAGAGACAAGAGGTGTTTCGTTTCTCCCTCGAGGGACTTCTTAATCCCCAGCAGATCAATATATATATATATATATATATATATATATATATATATATATATATAAACTTTATATCTAAACTGGTCATGAAACTCCTTGAAGATGACAATATTTGTGAAAAAATAATCGAACAAAAAGTCATAAAAGAAACAAAAAATTTGAAAACGAAACCAAGAAATTAAAAAATGAAGACAGTTCCTGGTTAAAAGTCATCAAGCATCACCCGAAAACACCCATGGTCCATGTATTACGGAAAATACTTAAACCAAATATCTCGATGAGACCCATTATATCAGGAATAGGTAGCGCCCCACATAAACTAGACGAAATTTTAACCCCACTTTTTGGTACAATTAGCTCCTCGCCTATAAATTCTGGTGATCTTTTAAATGAATAAAAAAGAAAAATAAATAAAAACAGACGATATTCATTATTCACTTGTTATTTAAATGACTTTTTTTCTTACATTATTTGTACTGAACGTCATTGTTTGAAAAAGTTTTCACCGAGCGCCCAACTTGGTTTATTACAATCTGGATTAAGATCAGTAACCATATTAAACCTATTGTCTTCTGACTCACAGCTCAACTGAGAAATTGTTGCCGACCATTACTAAAAACGAAGTCGCTTAAAGAAACATGTTTCATTTCCAGTTTAGTATTACCTCAGTTTATTAAAAGGGATTAGATTTATAAAGATTAAAGGATCATTTCGCTGCAAAATTGGCGACACCTAATGACGTCAATAACAAGAATGGCGGAATTCCGTTACAATCACAAGTTTCGTAACCAATTAGGGTTGGGGGGGGGGGAACACAACGTATATTGCAGACGTAGCAGCAGCGGGTGTGTCTAAAGTTGAGATAGCTAGACGGAGCGCATCCTTTCTTCAGGCTGTTTTGGAACTCAGGAGTGTCCTAGCTACCACCCAAAGCAAGAGAGACCAGCCTGAACATAGACGGAGGAAGATGAATTTATTCTTTTTCCAAGGCCATTAGTCAGAAGACTCCCGAGAGGATACTTCTCTGATCACTACAATCTTAAAGTCTGTCAAATGTTATCTACCCTACCTTATCCTCATAATCTACACATAGTTCCTTCTTTTACATCCACATATTAACCGCGTTCAGTAACCCTCTACTTTGAGTGGCTCTTGGGCATTGTATTAAGTGGATATTTAGTTTAAACAAACCCGAAGTACACTTGATCGGAATATGAAGACGGTGTACAGATTCCATTTTCCGCTCTGATAACCGTTACTTGCACATCCAGATCTACTAGAAATCTACATCTAAATAATGTAACGATGAAAATATATAAGATCTCCGTTTCCGCTTTCATTCTATGCTTTTGTGTATTGTGAACAAGAAATGATGTTAACCACTAAATAGGCTCTTGTCGGAAGCAAACAGAAATGCCTACAAGAGCAAGCGCGAATCGTCATAGGGAAGGAATCTCTAAAAAAAATGGTTTACTTCTTGTGATGATCGCTGATGTCGATTTCGGATAAGTTCTTTGGGAAAAGGTATGAAACCTCGTTTCATAGTTATTTCAGTAAAATATTTGTAAATGATACAGAAAGATCGCAACCGATTTTTAATTGTTTCAATCTTTTTGGCGAACTTCTTTGGAAACACTTCGAATATTTCAAATGGCTTCTGGATCGTCACCACTTTTTATTAGTTTCGTAATTCTCGAACAAGATTTGGGTATTTATATATTTATTTTACTTTTACTTTCAGTCGCTTAAACAAGCTATACCTTAATTTTTATTTACTTTTTTATTTTATTTAACCATTTCACCCCCAAACAAGGCAATAAAGCCACTAAAACGCAAGGATTGCAGGGAGTGAAAGTGAAACTGGAAATGTACAACTATAAAGTTCAGAGAGATGTTATCCTTTTTATATCGATAAAAAAAAGAAAATCGTCATTGCTCACATGTTCGGTCTATGGTATCCTCAGCATCTTTCTGTAGAACCACATTGCTTTAAGTCTCTTCTTTATCTTCGAGGAAATGGTCCATGAAATGTAGAATGACGTGTATCTGTGCTTTATAGATTACGCAAAGGCAGTCGATAAAGTATGCCACAAAGGTCTGTTAGAACTGCTCAGCAACATTGACATATTTGGGAATGACATTAGAATAATCAAGAACCTATACTGGCAGCAAGCCACCTGCATGCGGATAGAAAAGGAGTTCAGTAAATATAGGAAAATAGAAAAAGGTGTCAGGCATGAATGTGTCTTCTCACCGGACTTATTCAACCGATACAGCGAGACATTTCTGAGAGAATTAGATGTCCTACCAGGATTCATTATTGGCGGCCACAATCTTAACAACATAAAGTATGCAGATGACATAACGTTGATAGCGGACACAGAAAGAAAGCTACAAAAACACCTACAGAAAGTAGTGAAGGGGAGCAAGAAGAAAGGACTAAAGATAAACTACAAGAAGACAGAATGCATGGTTATTAGCAAAAGGATTCGGAAATGCAAATTACAAATCGGAGGTACCAAAATCAACCCAGCAAATGCGACACTGAAATCCGAAGATGTATCGGGATAGTCAAAGATGCCTTCCAAAAGCTAAGCTGAGTATTAAACTAAGAAAACACTGAAAGTACTGAACTGTTACGTGGTACATATCCTACTGTATGGCAGTGAATGCTGAGGGAAGGAGCAAAACAACGCATAACATACTTGACGAGTTTGAGAAAATGGATGGTGGGACGGGGTTTAGAAATAACGAAAAGAGAATTTATTTACAGCTGCAAAGGACCGGTAATTGTAGAAAGCCATGAGGGGTCACACACACACACACACACACACACACACACAGACAGAGAGAGAGAGAGAGAGAGAGAGAGAGAGAGAGAGAGAGAGAGAGAGAGAGAGATCAACCCATACATTAAATTTCACATCCGGCCGGATTGGAAATAAAACTTTCGAACTATAAAATCTCATTTTGTTGCACACTTAATGAACAGATTAAATTCATTCTTACGAATCGAGTCATTTATTGCTGCTCATTTAGTGCGTGGCATTTTAAATTACATTGGCAAAAAGAAAACACAAAAACTATCACGCAACAAAGTATAAACTAACAGTTGCAAGATCAATGGTAATCATCAACGGCATTGCAAGACGCACATTTGGACAAAAGTTATAGTCTTGTCCAGTGGGCTCATATTTAGATTAAGGTAAGTTTCTTGCCATACTTTCATAAAGAGAGTAATTACATACTAGGAAAATGAACAGTTTTTCGGGCTTTATGACGAGATTGGCAAAAGCTAGATTAATTTGGGTAAAAAAAAAAATCCTCATCACCGTGCCAGGGTATGACGTCACCCAGCGGAAAACAGAATCTCTCAATATAATGTTACAATAAGTGAATCAGTAAATTACTTGTAAGATATTATCTATGAGATATGAACAAAAATTAAAACCAACAACTCTAATAATATGAAAAGAAATTAAACATCGTACGCTATAGACAGAAACAAAAAGCTTTGGAAAGATGAAGTCAACACTTATTACTCTACCAACAAAAGTCGTGGCGACGCAAATCACAATTGTAAGATGTAACAAAAGAATTGTGGAGGCAAAGTGGATTGCAGCTCGGATTGAGGAACTGGAGTTCAAAGTTCAAATTCCAGTTGAGTTCATTACATTCACTTAACGTGCTAATATTCGGAAAGGTATGAATCCATCTCTTCTCTCCCAAGCTATGGGTAAATAGTAAAACAGACTGGATTCTATAGACTTGCGAGGCAACCGGTCTAGGAAGAAGGACAACTCTGAATTCAAATTAGTCTGGAGAGAGTAGGACTCCGTCAGGCTATCTTGCTCATGACTTCTACTGCAGCTGCAGTACATATGGTGGCCCTACAACTTTAGTTGTTTACGCGACTAGTGATCAGGATCTAAAATACTTCATTTAGTCAAATTGCACGTTTCTCAATCACCCTTGAGCAAGGCCAGCCCCATTTCAGAACATCTTAATTACTTATATTAATTGATTGTTTTCTACGGCTTATCAACCTTTTGCCGATAATTTAAAGCCAGAGAATATTTTTAGATTGGAAGATTTTTTTTGAGATAATAATGATTTCCTGATTAATTAACCCATAGCTAGGAGGAGAAGAGTTAGATTCATAAGTTTTAGAATGGTATTTGCGCGTAAGAATTTGGGTCTGTGTGTCGTGGGTCAATAAATTCTGAATGGCCCACATGATGATTGTCTACTGTGCAAACGGTCATCAGAGTACTGTTCGATGCACCAGGTGACGCTTCTACCACATTATTGAATTATTACGTTCACTATAGTATGTATGTATGTATGTTGCGGCATTCACTCTGGATCGGTTAAGCCGGCTCCTTCCAAGGAATTCACCGCGTCCGGAACGAAGGCCGACCAAGCGGCGAATTCTTGAAACGGAGTAACAAGGGAGTTTTGAACTTCACACGCAGTGCTATCCTAGTGGAGGGAGGAATATGCTCTTACTTGCCGCAGAATTTCCACAGACGCAGAGGCAGGAGTAACCAAGAGGCCGCCGGATGCCGGTACAGACGCCGAATGGTTTTGAATTCAGAGTTGACCTTCTCCTAGACCAGTTGCCATCCAAGGCTATAGAACCCAGTCTGTCCTGCTATTTACCCATAGTTGGTGGGAGAAGAAGAGGATTCACACCTTTCCCAAGGGTGTTAGCACGTAAGTGAATGTAACGGATTCGACTGGGATTCGAACTCGGCTCTACGATTCCTCAATCCGAGCCGTTATCCACCGTGCCTCCTGTTCACTGTTGTGCCATAAGTCTGGTTATAAATACCTTTACCCGTATTCTTGCTACAAATAAACAATTCCCAACGGCTGGTGTTGACATTCCTTGTACCACATCTGCTCTGATTTGTATTGTGAACGCAGTAGGCCAGTTATCGTTGACCTTATAAAGCCCTGAAACCCAATATGAGAACAAAGAAGTAAAATATGCCTGTTCCAAGGACGTTCCTCCAAGTAGCGTTTTTGATTTTTTGGGGTTTTTTTTTTACGATTTGTTTAAAAGTGGGAGAGCGAGGGTTAATCACCGCGCTCGAGGTGTCCGAATAGGAGAATGCTGGGGAAGTTGAATAGATTTTTTTCCTAGTCCCATGTAGGCATGGGACTCCCACTTTGTACCCTACCTGGACGTGCGGACAAGGTGTCAACTTTGACAAGCGTCTGTAATATATGGCCGTCCAGAACCTGGACTACTGGCGTAGGAATGTTCATTTGAGGACTGTTACCAGAGCATCAACACAACTTCGACGCATCACGTCCACTCAAAGGGCCACAATCCGATCCCTAGTAAACGGTTCTAATTGAACAAAATGATTATCTATGTATCTCAATGTTTGTATTGGTTTCTTTCCCTTCTTGCAACCTTATTACAACATACCTTACCGATAAAAGCTCAAACAAGGCACTGATTTGAGCGTTACGAGATGACTAAAGGTTTTGAAAATTCTATCCAAATATCTACCACTGAGCAAGTATAACTGTAGCCAGGTAAAAATTGGAATCATCCTCTTCCTGTTTTCTTTCAGCGTCTATTAAAATATATAAAATTTGAAAGTAAATTCTGAAAGAGTAACATTGCCCCAAATACGCCTGCCCCCGAAAAAACAATTCTTTGACTCATTTTAATTTAGTGAATAGATCGCAAACACTGACACATAATGGACGAATCCATATGGAAAGCAAAATCTAAAAATATATCAGGAATCGATGCGCTACTTTGTATATATGAAAAGATAGAGATACAGCATTTATTTAGAAAAAATAGTTACGTGTTGATCTGTTTATACGATCATTTACATTAAACCAGATAGATTACCTATATATTTAATATTAAGTAAATCGAAACGCATATTCAAGATGCTGCAAATTTTCGTCTAGAATCTAAGGATCCACTTGTAAATTACCGTTAAAAATAATAAAAACAGTAATAATATTTTTATCGAGTTTACCCCAAGGAAGGCAGTAAAGCCATTACGACACAAAGAGAAACATTAATAATGAGCGGAAAGAGAAAAGAGGAATCAGGCGGATATCAGATAGCGATTGACATTGCAATTAAATTTTTGAAGTTAAAAGTTAACTGGAAAGGATGGAGCCAGAAGGGAGGTTCCACAAGTGAGAAGTGCGAAGAAATAAACTGTTAGCATAGAATTTACGCTTATACCTAGTCAGTTCATCTGTAAATTGATGAGATCTCAACGCCAATCTAGTGCGGGGCTCAAATAGTCTAGTGTCCGTATTATAGCCCACCACATATCGAAAAAAGGTACGAATATTACTCTGAAGTAGACATAAAAAGCCATGTGGTCATTATTCTTTTGGACATTACCATTCATACAGACATCGTACGAATATTACCCTGAAAAAGACACAAAAAGCCATATAGTCATTATTTTTTTAGACATTACCATTCATACAGACATCGTAATTAAAGACTACAAAAAGAGTACGAATATTACTCTGAAACAGACATAGAAAGCCGTGTGGTCACTATTCTTTTGGACATTACCATTCATACAGACATGGTAATTAAAGACTACAATCAAAATAGCTTTCTCATAGATATGACAGTGCCAACAGATAAAAATATAACTGTAAAAGAATATGGGAAATAAATATAAGGATCTTGAAATTACAATAGAAAAATAAGGCGCCTGATTTACCTATAGTAATTGGAATCGTGAGTACGATAAAAAAAAGGTACGGACAAAAGTATTAACAAAATCCCTGGAAGCCCTTGTTTACAAGAAATTAAACAAAGTACTTTGTGGAACGGACCATTTACGGGTAATTATTATCAAAGTAAACAAAATATTGACACTGTAGATGTTATACCTAATAACAGAATGCATATTATTTACAAACTTGCTTTACACTAGATTTCTGGTAATGTGTCGTTCAGGGATTGTACTAAAGAGAAGAAAATAACAATGAAGAATTACACTAAATATCCCGTTTAATACTACAGATTGTCTTGTGAATTGCTTCACTTTAACTTGTTGGTCAATTCTAGAGACTGGCGCACTCCATAAAAGGGAGAAATAGAGGGGAAGCCTCATAGCCTAGTATCGAGAGGGTCGTTTTTTTAGTCTGAAGATAGTTGCAGTCAAGATATTTGGAAACACCCTCAATCGGAGACCGTTTGAAATGGGATACTCGATCTGAAGTTATTTCTAATTGGGCCCCACTTGCAAAATTATGCACGACTTTTTTTTCAAAAGTTGTCGCCATACGGCACACATTTGACTGCGATTAGTTTGTCAGATATTCACTTATCAGTTTGGATGTCATAATGGGTAAATTGAGCGTCGTATTGCAGCCTAGCATCACTTTGTTAGGATGCTGTGTTCTCACTCGCAGTAGAACATGCAGAATTCTGTTTTAAAAAAGGGAAAACCAGAGCAGTGTCACTCGGCCTTTCCTATATTATGGTGTCTATAATAGCGCTTCCAGTGGCGGTCCCAGGTCTAACAAAGACTATTACATTTTAACATGACCCGGAACCATACTGTTTCACTGGGGTAAGGGAAGTCTTGCTCTCTAATCATGTGGCGTGAGTGGCTTACCGTAATAGGAATACTATAAATCAGCGCCAATCAATATATGGGCAAATATAGGGATGTTTCGACGTATGACTAGGCGTATAATGGTAAATACTTAACGTCTGAAGATGGCTTATGAAGGAAAACAGGCGAATAACCCTTGTGGGTATCTTCTAGTTAAAGAGTAAACCCTACACAAATACGGGTTGGCGCTTCTTCACGCCACCTTCTGACGGCTCATTCAGTTAAGTTGATGCTATTCTAATATATGTTTAGATTACGTCAACGTGACCGAAAAGAATATCCAAATGATTGGAAAACCTAGAATTTCCACAGTCATCAGCCATATCCGTACTTCGGCGTGGTTAATGTGGTAGTACTATTGCAAAGTAGTAAGATTAACTGGGGTAGGGACAGCAGATACAAACAATAAGCACAGACTGATGGACTTACGGTACGGCTGCTACTGGTTGCCAGACTTGTACCGAAAGTGACACCGTACAAGTCGTGTATGAAAGATTAAAGAAAACCTGTGCATTTCTTGAAACTCAATGGCAACGCAGTCATCAAAGACCCCGTGTTGATCAGATGGAGAATTGAGTCTGTGCTTCACCGAGAACATTGTCGCTGAGTTAGTTCTTGCCAGCATCCCCTTATCTGTCTGTCATGAATGAGCTGGACCTATCTCCAATACAGGAAGATCTCAGCGTTGCTGTCGACTTACTTAACCATGGCAAGTCACCGAGAAAGGACCTCATATCTGCTGACATCATCACGTATCTAGGAGCCATTTTCACGAACTGCTACCAATGCTGGAAAGAAGGATCTGATGAGAAAATAGTGTAGCGCTGCCGTATAAGAATGAAACTTACAGTTATATATCATTGCTCAGCTTGCAAGCAAGTGGTTCTGAGGATGCCGTAGGCGCTGCTGTGTTGTATCTATCCTGAATCACAATATAGCTTCAAGGCAGAGATCCATCATTAATATTATCTTCCTCTACAGGCAGAGAAATTCGGGAACTGAGACTGCTTTTATACATTGCCTCGCCGAATTAATGCCTTTGACGTAGTTAGTGACTCATTGCGTCTTCTCGGACATCTTCTATGCTGGAAAGATTATTTTGAATCAATTGCTAGGTCTACTACTAGGAGATTTCGTTCACTCTGTTGTGCTAGACGATTTCTCTCTCCAGAATCTCTTACATATCTATAAGTTTACCATTCTTCCAAGCTTTGAATATTGTTGCCACATATGGTCTCGTGCTCCTGACACATATTTAGAGATGTTTGATAAAATCCAAAGAAGAATCTGCAATGTTATTGGTCCTGACATCTCGTCTTCAGTCACTTTCCCACCGCTGTAATGTAGCCACTTTGTGCCTTTTCTATGAATCGTTTCATGGCAATTGTTCTGATGAAGTTTCCGGTATGGTACCTAGACTTTATGAATTTAAGCGCAGTACTAGACTGACAGGGTCTTATCAATTTATAGTTAAATGGGTTAAATGCAACCGTAAGTTCTATGCTAAAACTTTCTTCTATCACATTTCTCGATTGTGGAACTTTCTTCCGGCTTCATACTTTTCGGCCAACTTTGATCTTCAAAAATTTAAAAGCAATATCAATCGTTATCTTTTGTCTTTCTGATTTATCTCTTATTGTTTTCGCTCTTTAATAATGTTTCTCTTTTTCTTGTTCTTTAACACTCAGTAACCCCTTGTGTCTTAGTGGATTTCCTGCCTTGCTTGAAATGATAAAAAAAGAAAAGAATATACTTATTTTCCTTTCTGAGAATGGTGGGCATCCGATCTAACTTTCTATAGCATTGTGGCAGAGAACAATTGGTCACCCTTGAAATAATAATTATAGTAGTATAGAATTTTGTTTATAGATGAGAAAGACAATCTGTGGTGAAGTTTGTGTGATTCGTCAGACTTATTAATATAAAATGTCAAAACAATAGTGTTTATATGAACTATGGAATACCAATTGAGAGGAAGAGACTGTTCATTTAATCGTGAAGAGGGGGAGGTCAGTAATCAGGTTGTAATCTAAGTTTTTGTCGCTACCACCACGTTTATTTAAGCGCGTGTTTGTGCGAAAATAGTAGAGTCGAAGTTTGGAGCTGGGTAAAGTGAAGTGACAAACAGTCGCGGCCGCCGGCTTTCACGCAGGGCGCTGCTGCTGCTGCTACCGCCGCCATAACCTCGTCACCATAACAACAGAGTTGCGGAACGGCCATCACGTAAAGGACTACTACCGCTACCGTCGCCGCCTTCACCGCCACCACTGAACATACCCGCTTGATGCTGCTGTAATAAGAGAGTCGGTCGAGAAAGTCAAGACAGTCGATTGGGAGTCGAGTCAACCGGAGTTTAGTCGAAGTAGCAGTCGATGACAGAGAGAAATAGGCAGTAAGAGTGAAAGCGTCCGCTTGCTGCTGTGATAAGGTTAATGCTTGCCGAGTGAATTAATTTACGTCCACTATTAAGAACAAAAAGGGTGAACCCGAAAGCTACTTCTCTTCTTTCAGAATTATTTGCAATATTTGTTTTTATTCCTGGACTTTATTGCTTATAAACTACTTTCTTGTAACGGAAGCATTATTCTTTTTGTACCAATTTCTTCCTTATATACATCTACATAAATTTTTCTTTGGACTCGAATCGACTTGTTCATATTTGATTTTTTTTCTGCTTGGCCCGATTCTCGCTCCAACGAACTTCCAGGTAGACCAGCTGAATCTTCCGGGATCTACGATTTGTTAATTGCTTTCCAGGATCAAAAATCACAACGTGGCTGGAAAGTGGAATCGAGTCGACATTGTGAACCTGAGACTTTGATTGAACCTGTAATACTGGACCAGGACATAGTATATCGATCTAGTGGGGCCTTGGTTTCTAACAGTATTTTCTCAAACGGCTAGCCAGCTTCTTGGCGTATGCACGCCAAGCATTTGACCTCATCAATTTGGTCATTGGCTATAGCATCAGCGAAGTATCGGCATTGAAGACTACACTCTGAAAGTGGAGGCTTAATTGACAGTCTGCAAAAACCTCTTCCTCGACCCACAACTCAATATGCGGATAGGGAAGCCGCCGGCGTTGCAATTACCAAAATTTCAAGTGTGTGAAAAAAACAAGAAGCTTACTGCAGACAAAAGGAGCTTTATTCTAAACATTATGCTATGCTTTAGCTTTTGTTTCGTCTACAATATAATCCGATGGACTGTCCACTTTATCGACCACTCAGTAACCTTCTTTCCGGTAACGAGAGTTGGACAATCTACATGCGTCAAGTTCATCGACTTAACAGCTTCCACCTGCAGTGTTTGATCCGAATCATGAGAGGACCTTGTGTCGAAAAACAAATAAAAACAACAAAAAAAAACAAATAAAAAAACAACGTCCTGGATCTATCAGTCGTGTGAAGCATGTATCCCACCCTTCTGCAGCGATGACTGCAATTATTTGGCTACGTACATCTTATGTGAGATCGCTCCATTCCAAAAGATACCCAGTAGCTTACCGCTATTGGATAACGTTAAACTTCCGTTTGGTTTATTAAATAAAAATAATAAACATGTTTTTCTATTTTTTACAGGTTTTCTCCACTGGCATCTTCCATCTTTCAGTCAGCTTCATTATTTTGTACTTCCACAATGTTCTATCTTTTTCAGCAAATAACTGAGGCTTTTGAAGTTTTCTAGAGAATTTATAAAGAACATTCAGTAAAGGTTGGAATATATCGTAATCTGGAGACACATCTTTCGAAGACTCAAGATGCAATATCTGTTGAAAACTCAAGTAAAATATAATAATTTTTGCGGGGTCATCAAAACAACATGCAGCCGACAGTTATTCTGATAGAATATCACACCCTTTCTACTAGTTAATTCCAGATGAATACTTTTCATCGATTTGTGACTTCAATTAGTTCAATGCACAGCAGTGCTTGTTCAAATCAATCGTTTGTATTTAAAGAAGAACCTTATGGAAGACAGCCTTTCAATTCCATCATTTTCACCGTGTTATATTCTTTGAATGAAGATCGAATTTTAGTACGATGAGTAGGCACTCATTTTTCTCCCCATCCTCACTCCGATGTTTTCGTTCTAAATGGATGTTACATTCCATTTGAGTTCATTACATTCACTTACATGCTAATAGCCTTAAGATTAGTATGAATCCTTCTCTTCTTCCCCTCAGCTATGGGTAAAATAGCAAGACAGACTAGATCCTAAAGCCTTGGGTAGCAACCGTATTCAAAGCCATCATCTCTAGTGAATTCTCCATGGACCGTACCTTTTTTGCATATGAAACACATTTTTACCTTTTCTCAGATAAAAAAAGTATTAAATATTTATTTTCTTCTATCGTCAATGCTAGAATCAATAAAAGATGCCAGTTTAATAGTAAACCACTTTTGCTCCAATAAAATGAAAAGCGACATTTTCTTTTGCATAATGAAATTAATAAAAACTAGATTCTATTAATGCACCCAATAACAAAAAAAAAAACCAGATTTAAATGTTTCCGTCTTCAATAACAGATTCACATTTCTGTGCACCCATCCGAAGATATACGCATAACTATAGCGGAAGTTACGTATACTTGCCTCTATCTGTTCTAAAAAAAAAAAAAAGAAAAAAAAGAAAAAGGGTTCTGTGTGATACTAGAAATGACATTGTTAGATTAACTTTGGCACACATGGCCAAAAGAGTGAGACAGAAAAAAAAATCAAGGAAAAGCAATAGGGAGAGAGATTATAAGGAGACAAAATTATGAAAAAGAGAAATGACCACGACATTTGACAAATACGCACATGGATGCACAGACACACACCAGAGAAAAAATACTTAGTCAATCGACACACTATCATTGTATTAGGTTGGTGCAAAAATAATGTCGTTTTTTGACATGATCTTGAACGTCAAAAAACGACATTATTTTTACACCAACCTAATACACGCGTATATAGCATTTAATACAGATCTGTTCATTGAGAATTACACAATTTATTTAAAAAAATAAGTAGAAATAAATCCACAATCATTTGACAATGCTTCACAGTCCAGAAACCAGAAGAGGCCAACATCAAATAACAACGAGTATTTTTCTCACGAATCATTAAGAATGAATATGACGGAGGTTTCTTTCTATGAAGGTAGACACACACACACACACAATATATATATATATATATATATATATATATATATATATATATATATATATAGGCGCCAATATGTTTGTACACATAGAATTATATACCCTGACGTGCCAAAAGTCATGGGATAGTAGTATTTGAATGGTAGCGACACTGTGACACCACGAGAATGATCAGAACTATATCAGTTGTGCTATGATATCTGGTAAGTGTGAAAACCGACGAGACTGTTTATGGCAATTCAACGTGAATTATCAGAGTTCGAACAGAGCATGAGACTCGGTGCCAGACGAATAGGACATTCTGTTTCTTAAATTTCTTAGGTATTTGGCATCCATCGACCTACGGTGTGACATGATACCTAAAGACCTGATGGAAATCATTATTGTAGACAGCGCAGTGGCCAATCACGGGAGTTTAATGATCATGACCAGCAACGTCTAGAATTCTCTGAATATGCGACACTGGATAAAATTACATCCCTATTCAATGAAAGAACTGGCAGACGCATATCCAGCAGGCCAGTTTATCGTTCTTTAACTTCCAGGAGAGACAGGACCAGAAATCCCATACAGTTCCTCACTTAGGCTTGTGAAAGCATGAAGGCATGAACCTCAATTGCCAGCAAGGGACCGTGCAATCCGATTGTGGTTCCATAAGTGTGTGCGGTATTCACGTAGCATAGTTTGGGTCCGCTGATTCATTTAAACAAAAAAATTGAACGTGTGAATCCCATTGCACTGTTTCATAACAATTTAGACTCCATGTAACAAAGATGGATTATTTCAGCAAGATAATGCACCATAACATCAAGGACAAGTTGTCCAGAGATGCTCTGAGAAGCTTTCTAGAAAATTTTCGACGAATTGTGCGACTAACCCATTTATCAGACATGAAAAACTGTTTCCATCTATGAGGAAATTCAAAATTCTCCGGTGAAACGGAAAAAGCTGAAATCGATCGTCCGAACAACTTTTGCAACGTGTGTAATCATAGCGTGCATTGAAGAACATTCATTCTGATTATATGTTCATATTACTTACACATTACTGGTAAAAGCTCATCTGCAAAAATTGATTTTATTAATTACATTACTTTAAATTTTGAAACTTTACAAAGAACACATCTTCATAAAATCCACAAACCATTCTTTATTCACATTTTTAAACACTAGACTGCATGCTTTCTAATAAGAACAGTTATTCGAATTGACATTCAGACTAATGTTTTCATTTTTATCGTTATTACAACGCTTCGACCGTTATGCCCTCTAGGTTTCTTCAGGTATCTCTCGATAATTTTCAGGCAATTTCGAACTGAAACCTTTGATCAACTGTGTAGATTGTTCTCGTTACTACGGGATTAAAACGTTGGTTCATGAATTTGGTAGCATAGTAATTGCGAGTTCAATCCCTGGTCCAAGCAGTACAGTCTTGGCGGGAAAAAGTAGAGCGAGCAATAATAAAAAGAACAAGTTGAGATATCCCTAGACATGGACAGCGGAATGAGAACGCTCTACCTCCGTAGATTCAGGTCGAAATTTCCTGAAGGTTAATCGAACCGACAGATATAAATAATGTAAACAACGTGAGTATCGTATTTTCTTTTACTATTATTTCTTTAGAGCCATAGTTGTCATTATTAACATATTCGACGAACTGAGCTATAGCGTATATTATTCTTGGAATGAAAAATCGAAAATAAGACGTAAGAATACGTAAACAACAGATATATAAACAAAAAAATGTGTTTTTCTCTAACGGAGAGGTAATCAGAAAATAAACAAGACCGACATTAAACTTACGAAAAGAATGATTTTTACGGTTTACCTCAAGGGATAAACAAAGTTAGTTTCTTTACTTCTTATGCTTTTCTCGTTACAATATAACGGGTAAGGAATGCTTAAAAGAAGAAGAAAAAAGAAAACGCCACTTACAACATTCGTGTTCCCGCCAGCAATTGGCCGGCTGTTACAGTCCACATGAAATGAAACCAGGAAGTCTGTTCTTTAGTTGTCTTATATTCCTCGGTACCTTTTCTTTCAAGATTTCCATTTTATTTTGCGGGTATCTCAGTAAAGAATTTCCAGTATTTTTTTCCTTGCCTCAAAGATTCACTTGACTTACCAGTAAACCTCTTTGTAGCAAACCAAGTCTTCGAGTGGTCAGCCATTTTAACGGAGACTCAAACTCGGTCCCTGAAAGCGTCCTTTTCCTTGAAGCTTCGACGTGGTCCGCTAACTTCCACTCTTATATTACAACACATTGTCTTCGAGACGATATCATCGTAAGATTTTCAGCTTCCAACTGGAGGACCTTTTGATTTTCTTTTGTTGTCTGATAATTACTGCGACGTAACTTTTCAGCTTCTGTTCATTTGTTTTTGTTATGTTTTTGCCGACTCATTTTCTTTTTTTTTTCGAGGACTCTCTAGTGCTACCTTCTAAATCCCAAATACAACCAGATCTCATTGAAATGGTATGGCGCCTTTACCAGCGGCCGCTATAACAAATTTTAACCTTCATTATTGTTGTCATAACTACTGCATTTATACTAAAGATTTTTATAACAACTCACTTGTCAAATCTATAAAATCTATCAATTTATTTTATTGTTTTAGGCTTCCTTATTGTTTATGGTACAGTGGATTGCGGCTCGGATTGAGGAATCGGAGAGTCGAGTTCGAATCCCAATCGTGTTCATTACATTCACTTACGTGCTAATATCCTTGGGAAATGTAAGAATAAATCTTTTCTCCCCCAGCTATGGGTAAATACTAGTCTTGGTTAACAGCCAGTCTAGGAGAAGGAAAATTTTGATTTCAAATCAACCTGGAGAGAGTTGGTCAGGCTATATTGTCCAAGACACACCACTTCTACTGCGGCTGCAGTGCACCTTCGACCCCAATGGATTACGGGACTCATGACCGTTTATACTAAGAAGATTTATAAGCATTTCACATAAAAACTCTTGTTGGTCTTGGTGCGAAATAACTAATAAAAGAAGCGACAATAGTTTTTTTTAAAATATAGAATGATGTTAAATTCAAGATACTTTTTTCTTGTTTCCACTAAGAGTTTCAACCTCAAACCACAAGGAAATTGGAAGTCATGAAAATCCGTTTCAACAAAATGACAAATCGGAAGCACACGTAACATTCTTCTTTTTGGATACGTCGATGTGATGTAATGGCTAGCAAGCCTGTTTCGCTAGATAAATTACAACTTCCACCCTCACTGATTGCTCCATGCTTTTGACCTTGTGCTACATGTAAGCCACGCTTAGAAAATCCGTAAACCATACCCTTCATCATTTCGATGTTGACTTGTTACGGAGATACGCAGAAAAGGGAGCAAATAAATATTTGAACGCCCCAATCCATAATTATTTGCTGTTCTATCCATTGCCATTCATGAAAGATAGATTGCTAATAGACAAATGTTGATTAATTGTTATAGTTACTACTGTTTCCGTTAATTCGTTGTCGTTAAGATAATTATTTTAACGACAACGAATTGCGAATTCATCCAAGAACATTTGAATTGCGGCCGAAATTGCGGCACCGAATGAAATGATGAGAGGGGCGTAGCATTGCGGTTATTTGCGCGGAAAGTGAAATTGACACACAGAGTTCGAATTCAGGCCGAGTTCGTTGCATTCACTTTCGCACAAATACCCTTGGGGAGGGGTATGGATCCATCTCTTCTTTCCCCAGTTTGGTTTTAAATTGTATGGCTGTTTGGGCTCAGTAGTTTTTGTTGGTATCCAGCCTAAGAGAAGGACAAATCTAAATTCAAGTCCGGTTGAGCCAACTGGGGTTGGTAACTTCACCTCGTAAAAACTTGCTGGCTGCAGAAGCCATAACAGCAACACCTAGATTGGTGAGGTTGTGGCCCTATACTCAACGGGAGTCTTATGATTTTAAGAAGGAGGGGGGGAAAATGATACAGGGATTGATAGAAATTTTAAAAACAAAAGGAATTTTTGGATCACTCAACCAACGCTTTTATCCACTGGGCCATGTGTCATTGACCCAAAGAGTTGTGAGTTCAATCCCAGGCCTCAACAAAAGAAAAAAAAAGTTATCAAAGCGGATTAACTAAAACTGAGATATCAAAAAGTATAGTACGTGGAACTAGAACAATCTATCTTGGTGGACGAAATGCAAGGTTTGGTTCATTCCAACAAATATCACCTGAAGAAGGCCGCGGCGTACAACGGCCGAAATGTCGTGAATGTGACAGTAAATATGAGGCAACAGCCCAAACAATGTAAATAGTTGCAATACCTCATCTCAGAAATATAGACAGATGTTGAGAAATATGCGTTTGTAATAAAATTGTCTTATATATCTTCTTGGAGTGCTTTCGGCGAAAGCATTGAACGGTGTAAGGATAAAATAATTATTTCTTTTTAATAATGTTTCATGGATTACGTTTAAAATAACAGTGAGCTATCAATTCTTTGGTCCTTTCTGATTTACCTTCTTCGTCTCTAATAATTCTGTCAGATATTTAAAGTTGGGTAAGGTCATTCGATAAGTCTGTCACAACAAAATCTGAAAATTTATCACCACCACCTCGTAACGTCTCATAACAGTTATTGGGTAGACTCCCTTACGTTAAGTAACTATTTATAAACTGACCCACCAATTTTAATTTTCTTGCGCATCCTCAAAAACGCACACCGAAATCAGAATCATTATAACCGTAACCCATTTGTGTCTACTAATCAAGAAAGTACAATGAAAATATAATTCAATCTTATTCAATACACTAACGTTTAACAATTTTTCATCGTAGTTTACCAGAGTAGAAGAGATGCAATATTTACTTCATGTATGTTAATCAGATACTCAGGACCGTGATACAGTCTTTTATAAAAATTCTTTTTAAAAAAGTCAACGGGTTCATATTTAAACCCCCTCCCCTAAATAGAATTCTAATAATCACAATGGAATTTCCTGAGCCACAAAAATTTTAACAATTTAAAAAATTACGTCATACAGATTTTGAATAAATATTTTGAAATTGTCTCTTACATAGGCATTCGGACCTAAAAATAAGTTAGGGTGGTAGAAGTTTTTCGCTCAAAGGAAAAAAAAAGTATTACTTCAATTTATTAAATATTTCAAAATCTATATAAATCAAAAGATATATAAGACGGAGTTCATCCCATTTTTGATTAATCAACATTTGGAGGGAAATACTTTTATTTAAATAGTAAATGCTTAGGTTTTATAATTAAAAGAAAGAAAAAACTTGTAATTCCAACGAATGATTTATTTTTTTATGGAAATATTTTTTTTTATGCCTCGACTTGCAAACGTCATCAACTCGGTTTGTTTTCCTTGATTTAAATTCTTAAGCGTTTCGAACTTCTTTGTACTGTTTTACTCAAATTAAGGAGTGACCAAGACTGGCAACTGCTAGCCGAAATATTTCCAATATTTTATTCTTTCTTTTAATTATGCAACTACCAACTGAGACAAGCATCCTAACTTTGCTTGGGTTTTAGTTTAAACGAAAAAGAAAACTTCATTTTTTATACTAAGGTTCACCCAATACAAGGCCAAAGAGCCACTCAAGATGATTATTGTGTGGTATTGTATGAGTGTAAGAAATGGAAAAAAGTGAAGTTCATGGGGATATACAAGGAAGATAAGTGTTAACCCTAGACTTGAAGAGGTCAAGATTGTAGTGATTGGGAAAACATCCTGTCGGGAGTCTGTTCCACAAAGTAACAATTCTCGGGAAGAAGCTGTCCAAATAGAATTTACTGTAGGAAGACGAAGGGAGATGATTAATCCTTGGTCAGTTCCAGTTTTAAAGGCCAGGGGTGGTGGGACTAAGGAATGTAGCATGTCATGAAAATAGCGATAGAGAAGCGAGAGGCTCGTAATATTTTGTCTGTGGGAAAGCGGTTGTGGGGGTGGAAAATGATTTATCACCCCCCACCAAAGACGTGTAGACGGTTTTGAACTCTATCAAGCCAGGCAAGTGAGGATTGAGCAGCTCCAGTCCAGATATGGCAGCGATACTCGATTTTTGGTGCGATCTGGATCTTGTAACGATCCTGTATAGCAGGAGGAGTCAGATACTTACTGGAGCGGTACAACGAACCAAACATTTTCTCAGTATCTTTGTCAATAGATCGGATATACGAGTTCTAATGGAGGTCTTGAGAGAGCTTGAGTACTAATAGATGTTCAAGACAATGGGCCTCCTTGAGAGAACACTTATCCATCGTAGGTGAAAGTTCGGGGTCTGCTCAGCAGTGGTGGAACGTTATCAGACTGGTTTGGGTCGTATTGAATTTCACAAAGCCACTCGGGCTAGGTTGCAGGATAAATAATCTGCTGGATTCTGGTCTTCCAGATTTTTGGAGATTCACCTGTCATTAAGTCTAAAAGAAACTTCAAAGAAATGAAATTTAATGACCTTAAAAATATTAAATAAAATTTAGTGAAACTATAAATACTTCAATTCCTCTTAAAATCACTCTTCATTTGACTCGTCGCGCCATATTGGCTCGCGATCTTCGATAACCGGAATGCCTGTTACTTGTTGCACATCTGGTACGTCAATAAGATCTTCGTTAATGTCGACGTTTTAATTTTAAGAAACGTCCATGCTATTTTAATTTTTAAAAGCGTTAATTAATAGTGTTCAGCCTAATACCCTCCATCCCTAAATTCCCGTAACACTGTATCACGAAAATATCCCTTCACTGTACTTTCTCAATGACCGCTTATGTTGGTGCATTGCAACAGACACAAAGTACGTAGTAGGTACCGAACAAAAGTTACTGTTTTGTATAACTAGACTGAAAACATTTGTACTCCTCACACTGTAGTTCTTCCGCCATTTCTGTTATTATTTTAATTCTTATGAGCCAAATAGAAGCGAGGGGACATTTTATTTTAAAAAGTTTGACACCTCAGATTTATTAATTTTGCACTTTTGAGTCTCTAAATTTTCTTCTTCCACCCGCCCTGTTTATTGCATGCTAAGAAAATTTCTGACCCTCCTCGATTATTAAAACCCAACTTTTTTTAGGCACTATTAGAGTAATCCTGTTGCAGACTACTGCTTGTCTCCATTTTTGCACCCACCTCATCCAGAATGATTAAGGTTCTATGTCAATACACAAACTTAGCAATAGGGCTTATGTCAAAGAGGATTTTATGGTAAAGCAAAAATATTTACGGAAGTATGACAAGGAAACGAAATTAAAAAAAAATTTTTTTTTTATTGAGGAGTACTGGAAGCTTTCCATTTTTTTTATTCAACACTGATATCTGGCCGACTTTACAAGTTGACACTTAGCGAGAGAGAAATAGGTTTGTTTTTACGCTCCCATCATAAAACAGTCAACAACATCAGATGAAACCTGGTTAACTTACAGGAGTATCGAAAATGCGTTGCTTAACCCATGTGATATCGCTTCATTGTCTCCGCAAACAAACCACTTATTTAGGATTTGTTTGGCACATCCATTCAGCACGTATCCGTTTCACCGAATGCCCAAATTTTATTCTGTTTAAAGTAAAAATAATTGCGCCCCAATACTTCAATCTGCTTAAGAGTCTGTTCCCAACTTTTGCAACACACGGACTTCAATTGTCAACCCCATCGACATGTCGGGGAATCTTTCGTGTACAAATTTACTCAATGCCGCTTAAGGCAAATCAGATTTTTTATTAAAAAATCATTTACCAGATATATGTGCGTTCATGGACACGACTCTCGTCTCCAACTGTTTTCAACTGCCCATGTAAAACCTCCACCAACAAAACCGTTCCAATTCTCTAACCGCTCCTGATTATGTCACTTTCAATTTCTTGGCTTTCAATTCTACTCGTTGCCTTCACGGTTACCAACGCTTTTCCTATGTAATGTCGATCCTACAATCCGCCGACGTAGCAACAGAATTGTCTGTTAAGGTATTTGGAGTAGATTTTCAGAATTATTAACAGCCAGTATTGGTAACATTAGTGAAACCTTTTCATTTTTCGAATAAACTTAAAATATATGGTAAATAATACTTCCTAATTAATTCATTTAGAATAAAAATTGTGGATATAGTATGAATTTTAGTCTACTACTAGATTTGTATTTTGGAAAGATATTTAAAAATACCTATAAAACTAGTTATAAGATAATCAGCAAGTTTAAGTATTTCTTGTGTCAAATTGAATCCATGACTGTAAAAGAAAAAAAGGCGGATGGATTTGATCCTACATTAAATATACGTCATTGATGACAAAGCATGTTGATAGTATCCAACAAATGAAATATTATTTCCAGTAAAGGCTGGATTAAGTGTCACAGTTCAATTTTGATACGGGTTTTGTCAAAATTGATGGAAAAGGTGAGAGAAAGTCGCTAAAAGAATGTATGATCTGGAAGTATCAGATCCCGCCACTTCGTACACATACGTGAAAATAATAAACTTATTAACAGAAAAAATTACAAAAACCAGTCAAATTTATTTTGAGTTTTCCAGCTTTTAGACTGCGAGTGTTCCTGATCAAAGATTTCGCTTTTCAATCAAGAAAGTAGAAATCTGATCCTTATTCTAGCATCTTTTTAATTAGATTACCAAACCTTAAAATTCATTAAAAGGTTGCAGTATCTTTGAAAATAAATTTACAGCAAAATTAAATGCACATTTTCTGGAAAATAATTACGTAATTTTTAGCTTTTTATTCAAGCGAAAATACAAACAAACCTGATTCAAAGAATTTGTTTATCGTACCTTGAAAGAAAAAAAAACTATTTTAAAACAGTTTTTTTTATTCTCCATTTTAAACAATGGAAGTCTGAATATTTAATTCTGGTTCTTTTTCTCGATTGCATTTATTTGCCATTTGTATTCCAAAAATGTCTTTTAGATTGTTTTAATTAAATATTATTTTTCTACCGATTTTAAGGCTACTTTGTTTTTGGTATGCATTA
This sequence comes from Acanthosepion esculentum, assembly GCA_964036315.1. Taxonomy (NCBI): domain Eukaryota; kingdom Metazoa; phylum Mollusca; class Cephalopoda; order Sepiida; family Sepiidae; genus Acanthosepion; species Acanthosepion esculentum. Next base: position 92,727,774 of record OZ038495.1, on the reverse strand, counting down.
CTTTAAAGTAAAAGTTAGTAACTGGGATTTAGTTAAATGTGGTTTCTTATTAGATTACTAAATCCTAACCTAAACATTTCTTTTTTTTTCCATAGTACAAAATCTTTCGTGTATATTCAGATATATGCACGTGTGATGCAAATGTTTTGAGTAGCTTTATGTGAGATTTAAGCTGATGCACTGAATTGTGTTGGGTTAAATGTGCGACTCTGGCATTTGACTACAATAACGATAGCGAGTTTCTACATTAACTACAAATGCGTACATATGAAATCTGTTCAAAATACAGATGACCATTGGCGGATCTTGTTTAGATTCCTGATCATTATTAAATATTTGATTTGAATTTCATTAAATATTTTACCATTTAATATTTTAAGAATTATGACAATTTTCCTTAACTCCAGTAGTACTCATCGAAGTCAAAAGTCTTGTCAATTAGGATTGTTTTACAAATTTCACTTTTGGTCAGTATCAGTGTTTCCCTAGAACCTCCAAGATTCCACAAGCGGTCGCTAAGGGTTCGTCGAGAAACAGTGATAAAACGGCTAATGCATTTTTGAGTAAGTTTTGCTTAATTTTATATTCGTAATTTACCATAGACGTACGGCATATTATTAAAAAATCATTGCTTATTATAATACAGGCTTCAACATCGTATATTATTTCAAATTATAATAATCATAGAGAATGTATTTAGTGATGCCTGTATGGCGTCAATGTGAAACCGCCTTCACTGGTTAGTGAACAGGACCTGTACGTGGCGGATTTGTGTGAATATTGAGTGACACACTCGAATACAGGACACATGCACTGTGTCCATATATTATGTTTACCATGTGAATTACGATCAAAAATACCAAAGAGATAAATATTAATAATAGTATATAATCATTTTTATGCAGGAGAACTATTTCAAGGGGAAAAAGGTTTACAAATACCGAACTAAATGAGTAGACATGACGTCTTGTAATCTTACAAATCTTCACTAAGTCTTAATTGGTTTTGAACGCTTTTACGAGTGCATAAATGGACTGAGTATAATGGTTCATCTAATGTCTAGATATCTACATTGGTTAAATTGTTGATTAAATAACATGAAATAATTCAACTTGTAAATATGTTAACACTTTCACAGCTACATTATTATAAAATTGTTTCCTAGCTGCGCTGATCCGTTTAGAGACGAATAGGAACTTACCAGTTATTGAAACTTTATGGGCGCTGCCATTTTGATTTTGATCAGATACTCTACAGTACAGACTAAGTTATAGGATACTCCCAAAATAGTTAATATTTGTTTGTAAACATACAAAGTACTAGTTAGTTTATAACACAACTGCTAGGGATCAACATTTCATGGAATCTTGGATATATATATCGGGTGTGGCGTAAATATTTATGCATTATTTAAACAAATTGTAACTAATTTTTACAAATAGGTATGTTTTAAGTTTTACCTTAGGCTTTCTAACATTTTGTTTTGTTCTTTAAAGTTTAATTAAATATGGCAGCTCAAACAAAACTGAATGAAATTGTGCATTGAAAATGTCAGGTATAAAGAATTCTGTGATGATAAAACAGTTTCAGGTTTGCAGAAAAAAAAAACTGTTTTTAAAGCGTGGAAAAAGTTTAAAGAGGAGCAAACAATCTCACCAAATCCAATTCCAGGAAGAAGCTGTTCCGTACCAGGAAAGTCATTGAAATCATGGAAAAGAGGATGAAGAGAAATACACGAAGAAGCATGACGAAGATAGCGAAAGCGCCGGATAGGTTGCTAAGGAGGACTGTGGAAGAGGATTTAGGGTTAAAAGCATACAGCGTTCAATGGCAAAAGTTGCTCTCAAGTGACTCCAAGCGAAAAGGGTTTGTCAGAAGGAAGAAAATGTTGGAAGAGATCCAGCATGTCACAGACTAAGTCTTCGTTAGGCTGAACGAGAAAGTTTCACTGTGGATGCTTTGTTCAACTATCAAAACGATAGGGTTTCAGCAACTTCATCAGGAAACATTCCCGAAAGTGTCAGAACTCATTTCAAGCAATAGAAACTAACTGGTGTCGTGATTTTGGGATGTTGTTGTTTTTGATGGTTCGAATTGTCCTTGGTGTTCATTAAAAAGAAATGAAAGCTAATAGCAGAGTTTACTAGCAAATATTGTCAGTCATATTTGGAAGTCGTTTTGTCTTCACTCAAGAGGAAGCTCCCGCTCACACGGCCAATTTGACGCAGAACTGGAACAAGGGACATTTTCGTGGTTTTGGCCCCCAAGCCCTGACATTAATCTTATGGACTTTGCTATATGGCCCATATTGTAGAGTGATGTTTCACGTTTTACTCAAGTGTGTCAAACCTGAAAGCTTTTATGACGACGTGGTATAATTTGAGCATAGAAATGGTGAAGTCATGCACTTCAGTTAAGAGATTAAGGGCTATAGCGAAAGCAAAGGGTGGCCATTTTGGGCTGTAAATATATGTAAAATATTGTTGATAGATATAAAAATTAACCTGTAAACTTTCATTAACCAAAACCTAAAACTTTATTTTACGAATTGTAAGATGAGAATATCTGAAATACTTAAATTAAGCTATTACAGCTAGCATTTTCTCTGATGGTAAATTATTTCTCTTCTCCACTTTATAATTTCCTACATTCCTAAACCATGTCATTAAAATACCACTACTCCAAACTTAATATTTTCACATATTCTAGCAGTATTTTCGTAGTATTTAACTCTTAAAAAGCACAACTTAAAAAAGGGATTATATTTCCTTCTGTACACTACAAACCTGAAAAATTACTGCCCTGTCAACAGAGTCTGAAATACACTGTTTGCAACCTCTGCAGAGGGGCAAGATTCCCCTACGCACCAAAAAGAATCACCTTCAACGTGGATGCTTGCAGACCCAAGTATAAACCCATCCAATGATTACAGATGTAGACTCGTGTTTAAGACAGAATTCGAAATTAAATAACCCCACAGTTTTTGATATGTTCTAAAATCCATCATCCTAATTCTGAGAAATTAGATTCTAATTAAAATGAAAGCAGGAACAAAATGCAAAAATAAAAGTTGTTTTTTTTCTCTAAAGAATAAATATTTTTCTATAGCAACACTTCATTTTTTTAAAATTATTCTCTCTCTTGAAATAGAAAATTGATCTTGACATAGCATAATCAATGTATACAGTTCAAATAGTCATTGCAGGATATCGGTTTTTGTATGATTATTATTGAATCAAATTTGACTCGTGGTTGAATTAGTTTTAGATCTTGTCACAAGCCAGAATAATAGAAAAAGAAGAAACCGAAAGTAATCCGATATTTCTTCAATGAAGATTTACATTGTATTTTATATTTCAGAAATGTTTTACCATGAGTTAATATGTTTGCCTCAGGTCAGATCTGAAAGGACATTTATTCCACACACTTAAAAGGTCTTCAGGAAAATTAACATTTTACATTCTTACTCAAATATTTAAAGAAAATTTACCAGTCAAATTGGAAATATTAATGATAATTAAAAATGGGTAGTACAAACATATACCCACTCTGTTTAGTTTCTCCCCGACCGCTGGCCTTTTACCCAACATGGTGATAAGGACAGATTCAGAAGGGAAAACTAACTTATTTTACTTTTTGCCTTAAAAATATTTGGAGAAATTTTCACTGGGTCAATGAAAAGTTTGTTCATTAAAACTAGAAAATAAAGGAAACAAATGTACATATATTTTTTTTTTAATCAAATTTTGGCACTTAGTCAAGAAATTGTGCATAGAAAATCAGGAACAATATTTACAGAAGAGAATGACGAAAGTAATGGTGACTTTCGAAGCGAAGCTTAGATGTGGCACAAGGCCGAAAATATGGGGGCAACCAGTGAGGATCGAACTCACGACTCAGTTGCAATTGTTCCAGCAAGACAATCTTGCTCACTATTATACCACGTTGAAGTGCCTTAAATGGTGAGGAGGAGTGACACGTGACTAAAATCATTTTTGTTTGGTATTAATGGCTCTCAATTAAATGGGATAAAGGTAATAAATATCAAATGAACATGTCGTTAAATATAAAGAGTCCCGTTTTGGACGCTATATTTAAATGTTTATATTATACGTTTATATCAAGGAGTGCTGAAAAATTCTTGGCCCTGCCCACTTTCCGAAATCTAACAAAATAACCAACCGGAACTTAATTTTTTAAAACTCCCATTTTTGGTGTGCACGTAAAAGGCTATACAAATATTTTTTGGTGTGTATGTAAAAGGCTATATAAATAAATATGAACATGATTAATGAACGAGTTTATTTATAGATATAAGTATGCATAAGAAAATATATCAATTTAGGAAATATTCTGTACAAGAATATACATAATTTTACAGAGTTAATATTCAAAGACTTTTTTTTTTTTTACTCAATGGAAGATGAAATATAGTGTTTACAGAATGATACTGAAAATTCCATGGACAGAGCGAAGAAGCAACAAAGAAGACTGAAAGAAAATGGCTACAGAATCAAGAAAAAAACAGCTGAAATTTAGTTCTTATTTTTAATACTGCTATGTTATTGCTCGTCCTATTTCCAACGAGTCCAAGAACACACTGCCCGTCCCAGGGATTGAACTCATAATCACTATGTCATTAAATTTACGAACCAATGCTTCAATCCGTTCTCGGCGATTATTTCGTAGGACAATGTGGACTTGAAGTTGTTGGAAACGGGGCAAGCGATAACCGAGCAGTTTTAAAAGAACCGAGACATGGACAGGGGATCGAGGCCAGTCTACCCCCCCCCCCCCTAGATCAAATAAGGGGTTCAAGTCAGAATTCTCTGTAGGCTGCCAAGAAAGATATACATCTGAGAAAGACCGGAGGGCATAACTGCTGGAATGTTGTGATAGCAACAATAAAGATGAGGACAATAGTCCGAATATAAATACTGTAAATAATTATCGTATCTATATTGGATTATTGAACATTTATTATGGAAAAACTACAAAATCAGAAAAATCTGCATTATTTTTAAAAAAATTCTCTCACTTCATATCTGGGAAAAAGGATGAAATATGTCTACACGATCAGTATTTTAAAAAAAAGCTTCATATCGACTGCCGATGTGTTAACGGCTTTGGCTGAATTCGTCTATTAAGCTTTAGATAAGAATGATGAAGCTTAGGTTGTGACACTAGATATCTCGAAGGTGTTTGGCAGGTTTTGGCAGGCTGACCTTCTCCACATGCTCAAGAGCTACGGTGTTTCTGGATAAATATTTGGCCTAATCCAATCGTTCTTAAATCATGTAATAAAGGTTGTGCAGAACGGACACGCTTCTAGTTTTCACATTAATGCCGAAGTCCCTCAGGGACCTATCATTGGATCTATGTTGTTTCTTATCTTCATCAATGACCTTACCGAGGTCATCAGCTTCCAACTAGGAATTTATGCTGATGTTAACCCTTTATACATGTCCTAATAGCAAGATAAACGGGTTTGACAAAAGGTAAAACTGGCAACAGCTCCCGAAAAGGATCAGTGATTAACTGGGGGAAAGAATGGTTTGTTAATTTTAATGCCTCCAAAACAAAACTGTTTTCATTTAATCATCAGAGAGAACCACCTCTCTCTGCCATCAGAATGGCTGATGCTAACCTCCAGGAGCGCAATTCTCTGCGCCTTCTTGATAATCACGATTTCCAGTGACATGGAGTGATTATATTGAATCAATTGGCTCACTGTACTCTGCCAGACAATTTTTTCTTATCAGAATCCATCTTGCTTATTTATAAATCTACCATTTGTCCGTACTTTGACTACTGCCGCCATATCTGGTCTGGTGCTCCTACTATTTATCACGAGATTCTTGAGAAAATTCAAAGAAGGGTCTATAATGTAATTGATCATGACCCGGATTCAGTCACGTTCTCACCGACATGACGTGGCTGCCCTGCGACTTTTCTGTAAATATTTATGCAATTGTTCTAATGAGCTTTCCCTCTTAGTGCCTCGACTGCACTAATTTAAGTTTGCTACTAGATTGGCAATTAGGTATCACCATTTTACTGTTAAACTAGCTTGATGAACGTATATGTTATATTCTAATAGTTTTTCTTGCATGCGGAAAACCCTTCAGATTTCTTGCTTCCCTGTCACCTATGATCTTCAAATATTTAAACAATACCAATGTTTAAACAGTACCAATCGCTAAATTCTCTCCTCCTGAACCATGTACTTTTATTCAACTTTGACCTCACCCATTTCACTCCCAGTACCGCTTGCGTTTTAGTTGCATTATCGCCTTTCTTGGGATGAAATGATTAAAATAACTGGGGGTATTTTTGTATTTATTCAATGTTTATTAAGTTTGTTTAGTTGTGGTTAGACGTACATCCGCAATTTGTTTAATTTAATCCATTATTTTATTTTTTAGTTTCGGGAGGGGACATTGTAATCTTATTTTTGAAGCATTGGCATTGTTTAATGTTACATAATCTGCGGTGTATGTGTGTGTGTATATATATATATATACACACACATATATATATATATATATTAGGTCATCCCATAAGTTCTGTCCGAATTTTAACTTTGTTAAAATGAACGAAATTTAAAGAGTATTTTATAATGTCTAATGGAGCTGAACATTACTTTTATGTTTAGATACATTTAAACTAATCAAATTTTATTTTAGAGAACAATAAAATTAATTTTTGTTTGATTAAAACCCTGCTAACATGGAAGTACCCAACAATCATTTGAGGCACATAATGCTTTATGAGTTCAAGAAAGGAAACTCAGCAGACGAAGCGGCTAGAAACATTCACTCAGTTTATGGAGAGGAATGTGTGAATGAAAGAACATGCAGAAGATGGTTTGCAAAATTCAGAGGTGAGATTTCACCCTTGAAGATAAAGATCGAACCGGACGTCCAGTTGAGTTTGATGAAAAGCTTCTTGAAGCAGCCCTTGAAGAAAATCCTGCTTTATCAGTTGAGGAATTGGCAGTGGTTCTCAGTTCAAACCATACAACTGTTCATCGTCATCTTCAACAACTTGGAAAAGTTCCTAAACTTGGAAAATGGGTGCCTCATGAATTGTCTGAAAACAACCTCAAATCCCGAGTTGACATCTGCTCTTCTCTCCATTCTCGCCAACTTGTTTCACCTTTTTTGGATAGACTTGTAACTGGTGGCGAAAAATGGATCTTTTATCGAAATGTTAAGCGTCGTAGACAGTCGCTTGGTAAAGGGGAAGGACCCCAGCCGAGAAGGGAACCTCATGAGCAAAAGGTTCTTCTTTCAATCTGGTGGGATTGCCAAGGAATAATCCACTTTGAATTCTTACCACCTAATGCAAAAATTAATGCTCATATATACTGTCAGCAATTAGAGCGTTTGAACCAAGCTTTGAGGGAAACAAAAAAAGACCTGCTGTAGTGAATCGAAAACGGGTGTTTCATCAGGACAATGCGCGACCACACAGCAAGAATCACGTCACAAAAGATTGAAGAACTTGGTTGGGAGAAAATTCCTCATCCACTTTATTCTCCCAACCTTGCTCCTTCAGACTACCATTTGTTTCGTAGCTTACAGAATTATTTGGAAGAAACAGCTTTTGTAACACAGGAAGAGGTTTAAACTGACATTTGTGAGTTCTTCAAATCAAAGCCAAAAGAATTTTACAATAATGGAATTAGTAATTAAATGTAACATTTGCTCACTTGTTTCAAAATTCGGACAGAACATATGGGATGACCTGATAGATAAATAAATATATATATATATATTTGCATTCTTTTGCGATGTGGTTTTAAAAAGGTATTCGTTTTTATTTTAAGTAATGCAGACTTTTGTCACTGAGTACCCATTTTTATATTTGCACATGCTCTATCCATGATATTGAGGACTTTCACCTATAAATATAAGCTACCTGAAAACTATATTTTACCCTCTTTCTCATTCATTATATATATATATATATATATATATATAGACTAGGCTAGGCTATACTTGTATCATCTTAGTTGAACTGAGCAAATACAAAACATTTTCTGATGTTTTCAGCTAATATGGGAATGCCATAAAATATTAAAAAGGAAAAAAAAAATCTAGTTTTGGGCCACAATTGAATATTGAGTATTGTAATTGAAAATTCCTCCCTCGAAAATAATTTTCATTATACCAAGAGAAAGAACATCAAATCATATGGAATGTCAATTATTAGTATAAGGTATTTGTAATGGTGATGAGTGGGAACATATTTAATATACTGAATGAACCCGATTATTACCGTGAACGATAAATTCTTAGAGTTAAATACAGTCACGAGAAATAATGTGAACAAGTGAAAAAGGCAGGGATCCCTTCTTTTTTCTTGGGCTACCGCCTATTTTCTTCATATATTCTCTATATTAAATATATCAGAATATATTTTACTTTTTCATGGTGTTTGGGATTTTTTTTAAATAATTTAAAAAGATAGTTTTCAAATAATCCTTAAAATGCAATTCTATTTTTGCATTAGGTGATGTTTGGCAATTTTTATAGTTTAATTTAACAAGTAAAACATGAAGAGTTTATAGCTCCTGGAATTTAAGCTTGAACTTATTTTTATCCCCGAAAGAATTTTAATGTAGATTTTAACTTTGGTAAGATGAAGGATAATGTCAACGGGAAATCAATTAGAAAAGGTAACCATGTTAATGTATATAAAAGGATGTTCTAAAATGCTTTCTCTATTTTGATAAACACATTTTAGGATACATCTTGGCATGTGACTATATTTGAAATTGACAGAAATAGTAAAAAGTTTCTAACAACCCTAAAAAGAGTGGATTTCTTTCAAGTATTTGGCCTGTAAATGTAAAACCGAAATAGGTTAAAAGAAATTCATTTTTTATCCATTCAAAAGCCTCTAAATGTTCCAATTATTTCGGCATTAACAGGCCAAGAAATACTTTTTAGGGATTTTAGAAGCTTTTTGAATTTTTCATACATTCTTATCAAATGAATATCTACAAATGTATGTATGCCTTCATGTAAGTTCCGAAAATGAATCTATTAAATAGGTAAAATCATTTTGGAACATTTGGGCATTTTTTTTTTGTTTTTCCATTGATATTTTTTTTTTTTTTTTACCCAAACATACCAGTTGAAACTCATGATGAAAGTGCGAACAAGAAGTGCAGGGGAGAGGCAAATTTTCCAGCATTTGGTCTTTTTTCGATCAACACCACCAATTTTTTCATCAAAATATTCTCTTGGCAAAGCTTTCTTGTTAATTCGAGCCATGCGTTTCAAAATTATATCGGCTTCTTCATCTCGGCCTGCACTGATTAACCAACGTGGTGATTCTGGTATAATGCTACAAAAAAAAAAAAAAAAAAAAAGAAAAAACAAAACAACATAATTCAACTGTTTTTATATTATGGATTGAATTTAGAAAACAGATTTATGCATTAAAAGGAAATCAAATACATTGAGATTCCAGTATTTACAAATCTTACAGAGAAATGAAGTGGGTACTTTACTCAGTTAATATTCCACGGTCAGTGTACCAACGTTGGCTTTGTCTAACAAATATTGAGTTCTGAAAAGTCTTCTTACAATAATTGCAATGACTTCATTCTGATATTCAAAACGAAACCGAATCTACAATGGCATTTAAATCTTAAAAATATTTTTTATTTAAGCATTTTGATATTTATGATAAAAGCTGATATATATATATAATTATACACATACTGATTAAAACACGTTTTCCCCTGTTATAATGAGAGGAAAACATTTAAATCTTCGGAGTAAAAAAAATCGTAAGATTTGTTTTTTTTCCTGTAACGAAACTAATTCAAATTGTTTGCATGCTTTTGTGCAGCTGCTACAATACTGCCTTTGAATAGAATCTGCTAAAAAAATGAACTAAAAAATATTCAAATAACTCGTATGTTTGTGAAAATTCAATTTGAACTGAAAAAAACATTATGCTTTGATCTAAATTGATAATAGAGTTCAGACAGTAGAAATGTCACTCAGGGGCATGAGTAAGTTTAATGCCCACAGGTGGATAATATTTATGGAGAGTTTTGCCAATTTTTACTTACAGAAAATAAGAAGCACTAAAGATGAAAGATGGAATAGAGACAATAGTCATAAGGATTCTCCAGTCCTTAATGATGTAAGCAAGTCCACAGAGAACACAGAAACCCATTGAGAAGAAGGCTTGTTCCACAATGCCCACTGCTGTTCGATACTTCAAACCAACCATCTCAGTTGCTTAAAATTGAAAAGAAAAGTAAATATAAATAATCAGTATTAGGGACAAAAGTCAAGGCTACAGACGTCTTACTGCTCCATGGTAAGTTTGTTTTTGGTTTTGCCGGTGAGAAGGGGATAATGGTTTTTGTTTTTAAATTGAAAGAACAGAAACAACTTTTTAGAATAAATCTAACAAAACACTGAAGTGTCCACCAAAAAACTTGTTATCATTTACAACTTACAAATATAAATTTTGTTGTTTATTTTATAACTAATAATTATTTCTTGTAAAAAATATTGTTCTAGAAAACCCAAGGTATTTGACTTTTCGAAACTGGGTGACTTTACAAAGATTTGAAGTTTATATGTGAATGTTTTTTTTTTCTTTTATAAAAATTATAAAAATAAAAATCCTATACTGGATTAGGATAAAATTTTCTATAAATTTATACTTTTTGCTACTAAAGAGGTAAAGTTCTATACCTCAAGTGTAAATTTCAAATCCCACGAAATATTAATATAGTTGCAAAACATGTAGCGATTGTATCATATCACTTTACAATTTAACCACAGAATTCAAATTCCGATTGCATTAAAAGTAATTATTTAATTAAAAATAGATTTAAATAGTTTTATTAACAAAAGAGAAGGATTAGAAGAGATACAATAACATCAGCTTGACAGCACCATTATAAACGGCTTCACATTTCTTAGGCCTGAGATTGTTGTCCAATTGCTAGGACTTCGGAAATAAAACTGACATCTTTATTGTTTTAGTAACTGAGTTCTCCCTTTTTAAAATGTTCGTTAGTGAGAGAATGAGACGTTGAATAAAGGATGGGATTTCTTTCAGTGATCTGACCATAATCTGAGCAGCAAAGCCCCAAGAGAAATCCGATTCAAATTTCTACTGGCACCAATCTGTCATTCTGACATGTTCCATTGCTGTAGATTATTCTGAAATCTGAAGGTGAAACCATGATGTTGAATATATTACATACACACATTCTATACCGGGCCATATTTTAGGTTACCAACATTCACTATGTAATGTGTTACCATTCCTCACCAAACCAGAAGAATATATCAGTTTTCAAGCCTGAAACTAGTACTGTTCATTATTTCAGCAATTAATACTGATATGATTAACGTGTTTACTATTTCTGATTTTGTCAGTAACAATGTTCAAGAACAATGTTACGAACACTTCTGTTGTTGTCGACTGAATTATGTCGTTACGAAATTTGCCTTTATATATATATATATATATATATATATATATACGTATTCAAGACATGAAATGCCGGTCCCTAGCGTTTGTATTATAGACTAGCGCTTTCCAACCCAGCGCAAACATGTTAGCATACAATACGACTCGTTTTGTGTCGCACTTTTATCATAGTTTATGTTGGTGATCTCATTTACTATTGTCTGTATTACAGAGTATATAGAGGGAAGAAACAAGTATAACACAATACAAATGTTGGCTTAATTACAGGCGATGCTTGTCTATATTTTCGTTCCCGCACTCATATGATTACATCAATAAAAGCATACACTACAGGGTATCCGATCGAAATCAAAATGGCGGCGGCCATGGAAAAAAAACTCGCCTCCCTCTGTCATTTATTTCCAGTAAATTGCAATTTCTTGTGTTTCAGTCACAGAACAATAAAACATTACTAACGAGACTTACAAATGACAACTAAACTTTTAAAAAAAGTCATCTTCATGATTCTAAACTTGTTACGGATACATCACGTGGAATCACCTGTTCTCGTACGATCACCGAGGTTAAGCAACGTTGAACCTGGCAAGTACATAGATGGGTGACAGCTTGGGAATACCAAGTGCTGTAAGCTTGGATTTACGGGCCGTGTAATGGATAACGACTCGGAATTATTAATCGGAAAGCTGAATTCCAGTCGAGTTCATTCCAGTTGCACTTACGCGCAAATACCCCTGGGATAGGTACGAATCTATCTCTTCTCTCCCCCCTCCAGCTATGGCTTAACTGGTAAGACTTGTATCACTAACACATTGTAATCTTGAAAAGAAAAAAAAATCTTAAAATTTAAAAATATTTTCTGACTTTAACTAACCTGAAAAGGGTTGATAATCCGTAAAATAATCAATAAGACATCTACCTACCCCCATTTAGAGGCAATAGGAAAGTTTTGTTTGGAGAGGCAGGTCCTTATTGCTAAGCGTTAGCAATAAACTGTCTATATAATTAAAGTCTAAGTGAACACGTATACGCTAGTATTCTATGCCTTACAGAGGAAGCAACTTCCCTAAAGATTCCCATTACTGGAAAAAAAATAATAAATTAGGCCATTTATCTACCGCTTCAGAACGGAATTTGTTTATTTCCATTATTGGGGAAGGTATGAATCCACCTTTCACCCACCAGCTAATCGCTGTCTGGCGTCTTGACTGACGGGATGGTTGATTGACTACGACGACTAACCAACCTTTCCTCTTACTTTTCTCGCTCCCAACATTTTAAAAGAGTTGTTGACAATCTTTTTAATGTGGTTCAGTAGTTAAATGGAAATACACACTTAAGGAATAACTCGAAAGATGGTGCCGACTAATGCTGAGATCTGGAAAAGAAATTAAAAAATAAATACTTTATATTTGAAAAACAACGGTAGGAAAAATAACCAAAAAAAAAAAAAATTCCAGGATCACGTGATGATTAATCATGTCACGGTAGAAGGCTTACTTGTCCCAGTGATCCCAAGAGCGAAGCTGTCTGGGGTTCCAACTCTTGTAGGGGCCACCCATAGCAGTAAGCTCGAAGAAGAAAGACCAGACTGAACGTGACCAACCCCGAAGTCCCCAACAGCGAAATAGGCAAAAGTCGAAACGACCTCAGCTACCAAACCAGTGGAAGAGCGCAGCACCAGTTGGGCTGGTGTAACGAAGGCGGACATTGACAGACCAAACATCCGACAGCCCGATGCAACCAGGTTTGCCAGATCTCGCTTGCCTCAATCCCCTTTGAGACGTGTGGGAGGCGCTTCTGGCCATGTGTGTGAGCTTCTCCGTCGAGTAGAGTTGTCCACCAAAATTAAATTCACGCGAATGGCCTCGTCAAACTTTGATTCACAGTCATCTCCGCTACCAGGGGAGAAAAGAGAATAGAAAGATTGACGATTCCGAGCAAGTGCTACCAACATGCAAATCTGATATTTTTCCGTGTTTTGTTAGCAGATGCTTGTGGAAACCACACCCTTAAATACTATCAGGAAATAGACATTTTATTAAAAATTTTCTTTTAAATATAAAATGTTTAAATTACAGGTTTCAGTGATGTCATTTGTCTAAAAATTATCTTAGTATTTATTGAAAATATAGCTTATAAATACACAGTTACTTCATATTCTATGGTTGTGTAAAATATACTTATTGAAATAAAAATGTTTAATTTTCGAAATGAGGGCAAAGCTGATTCGTTTTACACAGATGTAAAGAAACGGTGGCCTCTTGTAGGAAACGCATTAGATTTTGAAATCTCAATAGCCACGACGCCGGTTTGAAGCTTTAAATTTGGTCGTCAGTTTGACAAAGAAATGTTTAATAACTTCAGAGCTTGCAAAAAATAAAGTTGGAAATTGCGAAATGAATGGCATATACGGCGAAACTGAAGTAGTTTCTTGTCAATCTTTATCAACGTAGCTCTGATAATACAAATTGAGGACTTTACCTCGCCGATCTGTGCCATTGTATAAAAAGAGAAGTTATTTCTTTTTAAAAATCCATCTTTTTCAATCTATAAAATATGAATATTTTAGTCATTGTGGCAGCGAGGACGTGTCGAAAACGTACGACATGTCAGGTGTTAAATTAAGTACTAAAACCAATCTAGGATTTCTTGGAGAAAAAAAAAACATTCAAAAGAAAAATGTAACTGGGTAAACAATATATAAAGAGATTTTTTTTCTACAGTTCTTTTCTCCGACGAATAGCGTGTTACCTTCGACAGACATGGTCGATAGATCAAAGATCGCGGTTTCATTTAAAGAAATACAAGGTAGAGGTGATTTTGCGGTGAGATTATAGATGATAAATTGTAGGCACTGAGCGAGTTTCAGGTGGTATTAAGGTAACAGCTCAGACATACATTTTGAAGGTACACGTGGAATCATGGTTCAATAAGGAGCCATATGCTTTCAGAAATATTTTTATGCACAACAATACTCCTCATTCCAATAATATATGTATATAGAATTGGTTTCAACGACACTTGAAGTATTTGGATTGTTCAACCGATCAGAACCAGATTAAAAACATTAAGGCCAAAAGAGGAAAATATACATTGGTAGATGGCAGTTTACTAGAAAAAAAGGAGCAGTGGAATGCTATTTGTGTATAGTTTGATATTAAGAAATACATCAGCTCACAAAATCGATGGATGAATGATTTCTAAAAACTAGTTTCATAATATACATTTTGACAATGTTCCCTTTAACTTTGTCGCCGTCCCAATGACACTGTAAATCTTTTTTGCAAAATATTTGCAGATTTTGAGCATGTTCTGTAATTTTTAAATAATTCAAAACTTCCTAAATCAGAAAACGCCTCTCTCACAGAAGACGCCTCCCATCAAATCAGTGAATCTGTACCACCTCCAGATTTGTCATGCCAACAACTCCACAGGAAGTCTCACTGCAGAATACAAGTGTTCAATCCCATTGAAAGTGACCGAAGTATCTTAATTGGTTAATGTGAAACATGTGTCTACTGACATCGAGGTGGGCTAAATTTGAGTTTTGTTTTTACTCTTCACCATTTAATAATATATTTTGAATGATTTCAACTGATTTAGGAAGTTTTGATTTATTTAAAAGTTTAGGAAAACAAAATGTTTCTAGGGGTTTTAGTAAACCGGTTAATGTGAAACATAGAAAATTGGATAAATTTAATGAACCTTTAAGTGCATCATCAATTGAATAAAATTCACACGTGTGAAATATTCTACACACAATAATGAAAACATTTCCGTGAATTCATTCATTTCTTCAAAGTGGCAAATAATGTAAAATGCAGCGTGTATGGCGCCATGTCAGTTTAGATATGACGACTGAGAGGACAATAACAATTCGCTCTGTAAAAAGAAAACGTATAAACAAACAATATATACAAGTATATATTTTCCTTGTAAAAAGCGGGCGAACGTTACAAGGCGTTGGAACGGTCTTTTCGTGTGCATGTATTTGGGAGGTTTCAAGCAAACGAGACTTTTTTCGTGGCGATGGCATCTGACCGGTATGAATATAATCAACACTGATGGGAAAGCTGATATGTATATTTAGGCGACAGGTCAACCAAAATGAGATTGAAAATGAAACCTCCATGATAAGCTGTCAAAGAGAGAGGAAAGAAACCCAATCAGAAATTTACTTCTCTCTCTCACTGACTCACTAACACGGTGAAAAGATTGATCTATTTTTCTTTTTAACAGCACTTTTTGCTCAGTTCTGTTTCCTGTTTTGTAATAATCGGGCTTCTAGTTGACAAAGAAGAAGACATTTACTTTTTTTCTTCTATATACTGTGTTAGTCTTGTAAGACTGCAACCATGACGTACAACGCCTGTCGACAGTACTTGTCTGTCTACACAAGCCTTTATTTATAAACAAAACAAAAAAAACAAAAACGCCTCTCTCACAGAAGACGCCTCCCATCAAATCAGTGAATCTGTACCACCTCCAGATTTGTCACGCCAACAACTCCACAGGAATTCTCACTGCAATATACAAGTGTTCAATCCCACTGACAGTGACCGAAGTATCTTAATTGGTTAATGTGAGACATGTGTCTAAGGTGGCTAAATTTGAGTTTTGTTTTTACTCTTCACCATTTAGTAATATATTTTGAATGATTGCAACTGATTTAGGAAGTTCTGATTTTAATTAATAGGAGCCCAATCTTTTGTTCAAACAGATTCAATAGATATTTTATTCAATATGTCCCAGGTAAATATTAAAGTCTTTAGAGTCATTTTCCCCTTTTTAATAAAAGTCATAGATCCATGAATCAATACATGCCGGATTTTTTTTTTTTTTTTTTTAATCATATCACCCCAAGCAAGGCCGGAGGCCACTATCACGCAAGGGGTTAAAGAGGGGGTTGGAGGAAGAGCAGATAGGAGTGGCAAGGGAGGGGATGTGGAGAAAGAGAAAGACAGTGGGTCGATCAAGGCAAGGGGGCCAAAAAAGATCCGGAGCGAGAGCAGATAGGAATGAGAAATGAAAGGATGTGGAGAAGGGAAAGAGACAGAGAGAGAGAAATCCGGGGACCCCTTCCTAGACACGAAACAAGGTTTGGGCCTCTAAACGTGTCCAATAGAGGGGGGAGGAGTGTAGACCGGGCGGTAGGAAAGCCTACCTTAAGTGGGAATTTGTTTTGAGCCCCCAAAGAAAAATGTAGGATTATTTTTAGAAATATGTATAACAATTGATTCTCATTAAAAATAAAGGTGAAAATTATCCACTAAGTCAATATTATTTCTCTTTGAAATCTCGCCATCACCAAGTCAAGCATCTCAAGTTTTCAAAGAAAAGTCGAGTTAAGAACAAATTTCTTATTTTAACTTTTCCACTTTATTTTGACTCAATTTGTCGCTTTCATTTGTATATTTTCTTCAATTTTGTACACCTAATTAAAATTGAACTGATACACTAACTAAATTTCTGATTTAACAGTGTGACTTTTCTCATTTCCTCCTCCCACTAAAAGTTCCCTTTCATGAGAAGATCTAATAAAGCCGAACTATTTAAATAGGGATCTTTTTAAAAGAAATTATTTTTTTGGTTGTTGCCGTGTTTCTTAGGATACTCATTTATATTCACTATTACATTATTGCGGAGTTTGGCTTAGTTTAGTTTACGGCACTTGGGCAAATATTAGGATTCGCAGGAATTATTTTTACTCATTTTTGTAGGAATGAAGAGATATTATAAGTGTGTTATGCTATGAATACGGCATTTTCACATAAAATACTTAAGATATATATAAAAAAATTGTGTTAATCTCTTCTGTAGTGATTGGAATTGCATTAGAAAAATAAATTTAATCGTAAATGAAATAGTAATTTCTTTTAATCAATTATTTCCTCTAAAACTTCGCTGTTACAATTTAAACAACTTATTTTACAATTAAACTTTTTCGGACTAGTATTTTCATCTTCGTTTTCATCGCGGCATTCTAACTTGAAAACCTCACAATACAATAACAATTACGTTTCAAAAATCCCAAAAGAAATCCATTTAACTGCGTGTATAGATTCACCATTTCGTTTCGTGACCCGTTTTGAATATTTTCGTTGGTGGCCAGGATTGACCGAATCAACAGAAAAATTAACAAGTAGTACGAATATATTTATAAAATAAAAACATTCTATAAACCCAATTGTTAATAACTGGATACCTCTATTCTTTCAATTCCAGATATTTTCAAACAGAAATATTTCACAAAAATTATATCACTTCAAGTCAATTCATAATGTTCGATTAATAGTCAAATTTAGTCGTACCAATGTGAAAAGAAAAAAAAATCTTAAATAGAAGCACAATGACGATTTTCCCCCTCAACTCCACAAAATAGTTACGTTTTTGACTAAATGTGACCCTTTCTATGACAATAAGTGGTTCTACTGAAATACCCGAGTAACCATCGTATATGAATCTAGAACAGGCGCGGATTTAATCATAAACTGAAAACCTGAACGTTCTCCTCCTCGTTATTTGGCCCGTACTTTGTTCAACCTCCTGAAACTGCCACTTCTGATGAACTTTTTTTTTTCGCTCTAGTATCTTGACTACATGAATTTAAACGTTTCTATTGGAAACTAGGTCGCACCATTGAATTAGCTAAATGCAACCGCCACTAACAGTTTCTTTTCTCGCACTTTTCACCTGTTTAATTCTATTCCGATTTCTTGCTTCCCTGAAAACTACCATCTTCAAAAATTTAAATGCGACGTCAATCGCCATCTTCTGTCTCATTGAACCCGGTTCCTTTTGTCCTTTCCTCAATTCTCCCCACTAGTCTTCTCATTTTCTTTCACTTCCTGTACCCCCCACTACGCTCTAGTGGCATTGTCGCCTTGCTTGGGGTGAAATTATTAAAAAAAAATACATTGTTGTTATCTTGCTCCATAAATATTATGCATATAACTTTCTGGATATTGCCGTTTTAATAGGATACTATTTCAGTAAACAGCAGTATCAATTCAGTTTACCAAAATATTTATAAATATTGATTTCTCTCGAGTAATTAACACGTAATACTAATCAAACACAATAAATGACGTTAAATAAAAGATTCATAGAATGTAGTTTTTGTTGATAATCTTATATTTATGCTTTTTTTTTAACAATGATGTTTATCCTGTACAAGGCTTTAATTAACGAGTCCTCCCAAAACTACGTAAAACAGAATGCATGGTAGTCGGTAATAAGTAAATCAATAAATAAGGACTCCAAGGTGTACGCTATGTTTTGGGGTCGTTAATTAAAGCAGGTGCATAAATGGATAGTGCAGTAACGACAAAAAATGTCACAATAATCCGAGGGTGCATAAAGGTAGTGAAAGATGTCCTCCAAAGCCTAAGCAAAGTATTAAGAGATAGGAAACTCTTCATAGAAACAAAGAAAAGTGACAAACTGCTATGTAATATTTAACCTGCTATACATATTTTAAATCATTTCCCACTCAAGGCGAAATGTCACCAAGACGCAAAGGGTTACTGGTGGTGGGGTGAGGAGTGAAAGAAAATAAGATGATTTTAGTGAGGAGGAAGGACAATAAACGACCAGGGTTCAGGAAGACATAAGATGGCAATTGGCATTGCATTTAATTTTTGAAGATTGTAGGTACAAGAAACAGGAAGAAAGTTCTACAGGTGAGAAGTGCAAAAAAAACAAAAAAAAACAATTAGAATAAAACATACGGTTGCATCTAGCTAGTTTAACAGTAAAACGGTGAGACCTAGTTGGCAATCTAGTAATACACTTAAATTCAAGCAGTTGACGCACCAAGGAGGAAAGAAATATTTATTCCTGGTAATTTACAGAAAATGTAGCACGAGGCCAAAACCAGAGATGGAGAAGGCTGATCTTCAACTTATCTAAAACTTAACTAGCCACAATCACTGACCCAAACAAACTACAATATTCTTTGCACCAAAACAACACATTCTTACTACAGCCATCATAATCCCTCAAAGCCTCTATGAAGTCCTAACCAGTTCCCCATATGTACAATTTGTCTGCGAGCGGGAGGGGATAAAATGATTTTTAAAAATGAAACCCCAATGCCTATTTACAGTGAATATATTTATATACAAGAAACTAAAAATAACGTTAGTAATAAAACAGCCACAATCCTTAAATGTTGCAGAACATCAATTAACAAGACGAAATTAATGCAAGATTTAAATAATTAAAAAAACAAACACGGCCAAGCACTCATCCAAACGTATCAACAATTACCAGAAACACACTAAAAAAAAAAAAAAAAAAAAAAAAAAAAAAAATAAAATAACACAGAATGCACCCCGCACCCACCAGCAAACCGACATCTGACATCTCTGGTCACCTAACGGAATGGGGGGATACCAAGGAGGAAAGCAATATTTATTCTGTTTAATACACAGAAATGTGGCACAAGGCCGAAGTGGGGATTGAGGAAAGGACGGTCTTCTTCTGTCTTAACTATAACTTAGCTAGCCGCAAACACATACCAAGGAGGAAAGCTCATCAGAACAGATGCCGTGTAAATATTTATTTTTTATTTTTTTTTTTTACTTACCCCCCCCCCCCCCAAACAAAAAAGGGGCCACGTAATAGCGGTGGGAAAGTGAATGACAGTGTGTACTGGACACAGATAAAAAGACTTGAAGCGACAGCTTTAGTTTTACAAATGTTGAGAATACAATGGACATATCATGTGAGCAACGAGTAAGTTTCAAGAAATATAGGAAGTACAAAGGCGCTTATACTTACAATCAGAACTACATCGGGAGATCGGAGGTTTTGAGGAGCATAGAACGACCTCTTAATTCCAGGTTCATCCTGACCTAGGGTGGTAGCACCCGTTAAGTTACCGGCTATGGGCAAATGGTGAACCCCCAAACAATAACAGAACATTATGAAAGTATAAAAAATATATTTCTATATAAAAAAATTACCAACTATTTATAGCAGAATTATCAATAATACATTTTATCTGTAGTTGAAGGCATACGATTACATTCAAAATATATTTAATTGAAGCCATAAAAATTGTGTTCAAAATATTTACATTTCAGCATTATATAACCCATAGAGGTTGATATGCCACTAAATAAAATCAACCAACCAACTTATAATCGGAAAGAGACAAATGAAATCTGAGCCTGGAGAATTTAACACACACAAGACTTATTGAAAATGAGAGCAGTAGTAGAAAATAGTAACTAACATATCGAGTTTGAAAGAATGGCAAAAAGAAAGGACAAGGGGAGGGTAAAGGAACAAATTATTTAGAGTAACAAAAACAGGAATTTGTGACGAGTTATGCTACTCTAAATGACTGATGTTTAAGTGCATGGCGAGAAACATTACTGCAGTAAGATACGCTACTTCTTTCACGAGCTGTAAAATTGCCATGAGCAGAAGGAATAAAAGTGGATGTATCTTGAAAAAAAAAAAAAAATTTTTTTTCTTAGGAAAGTTAGTCGAAATGTTCATAAATATGGACATGTCTGATATAAAGTTCAGATTTTGGCAAATGTCATTACGTTCAGTTTAAGGGAGATTGATTTACTTTTTCACGGTTTATCAACCCATTGCAGGTTATTTAAAGCCAGAAAATAATTTTAGATTATAAAAATTTGTTGGAGATAATGATTTGCTGATACTAGTCTAATTAACCCATATCTAGGGGGGAAGAGGTGGATTCCCACCTTTCCCAAGGGTATTTGCGCGTAAGTGAATATAACAAACCCGATTTGAATTAGAACTCTGCTCTGATTTCTAATTTCGAGCAGTTATCATTACACCACCTGCACATCCAAGAAGTCACCCATCTAGGTACTGACCATGCTCGATATAGCTTAACTTTGGTGCTTCAACGTGATATGGCCGTAAGCCAGTTTACGAGAGAAAAAGGAAGTACAAAATCATTGACAGAGAAGTTGCAATATCATTTCTCTCGTTAATGATCTTGATCTCTCACCAATTCGGTTATCTTGTAGATGAAAAAGGGAGTCGTTTAGAGTAGATTTGACAGGTAGGTATTTTTGAGTTGACTGATCATGGCCAGTTGCGAAAGTTTTCTATTTAAGTTTTTTGGAAACAATTTTTTTTTTAATTTACTTCAATCAACGACGATTGCTAGAAATACTTTTTATACTTACTGATCTGTTTTCTACTACGTCCGCAAATTTATAATATTATTCTAGATTTTATTTTTGGAGTTCCCCCCACCCCTGAAGCCTCCCGTTTTGATGTCGATTCTTTTTTGTGGCTTCTGGTAATCATTTGAAATCACTAAACGCTTTTTACGACACACACACAGACACACACACACACACACAAAAAGAAATAGCCAAGAAGCCTAGACACACATAATGCAGACATTTTTATATGTAAAAAAAATTGAGGAAAATAAAGAATATGAAAAACAATTCTTTTAAATTACTATTACGCAGAGTAGAATAAACAACAAAATGAGAAATAAAGCTAGTTAAACGAGGTCTGTAAGATATGAAGTACTTAGTATACGTAGTTGGGCTTAGATTGGCCGTAAGCCAGAACGATTTTTAAACCAGTTGACGCCACTCAGCCGTGGTCTGAATTGCTTCGTTTCCATGCGTGTTTATGTAAAATGTATGAACTCCTTAGCACCCTCAGACATCAGGTTTTCACAAATTTTCGAAAGAACTTAGATAAAAATTGAAAGATTCTAACTAGTATTTTCTTAATTTAGCATCTCGCGTGCGTTAGTTCAATAAGAAAACGTCTAGGTATTGAGTATGTGTTAGGTCAAACTTATTGTTTAATAAGGAACAATGAATCGGGTAATTAAATGCAGAACGACAGAAGAAAATAGGCTAAATCCCATAAACAGCTAAAGTAAAGTACATTATACAAGGTAGAGTCTAAATGGAGGCACAGTTATTAATGTCATGGCGGAGAGTTTGGAAGTTTTCTGGAAGTATAGACATTTTCCACTTGCATTCGAGTCTTAGCTTTTTTCTAAACCTGAATTTGCTAAAATAGAAAAGGAAAATTAATTAAAAATTTACAAGAGGATAAATTCGAAGGCATTTTATTTGGGGAAAGAATATTTTGCTTCCTTTTTAAATTTATTATTATTCGGAATTTTCTAATAGTTTTGATAAAACATTACTTTATCCAGATATAACCTTTTTTCAAAGTTTGGCTTCATTCGGGTATAAGACCACTTAAATCTCTTGGATCGCGCCTGTTATATTTTCATATGACAGGGTATTTCAGTAGTTTTCAGTACCCCCCCAACTTTTGGTAGGGTATATTGTATAGGGTTTTAGTAAGATATTTATTTCGGTAGCGGTACCCGACAAACAAAGCGCAATTATCAATAACACACGCGTACACGGGGAAAATTGTGTCTTCGTTTAGTAAGAGCTTAAATATTCACAATCACGTAGAAATTAACCAAAATAGACGCGTTCAAACAAAACAAAACTAAAAAAAAGCAGTCAAATTGATTTTAGGGATATTTTAAAGGATTTAAGGATATTAATTTAAAATATTTTTTAAAGAATAAGTATTTAATAAAAAAAATACGCTAATAGGTCAGGGACAATGAAAATAATAATCCAGTGAAAATCTTTTTACTTTGTAATTACTTCAAGAACACATTTAACCACATGTGCCCATAAAGAAATACACAAATAAAAAAATAATTATACTGACACGATGTAGTGTCAAAAAAAAAAAAAAAAAGAAATTATAGTGTCAAAAATAATTATAATTTATTCTAAACCAATGGGAACCGAATCGACTCCATTTTTCTCCTCTCCACACAAACAGACTTCGGACAAGCAGTTCACACGGACAGGTCGTCAACACATGCGTCAATGAAAATTTCGTCTCCTTTTACTTTTGCAGGCCATAATAGTAACATTTACCTCTTAATACCAAACAAAAATTTCAGGTAAGAAAAACCCAGACACGTCTTGTATTTTCTAATTATCTGGGCACTCATTATACACATCTATAAAAACATACGAGAGAAACTGTATACATCATTTATTCTTATTCTGTCGGATTCCGATCCATACTTATGTACATTTGACCCCAAACTCACAAATTACTCAGTATTACTGTCTCTCGTTTCTCTAACACCACATAACTAGTTATGTGGTGTTAGAGAAACTAACACCACATAGATAATAAATAATACTAGTTTTGTTGTCTCCACGTCTTGCCGTTTCTCATTTTCGTATATATATAAATATTAGTGAGTTCATAATTATTTACTCAGAGTTGTAATGAAAAATTTCAGTAGTCAGAAAATAGGTAAAGAGGTAAAAGAGTTAAAAAAAAAAATGGCTACTTAAATTTCGTTCATCTAATCAAGCAATGCTGAGTCAACATGAAGGCAACTTCGAAACATAGTAAGTTTAATTACAATTTTTTTTTTTTTTTTTTTTTTTTTTAGGAGGTCAACTTATACATGTGGAATGATATAAAAAATACACTACCAACTACCTTTGAGTTTCAAATAGACGGTACGGGACGATTGTTCTTTTTCTACGTTGCGCTTCCTTACATCAATCATACCGTTCAGTAAATAGTCAGAGTTTTCCTCGTTACCTTTAATTTAAGTGGCGAGTATAAAATGGCAAAATATTTCATTTGAATATTTAATTAAACAAAAAAGGTATGTTTTGGATGAGGTCTCGGGTGGATTCTTCTCCCAATAGATTATTCCTCTCGGCTCGTCTATTTGAAACTGAAAGTGAATTTGAAAAGTAATCACTTTTCAACTATTATGGCGTAACTAATCTTTCATCACTTCAGTTTACAAAATTATATCCGTTTTCTATCCAGATGACGTCATGTCGTGGCATCAGAACTCAATAGACCATTGCTATTAAGTGGCCGCAAACTTTGGCTTTGTGCCAGACTAAGCTAAAGTAAATATTAATTTTTTTTTCATATTAGTATTGAAGTAAATATAATTTTCATTTTTTGATTCGTAATATAGTGTAAATGCGTGGCTAGTGCAACGAGAAATCGTCAAACCGAGTTCAAGTTCTATCCTAGTCTGCTGCATTCACTTTCACACTAATGCTTTTAAGAAAAAGCATAAAAGTCATTTATTCTCCTCTAGCTATATGGTAAATGCCAGAGTAGATTGCCTAGTCTAAGTGGAAGACAACTGTGGACAAGGTAACGGGAAGTCTTTATCTTTACAGAGAATGCAGTGTAATTTACAGAAAAAAAAAATCAATCTGTGTCGAGCCATGATCACCTACATCTTTAAGGAACATAGCATTAAATATGATATGTTTGTGTGCGTCTAACCTGTCAGTTTTACATAAATCATATCCAAGGCTATCACAGTAAAGTCGCCGCTTTTCCGTATATCATTTATATCTATACAAAAAATATTTAATGCCAAAAAGTTTATATTTTACTAATACCTAACATTAAGAAAAATAACTGCTAACCTCATTGACATATTAAATTCCATTTAAATATGGCGTATTTTACAAGGCGCTGAAACATTACTTGCCCTGATTTTGAAACCGACATATTTAGTCCTTAGAACATCATTGTGAGCCCCTTACACTCGGTAATTAGAACGGAAGAGCCGATTCATTGACAGCCAGTTACAGACCTGATATTCAGCAAAATGAATAACAAAACAAAGCCTCAATATCTAGATGGGCTCAAAGTTCATTCAAGAAACAGCAATTTCTTTTTATTACAAATTAATGTCAACCATTTACATATAGGATCACATATTTCGTTGAATATATTAATGACACTTTTTTCTTTGTATTGGTCGCTCATTGGTCATGTGAAATTTTGTAGCCCAGTTATACTGATAAAAATCTACATGCAATTGCAGCTCGCAGGATATTGTAGGTCACCACTTTTTGTACTAACCTGTTACTAGAGTAGCAACAGCCGCAGTTGACAACTTGAAAACAAACTATTCCTACTTTCTTTAAAGTTTTGATATTAAATCTGGCCGCCTATTAAATAAATCGTTAAATGCAAAAATCTGTACGTTGTCCATATAAGACAACTGAACAATAATTTCAGAATGAAGACGGAATTTGAAGAGATAAATTAAAAGCGAAAAACTCATTTAATACAATGGTTTTCCTGAATACCAGAACGTAGTGATTTGATCAATTTTTACAAAGACAAATATTAAAAAAAAACAAAAACAAAAAAAAACCCATGAAAACTTCATTTTCTTGCATCCTTCAGGAGCAATTTCTTTTGCTCGTCCATTGAAAACTAAAAGAAATTCAAGCCATTTTTTGTATTTGCCGAAGCTACTGATATATTCAGAAGTTTGTTTTGGCCTTTACAATTAAAGAAATAAAAGGGACAAAACGTAATTTCAAAATCAAATTTACCTTTCAGCTGTAGAATGCTATATCAAATGGATATTGCAGGTTTTGCAAGCATATTGATATTTTGTTTACCTAGAATAAATGTGGGTATATAGGATCCGGAACATCCAACCCCAGTGAGGAATCTGAGCAAACAGAAAACGTAATAGTTGGTAGACCATGCCGATGCAACTCCAGCAACTCCTTGCAGACAGATGGAATAAGCCATAACAATTCTTCGTCCAATTCTAAAACGAAATTCAAAGAATTCATAAATATGATTAGGCGGTCGAAATTAGTCATTTCGATTTGATTTAGTCACAGGAATATTAACTGGGAAGTCATTTTTAAAATTTAGATCTTTTTTTAGACATTTCAAAATTTAACATGTTATGGCAACAATTTCTCTTTTTATTGAAAAAAGGAAAAAGTATAATTTAATCTATAATGAGCTAAGAGGTCATTAATTACTAGTTCTAATAAAAACCATGAATATTTTGCCGGGATTGTTTGAATTTCTCATTATCGTCGTTTTCAAATTGATTCTTGTAAAGAAAACACATTTAATAAATAGCTTTTAAAGTACGCAAAGTGATTTTTTGAATAAATGTACTAAAATAATTTACCCGAAAGAATTAAAGAAAAAAAAAGAAAAGAGAGTAAAAACAAAAATATTTATAATAAAAGTGATTAAAATTTAAAAAACTTGAAATTCGCTGACAAAGAAAGTGTTACAACATTGGAAAAGATGATTAAAACCTCAAAAGCTTTTCAACTTGTCAGAATAATTTATGCTATATAAATTTGGCATAGTCATGATACGCCTACGAGAGCGTGGAGAATTTGACACTCACAGGTTGGAAGTGCAAACGGAAAAAACGGAGTAACCTACGTAAGGAGTTTATGTAAATGGACAGGCGACAGTCGTTACCTAGAACTACGAGAGAGAGAGAGGAAGTTATCGAGAGTCATCTTCGCTTACGCCCTGAAGGAAGACGTAACAAAATTGTCAAATTTATATTTGCTGCAACTTAGTGAAAAATCTTGTCTATTGAGTTATCTAGTTTGACAAGATTATATATATATATATATATATATATATGTGTGTGTGTGTGTGTGTGTAATTAGTTTTTCAAAAACTAATAACATTTTTGGTCTTGTATATAAATACTTGTTACAAAATAAAATCCTTGCATTTGCTTGATAAAGTCCCCTAGTAGACTAAACGCGTCGGCTAAGATAGGTTTTCCTTTTGTCTTTATTCATATTGTCGTTTTACAGATATACAAGATCTGAAATTTTACGTACACGTAAGACTTAGGGTAAACACTGACGCCTCTCGGTGGTGACTTCAATGTCCACTTTTATATTTACACATGCTTTATCCCCGATATTGCGCACTATAACCTATGAATATACCATACCCTAATGTGGAAATTCTGTAACATTCAAAATATTTGATTGTGTATACAGTTTTGAGAACACTTGTACACCTATTAACTGTAGAACAAAAGGTATTGATTGAAG
Source organism: Acanthosepion esculentum (assembly GCA_964036315.1). Classification (NCBI taxonomy): domain Eukaryota; kingdom Metazoa; phylum Mollusca; class Cephalopoda; order Sepiida; family Sepiidae; genus Acanthosepion; species Acanthosepion esculentum. The sequence continues at coordinate 92,700,385 of OZ038495.1, read as the reverse complement.
AGATTATTTACTTACAAATCTGAGAGGTTTCCAAGGGACACAACTCCAATCAACACTCCAGTGAAAAATAAGAGCACAGAGTGAGACGTCAGCATACTATCTTCACAGACAAGTTCCATCTGAAAAAAAGAATTACTTTTTTAAAAAATTTATAATATCATTGAGTAGTTGTACGGAAAACAATAAAATCAAAAGATTTATAAGACTTTGATCAGTTTTATATTATGCAGATGGTGACAGTGAAAGAAAAATAGAGACAGATTAATAAGGCCACCAAACTCAGGCACGATGCATTGAGCTTTGCTGAAAAAGTTTAGTGCAATGGTACTAAAGACGTACACCTGTCAAGATAAAAATGTAGAATAAATCACTCAATGTTGAATTTGGTAATCAAGAATCTATTTTATGTCGTGATAAAATCACAGCTATTTAGTTTGCAGCACTTCCAGGCAACTATTAATACATCTGTACCATCGAAAGGTTCCAGATCAACGCATAAGTTTTATTATCTTGACAATATTGCTTGTTAAATAAAACTATAAAAACGGAGACATGAGCTCTTTTTTGGCTTAGGTTTCGGTAAATTACATCATGTTAAAGTTTGAGATATTCCTACAGTAATACTAGATGTAAATTACTTTCTTTAATGAGAAGTTTTCATTTATACGAAGGACTCCTTTAAAGTATTGAATAAAAAGTTCCAGCACACTGACAATTTTTACTTTTTGGAATGGTACATTGGTGCTGACGAGATCAGGTGACTGTGAATAGGGCTACTTGGATGCATCCCGTTATTACGGAGACAAATGTTAATTCCATGACCTGCAAGTACCAGTCGACAAAATTAATAGCAACTGTTTTCTGGGATGGAAAAGGCGTGCCGCTCGTGGGCGTCATATTATATGGTCAAACCTTTAACACAGTCAGATATTGTGAAACATTAGGAGGTGGGGGTAGAGGCAAAAATGTTCGTCAAAAGGTATTCTGGTACAACACCATCTTACACACGACCAACGTTATTATCTGTTTGAAACCCTAAATGTCATGGATCCAGAAAACAGTCTCACTGGTAATGCAGAAATGCAAAGGAGTGGGGTGGGGGATCTCTCCGGCGTCTTGACAATACGTTCTTCGAGGAGAATATTTATGAGTTCGTATAACGATTGGTCAATGGAATTTATTGCGACTAGTTAGAAAATAAGCGTAGTAGTGTTAAATAACAGATTTTTTTTATTTGTATATATATATATATATATATATATATAAAAAAAAATAAAAATAAATAGTAAGTATACTTTACTTTTCGGATCCCCGTTCAGTTACTTTCCCACCGCTGTGACGTAGTTTTCATATGTCTATTTTCATGGTAATTGTCCTGATGAGCTTTCCTCTTTGGTACCTAGACTTTATGAATTTAAGCCATAATATAGCTTCCCTCTGCCCTCTATAAATATTTTCATGCTAATTGTTCTGATGAGCGTTTTTTTTCCCGCGGTGTACGACCGGTGCTTGACGCCAGACATATTTGTGATTTTCTACGAACTGTTTTTTGATTTCAACCTTTGACCTTTGTTTCACGTTAAGTTACTTTTAATTTTCAATTTTCTTCCGTTTAATTTACTGACATTTTTGCCAAAAGTTTGATTTTTTTCTTTCTTTTCCCTCCCCTCATTTTTATTTTACCCCTTGATGTTTCTAATTTAATTTTCATTTATACTTATTTTTGAGTTTTATTTCCTTTTATTTTTTAGTAACTTCCCCACGCCAAATCTTATTTGTCATTGTTTATTTTTGCCCTACGTCAGACTGTTTTTCTTTGTTTACATTTTATTTCTACGTGTTTCATCGTTCTTTGTTGTAAATAACTTAAATATTCTGTGTTCTTTTATTTAAATCTTTTGTGTTTATTGTAACTTTTCGTATTTATTTTTCTATTCGTTAGTTCTTTTTTATTTTAGTTTACGTGTTTCCTTCGTGTTTGGGCTGACTAGAATTTTCTAGTGGCAGCCATATTGTTTTTGTAAACTCGTTTGGCATTTTTCGTTTCGTATTTTCTGTTGTATTATTGTAAAAAAAAAAGATACTTTTTGTTTATTTTCTGTCTTAAATTGTTTTTTTTCCTTCGTGTATTCGCATTTTGTAATTGTTAACTGGTTTTATTTTTAGCGTATTTTGTCCTCTTTTGCGTACGTGTTTCTGTTTAAGTAATTTATTTTTTGCGTGTTTAACTGTTTATCGTTCTGTCTCGTTAAATTTCTTTTTGTTATTGTGATTTATTCGTGTTTATCTTTCGTTTAAATTATACTTTTATTTGTTGTTTTGTGAAGGAAAAAAACTTGTTTTAAAAAATGGGTGCCAAGAAAACGGTGAAAAAAAAAAACTGTTTGGACCTAAAAAAAACCCAAAAAAACCCGCCGGATAAAGATTTTGAAATGGATTCTCAAGAGAGCCAAAAAGTTGGATATAAAAGTATGGTGTCTTATGTTGAAAATTTAGAAGATAAGAGTCCAGAAAAACGTATGGTGGCCTCAAATGGCCAAAATACAGTTACTGTTTCCAGAGTTTCAGACCAGACTATGGTGGCCGAAAGTTGCCAAAATGCTGACAATTAAACCAGCAAACAAGACAACAGTATGGTGGCCGAGAGTAGCCAAGTATCAGCTATGAAGACATCTCAAAATAATGACGGAAACATAGCGGCCGGATAGACGCCCTCATGCTTGAAGGTGGTGCACAAGCGCTCGCGCAAAATTTGTCGCTCCACAAAAGACACTGTAATTAAGGCCTTGACTTCTCTGGGCATCAAAGCTCAGAGTCACGAAAAGGCTTTTTTATGTGGGACGTACTGTTGCCCACGCCTGCCGACTGTGAAAGTGCAACGAGGAGGGAACTTATAACAAAGGACCTGATTCTGCGCACAGAATATGAAGGCAGGCGGAGGACCAACGTGGCAGTATATGAGGTTCCTCCTCAGATTGTCGGGGAGCATTTGGCCGCCTATCTGTGCCAGTTTGGACAGATACTCAGTGCTTCCTCAGATGATATGACCGGGGCTTCGAGTTGATGATCGATCAAAATGCCTTCCACTCCATCCCCAACTGTGTGGATGTAGAGGGCCAGAAGATGCCAATCATTGTAACAGGGCGAAAACCGGCATGCTGGAAGTGTGGACAGATTGGTCACCTGTTTTTTTCCTGCTCAGAGAAGAAGGCCTCTGATGTTCTGGCCGCCGACCAACCAAACACCGCTTTGGTCGAGTCTGCTCCATCCGTCTCGCCTGTAGTGGGCATGTCAGCGACCAGGACCGGTGTGGAAAATCTCCCGGTTGGGTCCAAATGGTGCTTGTAGTAAGAAAGGTACGTATGAATGTGTTGTTTTGGTGTAAGGAATATTGTTCGTACGATTGGGTCAGTGTTTGCAGCTAGTTAAGTTATAGTTAAGACAGAAGAAGACCGTCTTTTCCCCAATCTCCCCTTCGGCCTTGTGCCACATTTCTGTATATTTAACAGAATAAATATCACTTTCCTCTTTGGTATATCGATTTAATGAATTTAAGCGCAGTACGAGATTGGTTGGTAGGTCTCATTTTGCAGTTGAAATGGCTATATGTAACAGTAAGTTCTATGCTAACAGTTTTTTTTCACTTGCACATGGAACGCTCTTCCGGTCTCTTGCTTTCCAGTCAGCTTTGATCTTCAAGAAGTTAAATGCAATGTCAATCGTTAGCCTTTGTCTTAATTCCTGATCTCTCTCTTTCATGTTCTTTTAATCTTTCACACACAGTCACTCTGCGTCCTCGTGATTTTATTGCCTTGTTCGGAGTGAAAGGATTTTTTAAAACAAGGAGAGAAGCAAGTAACCATTTTCATATCACTATCTATAGAAGACTAAGGACCGCCACTAATTCGCGATACCTAAGGTTTAAAATGAAAAAGCTTTCAATTTAGCTTTAATTGAAAGCTAAAGGATTAAATTTACTATTTCCAGTAAGAAAAATACTCTGGTGTATTTCAAACAGAAATTATACTGATTAGGATTCTTTTTTGTAGCTGCTTAGCTCTCCTGTTAGTCGTCTTTTATCTCAATGTAATTCCCTGTATTAGAAAATCTTCCAAAAATAAAATATGCTTTTCTGAAACTTTATTTGAAGAATATTAGGTGATTTAAAGTATAATTAATATGATTTGAAACAAACATTATTTACTTTAAGTTTAAAATAACACAAAAATGCATTTTTAAAACAGTAGCTGTGTTTTAACCGACAGAAGCCATGTTTACGGAGACCTAATCTGTTAAAACAAAGTAAGAAAATGACGTGAGCACCTTTTTATATAATTTTTAAGTACACAATCTTAAAAATATGGGAAACTATTCTCTGTAATCTAATTTTAGGAATATTGACTTTAAATTTACTATAGTCATTGCCCTTATTTTCTGATATTGTCGTGTATGGTCGAACATACTTTCAAACAGGCTCACGTTACATAATATTTTATATACAGAAAAAATCATTTTATTTTAAAAATCTTGGTGGATAATAATTTGTATTAAGTTTTTCAAATTTTTGATTAGTAAATATGGTTTTCAACTTAAAAACAGTATCACCTTACGCAATCAAAATAATGCAGAATTTTAAAATTTATATATAAATTATAATAAATTATTATAGTTAAAAAAAATTCTTGTAAACAGTCATTATTCCCCGAAAAAATTTTTTTTCTTAAGACAATAGTGTCCGTAATAAATCTTATTTATAAAAAGGACAAAAGATTTTCTAATAAAATAATATCAGTTTTATTGTATTTTTATTTTATGATTCGGAACAAACTACGGAATAAGTAGAATGATTCAGGAGAGAGAAAAAAAATCATTTTTGTTATTTCGAGGAAGATTTCGATTACTATGGAACCCGGATGTATTTTACATTGACTGAAATGACTAAACTGAAAAACTAGATTCTGATTCCTTAGTATTCCAAATCAGTTCTTTCGTATCAACTTATAGTTAATGTCAGCTTTTTCTCGAAATGTCCAAGTGACTTCGATTCAAGATCCCCCCCCCCCCAAAAAAAAAACACTACTATGCTAAGTATCAAATAATGAATTCATTTTACAATTATTAACAGCCATTTTGTCTGGTTGATTTTTAAAATGATGATCTATTCAAATAAAAGTTAAAGTCTCAGCCGGAGAGACTAAATGGTGACTTTCTTTTTCTTTTTAATTATTGTTAACCCAATACAAGACCTAAGCGCCACTCAAAGTAAAGGGTTACCGCGTGGAGTTGTAGTAGAAAAAAGGAAGGGGAAGATATCAAAAGATAGCTAATTCAAGACTTTAAGAGAATAAGATTTAATTAGCGAATAAAATGTCAGAGTTCAGGAGGAGACGTTAGGAGTATGGAGTTGAAGTAGACTTTAAGGAATCGGAAACCCAAACTTAAACAGGTAACAAGGGATGAACTTTTACCTTGTCCAAAAGACAGCTATATTTATATGACGTTTACCTGATAAAGTTGATAACAGTTTTCGTTCTTTTGTTTTAGTTGTCAAAGAAAGACTTGCTTTATGGAAGCATTTCGAAAATCCATTTTATTTATCCTCGAAAAATAGTTTTCGAATGAAACTAAACCGAACGAACATATGAAAACTTTAACGATAGGTTCATGTGAGGATTTGATTTTGTACGGCAGTAGTTAAACTAAAGACTTACTCATCTTTTCCACTTTCAAAAACAATATCAAAAGCAGCATAACATCAACAAAATTAGCCTATTTACCAACTTCTTTCTTTAAAGTCCAATGCCTTTTCCAGTGTGAAATGGCAATACACTAATTACAATTGTCTAGTCTATTTAATCTGATAAACAGTAGCGACTAGACAGAGACAGTTAATCTTAGTAATAGGCTTGTTTTTGCGTCTCCTCATTTGAAGATTTTTAGCAAATTATGGAAATGCCGGCCTTTTGCCTGAGGACATTTGCACGATTCCAGGAAGCAATTCATCTTTGACAAATTCGAGCAATGCCCATTTGATAGGTGCCTTCACGTTTAATTGGAAAGGAATTGCATCCAAAGTTTCACGAATCTGAAGACCTTGAACAAGTTTTAAAACAAGCAACATATATACTTAATATAAATAAAAATTGTTGAGCTTTTGAATATTTTATTGACGAGAATTCCAATAATTAATTTATAAGGATTTGGGGAAAATTAAACACATTCGCGATCATACAATTTTAAAAAGTGGGAGTAAAAATAGCAAAAAATAATGTTTTATTATCAGTGGCAGTAAAACTGCTGTCAAGTGAATATTTTGACTGGTCAAAAATTTTAATTCAACAATTTATCCGATCACATATGTTCGAGATTCACATCTTGTCAACGGTCATATGCTTCCAGGAAATAAGATTAGGTTTGATTTTTCAGTTTATGAATCGTTAAATACAAGATCTCTTGAATTGATCTAATCAAGAATCTTATAAGTAACTTGTATGAAAGTGTTAAATTAAGCAAAAGATTACAGAAGTCACAGAAAATCAAGACAACGAGCAACACCAAGGCATAAAGTGTAAGATTGTCTCGTGGTCAAGAAACGTACATCTCTTTGCAATTTCATAAAGATCAAAGGGTGTTGTTGCTGACAGTTCATGCTTAAATTACGATTTGAATGCAATCTATTAAAGAATTGGTTCAACTGGAAATATTATCCTGACTTTGCTATTGTTTGAACGTAAAACATTGACAGTAGTAGAAAATTATAAAATTTCACGAGACGGATTCGGAATACATGTAAACGGCATTTAACACTATCAAAGCTTGAACGCCAATATCAGTTATTCTCTAAGCTTACTTCAGCGGTATTCTTCTACAGATATAAATTTGCTATCAGCTCTGTTTAAGAAATATCTAGTTTCCCATCCTATCGGTCCAATATATGGAATTGATGAGCCAAATGTTTTGAACAATTTATGCAATTGCGTATCGCACAAACTTTTTCACTAATATACGAATGAATTTCATGTGATAGTTCACAAAATCTTGTCTCAGAGTCTACAATAAGGATACGTCTATAAAAAGAAAAAAATATTCAAACACCAAAATAAGTTTCCTTTTCCACCCTAGGAACCAGTCCAATATAAAAATAGACCATTTATAAAAAAATTCTTGAAGCACTACTTTACGTATTTTTATAATTAAAACTCAGAAAAGTAAATGTACTAAAATAGGTTCAACAGTTATCCGTGAAATTAAAAAAAAAAAAAAAATGATTCTCATGGTTATATTGTTTTTTTAAGTTTTATATTGTTTTTTTTTTAATGAAAATCCTACAAAATGTGTATTTTTCCTCTCCTAGATACAGTAAGATAAAGTTTAAATGCATTACATGGTTATATTAATGAGAAGATCATCCACAAATAACTTGGAAACGGATGTACTTTGAAACATTTGTTACAGCTGAAAGGATAAATAGAAACTAAAGAACATTAAATCCGTCAACTAAGTTTTTTTAAATACACTCATGACTTATCAAATAGACGGGTAAATTCATAGACTAAAGAGATTTTTGTTCGTATAATCAGTAAAATTTGTAATACCCCCACTGTGACGCAAGTACCCATATGTAAATATAGGTTAGTACTTACATCTACCTAAACTTACAATGCACTTTTAGCTGGGCGAATGTTAATATGATTGCCTGCGAGATATATCTGTAAGAGTGTACACGTGAAATCGTATGAAGCGATATTAAAAAAGACACAGCAGATTCCAAAGAAGCAGCCGAGACATGCTACATAGACAAAAATAACTGACGACACCCGGGGTAACAGGAAACGGTTTATCAACGTTTATACAACTGGTTAGAAGAACTGTTGCTCTAGAAGAAAGAGAAAAAAGAATCTTGTTTCTTGCAGCCTTTTGCTTTTAGTTGGGGAGGGGGGATAATTAATGTTTTTTTGTTTTTTTTCAATGTAATATTAACTGTTTTAAACCTCACAGATCGTTTTTCTGCAAATAAATTACTTGTTCAGTTTAAAATGGATTGAAAGTAAGTCTAGAACATCGGCCAGAGGCGCGTGCGCCCCCCCCCCCCCCCGCAAAAAAAAAAAAATCAATAAAGAGAATTTTGAACTTTTCAAAAATAAAAAGCTGATGGTATAATGTATGGGAGATTAAATTAACAAAGAAATGGCGAAGTTAATTTCAAAGAAATGTTCCGATGTTTAATACATTTGTGAATATACATATTCAGTAAAAAAAAAAAAAAAAAATGCAAACGTATTTGGTAATTTGGATGCAAATATAAACAAAATACATCTAAATTTATAATTTTGCGCATGCACGTTTGACCTTAATTGTCAGGACGTCGGCGATCATGGCTTCCCACAACATCCTGTTCCTTGTAGCTCTCAAACTCTCTTTGTTATTTCTCCAAAGGCCTGTTCCACCATTTATTTACTGAAGTTCATCAAGTACGGTATGCGTCATTTTCCTCTGTCCCTCTTGCCTTCTATCTGTCCCGTGAGTATCAGATTTTCCAAGCTCTCCTTCCTCATTATGTGCTTCAAAAATCTCAACTGTCCCTTCCTGATGTTGCGTATTAGTTTCTTTTTTGTTTCTATTTTCTCCAAAACTACATCGTTACTCACATGTTCGGTCCGCTGTATCCTTAGCATCCTTCTGTAGAACCACATTTCTGTTGTCTCAAGTCTCCTTGATCTTTGAGGAGATCGTTCAGCACTCACTGCCATACAGGAGGACCGTTACCGGGTTTAATTACCCGCCATGTTCAAATTCCAGCTGTCAAGGATTCTTTTTCTCTCGCCAGAAAAGTTTTAGTCAAAATAAGCATGCTTTAACAAATCTATCTGTAAAAGGCAGGATGTGTGTGTGTGGTTGTGACGAATGCACGGCCGCAATTTTCGACGAATTTGCACCAAAATTTACATGCACAAAGTTAGCGGGAAGGCCAAGACCGACTTTGCATTTCCCAACTCCCATCGATAATGGAAATCATTTTTTCATGCTTCTACGGCAGTTTTCATGTAGTTTGCGGCCATTTTCTACTGGTCAGAGCGAGAGCCTATAGCTGGCTGCCACGAATAGGCAGGAAGATTCTATTGGCCAGCGTGAGAGCCAACAGCTGACTGACATGAATGTTAACTAGCATGCAAAAAAATCGATAGCTGCATGGCACTTTACTCCAATTGGCCCATTCGCTTGCTTAAACTCAACGTTGATTCTGATTCCGCAGAACTGGGTTGGGTGTGAAAGTATTTGTTGTTAACATTCTTTTTTCATTCGGTTTTTCCAGTTACGAGTCCTTTTTTAAAGCTGATCGTTTTGTGTTCATTTTGTTTAGTTCTTTTTTCGTAACAGATTTAATGTTTAGTATAGAGCTTAGAAAAAATTCGCGGTGTGAGATAGGCAAGAAGTAAGGCATGTAGCAACATCAGCACGGCAAAGGGCACTCCTTTAAAGGCAAGGAAGGGCAAAAATATTTTAAGTCAAGTGATAGCGATTGCTGTATAAGTCGTACGATTTTTTTAATCAAGCACGGGCAACGCCGGGCCATGCTGCTAGTCTCAAATATAGGAAAAGGACGATGCCTTAACGTATATCGAAGTGAAATGTGAGATCAGTTCAATGTAAATATCTTTTTATATAATCGTTTCTCCTTTCCTCTCTTTTGTGGCGGCTTTTCGAACCGTTCAAAAATTAAATATTTTTTCATTTATTATAAATAAATTTCGTAGCAAAATGACCGGAAATTCAAAGATTTATGACGACTATTGTTGATTTTATTGAGGCGTTTGCGCTGATCTTTGCACAAAGCATTTTCTAGGACATATTTTGCAAACGGGCAGGAGTTAAATTGATACATTTTAAGAAAGTATACATTCAGATGCCCGACAAATTCAACTATAGCTACTCCCATTACACACAAAGCCTGCTTACCAGCAATTTTGAAATTTGTTTTTCCAAATTTGTTTTTCTTTTTTAAATTTCAACTGGTATTAATGTAAATTCATTCGACTTAGTATTTCTGTGTTAAATTTCATAAATCGGCAAAATTAATTAGTTTTAATTAATTTCATTATAACGTTAATTAAACTACTTTCTCGAGACAAGTATGTAGCGTCATATGTTTTAAGTTTGTTTTGTTTTCAAATGTTTTTGAAAATATTTTTGCGTAAAACTGGCACCATTAATGTCTATTTCAAATAACTTTATAAAAATGAGAAAATTCATGAAAATTCTGTTTTAATTTCATTCAAAATATCCAGTCATATCTTTTTATACAGACAAGAACTTAATACTAAAAATTATATGTATTTGGTCAGGTTCAGTTATCGAAAATGGACATTGAAGCTGGTGTTAGGTTTACGCAAAAATTGTCTTAAAACATTCCCCCTTCCCCGCCAATTAAAAGGGTAACTTCTTTTGAAGCAATGGTCACTGTGCAAGGACCAATAAACAGAATAGATGTTTTGTTTGCTCGGAAGCAAGTTCCAGACGCCAAGCTACAAACTTGTCCATAGAAAGTACAGTGTAACCCGGTTATAAGAGACCCGGATATAAGAGAAACCCAGATATAAGAGATATTTTATCTGGTCCCAAATTAGAGCCTGTGTTAACCTAAACAAAATAGACCAAACCCGGATATAAGAGAAACCCGGATATAAGATACTTCTCCGGTCCCGACAACTCTCTTATATCCGGGTCACACTGTAGTTTCAAATTTAACGGAGCAATACTAGGTTGAATTAATGTACATTAGTACAAGCTGAAATTAATTACAATATTAGTTCAAAACTTTCATATTTAGTTTTATTTGAAATTTCCAAATTAGATTTGGTGCTAGCGTGGAAAAATATAACTAATAAAAAAAAAACGTTACATTTGACCTTGAGTTGTTACTAGCGTTGTGTAATAGCTAAAGATATTTTTTAGAATGTAAAATTTAGACAAGTCTGGTTCGTTAACAATGCATTCTTTCTGTTTACTTGCCCTGTCTACTCGTTCTAGGCTAGCAAAAAAAAATAAAATAAATAAAAATAAATGAAAAGCTTAAGGGTTTAAACTAATACGTTTTAAGAATTAAAAACTAACTACGTGGAAACTAAACACTCCCCCACACTCCTCGGGCTAAAAATGAGTAGATTAGGAAAAAAAAACTCATTGCCCGACATTTTGTGCTCTTGTGTTGAAAAGCAAAATAATGAACAATTGAGGGAGTAATTCAACACAATCTAATTAGTTTTAGTCATTTGCGAAACAAAAGAAAAACTCTTGCTAAAGGCGCTCTTGAAAATGTGAACGACTCAAGAATTAAAAAATAGTAACTTAACATTTGCAGTGTTCAAATCAATGAATGGATATAAAATTTTTAAAAAAAAAGAAAAAAAGTTAATACTTCCGTTGCAATGGATGTACTAGAGGTCTTTATGAAACTTGTCAACGTATATATACATTTTCCAGACATCGTGAAATTCTGGTTACAAGCGTTTGTGTTATCAACTAACTACCGCTTAATTTCGTTTCAAAATCAGCGTAGACATATAGACGCGTACAATGCGATCTGCTTTGTGACGTATTTTTATTGTGTCGCGTACCTCAGTCTGTACTGCAGAGTATCCTATCGAAATTGAAATGTCGGAGCCCACATGAAGCCCCGTCAGCACCTTTTTTACTCATTTCAAGTAAATGACAATTTATTTCCCCCCACCATAAAAAAAACAGGCCAGGCAATAACGATGAAGCGTTGAAAGTATTAGAAATGTGGGTCTGAGTATCTCCTGTCAGAGAAAGTTTAGAGAGACGCAGACGTTCGCATGAAACTGATACAGACAGAAAGCATCTGAAAATGTTGTATATTCAATATTTACTTATTTAAACTATCGGCGTAATCGGTCATAAACGTGATTATTTTATCAGAGGGCAGCATTTATTTTTTATTAGTTAATCGAATATCTGTTATCAACAAAAAAGATTTTGGAATTCAGTAAAATGTTTGTATTTTAAACTTTACTGGCGTTATATTTACTCGGACTTTTAAATGAGCATTTGCCTAAATCGTTGACATTAGCTTCATTCTGAGAATGAGTGCCTTTATAGATGCTGCAACTGACCGAAGGAAAAAAAAAAAGAAGCAGGGTAAACAGATCATAAGTAAAAGTATGAGAGAGTGTAGCCTCTCGCGGGTTTGGTTGTAGAGATTACTGGCGGTTCTGTGTACTAAACAAGAACAAATCCCCAGTCCCTCCTCTCTTTAATCAATTGTCATCTACTGCAGATAAAGCACAATGCTTTGCTCGGAAATTCTCTTCCAATTCCACTCTCGACTAATCAGTAGTATATTTACCTGATTTCCTCTTAGAAGTGATATTCACAATTTCGTTCATAGTTTCTGCTATCGATTGAAACCCACAATGCTTTGCGGATTCGATGGTATCCCTATACCTGCAATTGTCCAAAAATGTGCTTCTGAACTGGCTTCGGTTCTCCAAATTTTACAATAAATGCCTAGCAGCTTTTTGCTTTCCAACTTTTTGGAAATCCTCCTCTGTAACTTCACAAGGTCTTCTTTCAGATAAACAATATGGCTTCCGTTTCTTCAGGTCAACCGCCGGTGTGTTAACGGCTAATCACTGAATTTGTCTATCAAGCTTCAGATAAAAATCGAGAAGCTCGGACGGTGGCTCTAGATATCTCGAAGGGTTTGGCACATGGACATTCTCCACAAGCTCAAGGGCTACGGTGCCTCCGGGCGAATATTTGACTTAATCCAATCATTTCTAACAAATAGTGTAATAAAGGTTGCGTTGAACAGACACACTTCTACACCATTTCACATTAATACAGATGTCTCCCAGATCTCTATCCTTGGACCTACGTTGTTTATCTTCAACAACCTTTCCGATGTTCCCAAGTAGAGTTATTTATGCTGAACACAATTATTTACCCCCTTTTTAATAGCAAGTCCGACAAAGTACAACTGCTAACTATTCTTGAAAAAGACCTCCGATCAATAATTAATTGGGGGGGGGGGGAGAATGGCTTATAAATTTTAACGCGTCAAAAACAAAACTACTTTATTTTTGAACAAGCCGGATGTAACTATGTTCTATTCTAATAGTTTTCTCGCACTCCTCGCCAGTGGAACTCCCGATTACTTGCTTCCCGACCACAGAGAATATTAAAAAAATATTCAACACCAATCACCATCATCTGTTTTCTTGAACCCTGTTCTTTTGGTCTTATTCTTTCACTCCCAGTAAACCCTGGCGTCTTAGAGGCATTATCATTTTGCTTGGTGTGAAATAAAAAATAATGAATTACGCTGAAATTTGGTACACAGAGCTTTTTGATCGCAACATTGTTATAGGCATATTAGAATCTGGTTAACTTGTTAAAAAGAAAATATTTTAAATTTATATCTAACAAATAGTTACCATCTGCCACACAATATCAGTGTTACTTGGCGGTAATTTCAGATTCGAAATGTTTAAGCCACCACCAAATTAAAATGGTGAATTTTAATAGAATCACCGAAATAAAGTTTACCGCTCGTAGTTAATATAGCGTTAATGTGTCCATTTTGAATTTTAAAAATGCCATATCCCTTCAAGTATTCTTAATCTGGGAATTTCTATGACTTTGGAAAGTTAGTGGAATTGTTAGAGAGCCCAGTAAACTCTGATGAGTCTATAACTTTAGAAAAATATAGATTCTTACCTTTCCCAAGAGTATTAGTGCGAATGGGGATGCAATAGAACAGTTCGATAACCGTTAAACTAACTGCACATCACTTAATTTTTTATGTAAATGCATAAATTCTATTATTTTTAATACATAATTCATTTAAAATTTTATCCAATATACACAAATTAAAAACGAATATACCGAACTAATGGCTTTCTAAAGTTGCACTCCTAATTGCAAGCCAATAACGTAAGCGTCATATTGTTGTCCAACTTGGAGGAAAATAAGGTCAGTGAATCTAACTCCGAGATCATATGACACCGTTATTCCCTAACGTTGTGCCATAATCTGGATAGTTATTCTTTTGTCACTCCAAAGCTTGAAACTTGTACAGTGTAACCCGGATATAAGAGAGTTGTTTGGACCGGAGAAGAAGTCTCTTATATCCGTGTTTCTCTTATATCAGGGTTTGGTCTATTTTGTTTTATTAACACAGGCTCTAATTTGGGACCAGAGAAAATCTCTTATATCCGGGTTACACTGTACAATCAAATGTAGACAGTTATACATTTCACGATGCATCAAACCTTTTCAACTTAGGTAGTTGAAAGGTATTTGGGGGAAAAAAAAAAAAAAAATTTGTATCACCAGAAGAATTTTAGGATTAATTCATACGCCGATTTACAAAATTTAAAGAAATCAGCCATTTAAAAGAAGTTAAAGAAACCAAGAAATACCGAACAGTCTTGGTATCTAACATTCATTCTGATTAGGATATTCGACAAAAATTGTCCCTGATCAGCATTCAGTTGATAAACATTTCTATGATCTGAATATTCAGATAAAATTTAAGAAATTATTAAACAAGTAAAACTTTTCGAAACGAACATAAAGCAAAGTCCCATGTTCACAGGCCAAGTGGTCATCGTATTAGGAAATTACTATCAAAGATGGAAACTACTTACTAAATGATCCTGTGTAGTTTCTACTTGAAACGTAGATAACTTACAAAATGGCGGTTTTGATACAATGGCAATATCAGCCTTTTCCTTATAAGGAAACTTTTGACCGAACAGCCAGTGCTATTGTCGGTTGAAATTTATAAAATCTTTCTAGGAAAATAATTTTTAAGGAAAATAGGTTTATCGGGTCAACAGCTACCTCTCTTTCCAGTATTGATGAGAGGAGGAAGTTCATGCCAAACCTTTTGTTTTCAAATAGCGTGGGACGTCAACATCCTGCTTATACAGTGTAACCCGGATATAAGAGACCCGGATTTAAGAGAGATTTTCTCTAGTTATTCTCTTCCAGTTACATGTACTATTCATTTTAATTGTTGCTGCTGTTGAAAATATTCAAGTGATGTGGTTTCTGTTATCTTGTAAATTTATTTACGAGTTTTTGGCACCAGTCAACAAGATTCGAAGAAAGATAGTCCTCACTAAGACCTACAGGTTTTATTCGCTAGAAGCAATTGTTAATCATTGATCTGAGAAGACAATTGTATAAAGCTGGCGATTTAAACAGTGCAATCATTATTCACGTTGGTAACGTCTGGAGGCCTATACGGCTCGCTGATTTGAAAACTTTCAAAACCCCATTTTAAATGGTAATTTTTGCAACTTGGTTGCATTCAGATAGACCCATATATGTGAATAAGTTTTGAAATGGCAGTGCTATCTTTCAAGAACAAAGAAAATAAGTAAAAGGCACACAGCAACAATAAAGCGGCTTGACAAATGCCAGCTATTTCAGTTTATGAGTGGTAAACTATAGAAGTAGCTTTTTTTTTTGCGGTTAAGAGAATTTTAAAAAAATCAGAACACCAGCGGTTTGATAAAATGCAAATGACACCCATTGCTTATGAGGAGAAAGACTATCTTTATAGTTGAGAAAAGGAGATAAGATTTCGTCACAATAATAGCAAGTGTTAGTCGTCGATTTCGACATGATATTAAGAGTTATATTTCATTTGAAGCTGTTCACATTGATGACAGCAAAACATTTTAGCAAGCTTGTGATGTTCTTCTAGTGAGGCGGTAATATTATTAAAGTCGAGCTCAGAGATTTTCCATTACAGATCAAAATTTTTTTTTTTTATTATGAACACGACTTGTAACCTGCCACACGCTGGCTGAACTTTAAAAGCAAAGAAAGCATTAGATATGCTCTACAGTGTAACCCGGATATAAGAGAAACCCGGATATAAGATACTTCTTCTCCGGTCCCGACAACTCTTATATCCGGGTTACACTGTATATGATTAACTAAAAAGTTGATAAGCTGAGAATAAAAGTCATAAAAATTCTGAAGTTTCATTTACATATTCTTTAAAAAATACTAAAGGAAATTTTATTCCATCTAACCAGAAACGTTCTCGACTTTCAATAAAATTACGTTTCTTGTTCAATCTGAGGTGGTCAGATTATACTAATTAAAAATCTGGCTACCGAGACGAAAGTGATTTCCTCTTACGTACGGGCTTTAGGAAAATGTAGAATATTAATTTATCTTTCATCCCAAGTGATAAGTTAACTATGCCTTTGTCAAGACAATCAGAAGTATTAAATTGTATTTTGCACAAAAAAAAACAAACTTTAGCAGCAACATTCATTTTCTAATGAACCAAATATTTAGTTGACTATTCATCTTAATAAAACCAAACACAGTAACAAGAACATATCAATGTTAACAAGCATAAGTGTGTAAAAATTCAAATGTAAATAAAACAAAGACAATATGAAAACATTTAACGTATTTATAAACAGAAATAAAGAAACATTGTTAGTTTTGCAATTTTTTAAATTTAAGAACGCTCAAAAATAAAAAAATATAGAAATAAATGATATATACAGTGTAACCCGGATATAAGAGACCCGAATATAAGAGAAACTTTATCTGGTCCCAAATTAGAGCCTGTGTTAATAAAACAAAATAGACCAAACCCGGATATAAGAGACTTCTCCGGTCCCGACAACTCTCTTATATCCGGGTTACACTGTATATAATTTACTTCTATATTTTTTAAAATATAGAACAAATAAGAAAATAAAAGACAATAACATTTACTCACTTACGTTTATTAGGCATTAAATTACATCACTTAGCATTCTCCATAAATTACCTTGACTTTCAGAGTTAGCCTGGGGGAATATTTATGGGCGTCCTTAATTTTTAAAATGTTGAGACGCTAACGATGTTTTTACATCTATTTATAAATTCATGTTGCGAAAATCCTTACATTTGACTTGATAGTCAAGAAGTTTTCCTTTTGTCTTTATTTTTTGCAGAAATGTGCTTGATGGGTTAAAATCTTTGTTATTGTTAAATATCGTTTTTACTCTTTGCCCATTTCTCTTCTATTAATCGACAGCCTAATTGTCAACACCTATCCCAACGACAAAACGGTATGGGACGATAAAGTAATTGTCACTCTTTATACATAACCTTTTGACACATTATGAACGCAGGAGACTTCGAAAAGAGACACATTCCTAATACATAACACTATCTCGAGATTGGTAAACTTAGCACTGGGAAATGCACTTTTATGAACGATAACTACAAAATGTTTGACAGCTATGCAGAAAAATGTATATTTATTTGGGATGAGTATTTAATATCGTGAATTTGCCATGTTGATATAAACAGTGTGGACATAAAAATCAAGACGGATTTAATAGATTCGGTTTCTTCGTTTGCAGGTTATTTAAAGCCAGAAAATATTTTTAAACCGTATGAATTTGGTTTGAGATAATGATTTAATAATACAAAGAGAAGAGATCAATTCATACCTAATCAGAATTTGACAAGCAAATTATAAGGTGGATATAGAGTGGGGGGGGTCCATTCTATTTTACAATCAATATATAACTTGTCAGCAAGTCAAAAATGATGGAGAAGTTTAAATGATTAGATTCGATTTGGAATCAAATTTATTGTAGCTCAATCGACAGTATACATTTAGGAATCATTGCCTTGCAGAAAATTCTTATTTTCGATCCGAGCTCTTAATTTAATTAAAACAGCCGTAGACTTACGGTTGCAGTTCTAAATAAGTGCCGGGAGAAGTAGCTAGAATAATAAAAAGAATTAATGGCTGACATTGCTTCCTTCATTAAACATCATATTCGTTGAGGAATTAGTAATTTTGCGCTTAGAAGCCGAATCAAAAATTGTAAATATTTCTAAATTTCTACAGGCATATATAAAATATAAAAAATTCTCTTACCTGTTGTACAACTGATGTCGTGAAAACAGATTTGTCAAAAACCCATGAATTGCAGCTTACCAATGACTCATTCCCATTGGAAGTGCCATTGTATATATGACAGCGATCATAGTGCAATTTGTCATTTTCGATATAGTGTGGTATCGTATTGTTGATAAGCTCCAAATGTTCAGGTCCTTGTATTTCGTACGTGTCATCCTTCATCCCAGGTATAGCGCATCTGTGAAGAGTAGAGTGGTTTTAAAATTGGTCCTATATAGATTATATTGTATTAAAATAGATTGTATTAAAATACAATATATTAAAATACAATATATTAAAAATGTAAGAACAAAAGAAAACAAACCAGACCTATTTTTTGCAACACTTTTCCAAATTTTTTTTTTTTAACATAAGAGTAATATTTTTAAGAAAAGTATTCCCCTTCCTCTCACCACAGCAAGACGAACATTTTTTTGCTTTTTCTTAACATCAAAAAATAGTCCAGAATTTGACTGTCGATAACTACCAAATATTGTATCACACTCATGAAGAAAATGCTAAATATAAAACACTAAACTGACAAAATAGCTTATGATACACAAAAGGATATAAACCTGTTCAAGTCCGGTGATTATAATAATGGCTAGTCGTTTATACAAGTTAGTTGTGATAAATGTTACAATAAGTTTTACGGTCATTCAGATGACTATTTGCAAGAACTTGAGCGGAACTTTTGTGATAGACGTACAAAAAAAATTACCAAAAAAGATCACAGTATTTCAGTGAGAATTTGAAGTGATGTTTTGTCCGGTTAGAAAAGAAATAATACCGACTCCTTTTCCTTGTCAAATTGTGAGTTGTCAGGATAATATACTATGTAATACGTAGTATTATTGGTATGGTTGCAGGATTGTGATGTCATGCCAACACAAAAATCAACGTAGACACACGCGTGTATTGTTTTTTTGTATTTAAATTTTTTAATATACAGTGTATATGTAGGTTTATATAAATATTATATAAATCTGATTTAGATTATTTTCATAGAAACATGCAGAAAACTCCGAAAATATTTTGAAATGTACAAATTTTTAAGAAAATCGCAAGAGAAGCGACTATTCAAAAAAGAAAAAAAAGCGTCATAGAAAAAAGTTAAAAGATAAAAAGAAACAAAAAAAAAAATCTGAAGTAAACGAAACATTTAAGAAATAGTAAAAATTTAATTGTTTTTTGAGCAGAAGTAAATCAGAAAAATAAATAAAATCCTGAAATAAAGACTTTTTACACCCCCGAGACGAAAGAAATAAAAAAAACGAAAAACATCTAACGGGTAATGATTTATGTACGAAATCGTACAGCAAAGCAGGTCAAATATATACCAATTGACTTCTCCCACCGATTGCGCCCAGTCCTGCTTCCACAGAAGGCAAAGATAAATCAGATGATATCTACAAAACAAAAAGAAAAATATTCGTCATTTTGTTCTTGAGAATCAGTAACATGAAGAGTAAGAACGGTTTTTATTTTTTGTTTATTTACCGGAGTTCACCTGACAGCTGTGTATGGTTTTAATGTCACCACAGTACGTGTACTTAAAGGATCAACAGTGAACGTATCAGAAATTTGAGACAAGACAAAAAAATAGAAAATTCTAAATCTCCAGAGCATTGAAGGCGAAGTAACTATTTCTGAAATGGTACATACCAGTCGTGTATTTTTTATTTTAAAGTTACTATTTAACATTTTACTTTAACGTCACATACATAAATCTATAAAGGTTGCAATATCCGTCTATATTTCTGAGATGAGGTATTGTAACTATTTACATCGTTTGAACTGTTGTCCTCTTTATTGCCATATTCATGACGTTTCGGCCGTTGTACACTCCAACCTTCTTCAGCTAGTACACTTTGGAATTTCAAACTGAACCTTTTAGTCAACGGGGGTAGAAATGTTGTGAATATGGCAATAAAGATGAAGACAACAATCTGAACGATGTAAATAGTGTTAAAGAGCTACAATTTTTAAATACCAATCTAGATGCGATAAAAAACAAGTGAAATTAAGCTGAAAGTAAAAAAAAAAAAAAATAATGCTCGAGAAATGTAGATATATTACTAATATTAGGAATTTTGTTTTTATTGTACTTATTACTTGTAAGTAATTAACGATAAAATGTTACAAACAATTAGATACTAAGTGGGGGGCGGTTATATTCATAAATAACTTATAAAAAATAAACTTATTAAACTATACAAATTCTTTAAAATGTATTCTGAAGGCAAGTAAAATTTACAGGATAATATTTTATAGTCTATAATACTCTAATTTTCGATGCCTCGCTGTAAAATTGCAGCGATTTTTAGAATGTTCTGTCAATTCAGGACACAGGCAGTCGTGGCTATCCACAAATACCTTTCCTTTATCTGAATTAAACTTAGGAAAGATAGGGGAATGGTTTCCCATTGCCTTCGTTACAATTTTAAATTCAAAGTAAGTCTGCTATTAAATGGACTGCATTCACGGTGAGGGAGTCTACGTTGCGATTCAACCCATTGCTGAGTGAAGAAGATATGGGTTCATGCCGTCCCTAAAGATATCTGCGCGAAAATAAACGCAACAGACTAGGCTGAAATTTGAACTTGGCCCACCTATTCAAGTTTCATCGCTCATAAATTATGAAACAAATATATTTCCCATATCTTTCAAATTAGCAATTAGGACACAGTAATTTTCCAAGCGTAGCTTAGATGTGGCACAAGGATGGAGCACTCAGTGAGGATCGAACTCACTAATCAGTCGTAATTGTTCTAGCGAGACAAACTTGATAGCCACTACACCGCCACGAGGTGCCCTTATCAATTAGGATATATACAACATTTTCATGTGATTCTAAAAACCAATTCACATGGATTACATTTTTTTGTTTGTTTTCGCTACTTTTCAGCTGCTGCGATTGTACCAAGTGATTATCAAATCACTATCATTAGTTAGCAAACTTATTTCATACTATCAACACAGTATTCCTGTAATTGTATAGTTACATAGATAGAATAAGTAAGAGCAAAATTTGCCTTGAATCTTGTGTACTCATTAACAAAATACGTCTCGTAATTAATCGTTCCCCTCGCTTCCGAGATCGGCATCATATAAATGATGAGAGAGATCTCGTTAACCCTTCAGAACCACACGCTTTATGTGTAGACGCAAATACAGAAAATACACGAGCTTGAAATCTGAAACCTGTAGTTTGCGTATTGAGAAATTCGCAGGCGAACCACACATTTGAATCTTAGAATAAAAGAGCTGACTTAAAACTTCAGAAACTACAAAGTCTATGAAAATACCTACATAAATAACATAAAAATGGATTTAAATATTTTAATTTGGTTTTAAAAAAGATTAAAAGGTTTCTTGTTTTTGTCTTGTACAAATTTTTCAGACAGTCGTCTCATTTTGAAAAAGACGAGTAGAATTAGATTTTGCCTATGAATTTTTCTTTTTGGGCGAAAGTGTCAAGTGTAGTCACCGTTTTGTCTTAAGAAGCTTGAGAAACATGCATGAACTTGCCACTGCCTCGCAGTAGTCAGTCGTATTTCTCTGAAATAACGCTTTAAGATTGCACACGCAAAATTAAAACAATTTCAACTCGCACGACGGACTATTGGGAAAATGACACAAAAGCAGAGCAAGAAAGATTGCCATGTTTAGAAAAGAATGAATGAGAAGTCAAAATGAAATCTTATGCAAATGATTGGTAATGTTTAAGCACAACTCAGAGTTTGGTTTAAATATTTTTATTTTATATCGATTTTTTTTTTGTGGTGGGGTGAGATGGAGTGAAAATGACTTCTGTTTGAAAAGCCATAATGTAGACTTTAGCATTTCTCTAAGACGTTCAATTTGAGAATAACAAGAATTACTAAATGAAATACAACACTTTCTGTATGTATGAACTTACGTGTTCAAGAAATCTCTATGGTTATTATATAACTAAGGCGAGGATTTATCGTGGTGGTGAACACAGATTCGGAGCGGGGTACATTTATCTAGTTCGGATGAATAGGAAATCATTTAGCATTCGTTTTTGAAGAGCGTTGATGTCTTGTTTTTTTATGGAGTGAAGATGACTGGTCACATGTCTATGAAACACCCCTCATTTATGTGACTAAAATACTATTCTAATAAGATGTGTATAGCTGCAAGCTGTGGACCCATTTCAGCCAATCTCAGGTTAGAAACGGTAATTGTGAACGGAAGTAGGTGTTTGTATGTTATCGCACATTTCGGTTATTGTAGAAAATCAATGTTAAAATACTCAATTTTTTAAAATCGTGAAATAACACAGATTAAAGACGTTAAGCATGTTATCACTCAAGGTCTATGTTTATTTTTTGGCAATCTGAAATGTCTTCAGTTTGTAGAAGGACAGTTTTCCGATTTACAAATCAATGTGGTTTCAGTTCACACAAGAAAGTGGGGTAGCTATAAGAATATTGCTTGCTACTCAAATGGAATTTTGAATTAATTATCAAAGATTTCACGACTTAATCTTGAAGAAATTTTACTGTCTTTCATGCTAAAACACGAGCTGCCTGTAGAACATCACAAGACAATTGGCTACTATTGTTAGATCAATTATCCTTCCTATTCCGTCATGTGACCATTAACGGCCAGTCAGTGAAGGCCAGCATGCACAGAGAACAGTTTTCGGAGAGATTCAGTGAAGAGAAGATGCTTTCCTGACGCGTGAGTAAAACACATAATTGTCCTCACCAACTTAGTACCGCTTATATCTATCTCCAGTGCAATGAAAATCATTTAACGAACATGTGTTAAGAGAAAAGTCCTCAAATCATGGAATGTGGCACAGTTCATAGCTTAATGTTTTAGCCAACTTTCTGCAGCTTTGCTTCTGAAATAACGTATGTAGCAGGTTAAAACAGGATAAATGGCCATTTAGGACCACAAGCGTCCACATGCCATAAATCGGATCAAACGATATTCGAGACCCGTCACTAACGATCTGATAGGGATTTTATTCAATAAACACTGGAGTCACAGAAGACGACAAACTGCTGAAAAGCATTTTCGCTCTGGTTGACATATTAAAAGAAAGCAGTAATTGGTAAAGAGACGGGTCCGGTGAATAAGGATAGGGAAAGCCTGGAGCCTAACTAAACCAGTTTTTGCTTTGTGAAGTTCGTGTATTATTCTGGAGCAATCTAAGTAGTTTTATTTTTTTTATTTTTTTAAAAACATTATTTCCTTTGATTTCTGGCGTGTACACATTTCTTTGCGGGTCCCGCCCAGAGACCTAAGGTTAGAAATAGCATCATGACATTTTCCACTGACAAAAAATAAATTTTTTTTTTTTTTAAAATACATAGATAAAGCCCTTAGTAAGGTGTGGGCTGTACTTGTGAGAATTTTTTGTATTTCTTTAAGGTATGGGCTTCCAGGTATCCCTTCAATTAGTCTACTGGAATCTTTTCCAACCAATCCGAGGGCTCCAACTACAACAGGGATTGTTGATGTTCCTATGTGCCACATTTTTGAGATTTCGATTTCAAGGTCTTTGTATTATGATAGCTTTTTGCAGATCTTCAAAGATACATTACAGTCTGCAGGGACCACTATATCAATAAGGAGGCACTTTTTTTTTGTTTGCGGTCTAATAATGTCTGGGCGGTTAACTTTGATTGTTCTGTGTGTATTGTGTAGTTCCATAAAATTGGGACAGGTCCCATCTCCGTAACCGGGTCTGGATGGTGTTCATACCACTTTCTTTCAGTTTCCTTCCCGCAGAAGTTGCAGATTTTCCAGTGCAGATATTGGCAACTGTCATGCCGGGTTTTATATTCAGTGGGTGCCAATACCGTGCAACCTGATACAAGATGATCAATTGTTATTATTGGTCAAGACTTGATATCTCAGTTCGAAATAATGACAGTCGGACTTTACCGTCGCGATCTGACCAGTTTGTAAGAGGGTGTAATGAATTACTGCAGCTATACCAGTTAGGATTGGTGGGAGGAGAAGATTTGATTTTGTGAACGTTGAACAGGAGCAATTTTAGATAACAGTAAGCACACGAACAAAGAAGGTCATTTTCTTTTTAAACGGACAAATAAATCCAGCAAGTGTTCAAACCTTGCAATTTGCTGATTAGTCAACGCATAGGGAAACTATTTGTACATTTTATTTACTTCAAATGTTTGTAGCAGATTTCTTCCGACTATCCTATAGACTGCGTACGTCTTTGCACCTAAACGCCTGAGTGTTCGTTTCGTGAATTAGCCTACACGGATGCACTTCTTTAATGTCGAGCGATTACATGTAATCTCAACCCGAATCATATTGGAAATCGAGATCAGGAGTTAACTTTTTGGGACAAATGACGCAGGGTCTATTCTGAAGTTGACTATTCTGTGGTTGATGTGGATGGCTTCAGTAGTATAATAGCCGAGTTTAGGTATAGCAAACTAACATTATTATGTAAGTTTCGACACTCTGAGGAGTTGCGTTCGCTTGTCCCCATGCCTCGTGAATTTAAACGCCCCACCAGGCTGGCATCCCGCTCCCACCCCTACACCGTGGAAACTGTTAGATGTAGACGTCTCTTCTACTCCAATAGCTTCATGTCTCGCACATATCGCCTATGGAACTCCCTTCCCTACTACTGTTTCCCTGACAAATACAATCTCCAAAGGTTTAAGTGTAGCGTCAATCGACATCTCCAGTTGCCTTGATCTATCCACTTCCCTTCTCCACATCCTTTCTTTTCTCATTCCTATCTGCTCTCGCTCCGGATCTTTTGTGGCCCCCTTGCCTTGATCGACCCACTGTCTTTCTCTTCTTCCTCATCCCCTCCATTGCCACTCCTATCTGCTCTTCCTCCAACCCTTCTTTAACCCCTTGCGTGATAGTGGCCTCCGGCCTTGCTTGGGGTGATATGATTAAAAAAAAATAAAAATAAAAAAATAATAAAGGAAAAAAATACTGAAAAGAGGAAAGTAACAGCTTGATTTATGTTGATAGAGGCAGATTCAGAAAGAAGCGATGAAATGAACAAAAAAACTATCGCATTAACGCAATGCAAAACTGGCCATATATATCCCCACCTAAGTTAATACTAAGTTTAGTTTCATCTGACAAAATAACAAAAACAAATGAAGTAGAGAACAAGATTGTATAGCTTTAATGTCACAAGATCGGATTCAGTCACTTTCCCACCGCCGTAACGCAGCTTCCCTGTGCTTGTTCTATAAATACTGTAATTGTGAGGAGCTTTCCTTTTTGATTCTTTTATTGATCGATTCGTCTTCTTTGGCTTATCAAACCTTTGCAGGTTACTTAAAGTCAGAAAATATTTTTAGATAAGAATTTTTTCTTTTTAAGATAATGATACAAGTTTTACTAATTAATCCATATCTGGGGGAAGAATGTGGGCTTATACCTATCCGAAAGACATTTGCGCGTAAGGAAATAGAACGAACCCAACTGAAATTGGAACTCGGCTCTCTGATTAACACTTCCATTAGACCACCTGCACATCCAAGCTTACAGTACCTGTATTCCCTAGTGACCATCCATCTACGTACTGACTAGGCTCGACGTTGCTCAACTTCGGTGGTGGTACGAGGACCGGTGTTTTAACGTGATGTGACTGTAAGCTTTCTCTTTGGTATTTCGACAATGAATTTAAACGCAGTACTAGATTGACAGATCGGTCTCATTTTATAGTTGAAATTTCTAAGTATAACCGTAAGTTTTATGCTAATGGTTTCTTCTATCGCACTTCTCGCCTGTGGAACTTTAGTGTCTTGCTTTCCTGTCAACAAGGATCTTCAAAAAAATTTAAATACAACGTCAATAGTCATGTTCTGTCTCTTTAAATCCTGTTCTTTTTCAAGTGTTTTCTTAGTTTCATCACTCCGTGACCCTTTGCATCTTTATCGCTTTGCTCGGAGTGAAATGAAAAAATATTTGCCATGAAGTTTTTGGTCGCGAGGGAAAAATTAGTTTCGCCCACGAAAAAAAAAAAAACATCGGGTTTAATTTACGCATTATAATTGGAATACGTTTATTTTCATGTTATCCAAGATTTTTGCTTTAAATTATGAAAATACATTGTCTTCTGTGAAGGAAATTAAATATTTTTTTTATTTATTCATCAGTATTGACAGATGTGAGGCATAAATGACAAGAGAGATAGCGTTTGCAATTCTATGTTACTTTTCATTACTCTATTCGTGATTAGTTCTCACTGTATTTTGGATCTGGTTGGATTATTTGGTCATCAGCTTAGGATGAAGATCAGAACTGATAGAAAACGTTTGTTATCGGCAGATTTCAAGAAAGGTGGGTAGAAGCGGCGAGCTTAGTTCGTGTGAATAGGGGCTCAGTCTTCATTTTCTTTTTTAGTCGCCATTTGACGGTTTCTTGCCAGGCCCCTTTTCCCCTCGTTAAGCTAGACTCTTATTTACCTAGTTAATGTGAGTAATTGTTGTTCACGGTATTCTCTTTTGTTATGATCATGTCAAGATTCTCAACCTCCCCAGTTCTTTTTATCTTGGCTGCATCAGCCTTTGATAATTTCTCAACTCCATAATTTATTTTGCTTCTCCCTTGCCTCTAGCGAGTGAGCTGCTTGATTCTGCTTAGCGGCATAATACAGAGGCTACTCTTATTTTTCTCTGGGGTGGACGGGTCCTACTAACATTTTACTTTTAGTTTGAATGTTTTGTTGAATTTTATTTTCGTTAATGGGTTCATCTCCTTTCCCGTCATAATTTTTAGGTCATGAGTGCTTTAGTAGGATCCATGTGAATATGTGGTATATATCGGACGAATGGTAATGGATGAATTCTTCTGGCGATTGAGTAAATGGTAATGGATGAATGGGTTGTGAATCAGATTAGCTAGGATTAGGAGTCAGTAACGAACAATCTCACCCCACTTTTCCTTCAGCCTTGTGCCATACATTATATCTTTCGCAGCAACAAAAAAATTCCATTTTTATACAATCATTTTACTACATTAACTTATTTATTCTATGACCCTACACTAAGCCATGAAGTAAAATTCATAATATATTCATAATGATCTAAATGATACGAGAAACGGAAATTCTGATTACAGATAAGAAATGATCGGTTAGTAAAGGATCTACCAATCCTCTTCTGAAAGAAATCCACCCTGTTTTCTGAGAGCGAGGCAGTAAACCTCCCCCTTTGTGAAAAATAAAGAGATGCTCGATGAACAGGGATGAAAAGTGTTGTCTGGGAAATGAAGGCAATCTTTTTAAGAAAATGTGAACGAAAAAAAAAAAAAAAAGAAAAAAAAAGCGATGGGCATCTTTCAAAATACACCCCCCACAAAAAAAAAACAACAAAAACAAAAATTAAGAGTCAGATGCGGTAATCACTCAACTCGCTAAGAAAATGGTGACTACTTTAACTAGGGGGTGTTTTTGGAAGGGAGGGAACGTGATATCATCCAGATATACAGCTTTTAGGGAAGCCAGTCGATTTGCCATTTTTACTCACCTTTCGCTGAACCTCACGAAATCCAATATTTTCTTATATTGAATCTTTAAGTTGGTATTTAAAGTAAAAGATCAGAACCATAAAATATAGTTGCGTGAAATCCCTTTCAGTGGCCTGATAATCGTGTTAAAAATACATTCACTTGTTCCCAATCCAGGCAGGTAAGATATTCTTGCACAAATACGTCAACATAAACAGCTCCATGCTAGCCAGCAGCTGGGACTTGCGAAAGTAGGAGTGCTCATCTGTTTCCAATCTGGCAAGACTCATACCTGTAGGTCACGTGCTCGGTCCCAGTGGACGTAGGGCTGAGGTTATGAAAGACCACCATTAACCTTCCTTTGACTGTAAACCTATTTTCGGATCATTGACTGAATCTTCTGAATAAAATTCAGTCCTTTGATTAAAGCTCACGGGAGGAGGGGAATGTTGTGAAAGTCACCTTGAGCTTGTCTGTCATGGATGACCATTTTTCAGCATGGTTTTGATGGACGATCTTGTACCGATAATTTTTATCCAGTCGGACATCGTATTCAAACCACATGTGGTTAATTCTGTCCGACCAACTGACAAACCAAGTAAAGGAAGCCCCCCACTTCAGGCATCTCAGCGCAGTTTGAAGACTTGTTGCAGTTTGTCTAGGTCCTTGTCAGCCGTTTGTCTTGTTTAAGAATCTTCACCTCTGTCATCACGGTACGACAACAGCTTCATCGGCGTACACGGGTACTGGCTCAACATTCCACAGGTAATGTGAGAAAGCTCGATGTTGCAAATCCAGCTAACAGCCTGCACAAAATTCCAACCCCAAAGTATAAAAAAAAGGAGGCTATGGAAGATACAGAGGGAAAATTTATTGAACAGACTGCAAAATCTGTAGTTTTCAACCGCTTGCCAGTCACTTGCTCCATAACGTTGTGGAATGGATACAGGTGAGTAATTCAGGTAGGTAGAAAATTCCGGTTAAAGTCTTAAACGGGTGAATCAGATGCAGATTCTAGATTGTTCACAGACGAGAAAATCTTCAATAACTTGCAAACAGTTAATAGGAAACTAAATCCAAACGAATTGGTTATGGGCCTGGAACTAAATTTTCCTCTTGGGGGTTGCTCTTTAGCAAATATGATTACTTCTCCCAAGTCACGTTACTCGGAAACTACCCCCGCCTATTTCAATGTTCCCCGACGTTTTCAGAGACCGACTATTTTCACCTCGCCGCTATAATCTTGGGCGAATCAGTTTTGGAAATACTGATGAAAACCTCCGTAGGTTCGTGTCATCCGAAGAATGCGGCTATATAGAGTGCCAACGTTAATATATCGCTCTGGACTCCATTGCAATTCTTTCGCCCATGTTCACCGCATCGTTCAACATTGCCTCACCTTGGCAGCACTCGCTAGTCGAGTATTTCAGGTCTCAGCGTGTTATCTCTATAGTTAAGGCATCATCACCCAGGAAATTCTAGCTTCTAGTTTTCTTGTATAATAAAGTTATTATCTGGAGCACACTTTACGTTAAATGATACAATTTCATTCTTCTGGTCCACTACCATCCATACTAATTTATAATAAACTAATGCTACAACCTGTTGCTGAAAATCATTCCTCCGGCAAATATACATTCAATTTTCAATAATCAGTGGAAAGTTGGGCAGGTCAGGAAGACTATATTGTAGCCAGATAACTAATTCCTTTGGTAGATTGCCTTATATGGCCTAAGTCCTCATCTAGCACTTGAGTGAGTTCAGCTCACTCAGAGTGCAGTCCATTAAAGAGCCCCTGTTCCATACCCTTGTCTGCCTTGGGTTCAAGGTTGGCATTCCAAATAGCTGTTAAGACAAATTGCTTTATGCCTTCTAGAAAAAAACAAACCAAAAAACGCTAAATCAAGAATTGTTAATCAATTCCCCGGTTGATTAATTGTAAGTAGATGATTAATTTACAAATTTTGTAAACAGCGGAAAGTGAATTCATTCCGAAATGAACGAACCAAGCAAAGTGCATAGAAGCAATGAAAGATTTTTCTGATGTGCAAATGATTTGCTTGGATGGAATTAACAAAACGGTTAATTATTTTACCAATATGGTTGGTAAACGAATTGATGTTCGTGATAAATCATTTAAGTTTCCCAAAAAGATTATTTTAATTGTTAGACTATATCTGATAATGCGTGTCCAGAAAGAAAATGTCGAGATCTTTTGCTGACTATCGTTTGATGGAAGTGCTCACGAATTCTGTATCTATCCTCTGGAAACTTTTTTACTTACAAAGTTGCATAAATATGAAATTGAGTTGTTTTAAGGAGTGGAAGATTACAGAAAACGGGAGATGTTTGAAGGCAATGGAACTTAAAATTTACTTAAAGAGTCCTCTTTAGAAATACTATAAAAGATTATTAGCAATCATCAAATGGAGTAGTTTTACGAAGTTCTAACCAAACTGAAAATAAGCAGAGTAGAATAGTGTCAATGACGATAAGATCTTGTTGTAAAATCCCATCCCCTAATCTAGTCGCTAACTTTAAAGTTGGAAACAAAATGCTTACAGAATGATTTAAGGAAGACCTTTCTTTTAAAGTCTATTTCGAATTTCGATTCTAAAGCAGAACGTGAAAATTAATTTCACTCATTTAGAAATGTCCGCTAAATATAAAACTGACAAAAATTGAAACATTACGAGCTAATAACTTAAAGATCAAAGTCATCCAGAGAAGCTCGTAACTTGAACACATGTAGACTAATTTGTTCCCTTGGTTGTTATACATGATAACAAATATAGTTTTAATCTGTTATATTTATGGGTAAAGTTCTCAATATCAGAGAGTGCGTATGTAAATATATAGAAGTGGACACCGAGGTCGACACTAAGTGGCGATAGTCTGTTTAATGCGTGGACGCAATCTTTAGACCATGTGCGTTTTGTTTAACCTATAAGCTGGTCAATGGTGTATTATTTGTATTAGCGTCTCTTGCATTATCGTTATGGTGTTAACTTTTTACTCATTTATTATGGATTACTTAATTATTTTTCGTTGATTATTATTATTAGTAATAATAGTACTATATTCACCTGTGATGTGTTTATTACTTACATAATGTGTTTATTAGATTTCTTTTTCGGTGCTTGGTTATCTTATTTGTTTAGTCTAAAGTATTTGCTTTTTTCTAAAGTATGCGACATTAACTGCGTTGTATATAGTGAATATATTTGCATCTTTCATGGCGCCATTTTACAAGGCATTCGTTTTCGTGTCTGCATTTTGATACGAGTTCTGATCGTTCGTTTAATAATTTGTCTTAGTCTAGTATGGTGATTATAGCCTTTAGATTTCTTTTGTCTTTCGAAGACAATATTTTTGGAAATATTCATGACTATTTCTGATTTTGTATATTTGTATATTAGTTATTTTTTTTTAGGATTACGAGACCATCGACCCAGCATGTAAATACGCGAACAACGCAATACTTTCTAAATATGTGAAAATAAAAACAAAATTACAAAAATAACATGGAAAATAAGGAAAATAGCATTAACCTACAATAGTAAATCCAAAAACTAAAATTTGGGAGAGAAAATAGCCAATAACCGTTAGGATAAAACAATAGACTTTACTACCCATAATGCACCATTGGCCAGCATATCTAAATAATCGGACCAAAACAACACACATGACCTGAAGTTTGCATGAAATAATGTCAGCTTTTGGTCCACACACACGTACGTCTGTGGGTTTACCATAAGATGACTTTAGTGTCCTTATCTACGTAATTTCATAAATGCTATCTTGTCCAATGGCCATCGAATATATTGCCCGTGGAAATCTTAACCACAGCCCCAGATTTTTTCAGACCCATATTTTCAGACTTTTTTAAAATCAATATTTTCAAAATAAAATTGGTATTAACCAACTGAGGATGGGAAAATTTTCAAAATTTATTTATATTAAATATTAATGTTTTCTACTGGATATAAACTGTGGTATTGGTTTTCTGTTGTCATTAAGTAATAAAATGACCCCACTCTAGAATTACTATCCACCGTTAGGTTTTATTGGGCGAGTCAAAGTTTCACAATAAAATTGGTATTAACCAACCGATGCTGGGAAAGCTTCTGGACTTTACTTAAATTGATATAAAGCTGAAATTCACATGGTCAGCATAATTATCGTTAGAGATTTTTTCAGCAATTTATTTAGTGGCACGCGATTTTATCTAATTCGTGGATTCTTCATATAGTAGCTTAGTTATCGATATTTATTAAATTTATTTAAAATGAACATTAATTCCAAGAATTAATATTGAATATATTAAACGACTAATATGGAAAATAATTGCCTATATTTTTAGTGAATTTAAACTTCATTTTCACGGCCAATTGATGCAAAAGTTGCCAACATCAATGTGCAATGTTAAATAAATTTTTGTCTTCGAAGTTTTAACTCAATTCTAAGAATTGTTTGGGGAAAATACGATTTTGGTGAAATCGTAATTGAATGTAAAACAACAACAGTTTAGTTTTCAATTTTAATCAGGGATAAAAGTGCGTTAGAAGTTAGACAATAAAGGTTTGAAGAATGTGGTAATAAATGTAAATACAAGAACTTTACAGAACTGGTTTATGAAGATCCGAATCTCAAGGAGACAGAACATTCGTACGGAGAAACTGTTAGGGGGAAACACAAACTTGAAGGTGTTAGAGATTAAATCAGTCAAGTCGTTGGAATGTAACAAAGACATTTATCTGAATAAAAGATCAGTTTTTGTTGCACGAAAAAGCTTTTTTTCATGAAGTACGATGTTATTTTTCACTTAGCACTCGCCACACCTGTCAACTCTGGTTTCTGAAATCGTTCTTTTTAGAACACACGACTTACCTGAAAGGAGTAGCGTCAAGTGAGATCGAAGGAATTAAATTGATACATTTAGTAAGTAAACGCTTCTTTTTATCAAAAATGCTGGAAACTTTTGCATCAACTGAGTATATATGTAGTCTGTTTAAGTCAAGCAGAGACATTTATCTCTAAGGACTGAACTGAACACAATACTAAAAAGTTTAAAAAAAACATGAATAGTTACTGCAAATTTCAATAAAAGACCCGTTACAATACGCCAGATTTGATTTTCTAAGTTTAAAAACAAAAAAAATAGGCAGCTTCTACAATTTCGCTCTATGCTAAGCGTTGTCACGATTTTGCATAAAGACTGATTTGGGTTTTGAGAATCCAATGTATCATCTTGAAGATTTTTGCCAAACTTTGTTATAAAAAGACAACGTCACGTATTTTAGAAAAAAACAAAACAAAACAAGAAAAAACGCAGCTCTTTGAGACTTCATTTAATGATCAACTATAATTTATCGAATTTTAAATATTTCCGATTTCCATTAATATTAAACAAAAATGTTTCAACATTAAATATGGATTGTAAATGGAGATAAAAACAACTTAGGAAGAATGCACTTTTTAAAATATTTTTCTCAAACAGAAAAACAATTCATTATTATTTGAGTACAAAACAAAACACTTTAAATTTTGTTTAGGTAATGTACAAATATCAATGTGTAAAAAAAAGTTTTTTTGCTTGTCCTACTCACTACCAACTGTTAATATTCATTTTGTTAATAGCTTCAAGAGAACATTTCAGGATTTTTCATATTGCCTTCATACACTGAGTTCATTATTCGGAAGGACGTTATCTAATCTAATAATCAAAATGTATGAACTTGTAAACGTGTCTGCTATATTTTAGTCCACTCCTCTTGATTACCAGTGTACAAAGGTTATTGGCTTTAATTGCAGATAATTTAAAAGTGATAGATTTTATATGTAGTCTGCACTGAATTAATTACTTTTTAAACAGATTCATTAATTGAATGTAAAATTTTCAATATCTTTAATAATGACGTCAAATGTTCGCAAATTGCCCCATCTTGGTGCATTTGTAACTAAATAAGTTGTTTGACACAGATTATGGATACAGGCATCCATTTTGTAAGAAAACGATGTATTGTTTTGGGGGTGGGGTGGGGATTAGACATTTGACGGTCAAATATATTTGACCTACTTTGTAAGACATTTGGACTTCCCATATGCAAATAAAGATGTATTACGTCATATCTACATATTCATGTCACATTGAAACAATAGATAAGACAAACAAAACAAGATTAGACTGGTGCATATAATCATAAAATTTCAGGGCGATAAGCATAAATGTTTATATTGTATATACACACATCACATCTGCTTTTCAGTGGTGCGATTAACAATGTTTTATGTATTGTTACACAAGAGCTGTTTATATATATATATATATATATATATATATATAATATAACTGTTGAGATTTCTTTTGATGGGAGCTAACATTTTGGTCAGTTGATATTCTTTAAATACAAAATTACTAAGCTTTTTACTTTCATAACATAAAATGCGATGATTTATGACTTATATTTTATTTGAGCGCGCTTCATTCCTTAACCAAAGAGGAACTTTTTTTCCAGCTCTACTGGTTAGATGCGTGTTTATGCAACGCACGAAGAAAATACTTTTCCCGACCGCCACACTGAATTTCATATTCATTGGCCTCTAACCAACGGCTGTATTCAGTGTTAATCCTTTCAAAATCAGGATTTTACAATAATATCCCCATACTTAGAAAACTGACAATATTAGCACAGTAAATAAGCGAAAATTAAGATTATGTAGCGCCAATCTTCTAAGTACCTGCCAGCCTGCAATATCCTTTGTCTTTTGCGTACATTTTCATTACTGAAGTCGAGGCTAAATACGCACCCACCTAACTAAACAAAGAGGCTGACGAATTATTTTTTTTTTTTTAATTTTAAAAATTTTCTGTCTCATGAACAAAAAATTAAAGCATTTTAATATTTTGTAGAAAAGCCTGAAATAAAACGTTTGATATAAAAATGCAAATGAACATTTTTAAAACTGATAATCATGAAAATAGAACAAGAGTAAAAATAAAAATACCTAACAAGGTCTGCTTATAGGAAAAGGGGGTAAAAAACATGACTGGTAGTTTACTCCAAGCAGACTTGTGTATGACACTGACGACTGAATCCATCACCTACAATGGAGAGAGGAGAGGAAAAAAAAAAAAAAAAAAAAAAAAAAAAAAAAAAAAAAAAAAGACAACAAAACATTTCTCCGAATGAATGTTAAATTCATTCAGGCGGGAAAAAAAAAACTGACAAAAAAGTTTAAAGTTTTGTCTGTCATAAAACATGCTTGGTTCTATTAAATATTTCTTTACTTAAATCGGTATTTTGAATGAAGATGAATGTTTAGTTATGTTATATAATAAAGATAATTTTAAAGATTTATCGATTCTATTTCGTATCTAAAAGAAAGTTTAATATGCCTTAAATACCTAGGGCGTCTGGTTTTTATTAATAGATTAATTTGAAAATTATACAGGTTGGTCGGAAAGTTACCGTGAATTTTTCTAATATTCTTTATTATTTCAGATTATATATATATATATAGAGAGAGAGAGAGAGTGCGATGGGTAAATTGTCACCATTTATATTTTTAATTTAGCGTTGTTCGTTTTTAATTTTGTTGACTGCACAGTAGAGTCAGTTGTGCCCAACCGACACTATTCTACGGTGCCCAGTCTGTGAGAAAAATGAGTACCATGATGAAATTCACTCAGACACAAATTTGAAAACTGCATGCTGTACTGCTTAACATTGGCACTGGAAGCTGCAATACGAACATTTCAGAGCATTGGGGTGTCGATCCGAGTAGAGTGCAGAGGATTCCGAAAGAATTAGACGAGTCTAACAGTGATTACGAAGGTGTTTGGAGTGATGGCGACGTTATGCCTCCATTCACCTTCCCACAGGGTCTCAGACTTAACACGGAGTTCTACATCAAGTGCCCTGAGGGGGTAGTGCTGCCCTGGGTCAAGAGATTGGCTGCTGGGGGACCCTATGTCTGGAAACAGGACTTTGCACGATGCCCCACAAGCAGGAGAACCCAATCATGGCTGTCAGACAATTTCTGCGACCACATCACCCCTTACATCTGACTACATAACTCCTTAGACTGCAATCCCCTTTGATTATTACGCGTGGGGCGCAGCTGAGGCTAACAAAATTCCTTGTAACACCAAATATTAACTGAAGGCAAGGATTTTGTCAGCATTCACCAACTTAAATACATACGGAGACCGTCCAGAAGAGTTGCAGGACATTCCGAAATTGTCTGGA
Source organism: Acanthosepion esculentum (assembly GCA_964036315.1). Taxonomy (NCBI): domain Eukaryota; kingdom Metazoa; phylum Mollusca; class Cephalopoda; order Sepiida; family Sepiidae; genus Acanthosepion; species Acanthosepion esculentum. The sequence continues at coordinate 92,664,685 of OZ038495.1, read as the reverse complement.
GCAACCCCCCCCCCCGGTTGAAGCCAATGGCGATTTTATTGAATAAAATTACTCTTTAGTATTTCAATATATTTTTGTGCAATTTTGTTAAATGCATCTGTTAAAATGAGATGTCAGGGTTATTTTCATTTTCGCGTCATTTAGACAATTTATCCATCGCACCCTGTATATGCTATTAATTCAGAAACCGGATTAAATGTACGACATTTATGAATATTATTTTAAGTATCTTGGCATTCATATAACTATTTTTCCTTGCTGATTCATGCCTTTTAATTATCTGAAAAGGCTAAGTATATGAGACTTGTTCACAATTGGCCCGTTGGTCACGAATTTAGAAATATCTTAAAAGTTTATATATGGCCTGAAAATCTAGAACAAGTTTACCTCGCAAGAATTTTTAAACTTATAAAAGTAGCAGACAGTTATTTTTTGTACATTTTTCAGCAAAAGTTTCTATCAATTAGAATCCTATCAGATTCGAATGTGAAAACATGGAAAAAATCTGAAAGTGTTTTTTTTTTCAACATTTTATTATTTAACATTAGACTTTAGAAACTCATCGCGCGATCCATAACAGTGGGAATGCGAAAATATGCAACGAACCGCCTAAAAATCTATTAGTTCAGCCAGTCTTAAAAAGTCTGAGGAAAAAGAATTCAAGTATTTCGGTATCCAAGTATGTGAGAGGGACAGACGGGAAGTCGCCAACTGCTCAAAGAAACCGCAAAATTAAAATCAGACGTGAAGCACTGAATTTAAATATTTCAAATGTAATGAACAAGAATATAATGTATACGAAATTTGCAACCGATTAATTTTCCAACATTTGCATAAGGTTAATTTTTTTCTCACTCAAAAATTGAAATAATTTTATATTTGTAAATATGAAACTTTGAAGCTGTTCCTAATTTCATTTCGCTGTCAGAACTTGCATGATATTTCAACTATAGCTTGTAACTATCATTTAGGCTGATGTTTTGATAATGGAAGACAAAACATTGACGATGAAGATCCTACTTCTTGTAGATTTTGATTTTATGACGAATTTCAATTATTTAGTGGTTGGATAACGCCATTGTAGTATTGATATTGCAACTGAAAAATAAACTCTTCCAGAACTGACCTCAGTGTATAATAGAATAATCAAGTTTTATGCGGTAATCAATTCCATATCAAACAATTTTGATAGACATTTGCATTTTATTTCTCTAGAGTAAGTCGGAAGAGATCGTAAGTTAAACACAAACATCTTCAACGAGTAATGAAAATTCGATAGAAAAAACACCAAGAAACGAGAATTTAAAAATAAAATATGATCCAGATTTTGTTAAAAAGGAATTCGGTCATCTTTAGTTTCAACAGTAGCAATTTATTGTTAAGTGCTAAACCTATGTAAATATTTTGTTGGGTCATAAGAAAATTTCCGATTTGGCGAATTTGTCATCCAAACTTCTAATAGTGTACTCCAAATTTATTAACTGCTACCTAACATACTTTAGGCTTTACATGGCACTGGCAGCGTACACAGTGGATTGAAGAATAAATTTATTAACCTCCACTATAGGAGGGATTTACAGCGAGTTTACCTCACAATGTTATGGGAGTTTAAGCAGTGGAATAACATTATAGAGTTAGGTGCAATGTTTATGTCAAGACGTCCCAATTAGCCGGCAAACCAGAAATTGTCTATAGTTCTGAGATGAGGTATTGTAACTATTTACATTATTCGAACAGTTGTCATCCTTATTGACATATACAACAGCCGAAATGTTGGAATATTTCTTGGGACTTCGGGCCGAACCTTTTATTTAGTCGATTAGTCTGATTCCCCATGCCATGCCTTTTTTTGGATATCTCTGTTTCAGTTAATTCCCTTGAATAACTCAAGTTTGTTCCATCTGCTGTGGCCAGGTATTGAACTCAACTCAATATGTTAAGTCATTTTTAGATCAAATGAACCAACGCTTTTATCCACTGGGCCATAAACAAAGGGTTCGGGGTTAGGGTTAGTTCCAAGAAATATCATCTGAAGAAGACAGGAGCGTAGAACGGCCGAAACATCGTGAATATGGCAATAAAGATGAATACAACAGTCCGAATAATGCAAATAGTGTAAATAAGAAATTGGTTTGCAAAGTTTTGTTCTGGATAAAGATCGTTCAACGGACTTTGATTCTAAGGTCATTGGTGGAAAGCAACCAATAGCAAAGTACTCAGAAATTATCAAAGATGTGAAAACCCTTCACAATCTACCAAATGCCGGCATTTTGGAAGTCAGAAAGATGGGCGTTTGGGTCCCCACACGTTTTGGCAAGAAAAATAAAGGACCGTTTATCCAAAGCGACAGGTTTTCCTTTCCGAGATATAACCAGTTCGTAAAATATTCTTTTAAAACACGTGATTAAAAATTGGTTTATTGCAAAAAGCAAAGATTAATCTCCACAAGCAACCCCAAGAACTGAGCTTCAGTGGGGTGGGGAGCTAATATTGTCGCGTTGTGGAATCTTCAGAGTATTATTCATGTAATGTTCTGAAATCGCAATGAAATACTAAAATGTACATTTATAAGTTCGGTAGCTGCAACGTGTCCATATTTTTCGTTAATTAGCGCCATGAGAGCGCCAATAGGGAAAATGTTGCTCTTCATGACAGCGAATAGAGCAAAAAACAAAAACCCACACAAACACAAGAAAATAGTTTGGGAGTCGGTTGGTCTGTTCAAACCCTATCTGTCATATTCAACTTGTCTTGTAACAGCCGATTAACTTTTTTTTATTCACTGCAAAACACTTTTTGGAAAATCTTTCTCTAATAAAAGCCAGATTCAAAAGATCGAGAAACTTTCGCATCAATATTTGAGGAATTTTTATTCTAAATGTATGAAAGAACTCAGAAATGGTAACAAGTCATTTCACATAATGACGAATATATAAATTAATAAAATGTAGTTATCCTTTAGGCTTTAAAGAATAAAATTGCGAAACAAAAAACAGAACTTTATGGCTTAGCACAGTAAATACAGGCAATCTAAAAAGTTACATTTTAAGGCAGTTTTATACTTTCCCTGGATAAGAAATGCCTATGTAGAAAGTGAGCTTATTTCGACACCAGTGGAAAAATTAAAGTTTTAAAAATATCAAGTTTCTCTAACATTCATACTATTGTATAATTATTACGCGATGGAGTCATCATTAATGCAGATAGTCTCTGTTAATTAAGCGAGAACATCTTCCATACTGTACTGGTGAAAGAGTTGATCACAAATCATTGTTAATTCAATTATCTAGATAAACGAGAATATAGTCAATTATTTATCTTCTAAATAAACATTTCACAAGGACCGACTTCGAGGTGAGTTTTCTGGTCTAACTGGCCACTTGATAGTTGTTAAACAAAGCTATCTTTATCATGGGGTCAGTTCTGTTAACATCTTGCAAAACTCAACTTGAGCTGTATTATTATAGCCACATTACTGGTCATTGTTCAAAAATTTGATTCACACCGACCGTCCTATAAATGAAGCCAGCTTCTTAATTTGCTCGAATCCAATATTAGAGAATTTCTTTTTAAGAGGACACGTTATTTTTGATCGTGTGAACTTAATTTTGACTGCATGTTTTTAAGAGGAGAGGTTCTTTTAGTTCGGGATTTCTGTTTCAAAATCATTTTGAAAATCCGAGAATCAATTGTGACATTAAAACAAGACTTCATAATTAAAAACGAAAGAAAAATATATAAATTATTCAAAAGATAATTGTATAATAAAAGTATTTTTGAATATACTTCTATATTGCCAAACAAATGCATAAAGAATAATGAGAACAATTTTAATGAAAATAGGAAAGAAAACAAAGATATCACTATTTTTCCCTGGAATACAAACATTTTGCTATTTTTTTAACCCTTGTTCGGAAAAAAGTTATTGTACAGGTTTCAGTTTGTTTTATTTATTATACAAAAGATCGTTGTTTATGAGGGCTAATCATTTTGGATAAATTTATTTGAATCAATAGATGTTAATATACTTGTTATAGACAATGTTTCGGCAATGAACTTTATGGCCATCTTCAAATATAGAAATAGGTGATATGTCTGTGATACAACCAGAGTATACAATTCCCTACCTGATCCTCGTACCTGCTAAACCAGAATAAGAAACTGTATCACAGACAAAAACTTAGGTATCCCTGATAAGCCAAAATAGATATCTGAAGATAATCAGAAGGTACATGACTGAAACGTGCCTATAACAAGGTAAGATCAATAGTTCGAGTTAAGCAATGTACCTAAAAATTTCATTTTAACAATGTTTTTTTGTTAAACAAGACTAACAAAAATGTCATTTTTTTGTATAAAAAAAAGGTTCATTTTTAGAGGGAGTTTGAAAAATCTTGTTAACCACAACACTACCACATCTTACCTAAAAACATTTCTGAGTGCCTAGTTCATAGAGAGCATACTACGAAATCTTCCCACGAGAAAATGATACAGAAAAATATACTACCATCGCTATCTCGAATAATAACTTGTTACATACACTTAGTCTTAAAAGTTTATCCGTATCCAAATACACTTCATATTTAATATGCTATACTTATACGAGTTCCAGGCTAGATATTTATAGGGCATGATTCACTTGGCAGTATTTCTGTCTCCCCACAAAAAATTGGGTTATATGGTACGAACAGTCGTCCTACTCTACGTATAGGAAATAACGTTGGATTGCAGCTTGTCTTTGGTTAAGACCAAAATTCTAGTCAAGAGACTGAATCCAATCCAGACAAGGACACACGTTGGATTTAAAATCCAAAATACTGAACCCGAATAGACAACTGTTTATCATTAAGGAACGATTGCGTCAATATTTTGACATTTCTACCTTTGAATGGCTGACTTATAATATAGAAAAACGATATTATGAGGAGAAATTATTTTATATCATAACATACAAATATCATCGATTTGGTTATCGATGCAGACACCAAGATCTTTGTCTTTAAACGTATATTTCTAACGGTTGGTCTCACGACTTGGGTCGAACGTAAGTGACGATCTCAAAATATTTTTATTAAAAGAATTCTAAAAGCACTGCTGGTCTTGCCAATCAGAAATCTTAGCAAAATGTATATATTTCAACGTCAGTTTTTCGCTTATAGATCAGCTTTATCCTCATAGAAAAGGCGACAATGGTAATAGAAAATGTAATTACTGGAACACCTTGTAAACAGGCATCTCCGCTAGACCCAGTTTGCACTTACCAATTTGGCTAAATTCTGACATACAAACACGTGGTTTTATATATATATATATATATATATATATATATATATATATATATATGTGTGTGTGTGTGTGTGTGCGCATAAAGTAATTATTCCGAGGCTGCATTCTTTTGTACATTAGATCCAACACCAATTGTAAATCGGCCTATGTTGATAAAGCATCTATTGCATATTACTCTACATTTGGCATTGAGTAATGTGTATTGTACTTTAAGGTGATATTGTTTTAAGCCAAAGATTAAGGTCTAAAACAGTATTCGGTTTTATGAAGCTTACCTTCAGAGCATCTAAGACAAAAAGGACAAAATTATCATTTGAATTAAAAAGAAACAAATGTAAAAAAACTGAGCATATATGTTAGCATTTTTATTCAGTAAATGTTTACTGACTGGTTTCAGGCACCACATTTTGTCTTCAGTTTGCCTTAGAGCGTATTTTCTTATTAGACTAAAATAGAAAATAATGGTTTTTACGCACATGTTTATATTCTTAAAAGATAATTGCGTCAGAGAATGTTTTTAGGGATGTTGCGTTATTATATGCTTTATTATTCCAATCAGCACGCTCATCTTGGTTGCAAGCAATTATGCTCAAATCTTATTCACCTTTGTGTCACTTTTCAGTTTCTTCCACTGAAACAGAACATGATTTTTCAGCACTACAAGACAAAGGGATTGAACTCACAGCTTGGATAGATTTTAAGCAATGCTTTAATTAACTAAGCCATGAGACAAAGTCTGGGTCTTGTATTGGCAAATAAGATACGAGCATAAATTGATATGAACTATCTTCTAAGCATTTAAAGCAGGAGAATATCTCTTCGTTGATTGAAGTTTTCGGTTTAAAATTCCGATCAGGTTATCAAGTACGATGACGGATAGCAGCAGAAGGCCGTAGGATAGAACGGCCAAAAGGTTGCGAGTCTAACGAACAAGATGAGCACGCTAGTTCGAATGATAAAACAGATAAAGAAAAGATAAATAAATCGGAAGTGTAAATAAATGAAGATGGGGAAAGACAAAGAATTGGTTATTGCCGAAACTCACCTGTGTTTGTGTTCAGGGAGGATGAAGACACTGATCCCATAGTGGTAGCCATCAAGGCTCCCTCCCAGATAAATCCACAATATGACAAGTTTCTGAAAGGTGCCAAATTGACCAATATGATTAAGTAGAGTGTCAAACTGCATCTTTCGAATTCAGTTGTCAAAACTGTAAAGAGAAAGAGTGAAATGTGCATTCGTTTTGTGGTAATGAAGGAATATACAGAGTGTCCACAAAGTCTTTAGACAATTTCAAGAAATCATTGCAAAAAAACAGGCGGCAGGTAAATATTTGTTGCATATTAATGTTATTAAAACCTTATTTAATGAAAATAGGAAAGAAAACAAAGATATCACTATTTTTCCCTGGAATACAAACATTTTGCTATTTTTTAACACTTGTTCGGAAAAAAGTTATTGTACAGGTTTCAGTTTGTTTTATTTATTATACAAAAGATCGTTGTTTATGAGGGCTAATCATTTTGGATAAATTTATTTGAATCAATAGATGTTAATATACTTGTTATAGACAATGTTTCGGCAATGAACTTTATGGCCATCTTCAAATATAGAAATAGGTGATATGTCTGTGATACAACCAGAGTATACAATTCCCTACCTGATCCTCGTACCTGCTAAACCAGAATAAGAAACTGTATCACAGACAAAAACTTAGGTATCCCTGATTTTTTTTAATCATATCACCCCAAGCAAGGCCGGAGGCCACTATCACGCAAGGGGTTAAAGAAGGGTTGGAGGAAGAGCAGATAGGAGTGGCAAGGGAGGGGATGTGGAGAAAGAGAAAGACAGTGGGTCGATCAAGGCAAGGGGGCCACAAAAGATCCGGAGCGAGAGCAGATAGGAATGAGAAAAGAAAGGATGTGGAGAAGGGAAGTGGATAGATCAAGGCAACTGGAGATGTCGATTGACGCTACACTTAAACCGTTGGAGATTGTATTTATCAGGGAAACAGTAATAGGGAAGGGAGTTCCATAGGCGAGATGTGCGAGACATGAAGCTATTGGAGTAGAAGAGTCGTCTACATCTAACAGTATCCACGGTGTAGGGGTGGGAGCGGGATGCCAGCCTGGTGGGGCGTTTAAATTCACGAGGCCTGGGGATAAGCGAACGCAGCTCCTTATAGCAATTACCTTGGAAGTACTTGTAAAAAAGGCAGAGCGAGGCAACATCGCGTCTGTGAGAGAGCGACTGCAGACGAGATGACAGATCAGGGCCAATCACGTTGCCTATCCGTCTATGCTCAGACTGAAATGACTGAGGACACTGTATAATTAGAAACATCAGTATCTGTCTATATTTCTGAGATGAGGTATTATGTACATTATTTACATTATTCGGACTTAACCGGGTATTGGACTCACGCTCTTTGGGTTCTGTTAAGGCAGTGGAGAACTTTCAGAGGGAAATTAACAGGAGATAACTGATAACTGACATCCATTAAACATGGCACGTGGAACTAGAACAGTCTACCCCAGTGAGCGAAATAAAGGGTTCAGTTCGACATTCCAACCACCTGAAGAAGGCCGGAGCGTACAACGGCCGAAACGTTGTGATAAACATGGCGACAAAGATGAGGACAATAGTCCGAATAATGTAAATAAAGAAACATCAGTACTTAAAAAAATGTCTGACAGTAATAATATCAAAATCTAGCTTACGGCTGCATCACGTTGAAACATTGGTTCCCGTACGATCACAGAAGTCAAGCAATGTCGAGCCTGGTCAATGAGTGATTGCTTGGGAATATCAGGTGCTGTAAGCTTGGATAAGTGTGTTGTCTTATGAATAATGACTTGAAATTGTTAATAAGAGAGCAGAGTTCCAATTCCCATTGAGTTAATTATGTTCACTTAGGGGCAACTACCCGTGGGAAATGGTATGAATTCACCTCTTCTCCCCTGCCAGCTATGGCTTAATAAATCTTGTATCACTAAATTATTATTATCTTAAAAAATTAATCTAAAAATATTTTCTGGCTTTAAATAACGTTGATAAACCATAGAAAACGAAATCAATCAAACATCTACCCACCACCACATTTATAGCCAATAGAAACGTTATTTGGAGAGACAGGTCCTTATTGCTAAGTGTTAGCAATAAACTGTCTATATAATTAAATTCTGAGAGAACACGTATACGCTAGTATTCTATGCCTTACAGAGGAAGAAACTTTACTAAAGATTCCGATTACGGGAAAAAATTAAATTTTGGATCATTTATTCATTTATCTACCGCTACGGAATTTACAGTCAAATTAAAATTAAATTAAAATTACTCTTATCACGTTTCGGCTCATGCCCCCACCCGGTCTTCATTTGTTTGTCCCTCAGAATAAACCAAATTCAGAGAATTTCCAACTGAACTCTTTATTTAACCTTTGCAGGTTATATTGTTCTCGTTCAGCGACATTTTGTTTTTGGCGCTAAGAATTTCTATCCAGTTTGGCATTTAGCTGCATTACCAATATATTTTAAGTAAAGTTAAATAACGTGTTTAACGAAGCAGGAGACTAGCTCCATATGGCCTTGGACACCTGGCTTGAAATGTCTCACTAACAACGAGGCATCACTAAGCTGGCTGATGATGCGAAAGGCCCTCTGGGTCGGCAAAAACTTTCTTCAGCGGCCTTGGGAAATTCTAACTGCGTCCGCTGTGATGAGTCAGTGGAGACCCTGGGCCACGCCTTCTTCCGCTGCAAGGTCCTAGTTCCGTTGTGAAAGTTTATTGAAACATCATGGTTCGCATGCTGTGCGGCAAGTTCTTTGTCTTTAGGGCCACTTCTCTTTGTAGCAATGTGTTAACAACGTTGACTATGTGCTGTCCTTACTAGGTGTTATGCGAGTCATGATATGGACGACGCGACAGAAGGAATTCTGATTTTGTTCTTTAGGCATCAGCTTAAAGTCAAGATCAGGACAGAAAGGCGACGACTCCCTCATCAGAATCTGGCAAAAGGTGAGTGAATCTCGCGTATCTGTGTCGATTAAAAGGAGCCGACTAAGAGTGGTATTTTGTTGCTAGTTAGGAATCAGGATATTGGGAGCCCTGTAATAAACACTGGCAAGCCCATCCAAAATTGGTTAGAGTCGTTTTATTTTTTTTATAGTTTTCTTTACGCCAAGTTAAATTAGCCAGGGGGTGTGTACTGGTCTCTTTTACTTTTGCCCCCACTTTTTTTTAGTTTACCCCCCCACCCCCTTCGCCGTTAAGTGACCTAAAATGTTAGTTCTCTGGCAGATGTGGGACAGTTTTCGTTTTTCGAGCGTGTTCTTTCGTATTTGTTGTAATGTCTGAATGAGTGTGTAGTTTGTGTGGTTGGTTGAATGTTTTTTTAATTCATACAAATCCCGCATTAATTTCGTCCAGTTAACTGATATTTCTGCCACAATTAAGTATTGTTTTTTATTACTAGCACCATTTTGTTTATTTTCTTGTATATATATATATATATATATTATTATGCATATTGTAAATATTCATGTTTTTTATTTTCAATGTTATTCATTTCCACCTACTGACAAATGGTACATGTGGGGATTAATTAGGACTTCATAGAGACTTTGAGGTATTATGGTGATTGTCGTAGGAATGCTAAGTAAGAATCTGGTATTTTGGTGAAAGGAATATTATATAGTTTTTTGGGTCAGTGATTGTGGCTCTCTGACAGATGTTGACCATCCTTTCCCATCCCCACTTTTGGCCTTGTGCCACATTTTGCATTTTACACAACTAAATATCAAACGGGGTAGCAAACTTTTCACACAACCACGTTGCGCCACGTTGTCTAAGTATATAAATAAATTTTTAAATCTGTACATACTTAAACATTTTTTTTTAGAGCCACGTTTTTCCTTATATGTAAAATTCCTCAACATTGTTGAAAACAATGAATTTATTTATTTTGAAATTTCCCCACTTCAGTCGTAAAAAGAAGTAACTCCAGCCGCTGAAAATAAGTGACGAGCAGCAACCTCGTCCATTGCAATCCTTGGAGTACATCTTCATTTCAGTTAAAAATTACTTTTTCGGGGTTATAATTTCAACAGCCAATCACCGACATGAGACCGTTCACATCTTTATGTAGATAAAAAAGGTATAATAGACTGATTATTTTGGTGGTAGACCCAATATGGTCTCTTACAAATTTGTTCGTTACTACAGGACTTCGAAATTTGAGGCATCATAAATACTTAAAATATTTTAGATACTCGCTGAAGAGAGTTGGTTACAAAGTTAGTTTATATATAGTATCGTGTGTGTGTGTGTGTGTGTGTGTGTGTGTCCCCGTCATGTTACCTATATCACCTCCAAGGCAAACTTTAAAGTCACGTGTAATCTAACTACTTTTAAGTCTGCTAGTTATTCAGTTAGTATGAAAGTGATACGTACTGTAAATAAAAACCTAGTGCTAAGTTTAAAAAATCTAATATACTTTCAATAATCAGTGTTTATTTATGGACATACTACCCTCTCCAAACAAAACTACAAAAATGTAAAAAAGGTTAAATCAAATAGTAATAGGAAGTCTTTCGTGAAACTGAAAAGTGAGAATTATTTTCTACAGTATCAAACATTAATTTGTAAAGGATCACTAATTAAAATTTAATTAAGTTGTATTACTAATTACTTTTTAGTCCTTCAATGAAGAAATGTCGAATAGAATTTACACGCTTCTCGTTTTTTCTCTAGATTTTGTCAGAACTCAAAAATGGTTTCCTCGAGTTGTTAACAGACTCCTGTCACGCATGAGGAAAAAAACAGGATGTAACGAACATGTGCTGTCCGTTTCTTACCCCCCCCCCCGGCTGATTACTATTGAACAGACAAAGAAATGCGGGATTAGACAGCTTAACACACACACACACTATAGATAGATAATGAAAATAACATACAAGGTTGAAATACTGAATAAATCTGAAGAACTTATTTCAAACCAACATCCTACAGTTCAAATACCCCACCGTACAAAAGTCAATCTCGATCCAAAACGAATAAAAAAATTTTTCTAAGATCATCAATCGGTCCACAAAATCTCAAAATATCTTCGGAAAGTCCCCCACAAAACATGACCAACGGAAAAAAAAAAAAAAAAAAAAGAAAAAAGATCGATGTCATTGAGAAATGATACACCACAAAAAACAAAATCAAACTCTAAACAAAAATGAAAAATTATAAAATAAAAAATAAACATGGAATATAGAATAATCCAATGGGAATATCGTGGGCTTAAATCAAATTACAGCTAATAACTCCTGTTAATAACATTAAACCACGCCATTATTGGTTTAGAAGATTATATATAAGAAATTATGAAAAACTAAAACCACGTTCAAACCTCAGGCGGTCTTGAGGGTCATTCATCGGTCCAGAGACCTCTCTCGGCCCAGGAGAGTCTTGGCATGTACTAGTGGAGGGGTTCGCGAAGGATCCGCAACGCGACTGACTCGGCTTGTTGGCGACGACGAGTTGCGCTCGTTTTGGTCTTGGGCGACAGCGGCGGATTACTTCAGCAACCCTGAGTTTTCGTTTATCTGGCGATTGGTTCGGAATAGGCTGTCTCTCAATGACAAGGCCTTCATATGAGGCTTGGCGGATTTGCCAGACTGTCAACGATGTAACCTTTGCATAGAGGAAACGGCTTCGTACGCCTTCTACCATTGTTCTCGGGTGCGCCCCTTATGGGACTGTCAGCGAGTTGACGGCTCGTATCGCTCCCGAAAAAGCTCGTGCTCATTGATCGCGCATACGTGTGTGGCAATGTGTCGCCCCCGTATTCTGGAGTGAAACGGATGGTGTTTCTGTCGCTGCTAGCCACGGTTCGAATGGTAATTTGGACGACGCGAATGGAGGAAATCTTGCGATGTGAACGTTATTTTCATCAGGATCTAATCAGATTCTTTGAGCATCAGCTCAGGGTGAAGATTAGAAAGCGTTTCGTATCGACAGATTTCAGCAAAAAGGTGGATAACTATGGCGAGCCTGGTTCGTGTGAACGGGGATTGATTTTCTTTTTTAAAGTCTACCCGATTCATAACGGGACGGCTTTCTGGGAAGCCCTCCTCTGGTTATAATAGACCCTTCTTGTGTATTTAGTTAATGTGAGCAAGTGTTGATCCTGGCCTATTCCCGGTTTCCTCTTGTTATGATCGAAGCCGAGATCCCTCAAGCTCCCCAGTTTGTTGTTTGGCCCCTTTTTTTCATCTCGACTGGGTCAGTTTCTATTTCCCCACCCCCATGGAAATAACTACTTTATCCTTCCCTCTCCCTCAGCTAGAGAGCTTCTTGATTTTGTCTGAAGACAGAATGCAGCGGCTTATTTCTTTGACGGTTGGACGTGTCCTAATATCGATTATCTTTAGTTTGTATATTTTGTTATATTTTAGTTTGTTTATCGGGTTCATCCTCTCCCCGCACATTGCTTACCATCAACGAATTTTTATCTATAATTTTATACGCACGGATTTTTAGGTCATGGGATAGTGTGTGTGTGTGTGTGTGTGTGTGTGTGTGTGTGTGTGTGTGTGTTCGCGCGCGCGTGGTGTTGTAGTACAGTGTAACCCGGATATAAGAGAGTTGTCGGGACCGGAGAAGGAGTCTCTTATATCAGGGTTTCTCTTATACCCGGGTTTGGTCTATTATATATATATATATATATATATATATATATATATATACACACACATTAACACATGCTCTAATTTGGGACCAGAGAAAATCTCTTATATCCGGGTTACATTGTATATGGAATATTGAATGGCGATGAACGAGTTTTTGTGGTAGATGTGCAAATTGTAATGAATGAATGGGTCGTGAATCTGATAGATTACATTAAAAAGTTATGGATAATGATCTAGGCTTATTCAACCAAAAAAAAAAAAAAAAAAAAAAAAAACGCCAACACCTACATCAAACTAGCTTGTCAGCAATTGACCTAGTTGTGTGATATCCAACAATTTACCTACGCTTTACCTGGAGTGTGTACGACGATAAATACGGCAGTGACCATTTCCCCATCATTCTGAGGAACAGTCAGGTGATAAATGAGCACCCACCAACATGGAGGCTAAGCAAGGCCGACTGGGAAAAAGAATCTCAAGTCAAAATAATACTGACAGAAAATTACACGGATCCCTAATAGCCATAGCAAAAGAATGCATTCAAATAAGTCATCAAGCATAAGAGAGACTCTGGGTCGATGATAAATGTAAGTAATTAGACTGCACTTAAAAATTTCAACAATGAACCAATAACCGCCAACCTAATCAACACTAAAATAAACAGCGAAAAGCCTATAAAACAAAAGCAAAAAGAAAGACAAACAGCACTGTTGGGATATATTAGCAAACTAAATTCTTTTACCAAACCAAAAACAGTTAGGAAATGATTATAAACGTATCTGCCAAACAATCTATAGCAGAAAAAAAAAACATCGCAATAAATAATAGCATGTTAACGGAAAAGAAGGCTATATTGGTCGAAACATTCTCGAAAAATTCTTGGAGGAAAATAATTGTAAACGATATGATAGTAACTATAAAACAAAATGCAGAAAAAAAAAAACAACTCCAAAACAAAGAACCTGAAAATTACAACAAACCATTCTCTGACAGAACTTTAAGATTCCATTGAAAGCTCACATAAGCCGTAGGACCGGACAATGCCCATTATGAGTTCTCAACACTCCTCTACCCATCGAAAAAAAATTCATTAAAATTGTTAAAAAATACACAATGATATCTGAACAAAAAGGAAGTTCCCGGAACAATGGTGACATAACTGCCCTACCGATTTCAAAACCGGGAAAAGACACTTCAGACTCATCAAATTATTCTTAGATTTCTCTCACAAGCTGTTTATGTAAAACGTTGGAAAGAATGGTGAATAATTGGTTAGTTTGTTATTGAAATCAAACAAATTAAATGGGACTTACAATGTGGCTTTCGAAGAAAAGAGAAAAGAGAAAAGAGAAAAAAGAAAAGAGAAAAAAGAAAAGAGAAAAAAGAAAAGAGAAAAAAGAAAAGAGAAAAGAGAAAAGAGAAAAGAAAAGAGAAAAAAGAAAGAAAAGAAAGAAAAGAAACAAACAGAAATACAATAGACCACCTGGTTCAGTTGGAAAGTTTTATAAGGGACGCATTTATAAAGAATAGAAACGAAATTGCAGCAATAAGCTCAACATAAGCCATAGAAACGAAATTGCAGCAATAAGCTCAACATAAGCCATAGAAACGAAATTGCAGCAATAAGCTCAACATAAGCCATAGAAACGAAATTGCAGCAATAAGCTCAACATAAGCCATAGAAACGAAATTGCAGCAATAAGCTCAACATAAGCCATAGAAACGAAATTGCAGCAATAAGCTCAACATAAGCCATAGAAACGAAATTGCAGCAATAAGCTCAACATAAGCCATAGAAACGAAATTGCAGCAATAAGCTCAACATAAGCCATAGAAACGAAATTGCAGCAATAAGCTCAACATAAGCCATAGAAACGAAATTGCAGCAATAAGCTCAACATAAGCCATAGAAACGAAATTGCAGCAATAAGCTCAACATAAGCCATAGAAACGAAATTGCAGCAATAAGCTCAACATAAGCCATAGAAACGAAATTGCAGCAATAAGCTCAACATAAGCCATAGAAACGAAATTGCAGCAATAAGCTCAACATAAGCCATAGAAACGAAATTGCAGCAATAAGCTCAACATAAGCCATAGAAACGAAATTGCAGCAATAAGCTCAACATAAGCCATAGAAACGAAATTGCAGCAATAAGCTCAACATAAGCCATAGAAACGAAATTGCAGCAATAAGCTCAACATAAGCCATAGAAACGAAATTGCAGCAATAAGCTCAACATAAGCCATAGAAACGAAATTGCAGTAATAAGCTCAACATAAGCAAAATTCGTGAATTTTTGTAATAAAAATAAAGTAGATAATGATCCAAGATTGCAACTGGAAGGGATAGAAATCCTAATGGTAGTCAAGTATAAGTTCTTGGGAAGTATTCTCGACAAAAAGCTCATAGTCATACCACACCTAAATTATCTGAAGAAAATGCATTACTATTCTTGAGAGTGGTGACCCACAAAAATTGGGGAGCAAACTCAACTCACAAACGCTGCTCAGATTATGCAGAATCTTTAAAATCGTTGAAATTTCTGGTGGGAGCAGGGATCAAAGTAAGGTCGAAAGTGATCGTCATATTCGGAAGAGTAGTCTTTCAACGAGGTAAAGTTGATACAAGAAGCCTCAACGTTCTATTGCTGGGGTGACTTCTCCTTTCCCATCAATTTTTTTTTGACAACTTGCCCAGCTACCTTTATCTGTTTATGTAATTGTCCCCATCCAAAACCACGCCTTTTCTGGTCTCCGTTATTTTTGGCAGAGGTCCTGGTTTAGAAAAGCTTTCCAGTCTTTCAGTCTATAATTTTATGCTTAGTTTGTAAACAACACTCAGAAATTTCAACGATTTTAAAGATTTCGTCATTCTGGAGCACCTGACATTGTCATCTTTGCCAATCGACAGCAAGTTAGGTTTTACCTATTCAATGCATGCGCTCTAACTTGGAGCAAAATGTTTTATTTAAATAACCACTAAATCTTGTAAATGAATGCATTATAGATGAGAATCGGAAACTTCATAAACTATATTCCTAGATTTAATTTCATATATGCATTTTTTAAGTATTATTTTACATTTGACAATTTTAGAGATCAACTATTCTTCAGTTTTTCATTCATTTAAATAGGGAAAGAATGATGAGGATTATGAACAAGTTTGACGCATTATGTTTTAATAAAATTAAAAATAATTATAAGAGTATTGACATATTCACATAAGTGTATTGCTAAAAAATTACCTTAGAGTTTTGTGGAACATTTACGATGCTAAAAGCACGTGTACAAATATGATTCAAATCCTTATTGTGTAAAGCGAGATGTCAAAGCTACACAAAGTGGGAAAGTAAAAGGATGATCAATATATGCCAAAACAGTAATATTTATATTAAAATATAACAAGTGACCGAATAAAAGTTGTTTTTCCGGTCCTATCATTAATTAATCCAGTTGCATTTACTGACTTAACTTGTATTCATTTTTTTCACCATAACTTTGTTATATCCGAGGCTCTTGGAATGAACAAAAACACATGAAAATAAAACAAATGTATTTTAACATGTAATAAAATAACGTTTATTCATTTACTGCCCGAGAACAGCAAGGATT
This sequence comes from Acanthosepion esculentum, assembly GCA_964036315.1. Taxonomy (NCBI): domain Eukaryota; kingdom Metazoa; phylum Mollusca; class Cephalopoda; order Sepiida; family Sepiidae; genus Acanthosepion; species Acanthosepion esculentum. The sequence goes on along the minus strand of OZ038495.1, from coordinate 92,648,105 downwards.
GTTTGGATTTAAAACACGAGTTCCACGTGCGTGTCAGCAGGTTTGATTCAAAAGTGCCGCGTTGCCACTCGCGGACGAGGGACGCAACTGCATTGTATTTTGAGTTATCTTCCTTTATAGGGGGAAATAAGTAACACCTCCTAACACGCCCCTTTTTAGCCTTGCGCTGGTATGACTTTTGTCGGAAATTAAATTATAGTGGGTATGGCTTACTTCGTAGTAGATGGGATTTGCTTGGTGCACTTTTTGCTGGAGTCCTATTTTTGTCCTTTGGCATTACTCGAGAACTTCGAGACAGTTTCAAAGGTGCCCAATAGAATGTCCAGCGGTAAAGCGAAGTTTAATTTGGTCTCTGGAAGGTTAAATGGTCATAATTGGTTTGCGTGCCGAACCCAGATTGAAGACTGTATATCCACGTCATACGTAACATTCCCAGATCGATGTATAATGCGTTCTTGGAGCCATGTTCCTTTTACCGTTGCGGTAATTCTTTTTTGAAATTACAGATTACCCCGGTACATATTTGTGTTTCCAGGATGACAGTTAAATTGTTCTTCCATCACTAGTTTCTAGTTGGATGGAGGACATTTATATGTAAACGAAATTTACGGTTCATCGGTGTCTCTGCCGGTGAATTTCCATTAGGTGCGTTTGGATTGGTTATAGTTCTGTAACTTCTGAGGAATATTTCTAATATTTCTTGTATGGTTCCTTCCCCTTAGAGTTTGAAGAGTGCTCTTTAAATGTATCTAGAAAAACGCTCCATTTGTCCATTTGATAGTGAGTGAAAAGGTGGTGTCCTAATGTTGAATACCATTCTGTACACAGAAAATTGAAAATGCAGCCGAAATGAATGTAGTGCCACTATCAGAAACTGGTATCCGTGGGACTCCAAATCGACTGAAGATTTGTTTTAATTGTTTCATCTGAAAATTTTCTGTCCATTTGCGGAATTCTTTTGTCGGTGCATAATTCTGGCCATTTTGTAAGACGAAAACATCACTTTTAACACTGGATCAGAAGCTGTAGCTGCACGGTCCATTGTAGAAGTCATTGGTAATGCGCTTACAGTGTATTGAAGTGACTTCTGGCCCTAGAGATAATGCCGTGATGACCGAGTCTTCTGGCATTTCATTTTGTGTAATCATGGGCCTAGATAATGCATCAGCATGACCAATTTTATTTGTTGAATTATATTTTATAGAAAAATTATAATCTAACGGCATAGTAGTACATCTCTGCGGACGGTTTCCTGTATATACTAAGGTGCCTTTTTTTTTCTTTTTTTTTTTAGATAAAAAAAATAAGCTTGTGATCTGATCAGAGTGAAATGATGTCTATACAGCATTTTGTGGAACTTTTTAATAGCAAAGACTTGCTAATGATTCTTTTTCAATTTGATTCTAATTACGCTCTGCTTGTGTCAGTGATCTGGATGCGTGAGATGTTGCCTTTTGGCTGGCATCAGAGAAAATGCGAGAAATAACTCCAATACCATAATTGGAAGCATCAGAGACCACCACAATATCCACGGATATGTTGTAGTGCGTTAACCAACGATTGGAAGAAAATAAGGACTTGACCTTTTTTGCAGGCTGACACACGCATCACACCCACTTCAATACAACATCTTTTTTTAAAAAGATTGTTGAGGAGCGCAGGAACTCGAAGTTCAGGGCCCAAAAAAGCATTGTAGTCGCTAACCAAGCCAAGCCAAGGAAAGAACGTAATTTTGTTACATTTGTCGGTACTGATGTGTGTTTTTTTTTTTTTTTTATTGCCGAGATATTTTCCAAGTCTGGTTGTCGAAAATAAAAAGATATTTGATTTTTGCTTTAAAACGGAATACGTATTATTGAATTCGACTGAAAACAGAAATAAACGTTGAAAACGTTTATTTTGAGTTGTTCCTGCAACGATGATGTCATTGATGAATGCTGCAATTCCTGTCAATCCGGTCTGCATGGGGAACATTGTCTGTTGAAAAATGGCTGGTGCTGGTTTGACACCGAAATTAAGACGGTTAAATCTGAATAATCCTTGTGGATGTTGACAGTAAGGATCCCTTTGGACTCCTCGTCAACTTCCATTTGAAGAAAAGCATCAGAATGATCAACCTTTGCAGAGCAACTCCAGCATTGAAAGTGGATAATGATGTGCATTCAAAGAATCATTTAAACCGGTCGAATAATAATAATCACATATCCGGACGTTTCCATTTGCCTTAGCAACTACAATTGTTGTCTATGCGGAGACACTTACAGACTATTACACCTTATTGAAGACGTTGCAGTTCTTTTTAAGCCATATTCAGAGCAACATAGGGTACTGGCGTTTTCTGTTTAGAAACTGGCTTAGAATCTGGTTTTAATTTTTGTACAGCACCAAAGTTCATCTTGAAAAACGTCACTATACGTATTTTTAAATTCGTCAGTGAAATGAGTTTCAATATCCGAAACCGACGCGAGGTAAAGAATATTGAACACAGATTTGAGAGGAATTTCAAAAAGGTCAAGTTGTTCTATCCAGTCAAGACCAATTTAACTTAATTCCGAATTATCTACAACGTAACACACCAGAAAATTTTCCATTTCGAAAGGAAACATCGCAAGTTAAATCACCAAGTGGACGGGGTCGCGAAGGATTCTCTACGTGAGCGGCTCGACTTGTCGGAGGATGAGTTTCGCTCTTTCTGGTCTTGTGCGTCAGCGGCGGATTATCTCAGTAACCGAGTTTTCGCTTACCTGGCGATTGGCTCGGAATCGGCTGCCTCTCAATGACAAGGTCTTCATATGGGGCTTGGCGGATTTGCCAGACTGAACGGCGTGGCCTTGGTCTGGAAGAAACGGCTTCGCATGCCTTCTACCATTGTCCCCGGGTCCGCCCCTTATGGGATCATGTCGGCGAGTTGACGGCGAGTTTCGTTCCCGAAAAGCTCGTGCTCATTGTCACACGCGTATGCGCAATCAATGTGTCGCCCCCGTATTCATTGATGTCAATAACTGTTGTGATTTCTGAAACAGTTTTTGCTGTTGGCGTAACGTCACTGTAAGCATTTCTGGTAAAATTGCCATGTCGATATTGAAGTTCGAGTCCTCGTCGCCAAAAAATTGTTATAATCCAGGTTGTTGGGATAAACAAAACGAATGAAAATAGGACAAGGGTATTTTAACGTAATTTACTGTTTGAGAACACCAAGGATTGTTTGGATTCAAACCATAAGTTCCACGTGCGTGTCAGCTTATCGCCAAGTTGGGTTCAGAAGTGCTGCGTTCCAACTAGCTGATAAAAGACGTAACGCCATTGTATTTTGAGTTATCGTCCTTTATAGGGGGAAGTAAGTAACACCCCCCCAACAGTATTTATTCCGAAATCTTTGCAGTTACATTTTCCATGAAATCTAATTAAAACACATATTTGCAATGTCATAGGCGGGTTTAAAAGAAAGAAAAGATAGTATAATACAGTGTAACCCGGATATAAGAGATTTTATCTGGTCCCAAATTAGAGCCTGCGTTAATGTATATAAAATAGACCAAACCCGGATATAAGAGACTTCTTCTCAGGTCCCGACAAACTCTTATATCCGGGTTACACTGTACTTCATATACAGTGTAACCCGTATATAAGAGAGTTGTCGGGACCGGAAAATAAATCTCTTATATCCATGTTTCTCTTATATCCGGGTTTGGTCTATTTTGTTTTATTAATACAGGCTCTAATTTGGGACCAGATAAAATCTCTTATATACGGGTTTCTCTTATATCAAGGTCTCTTATATCCGGGTTACACTGTACAACTTCAAAATTTCTCCGAGGACTCAATTGTAAACAAAAGTTTAAAAGAATAGTTAGAAAAAGGTCGTTAAAATATGACTCACAAAATATAGTAATAAAAAAAACAAAAAAAAAACAACTGAATATTCACTAAAGAAATATACTTATATATTTAAGTGTCAACGAGAAACAAAGGCAAAAAGAAAAATGTAGCTTTAGCACTGTAGAATCGAGAGTCTGGTCACGGTACCAAATACAAAAACTACTCGCTGGGAACAGACAGCTTCCTTATGTCAGTGATCTAGATAACGCCTTTATAGCCTTGTTCGCCTCGGCCATTTTTGTTTTTAAAGAAGAAGAAAGAACTACCCAGTTTGTAATTCTTATTGGTATTTTTTTATGGATAAGGAAATCGGACAGCCATGTCGCCAACGTCACAAAGGGACGTGGCAGATAGAAATTATACTCATGGACCTAGGTGTAAGCAAGTAGGCTCGCGGCAAAATTTTATAGAGACTGAAAAAAATTTTGTTCAGGATTATAATCCAGTTAACTATTAATTTTAATTACGGAAAGCTTTTTATACGTTCTACTAAGTGTATAAATTTAGGTTTGCTGCATTAAGTAGGACATGTTAATTTTCAAATAAACTAGGACTGCCATAATATAAATGAAATTTATATTAGAGATTCGGCTAGTGTCAGAGATATTTACGAGAAAACGTTGTTCTTAAATGACCCGACCATGGTTTCGGCTGTGTTATTTTTATTCTCTTACGAAGATTCGGACGCAAATTCGAATATTTTGCTGGCAAATTTAAACGCCAATGATGAAGAAATTTCTATCAAGCTGAGTAATATTTGAGTAAAAAGCAAAGTTTAAAATAATTCTTAATGCGTTTATTTAATCTTCGAGGAAAAAAAAAAGAAAAAAAAAGAAAAACAGAAAATGTCGTTAAGTCAGAAATTAAACCGAGGAAGAAAATGGAAGGAAAGCGATATTAAATAAAGAATCAAATTGAAATTCAGAATATATAATTGGAAAGATAAAGTTAGATATAATATACCATTAATTAAAAATGCATATAAAACTATTTCAAGATAATTTGAGGTTTCTTTTCAATCTATGAAAGAATTGTCATCTATAAAAACGAACATTAAATGGTAATCAGATTTCAAGACGAAGGATCGACAAAATTACATAATTGAGAAAAAGGAAGATATAAAAAGAAACAAGGTGAACGCAGAGGCAGAACAGGGTAGAACTTGACAGAATGTGAAAGAAGATATAGAAACACAAGGCTCGGATTACGTCATTTGTGTGCGAAGAGGTCAACCATATCTGGGACACACAGCTTTCAGGCGAACACCAAGCCTTTTAACTGCACAAAACGCTGTATAAATAAAGTATTGTACAGCACTGCAAGAATAAACGTACGAAAAATGAATGAACTGGTGCCAAAATATTAAGAAGCCTCATCATTTGAGCTGAACGAAGTATCCGTTATTTATACTTTCAATAATCCGAGCTCTTACATAAAGGATGTTTAGCAAAAGATACCGAAAATGAAAATACGTTAGCGATATACTGGCTCCATAAGGGACGATTTTCGGAAGGAATCTTATATTGAATTTTTATTACAATTGTCCCGAGAATTATTGGAGAATAAAATCTCTGCGATCTTTCAGGATAGATGCTTGCACATATAGTTGTTACATACGGACAAGTTGCATCTTTATCGTGGCTACTTGTTTGTCAGTATGTAACAACTTATAATAAATAACTATTGCTCTATTCTTGGTATTGAGCCCTCTTTTAAATTATTATTTTCGTTCTCATACTTAGAGATAAATTGAATGGCTCAACCATATGTTCCATCTGTTGTTTGCAGAACACTTGCAGGCCTTGGGAAGCACATGTCCATAAAAAGTAGTTAAGGATCAATTGCCATCTGTTTCTGCAAGTGTACAGCAAAGCCTGCTTGACTGCGTGCGACAAAGCCAGTGGCAGGTAAGGCTATCATTGAGAGGAGAAGCATGCTGCCAACTTTCTTTAATATTTACACGCAGCTGATCCCGATGTTCCAGTCGGCCTCGCTCAAACGTTCGTATAGCGGAGAAGCACACAAAAATACATCGAAATGACCGATAGTGAAAGAATTACATTAGCATTCAACAACCATAATTTCAACGATTCCATTAACAAACTGACCATTCCATCACCAGACACCAGCTTTTTTTGTATTAGTCATTCAGTTAGTGAAGCTCATTAATCAAGAATAAATGTTTGGAGAAAAAAAAAAAAAAAAAAAAAAAAAAAAAAATCTTTTCCCCCCCACCAAAAAAAAAAAAAAAAAATTCAATAATTTATAAATTTTAAAAAATCCTAATATTAATACAGTTTCTATTTTTCCAATATAAAACTTATAATGGATTTTCATTAGACATTGCCATTTTGTGTCTTCATGAATCAAGCTTACAAGTTTTGCGAAATCTTACAATTAAGAAAAACTAACTTTTAAAGTTAATTCATTTAATTTGACATGGTATGACACTTTCTTGCAATTCCAATTCATCCAAGCTGGCGACAAATATTCTTAAATTCAAATTCAATGACGTACTGACATGAAGTTTGGAAAATTCAAGATAGCAATTGGAACCAAATTTAACGGCTTCAAATCTGTTAGTTGGCAACTGGGTTTGTTAGCAGAGATACGTTCCTAAGCCCTTCATTAGATAGCTGGCTCAAACAAGAGGTTACTTTTGGTTTGCGTCTAGAATAGAAAAATCTGGGTTCTGGCATTCCACTCATGGTTGTGAAGGGCACTATTGACATTCGTTAAAGCTTATGTGTATTTTTTTTACAAAATAAATATATTCGTTAAAGCTTATGTTTGTTATTTTTGGATACCACTGTCAAAACATCGATCCTCTGCTAACAAGGCAAAAAAATAGTTTAACTGAAAATAGTCACGAATACATATACAAGTGTAAAAACTTATTGCCAATGTACGCCACTAGTATATGGATGAAGATTTAGTTTCTTAAAACATTTTAGTTTTATATCGGCAGTATGTAACGTAGACATTTCTAGAACATCCAGTTTCCATTCTGTTCTTGGAGAAAAACTTGCGCTGCTATTTGAAGAAACTGCTTTGCTACACTGATGGGCAAAACCTACGTGTGGAAAGTCACAAGGTTTTTCGATCTTAGCCGGTTTATAATTCTAAATAAAAAGGATGACAAAATTACATGACTAAAATACACAGAGTTAGCTTTTTCGAGAAAGCAGGAGAAATATTTCAATAAAATCATTTTATCACACGATCAATTAACCAAAATAATGTTCTTGGTTTCCAGGTGGTACTTTCCATAATGTCAGTTTTCTGTAAATACGAATCTTTCCTAAATGTCACAGGCAAAAAAACCCATTTACTTGTCTTGGCTAGGAAGTAATTGTTTCGTCTTTTTTTTTTGTTTTTTTTAAAATCTTATTGGATTATACGGATAGACGTTGGTTTAATGCCAGGTTTAGATCTTTAGTATGGCCCGTGCTAAGTAGTTCTCAGATTTCAGTTTTTATCTCGCTTGACTTTGTTCCACGAGACCTTTTTGTGCCAGCTGAAAATGGATTGTTTTTCAATGGTTTTCGAGAGACGATAC
>OZ038495.1:92318167-92633167 GCA_964036315.1 Acanthosepion esculentum | reverse complement strand
ACAACGTTTCATTCCACGAGGCCATTAAGTCCGAATCTATAGAGGTCTATTTAGGCGATGGGACTTTAACGAAAAGGTTCTTTAACGGTACTATTTTTTTTAATAGTGTTCACTCCAAGCATGGCAGAGTTACTGAGTGTGGAAGAACTAGAAGACAGAAACATGACTAAGGAGTGAGAATAATAGAAGAGTAATCAGAAAGACAGCGATTGACATTGCATTTACATTTTTGGAGATTAGTTTGATTGTTTGGGGTTTTATGGCATATCAACCACTATGGGTTATTTAATGCCAGATCCAGTATTTACTAAATATATCAAAAACGTATAGCTGGCAACATCATTGTTTCAAAAACGTATAGCTGGCAACATCATTGTTTCAATGTGCTGGAAAAGACCTGGAAGTTCCCTATTTTCCCATAGCTGGGACCCCAACAGGTGCTATCACCCCGGGTCAGGGTGAACCTGGGAACACCAGCAATTAAGAGGTGGTTCCACGCTTCCTCAAAACCTCCTGATCAGAGGCCTTGCTGTTGGATGAAGTTTAACGTCGTACCCAGGACGTTTTTGGAGATTAAATTTAGCTGGGGAGCATGGAACCGGAAGCGAGAGAAAAACTGTTGGCATAGAACTTACGGTTACACCTTGCCAACTCAACTGTAAACTGATGAAACCTCATTGCCAGTCTAGTATTGCGCTAGAAGTCTGGGCAACATAGGGAAGAGCCCATTGGAAGAATTACCATGAAATATTTATGGAAGAGGCACAAATGGTAACTTTACAGTGGTGGGAAAGTGAATGAAGTACAGATGCCAGGTCAGGACCAATAATATTGATGATTCTTTGGATTTTATCTACATTGTTTGAACTGTTGTCCTCATCTTCATTGCCATATTTACGACGTTTTGGACGTTGTACGTTCTGACCTTTTTCAGTTGATTAGAATTTCGAACTGAACCCTTTATTTCGTTCACCGGGGTAAATTGTTCTAGTTCCCTTTAACTCAACTCGCCAAGTTTTTGTTCAGCACTGCAGTATTGAACTCAACTCTTTGGGTCAAGTCACTAGATCCAACCGACGCTATTATTCACTGGGCCATGTGTCTTTGGCAATAAACAGTCCGAACAATGCAAGTCATTACAATACCTCATCTCAGAAATATAGACAGATATCTTTGGTTAATATCAAGAATCTCTAAGTATATATAGCAGGAGCACCAGACCATAAGTGGCCGCAATATCCTAAGTATGGACGAATGGTAGACTTATAAATATGCAAGATAGATTCTGGTGAGAAATTTAGCACGACACAATGAACCAACTTTCTTAGCAATGGATTCAATATCAGCTTTCAACTTCATATCAGTTGAGAAGTTTAGCCCAAGAAGGCGCAACGCGTCGCTCTGCTGAAGGTTAGCACCAACCATGCTGATGAAGGTCAGAAAGGGGGGGTCTCAGAGAGCAGGTTTATTTTGGATGTGTTAAAATTAACAACCCATTCTCGAGCTGATTCTATCGAAAAGGTCGTTAATAAAAATTAAAAAACAAAGTAGACCAAAGATAGAAACCCTGGGGACGCCTGAGTTAGCATAAAAGGATCTAGAAAAGTGACTGTTCGGGATAACTTTCATTTCACGACTTGATAAAACTGGATCAGATATTAAAACGTCTATAATATATTTATGCTTTTAATCAGTAAGCAACTCTTGCTATTAAACAGAGTAAAACTCATTTAAACGTCCAGGTCTTTATGGAGAGAAACTTAAACTAAAACCAGTAAATGCATTCGTCATGGAACATAACTGTTTAGTTACAAGCAAGGATAGATGTGTGTTTGAGGTCTTAACACGTCAAAGAGTTTTTTTTCCTCTCACTTATTTGAGGTAATATCTTAGTGTTGGCTTGCTAGTTTTACCGACCCGCTTAAAGGGTCGGGATAATTATGGCCAGTCCGCAGAAGGAAATTTTAAAATGTTGCCTACATTTTTAGGTGTTTTACTCTTTTACTGTAAACGGTATGAGAATTTCAATAACCCAAAGAAAAATAAGGCCTTAGTGATACATGTTAATTTTCATGTAACCTCGAATAAGACAAGGTGGAAAACGTTTTCGTGTGACGCGTTTTGTTCTTGAGGGCTTCGCCTTTTTAAATAAATTTTAAAAAAATAAAGTAAAATTTTGAAAAATATAAGGCCATTTAATTTGAAAGTTATTTTCACTGATCCAATCGTGGTGTGGTCGTAAGGAAGTTGAATTCTTAGAATTTATGTTATAGGTAGAAACTTATACTAGATTTTATTTATAAAAAATCATGGGGATTTAATAGGAATTTTAAAGTGTTTATAATTAGTACTAGATATTATGATGGCATGACTCCACAAGATTATGAATAAAATCCACACACACAAAGAAAACTCCACGAGAGTAGGGACGTGGAAGAATAAAGCTTGCTTGATAAATGGTCTACGATAATACATCGTAGAAGTATGTTAATAAAAAAATAATTCACATTTATCTTGGCGTATTTTCATTATGAAGCCGGCTGTCTGTCAGATGAAAAATAAACAGAGTTGACCGTATATATTATATATAAGGATAAGTATCTTTCAGAAGTATAAAATTATTAGTGGGAGATTTTTGCCTTATTAAACGCATCCTTTGGGTAAAAAAAAAAAAAAAAAAAAAAAAAAAGTATACAAGAAAGACGCGGTTCCGAAGTATTAAATCTTAAGGACTATCTGCTTATGATTACTAAGAAAATGAATTCCAGAAACAAAATTTGATATGTGAGAGTAGCCTTATAATAAAGTGGGCGAGATTTAAGAATGCAAGCATACAAAATATACACACACCTGTCACAAGGCCGAATATTCTTAGCTACCATTGTTTATTTCACCGAGGTACAGGAATACTGTGCCTAGATAAAAAAAATGTTTTGAAGAATTTCGCATCAGGTGGTGACATTTTACATAAACAACTTGTGTACGAGTGCATATGTACAATGTTTCCCCTGAGTGAGAGAGGAAGATTACGACTGGTAAAATTTATTTTTGCTGCCGAGAAACAAAACTTCCCATATTTCTTAAGCAATTTTATTTGATAAAAAAATCATATTATATATATTAAAAATTAAACAACAAGACTAAATTGTATATTATCATTCTTTATCTATTGTCAGATTCCGATCTAAATTTTATCCAGACTCACAATTTACGCAGTAATACTGTCTCGTATTTCCAACACCACATAATAATGAATACTTGTTTTGCTGTTTCTTTCCTATTTCAGTTTCTACGAGTATTTTTGTACATAATATGAATAAATGTTAAGGGGGGTGTAATTATTTATTCAGAAGTGTTACAAATTTTGAGTAAATAATTACACCCCCCTAACATTTTGTTGGTCGTATACACATATGTATATAGACATAACCGACAAAAGCGAAAACTTCTGCTAGGATATACAACACACGAGAGAGAATCAGGAACCGTTTTCAAAAATAAGAGCATTTCTGAAGAGAGAAAATAGGTTAGTCTTATGTGTGACCATTGCATCGTAGATTTCCTGCACGAATTGTCATTTTCTGACTCCATTTGAACGTTACGCGTCCAAATATAGTTGATCTGTAGTTGTCATTTTTAGTTAATTTGGTTTATTTGATTTCGGTGCTGGTAACAGCACAATACGACAGTAAGTACCAAACTATCTTGAAACATACGTATGAAAACCGGTCCAATGTCTTGATTTGTAATGGTAATATTAGCCGTTTCCCCTGGAAAACCTGGAAACATTTGGCATTCATTGACCAAGCAACTAATACAGCTTTCGGTTGAAATTTAGAAAATCCTTCTCTTAAAACAATTTTTCAGGAAGATAGCATTTTCAATTCCAATAGCTGTTATCACTGTTTCCTTTATCGATTGATTTGGTTGTTTTAGTTTAGCAGCATATCAACCTCTGTGGCTTATCTAATGCTGAACTCTAGTATTGATCGTTGTGAGTGCACCTTATTTGTGTGGAAAGTCAATGTCATTTCTCTTCGAGTTACATGTGCTATCTATTTTAGTTGTTGCTGCATTTGGTATTCCTCAAGTGATGTAGTTTCTGTTAGATAATCCGAAACTTGACAAGAACATTTAAGTTTAATTTAAGGTTTGTTTGATAGGGAGCGTATCCGAGTGAAAGCGTTTTATTAATCTTGAGCAAAGACATTTCCCGGCATCAGTAGATTGTGCTAAATGAACTGATTCGTTTTTTACGGTTTATCAACCCTCTGCAGGTTGTTTACATTTAGAAAATATTTTTAGCGATTGTAAGTATTTTTTTTAAAGATAATGGGAGGGAAGAGATGGGTTCATGCCTTTCCTAAGGGCATTTGTGCACAAGTGACTATAACGAACCTAATTGGAGTTGGAACTCTGCTCCGATTACAATTCCGAGCCATTATCCATTACACCACCCACAAATCCAGGCTTACAGCACTTGGTAAGCCCAAGTGGTCACCCATCTAGGTACTAACCAGACTCGACGTTAGTTAACTTCGGTGATCGTACGGAAACCAGTGTTTCAACTCTATATGGCCGTAAGTCTTTGTATTAAAAGAATATCGGCAAATGCGTTATGAATAAAAGGAGTGAGTATAGATTTTTAGAGATAACATGTGACCAAGCAAAATCTAAAGCCAGTAAAACGAAAATGGAATTAAATGCTTGGTAAATCAGTCGTTATATTTTGGTTTTACTCTTCAGCTCGAAACCTTAGCAGTAACCGGGCTAGCGGCTCATTCCCACATACCGCGAATGTATTGCACGGAGCGCCCTTTACGATGTCAAGGGTCATGAAATCGAATTCCTAATATACAAACCTAATTATGTACTATAACCACAACATCAGAAATAATATGAATCATTTGACATGGGTAGAATAAAAATTTACACACACAGAGAAAAAAAGAAATCAAAACAAACTACCATCTTTGTTCTGTCAAATTATAAAAAGTTGTTTATAAAAGTGGCTAAGGCCGCTAGAGCATTAATGAAATCCTTCCTTCTGAAGCCTCACTAAAAGCTTTGCCCTCGTATACAGTCACTTTCATTGCGAGTTCTGTAGCAACGTGGGCATATCGCTCAACAAGCAATGTCTTTTAGTACATAAATACTAAAAGACATTACTTGTTGAGCGATGCAAATGAAGAAAGTCTACAGAGATTTTTTCTTTCTCCATCTACTGGTCGTAGACTTTAAGCACCAGTTTAGAGTTATCAGGGTTGAGGGAGAGGTTGTCTTCGGTTGTCTTCACCGAAAGCTGGCCGAGTGTAGCATAGGACTAACTGCTTAGGGGTTTTGCTTTCTGAAAGGAAAATTGACCGACTCAAATAAGTTTGTATAGTGTATGGAAGTTAAGTGTTTGTATTTTATGTGGGTCGGTATTCGTATATAAACAAACATACAAAAGATTGTATTTCTGCTACGGACCGTTTATTCCTATTTTATGCTGACTGTAGCGAAACAAAGTTCTCAATGTCTCTTGGGCATGTCAGTTTTTTCTTCGGGAGTTAGGGTAAGTAAGGATAAAAATGTTTAAAATGGTAGGGTTCAAGTCAGCTTTGCGCTGAATTGGAACGAAATTACTTCATGAAGTCTGCCACAACACGCCCAAACGCTGTCGTTGGAAAGTGGAAACGCTTTTGTCTTTTAGAGCAGTGGGGTCATAAAAATCACGCAGGTGGCCAAAAACAGTTTCCGGTTCTTTTACTTGCATCATGGGAAAACGGAAAGTCTTATTCATTAATATTTTATTTGTAGATTTCAATTCATTCCCTCCGCACACCAAATGTCTTCCTTTTCAATTCTTCCAATCCCAGTTAAATGACTAGAATTCTTCGGTGATGTGAGAATGTTTTTTTCTGCCATATTAGATCGCGTTGGAAGGTTACATCAACGCATATTTCTGTAAGTTTTTGACCTGTTCCCGGTTTTTTCTTCTGTTATGATTCATGTCGAGATTCCCAATCTTCCCAGTTTGTTTTTGTCCCCCCTTTATATCTCTGCTGAGTCAGCCTTTGATTTTCCCATTCTGTCATTTATTTTTCCCTCCCCATTCCATTAGTGAGTCTGCTTCTTGATTCTGTCTATCGATTATTTTGATGGGTGGAGGTTCCTACTAAGATTGTTTTGTTTTTGTTTTATCTTTGGTTGACATTGAGTTTCTTGTCAGGGTTTATCTCCCCTCCCCATCATTTCATGATATATATATATATTACATCATGGGGTGTTTTTGTAGGACCCTTGTGAATGTGATGCGTTTGCAGGATAGAGAGGTTATGGATGAGTTCTTGTGGTGAATGTGTAATTGTAATGAATGAATGGGTCAGGATTGTGGTTAACTAGGAATAGTGAAAGACCAGCCTTTCCCCACTTCCCCTTTAGCCTTATGCCACAATTTTGTATTTTTTTTTTTTTTTTTTTTTTTTTTTTTTTTTTTTTACAAAATAAATATTTCTGTAAGCATTTGAAAATATTTCTACCAGGATTATTTTTTTTTAATTAAACTGAAATGGTAATTAAAATATGCGTCAAGAGAATGGGACATTTTTGTTGATTGAACGTAAGACTCAAATACGTCGTGGTGAAAGTAATATAAATTTTGGGTCGGTGAATAAGACAAGTTAATCTTAAATAATGAAGACCAGCATTAGCCTTGTGTCAGTTTTGTTTCTAAAGAAAAGAAAATTTAGTTTGCAAAGGATTTATGTAGAAATTTACATGATTTGTGTCCAAAGTACACTTACCGTGAACGTAAACATCTTGTGTGTTGAGACATTTTTTTTTCCCAAATTATTTGAAATTCTCTCTTCTCAGAGGAAGATAAAAAAAATCTTATAAGTCTTAATTTATACCCAGACACAATAATGGATTTATCAAAGCTACCGGAACGATTTTAAGTCCACGTTTTGTTTCTGCGCGCACAATAGAAAGTTCAGCTCACTGTACATATTTTACAGACACGTGGAGAAGTTTTAAAAGTCAAAGGCGGGAATTTGTTGATTAGATTTATTTTTAATACCCTCATTTGTAAAAAAAAAAAAAAAACTATCTAGTTTAAACGAAACCTTACCGCTGTTGTAAACAGTTTAAAATTAATGCAGACTTCCCAAAGGTCAGGATCTTTAAGACTATTTCCTTTCAGTCTTATGTGCAAAGTTTGTTGCAAGAAATATCAAATTACAATACGAGTATCCCAGTTAACCTGGGACAACAGCGTAAAGCACTATCCATCGTCTTATTTACGTCAAAGATTGATTTTGACAAATTATCTGCAGTTTCGGCACTTAAGCCTATTGACTTTCTAGAAAGCTTAGTCAGAAGGTTGAAAAAATTGATTTTACTATTAAGTCAGACTAAGTATAGTATCAGTCATTAAACTATGGCGTTAATTTAAGTTAGCAGAAATATTTGAATTAATCGTTTGCTCAACCGCCGGGGTGGGCACTCAAAATGTTTTCTTTTTTTACGAAGACTTAGCTGGTATTTGTAAATGTCTACTATCAGGCATTTTCAAAAAATACCCTTTAAAATTAGTTTCGTGCTTATTTTATATACAAATTGAATAGAAATAGTATAGGCTTTTTTGGGTAAAAAATCCTACGAAAAAAAAATACTTCAAACAAAATGTTTGAGATAACATTAATCTATAGGCATAGATGACAGACGACACGAGACAAGTTTCAAAACAACGATAATAATGTCCAATGACCTGTAAATTATCAATGAAAATGAAACGTCTTGTTACAATTAAAATTATACTGCTGCATAAGAAAATAAAACTACATAATGTGAAGAAAAAGAAATACTTCTCGGAATAGTTTTCAAAGAAAAATTTGGTAAACTTTTTGAAGCAAAGTTTATGCTAACAACGAAGATTATATTAAGCACATCAGCCGAAAGCTTTTGGAGGTGGGAAGGCTCTGGTTCTTTTCAATTATCGTCTGGTGTTTGCCTAAATTTCTTCTGCGTCGTTTACCTTCTGGACCGACCTGGATTCCTGTGACAGCTGTTTGTCAACACCGAAAATCAATTCCAATGTTCCCCTAAAATAACCTACATGCGGGCCCAAAACACGCTGCTCGGAATTTGGGGAAAACCCTTTTATTTGTTTTGGACGAAAAACAAACACAGATGTTTTACCACTAATCAAAATGTACTATAAATATTCTCGAAATTTAAAAACGAGGCCATAGCCTATCACAGCGTCTGTTTTATCGCTGAATCTTGATGTATGCTCATTTAGTTGAAATTAGTTATAATAGGCCATGAAACTTCGTCTGCATTTAACGTTGTATCGACTTCACCACTTTCAAAATACAGCGTATTCCAAAAGTCACGCGAAAATTGGCAGAAAACAAACTTGTGAAATAGCAATCAGGAAATATTTGCATGACATCTTCCATAATTCGACCAATAAAATTGATTGATATATTGTCACACAGAAACAGGCTTCCATTTGGTAAATAAATATGAAATTTACAATGTTATCAATGGTAAAGCGACTTTTCGAACACCCTGTACAATAGATTGGATATTGAGGTTATAAATGAATCCGGAAATAAATCACGAATATGACAAATGTATTAAACTTTAATATTAACGTTTATACGTAATGTTCCTTAGATATTAGGGATATTAACTGGTTTATTCATTTTTGTATTTTAATTACCAAATGCTCAACAGAGCGTGTTAAAATAAAACTCATGCTGTCCCGCGTATGACAAACTACATCCGTGTCCTGGGTAAGACGATAAACTACGTTCAACAGAAAGGCCTCTGATCAGGAGGTTTTGAGGATTGTGGAACCACCTCTTAATTGCTGGTGTTCCTAGATCCACCCTGACTCGAGGTGGTAACAACTGTTAGGGACCAAATATTAACAAATAGTTACCCCCCCCCAAAAAAAAAATAACACTATGAAAGTGTAAAAATAAATTTTAATACCAGAAATACTTTGTAAAAAATTTACCAGCAATAAGATTTTGAAGGAAAAAACTTATTACCGGCAATAAAAATTTTATCGGCATTAAATAACCCATTGGGTTTGATATGCCGTAAACCAAACCTCATGAGGCGGAATGCGAAGAACACTTTTGCTGATACCTCGACCAAGACACGTCCTTGAGCCATTCTTTATATAACTAGTGATGTCGAAGCGCATCTCGATGCAAACGTCAATTTATCTACCGGAACGGTCGAGAAATGGACATTCTTCATGCTTCCAGACCCAAATCAATTTATTCTTACAGTTCAATAGTATCAAGTTAAAAACATTTGCGAAGTCCTCTCCACGCAAGTCTCAGCTAATGTATTTTTTAACAGTGATAAGCCGTTATTTATCCAATACTCTCCCAGTTCCGATTGTTCTGAGCAAATAGTTAAACACGTGACAGCATGAAGTGCAATTCCGTCAACCGCAGCGACTATTATTAATTTGCACCCCAATATGTCTGAGTGAATACAAATTGATAGAGAATGTGCCGCCGTCACCAATATCTGCTAGGATTTAGCCGCCAGCCTGAACGCTCCCCCCCCTTGTCAGTACTTGTCCTAATCACAAATGAGCCATCTGTATTTTACTCTCATCTATACTTGACATTTAAATACAAACAAGCTACTATACCTCACGTTCAGGTCAATATTTAAGTGTGGCTGCTAACAGTTTAAGTAAAGTTTTTTCCGACAGATTCTCCGAGACTTGTCACCCAGTTCAATTGTAGCCCAGCCGGTGGTGGCAGATCATATGACAGGTTCTGCTAGGTTAAGTCATTTTTCTGGCGTGAAAGCGATTTTTATTTAACTTTAATATGGACTCTTCATCTTCAAAACGTACTTACAAAATTTACTCAAAAGTTAGAAACATTACTTTTGAGACAGAAAATTTTTATGAATGTACTTTTTAATAGTACAGCTAGTGGCGATTCTGGAACTCAAAGTGGGAGGGGAGAAGGAAATTGGGGGCCGAGATTTTTCTGCAGAGGAGGGGTGTCAAATTCAAGTATGTCAATGTAATAAAAAAGCTAAAAGAAAACGCAGAGGGAAAATTACTGAAGATCAAATCTTATCAAAATCATAGACTGATCAGTTTCATATTTTTAATCTTAGAAAAGGGGGGCAATCGAGGGGTCAGCCAAAATTCTGGAGACATTAGCCCTCTCCTGCCACCCATTGGTTTAAACAATATTTATTTTAACCAGAGTTATCCAAAGACTTTGCAAATTTCATAAAATTAACTTTGTTCAAGTTGGCTTTAGTTAACAATATCTTAATTGAAAAACAAACCTTCATAAAATTCGCAACCTGTTGATCAAGGGAACAGAACTGCATAGCATTTTAATTTTTTTAAATTATAGAATCCGAGTGCAAATAGCAAACACTCGAGTAATTATTTGCATAAGATACAGATAACCAAATTTAATTATTTAGACTAAAACTCATCTTTGTTTTACTTTCTTCGGTGCACGTCACAAAATCTTGTTATTTATTTCCATCGTACCAATAAGAGATTCGAGTGAAAAACGTTAGCAAGTTTAAAAGGCTCCAAATTAGTGGAAAGGCGAACACGTATGATAATTTGTATAATTCATCCTTGCTGTATATGTGAGGAAAATGAAATTGCTAATCCTGCTGAAGCCCCGTAGGAAATGTACGCATTTTGCCATGAACGTCAGCGACATCGAGGTCGTGCAGAAGGCACTTGTACAGTACGAAAAGGTCACAGGAGCCAAGATTAACCGCAACAAGTCTTCGGGCTTGGAGTTAGATGCTGGAGAGGCGTCGCTCTTCTGGGTTCCTTTAGTTGAACTGACGAACCTACCCGCATTCTTGGCATGTGGTTTGAGCCAGGGTTCTTCCTACTGAAGAAGAATTGGTCAGAGTTGCAGACAAAGGAGAGAGCGGCAGTCCGGATTTAGCTTCGAAGGCGGTTGTTCTTGGAGGGTAGGTCTAAGGCGTGCGCCACGTACATCTTTCCTCATTCTTTACCGGTTGCCTGTGTACTTTCACTCTCGAACGTAAGAGCTGCTCGGGCGCTTGCTCTCTTCCCTCTTGTGGGGTGGTGGAAAGCAGGTCTGCAGAGATGTCTGTCCAGTGTTCGTGTCATGGGGGACTGAAAATGCCACATTTGGCGAGTCTTCATTACGCCCAGAGGTTGGCTTTCCTATGCTGTGTGTTGACAGAGGATTCGATTTTGGAAGGGAGTGTTAGGGTCGCCTTCCCATAACTCATCCCGTTTCTAGGGCTGAGCGCCGTCGCAAGCCCCGGAATCAATATAGTTTCCTCAATGTTGATCTGCTTTGAATGTCATTCCTCGGTCCACTGACAGGCTTTTGTATCGGGAGTTAGTAGAGGGGGTAGCGAAGGACCCACTATGGGTGGTTCGGCTTATCGACAGTTACGTCTTTCTGGTCTTGGTCGCCAGCGGCGAATAACCTCAGCAACCGAGAGTTTTTGCTTACTTGGTGATTCGGAACGCGCTGTCTCTCAATGGCATATCCTTTAGAGGCGGCTCGGCACATGTGCCCAACTGTCGGTGCGACCTTGGTCTAGAGGAAACTGCTTCACAAAACTTCTACCATTGTCCTAAGGTGCGTCTGTTCTGGGACTTTGACGGCTCTAACATCTCGTGTCCATTGATCTCGCGTACGCGTGCGATAATGTGTCGCCCCCGTATTCCGAGGTGAGAAGAATAGTATTTCTTATGTTGTTTGCCGTGGCAAGAATGGTGGTATGGATATCACGAATGGGGGGAATCTTACGATACGAACACTATTCTTATGATCTGGTCAGATTCTTTAGGCATTACCTAAAGATGAGAAAGCATTTGTTATGGACAGATTTCAGCAAAAGTTCGGTGAAAGTGGCGAGCTTTGGTTCGAGTGAACGGTGCCAGCTTTGATTTTCTTTTTTTAAGTTCCCTTTGACGCAACGAGGCGGCTTTCTAACATTCCCTCCCTTGGTTAAGATAGACTCTTTGTTTACCTAGTTAATGCGAGTAAGTGTCATTCTCGACATGTTCCCGACATTCATTTGTTATGATCCATGTCGAGATTCCCAACCTCCGCAGTTCGTTTTTGTCAGTGTTTTTCATTTCGACTGGGTCAGTCTTTGATTTTCTCATCCTCACCATTTATTTTTATTTTTCTTCTCTGTTAGTGAGCTTCTTGATTCTGTCTATAGGCAGAATACAGCGGCCGCTTTTATTTTTTTGTGGGGTGGACGGGTCCTATTAATATCAGTTATTTTTAGTTTGACTATTTTAATTACTTTTTGTGTGTTCACCCCCTACTCATTTCATAACATTTATATATTTGTGTAAGGAAAATGAGAAAAGACAATTGTACAATTTGTATATAAAGAAATGTTTATGTCATGGTGCTTTTTGTAGGTTCACTATGAATATATGGTATATTCAGAATTAATCGATGGATTCTTGGGATGAATGGGCCGTGAATCTGATTAGCTCGGTCTAGGATAGTTAATGTTGACCAGCCTTACCCCATCTCCCCTTCGGCCTTTTGCCACAATTTCTGTAAGACCAGGAATAAATAAATAGCCATACCCCACCTCCACTTCGGTCATGTGCCACATTTATTGTATTTAACAGCAATAAATATACTTTGTTACAAATATAGCTGGTATTTATTGTAATGTCGGGAATCTTATTCGACTGGCTATAGCTTTTGTACGAATCGGCGTTTTAAGTTTATTTAAGTATTGTTCTGATAAAAATTCATATCTTCCATTTAATTACTTGACTTTTATAGATTAGGCAAAAAGAAAAAAAAGTGGTGGTAAGTGAACGCTCCTCTAAGTCCTCGTTTGGATTTCACAGGTTTAAAGCCAAGCCAGAGACAGTTCAAGAGGTCAGCTACGTACTGGGGAAACGTCGAAACTAAGCCGACAGAGACATTTAACTATGTAGGTAATGTATTAACAGACGACAAAAATATAAAAGAGATCCGAAGGCGCAAAGAAATAGCGAAATCTGTATTTCAGAAATTAAAAATATTAAAACATTAAAAACAAAAAATGCGCTAAGATGTTCTGCAATGTGTAATCTATACTGGACAATTTTTCTCAGAAATGGAAAAAAAAAAAAAAAAAAAAAAAAAAGAGAAGTGGTTCTGCCTATTAACGCTGAGTATACTGGCAAATGAACAACGAATTAAAGAAAAAGAACATTAGATTGAAATGTTGAAATTTCTTGGAAAATAAGGATAGAGGGCCTAGAAAATCTAACACTCACAGGATATTGAACTAAAGTAGTGGAAAGAGCGAGTAATCTTAGCGAACGTGAATTTATAGCAGAGCATGAACAAAGGGGATGGTAAAGAAAATTACTTAGAACAGCGAGGGAAGTTGTGGAGAGTCATGATCACCAAAGACCTAAAAAAACAAAACAAAACAACTTTGCACAGATGTCTAGCGACATAGAAAATAGCTTTGGTTTTTATTATTACCGGTAGAGTAAACTGGGTCGAGATCTTTACTAGAACCAAAGTTAGGTTGCTTGTTCGTTCGTCAACAAGCAGAGTTGGTGCTTTCCTAATAGGAAGTTGATGTTGTAAGAACTAATGATAATTATTTGAAAGAACTACTTGATAATCTAAGTCTAAAAAAGAAATCATCTGATTGGATAGCTGATGCGGAGTGAAAGAGTAGAATACTTTCAATGCAGTGGCATTTTTCTTAAAGTCTTTGGACACATCAAAACCGGATTACCATAGCGAATTTTAAGAGTAAAAAGTCGCTAAAACGACCTACGACCTACGACCTGACGTAAGCAGATATTACTGTCCAGAAGAAAATTACACCATTACAATTGATCCTAAAAAGATTTCGGATCTATTTAAGTGACAGTAATATGTATTGGGTATTGAACTAACACTTTGCTATTTGTATCGAAATCGCGTAAAAATGAAACAAAATCTGGAGCACAAGAGTTATTTGATACAGTTTCTTGAACATTCAAAATATTGACGCTTATTTTAAGAGTAAAAAATTTAATATCCCCGAGATGGGTAAAGAAAATACTAATTTTAAAAGTTGTTAAAAATCCGTACATCTGTAGTGAAAGTTAATTATTTCAGAATTCATTCAAACTATCTTGTGAGAACAATGCTGCTGTCTAAAAAAGGAACGAGATTGGCATTTGGAGGGTTTTCGTTATGCCTTTCAGAATTACTTTGTTCAAATTTTCTCGAATACCAATGAAAAGAATCAATTTTCGTAGCAGGTATAAGAAATCTGTCTTGTAAAATTAGTCACAGCTAGTCTGCTACAGAAGTACCATATTAAATTAATCTTCTACATAAACTGATACATCTGTTTAGGATTAAGAACGCGTAAAATATTTCGACATCAACACTTAATCTAATACGAGGCTTATAGATCTAAGACTTCATGCTTTCGTTTAGCGATAAAAAAAAAATGCCTGAGAGATGGATTGACAGCATTGCGGCTGAGAAAAACTATGGCGTTCTCAAATGTTTCAATCAGAATTTTATTTCTGTACAATCAGGCTATAGTAAAATTTCAGTTTCTGATTTGATAAACTGATTCTATTTCAGAGTGCCTAGACAAACAGGACTTTGGACTTATTAACTTTACTCTCTCTTCAGGCGAAAAACTCAGTATTTAAGTAACAAGTAGGCAAACTGCATTCGTAAAAATACATTATTTCTGTAAAGAAATAATCACCTAAAACCATACTGCCGTGAATTACATGGCTTTCTGGAACGTTACTTTACGCCAAATATTGCTTTTAACCAAATTTAAAAGATTCACAGTTATATCTGATTTTTACTATATTTTCAGTTGAATAAATAGTTAATTTTTCCAGACAATCGTACGGATTATAAGGGAGGGAAGACCGGAAGTCTGAAAATAAAGACAATCCTATTGAAGATCCCAATAGAAAGGATAACGTGCAAAGACCATTTCATTTAAAACCATCGACGAGTTTAACAGAGCGACGCAGAGCCAAATTAGAAGTTAGAAAGATTCCAGTCACATGCAGAATCTAAGCGTAACAAGATGTCCGGCACAATAAAATAAGCAAATATCAACTAGATGAAACAATCTCCACGTAAATCTCATTGAAACAGCAGAAAACCAGACAAGTTAAAAAAAAGTTTGGCATTAGGTCATTAGATAAATGCTTTTGGGGAAAGAATTGATGAATGATATTCTTAGCGAGTTTGTACAGAAAAATACTCGACAGTACAAGTAAATTCAGATCTTAAAAATACAGACACTAAAAATAATTTTTTAAAACTTCCTAAACTCCATTCTTGCACCCCCCAACTTTATTTTAAAAAAAAAAAAAAAAAAAAAAAAAAAAAAAAACTCGCCAAAATAAATATGAAGGAAATGATTACTAAATTGTATTATTTGGACTTTCAACGAGAATAAATTGAACAATTTTTAGTCATAATCAATTAAATTTAGTTTATTCATAATGCAAAAGCAAGGCCGGTGCGTACTACCCGCGAACTCAGACTTTCAAGCTTGGCTTGGGGAGTGGCGTATCGGTCAGTGCTTTGTCATCCTCGCTATCTTAACATTTGATTTTTTTCCTACTTACATTTGACTATTAAAAGGATGAAAATGTTTTGCATTTTTATTGATTTGAGATAGAATGGTCCGTCATGATGAGTCTTTAGGTACATTGTATTTATTTTCAATGTTTCTAGTTGAATTGTTCACCTATATTGCATATGATCCATTATTGTAAATGTTACAATAAAATTTTATTTTATAGGAATACTACCTTATGAAAATTGAAATGTAGTAGAGTGGGAGGGGTATATCATAGATTCGGGGGAGGGCACGATACCCTTGCACCGGCCCTGTGCAAAAGACGACATTTAACTACCAATTGTTAAAATTCCCGACTGACTCCGACTTTTCCTATTCGTTCATAGGGCTTATGTATGATCATTCTTGAATATCATTTCTCTACCTCTTTCATAGCTCCGATTACCGTCACTATGGCAACAGTTAAAATTTTCTCCCCTACAAGCAAACTTCACTTCCTGAATAAAACTTTTTCCAAATTGCAGTGGCTGAAAATTTTACATCTTAAACGTTTGAAACGTTTTTGCGCATTGGGAAAAATATCCTCAATATGAAAAGCATTTTTCGAAAACACGACCGGGGCTTTTAGGATGTCAGAAGGTGGTTTTATTGAAATCATTTCACAGCTTTCAATGTTTATTGCACCACGAGACATTTTCTAAAGAAGCAATTAAACCAAACCGATCGCAAAAAACATTCGGCCATCACAGACAACTAGATTAAATACTTTCAATAATTGTAGGATTTCATAATGGTCTTGAACAGGCTGTACGAGGAACAAGTTCTAATATGGATTAACTTATATCAAATGAAGGCTGGTAAGGATTATTGCATTGCAGATACTTAATACCCTCCATCAAAGAGGGTGGATTTGTCTTACAGCAGGATGTAAGACAAAGTTACAATACCTTGTCCCGCTTAGTATTAACAGAGTGAAAATGTGAGGTTAAGAAATTAGCGGTTAATGTTGAGGAGCTTAATGCTTATTCTCCATGCAATTCAGAGTTGACAATTGCAGGAAA
Source organism: Acanthosepion esculentum (assembly GCA_964036315.1). NCBI lineage: Eukaryota > Metazoa > Mollusca > Cephalopoda > Sepiida > Sepiidae > Acanthosepion > Acanthosepion esculentum. Next base: position 92,616,521 of record OZ038495.1, on the reverse strand, counting down.
TCGATTGATGGCATATGTACTTTGATGAAAATAATGCGTTACAAGAAATGTACTTTCATTTAAGTCGTTATAAATACAAAACTGTTGTTGATATTTACTGCTGTGAAGACCTACTTTGCAAATATATTTTGGGAAAAATTACTGCATCTTTTGGAGTACAATTAATGATATTTTCGGTTTTATTTGAAGATGAACGCGCCAAATCTTTTGCGTATGTTTTTAATACAGAAACAACATTCTGGGAAAAACATTCGAAAACAAGTTTTCATTCACCATTAAGTTCAAACAGGGCTTAAAGAAAAATCGATTACCAAATGTCAATATCTTCGACACTCTTACCCGTATACTGAACAATTTAAGGTTTATACACGTTATATATATATATATACATATACATACACACACGCTAACTTTCAAAGAATACGTTAGTGGCTACCTTTGTTAAATTGATTGTTTCCAGAAGTAGTATAACGCTGATCACTGAACAGGAAAATACAAAACATTGGCAAGCAGTTTTTAAGATTTAATGAATATTTACGTCATTATCTTAAATTATTCCATTTCCAGAATTGTCAATGATTTAAAACTGCAAAGGAGATTTGTAACAAATGAAACAAAGAACATGTTTATGGAACGCAATGTAACGATATTCGCCATTTAGAATTATAGAAATTATTTTCTAACTAATGTATTCAAAAAGTTCACACCTATGTGAAACTTGGATCTCCTTGACGGATATAAAAATAAAAGCATTTTCATATCGTATTACGAACACTTAATTACTTTATAAAATAAACTTTCCTGCAAGGAAAATTGAGCATTTTATTTTTGTAAAAATATTATTTCAACTGACGTTCTGATTATTCTACTTTTCCTTCCGAAAATCTTTTCTTTTAAAAAAGGGGGGGTTAAATGTTTGGAATTCTGACACTGATAAAAAAAAAAAAACCTGGGTAAACGGATTCCAACAAAAGTACATGACAGGATGGTGAATCCATTTTCTACAGAAGCTGATGCCACCAGAAAGAATTAATACAAGTTATGAAGTGGTCTTCCAGAAACTAAGCTAAGTAAAAAACAAAATATAGTTAAGAAGTAAACAGTGGTGAACAATAACATAACAATATCTAAGCTCCTATATTAAAGTGAATGCGAGACCATTCCTTTACAGATGAAGAGGCTTGAAGCGATAGAGATGTGATCCTAGTGACGAATACAGTTGGCAGATCCTCCTTATCAACATGCATTGGCGTGACTTCATCACTAACAAAGATATTAAAGTTAGCCATTCTATTTCACTTACGAGTAGTAGTCAGAGTGGTGTTGAGAGAGTCATTGTTTAGAATGATTGGCTCTTTTTTTATTTTCTCCTACCGCGCATTAATTTCGTCTTGGTAACTGATGTTTCTGCCACAATTTAGAATTGAGGGGGGGGCGTTTATTGCTATCACTATTTTGTTTAATTTTGTAAAAAGGACTAACATTGTAAATAGATATTGAGGTAAGATTTCTTTTTTTAATCGTTATATTTTCCGCTGCTCTCCAGGAAAATTTTAAATATGGCGGACAAGTTAGGATTTCATAAAGAAATCATGATATTTTAACATAGCCATCATAATGGTGTGTACACCGACAGCACAAAGTACAGAGGAAATTTAAGTTTTACTCGACGATAGACAAGGCCAAATGCAAATCGCAAGATATTATAATTCGCATGGGAGACCTGAACACCAAAGGAGGCAACGAGAGCGATGATGAAATAGTTGGCAAATTCTGACTAGGGATTCGTAATGAACGCGGAGAAAAATGAGTTCAATTGTGTGTGGCGAATGATCGTGTAGTAGCCAACACCTGGTTTCAAGAACACCCTAGACGAATATAGAACTGGAGAAGCCCAAGAGTATAAGCAAAGACCAGCTCGACTACAGAACTATCAAAAACAGATTCAGGAATGTAGTTTTATACTGCAAAACCTAACTGTGGAAACGATCACCTAGTGATCTGTAAACTTAGAGTGAAACTACGGAAGCACCCAAATTGCAATACGACAGACTCTTGAACGACCAGAATCTGAAGGAGAAATATATGGACAGTTGTGAAATGCAAATACGAGGAACAAAAGGAAAATGGAAACTCGAAGTGGGACACTTCAAGAGAAGCTTTAGTAACATCAGCAATCGAGATCCCAAAGGAAAACGGACTAAGGAAATGAATGGATGACATAAAATACTGGACATGAAAAGGAGACAAAAGAATGCCAAAACACTGAACAGAATATAGAGCATTACACAGAGAAATAAGGGACAAATGCAGGCAAGCTAAAAAAGGTAGAGCTCATCGAAAAATGTGCAGAAATAGAATGAATGTGTATCACAAATAAAGCAAATATGCAGTAAGAAAAAGAAATAACAGGACAGAAGACATGAGCATCAAGAGGATGCATAAAATCCTAGGACTGAACGACGATATTAGAGAAAGAAAAATTACTTCACACAGAACGAATATATCCGAAAACTCTTCCACGACGAAAGCGAACCATCAACTATATACAGAAATATCGACGGACCGGAAATATTAAAATCTGAAGTGGAATCTACAATGGCCAAATTGAACAGAAATAACGCGGAAGGGCCAGACGGAATTGTAATAGAGATGCTAGCAGATTTCGAGGATTACGACAGACAAAATAACAGAAATAATTAAATCTACAAAATATAACGGAATATCTAAATAGATTTATTTTCATAGCACAGCTTAAGAAGCCAGGTGCAAATTAATGTGAACTCCATCGGACAAGCAGCCTAATGAATAGAGTGCTCAGCAGAATCCGACATGGACAGTGCGGGTTCGTTAAAGACACTGGAACAAGTAACGCGGTATTTATCTATCTTTTTGTGTTTTATAGATTACGCAAAAACTTTCGATAAAGTACGCCACAAAGTGTTGAAATTGCTCAGCCATCTTGATATATTTGAGAAGAGGATGTTAGAATAAAGAAGAACCTATACTGGCAGCAATCCGCCTGCGTACGAAAAGAAAATGTGTTCAAAAGATTTTTTTTTTTTTAAGCTTATCACCCCAAGCAAGGCTGGAGGCCACTAGCACGCAAGGGGTTACAGAAGGTTTGGAGCGAGAGCAGATAGGAGTGGTAAAGGAGAGGATGTGGAGAAAGATAGTGGATCGATCAAGGCAAGGGGGTTACAGAAGATTTGGAGAGAGAGCAGATAGGAATGAAAGGTGAAAGGATGTGGAGAAGGGAAGTGGATAGATCAAGGCAACTGGAGATGTCGATTGACGTTACACTTAAATAGTTGGAGATTGTCAGGGAAACAGGAATAAGGAAGGGAGTTGCACAGGCGAGATGTGCGAGACATGAAGCTATTGGAGTAGAAGAGACGTCTACATCTAACAGTTTCAACGGTGAAGGGGTGGGAACGGGATGCCAGCCTCGTAGGACGCTTAAATTCATGAAGCCTAGGAACCAGCGAAAGCAGCTCCTCGGAGCAATTACCGTGAAAATATTTGTAAAAAAGACAGATAGAAAGGTTGCAAATCTGTGCCTTCTCACAGGACTTATTTAACCTATATAACGGGGCGATTCTGAAAGAATTAAAATACCAACATTCATCATTGGCGGCCACAATCTTAACAGCATAAGAAATGCAGATAACAGTATCGATAGCAGACACGGAAAGAAAACCACAAGAAACTCCTACAGAAGATGAAAGAAATCGAGAAGTTAGGATTAATGAACATAGGCAAGAAGACAGAATGCATGGTTGTTAGTAAAAGGATGAGTCCAAAGTGGGAATTGAAAATCGGACAGATCAAAATCAAACAAGTGCGGAAATTTAAATATCTGGGAATTGCTTTAACAGAGGACGGAAAGTGTGACTCTGAAATCCGAATGCTTACTGGAATAGCGAATAATGCATTCCAAAAGCTAAGCAGAGTATTAAGAGAGAAAAACTTTGCTAGAAACCAGGAAAACAGTACTAAACTGTTACATTAGATATGTCCTCCTATATAGCAATGTGTGCTGGACAATGTCCTCAAAGATGAAGAGGAAATTTGAAGCTACAGAAAGATGCTAAGGATACCATGGATCGACCATGTGAGCAACGAAGCTTTAGAGGAAATTGAAACAAAAAGGAAACTTCTACTCAACATCAGGAAGAGACAGTTGAAATTTCTAGGGTACGCAATGAGGAAAGGCGGCTTGGAAAATCTTATACTCACAGGAGAGAGAGAGAGACACACACACACACACAAACAGAACATTAGTGAACTTGAGTAAATGGATGACGAAAGAGGGTTTAGGAGAAATAACAGAATTTATTAAGAGTTACAAAGGACGGGAATTTGTGGAAAGTCATGATCGCCTACGTTCGGAGGGGACACGGCATATGAAGAAGCTATTGCTACAGTAAAGAAATTCATTGATAGAACACACTAAGTTCTTTCTGTTAACTGCTAGGTAGGAAGGTTTTGGAATTTTAAAACCAATCGTGTACAATCATTACTATAGAGTCTCGACATGGATGTTGTTAGTTACATTTAATATCACTCGTGAGAAACTGGATGGTCGTCTAGTTCAAAGTTTTCAACGAGTCACTGTAGTTACATCCGTTTTGTGTTAAACTATCGAATATCAGGATACACCAGTTGTTAAATTAAAACAAACTTTTTATGTCGTTAACTTTCACCGATAAAATAATCGGAGACTCGAACTTTTAATTTTTTAACGGAATTCGTTGTTAGAGCGAAATGTGAAATCGGTGAATTCAAATTCCAGTCTCGTCTGTTGCGTTCATATACACAATTATTGTTTTGGGAAAGGCAGGAATCCATTTCCATCACTCTCCAGCTATGGGTTAAATAATAGAATAGATGGTGCTTTGGGTGGTAGGCTAAATTTATGAAGTTCTGAAGAACCTACTTCACTCTTTCACACGGAAGTCATGGCAAATCAGATAAAGAATGGAGACTCATTAGAGATGAGCACTAGCGTCCTAAACGAACGTAAAAGAAGAGAATTTGAGAATTTGTAAATATTACATGGATGACAAGCCTGTTAAACATTTAGTGTCAAGAACACTATTAAAACAAATCTGAGATTTGTAATGTGCAAGGAGTTTTTTTTTTAATTACTGTTATCAGACATGACGATTAACTGTATTTAGGAATTGATAAGTTTCTCATGTTTCGAACCTGTTGAGTATATTACCGGAAGTAAATGCATATTAACTACGCCGTTTTAAAAGATTTATCAATTTCAATTTCCGTACGGGCACAAGTCTCTTGCGATTAGGATTTTTTTTAAGAATGTATATTAACCATGTGAAATGTTTGTACCGTAGTTTCAGTTGAAAGTTTTACATTGTGGAATTGCTAGCACCACACCCAATAGATTTTGAAGCCAGCTGTCCTTCTAGACCGGCTGCTATTCAAAGCAAGTGGGTGAGGCGTGCGTCAGTTTGCGTTGTATTTAACCAAGAGCTAGAGGAAGAAACGATACCTTTCCCAAGAGGACTGTATAAAAGTGAAAGGAATTCGAACTGATCAATTATTCCAATTCCTGCGTAACTGCTACACTACATATACATAGATATCAAACTCCGATATAATTTGGTTAGAAACAAGTACAGAACTGCTATGCAATATAAATCCTATATGACAATGAATGCTGGAAAATTTCTTTACAGCTTAAGAGACTCAAAGCGACTGACGTACGATTATGCAGACGTATGCCGAGAACAAGTGGAAAAGTCTTCACAGGTTCGTGAAGGTGGATTGATTTTTTTTGTTTCTCCTTTGCTTTGTTGTTATTGGTTTGGTTTATTTTGTTTTACGGTACATCAACCTCAATGGGTTATTTAATGGCGAGAAAATTTTTTATTGCTGGTAATATTTTGTTTTGTCAAAAATCTGTTTCTGGTAATATTTTTACTTCAAAATTGTATTGCTGATAATAGTTAACTATTTGCCGATAGCTGAAACTCTAACAGGTGCTACCACCCCAGGTCAGGATGGACCTGGGAACACCAGCAATTAAGAGGTGGTTCCACGCTCCTCAAAACCTTCTGATCAGAGGCCTTGCTGCTGGACGTAGTTTATCGTCTTACCCAGAACGTGGATGTAGTTTAGCGTCTTACCCAGAACGGTTGTTATTGTTTACATAACATTTCATATCATATAACGGTACAATGAGTAAATTGTCGCCATTTTATATTTTTAATTTCACGCATGAGGGTTTTTCTTTTCTTTTTGTCGACTGCACAGTATACTAGTACCATTTGGGCACCATCCGCGAGAAAAAGAGCACCATGACGCAATCCACTTGGCCAGATATTTGAAAGCGGCATGCTGTACTATTTAGCATTCACGTCGGAAGCTCCAATACGAACATTGGAGAGTGTTTGGGTGTCAATCTGAGGACAATGCAGAGAATTCGAAAAGAACTGGGGGGGGACATATCCAGTCAATATCATGTTTGGAGTGATCACCAGTGATGGCGACGTTATACCGCCATTCATCTTCCATACAGGGCCTCAAACTCAACACGAAGGCCTATATCAAATGCCTTGAGGAGGTAGTGCTGCCCTAGAGCAAGAAGGTGGCTGCTGGAGACCCTATGTCTGGCAACAGGACTCTGCACCATACTACACAAGCAGGCCATCCCAATTATGACTGTCAGACAACTTCTGCGACCACATCACCCCTTACATCTGGCCACCTAATTCCCCAGACTGTAACACCATTGATTATTATGTGTGTATCCCAGTTGAATTAGAGACCAACAAAGATGAACTGAGGCAAGAATTATGGCAGCATTCACCAACTTAAATAGATCGTCCAGAAGGGTTGCAGAAGATTCCGAAGTAGTTTGGAGGCCCCCAGTTGAAGCCAATGGGGATTTTATTTAATAAATTTACTCTTTAGTATTTAAAGATATTTTTTAATTTTGGTTAATATATGTTAAAATGAAATGTCAGCGTTATTTTCATTGTTACGTAATTTAGACAATTTACCCATCGCACCATATGTGTGTGTTTTTCTTTATTTAAACAATCAGTTATCGTTAATTTTAATTTTATACTTGTTATTCACGTATGCTGATACAAATTGTCTAAATAGTCAATTTAGCTTTGAGTAAAGTCTAAGAAAATGAATTCTCTATGTGTATTTTAGATTTCAAATATGAGAGTTGAAAAGATTTTAATTATATATATATTTTTTTATATGCCTATGTGAACAGGCGATTTTTGTACTGCTGTTAATTCTAGAAACAAAAGCTATGACTCAAATATATAAGTTAATATAAAAGCTTACATTTACAAAAATGTTTCAGACTTTTCGCCAATACAAGGATCACTTTACACGCCATAAACTTGCCATTTGGACTCTACCCATAAAATTCTCACACCCACCGTCAAAACTGTGCCATTCTTAAGAACGACTGGATATATTTTTAATGTTCAAACACGAAGAAATTTAAGATTTTAGTAATTACGATTACATAAAAAAACATTTTCAGCCCATGCACCTTGCCACCCAAGGTCAGCTAGTTACTGAATTTCAATATTTTTGGTACTGGAATTTATAAGTCATTAACAGAGCCAGAATATTTTCGCAAACCAAAAATATTTACATAAAAAAATGCCTCACAGAAATCACCAAAATAGCATGACTTCAAATTTTGGCCAAAATATCTAGCTCTGAATTCGCCTGTCCTGAATATAAGCTTTCCAATCATCTAACCAATTAATTTACTTTTCTGGAATTGGCTTATTAAACCACGGTTTTCTTTTCCCTATATTCCCCCAGCATACTCGATTTTATTCAGATCGTATAAATTGAAGACAGTTCCCTAAGTAACCTACCCTAACATAGGTACTAGATGACCTCCCAGACCCCTATGAAAATGGACCGTGTGAACAGAATCATCTTTTAAGGTTGTCGATATACCATTACGTTATCAGCCTGTTGAAAATAATTGCTAGTGTAGCATTTAACTCGACAACTGAACCGATCAATCTTGTTGACCATTTTTCTTTTCTGGTACATAGTTTTTAAATTGAAAAATTTGTAAAAATTTTGGTAGCGGATCTTTTCACTGATCCATCTCTAACAGATCAGTGAGTGGAGGGACTGACTGGTTACATTCAATGCCTCGAAAACCAAACTAGCGACATTCCATAATCGCCGATCGGACCTAGAACTTCCTCCAATCGCTTTGAACGCATGTTCCCATCAGGAAGGTCGTGCCTTGAGTGCCTATTGGGATAGGCTCATTCCAGACAAGTCGAACTCATTCATACGATTCATTGCTAAAAGATACTGGGGAAAAATGGTCGGTTCCCTGTTCAGACCCAGTAAGTACCTGACTACCTTTACAAGAGCTAGATCAGGCCGAAAATCTATATATTGGTAGGAGCCTCGATAGAGTTCATAAGCGTCTTCGCGTCACTGTAGGTGACAATTTCCACTCTACAACCACAGATGAACTACATTCCTTAGTTCCACCAGTTCTAAGACCCGCTATGCCAGGAACACTGTAGCCAACCAAACCTTCCCATTGTAATCCATTGGTGAGGTGCATGTTCCACAGGAGCAATAGCATATCACACACCGCCGTTTTGTGGAACAGACTTCCAAGAAGATGCTTCTCCGATCACTATAATCTCAACCTGTTCAAGATTAAAAGTTATCTTCCGCACATATCCGCATAAATTGTGCCAGTTACTCTAATCCTCTACCGCGAGTGGCTTTCAGGACTTGTACTGAGTGAACATTGTTAGAATAATTTCTACCGGGACTAAATAGATAACGTTCAATTAAAAAATAATTATTAGTTTTCTTTTACATCTTTTGTAGTGTAACTAAATTTTATCAATTACAAGAGTTTTAAAAGTACTGACATTTTGCAACCGATTTATCAGAGGAACGTTAAAAAAAATTGCTTACCTCCCTTACAGAACTATGCGCTCATTTTTGCTCGTCACTGGTTTCCCTTCATCACAAATGTTTTAAAATAAAAGATGACAATGGCTTAACACCGAAAGGTAGAAAGAAATTAAAAGGCAATGCTAACAGTAACCAATTGATTGAAGCACTTTATCCCATAAATATAGCACACCTTAAGAGTATATTTCATATATCAGGATGTTATACATTTTTAAAAACAAAGAACAATCACTTCCGCCCAGATTGATTAGCTAATTTGATGGATGCCGAGAAAAAATAAAATTTTTAAATATCTAAGATATCAGATATTAGTTTGTAAAAGAAAAACATTAACTAGATTAAAAATTATTTAATAAAACAAAAAATACGTCCCCCTACCGTCAACGGAGTATATCCTCAGTTATTAAGCAGGTTCATGGGGGGGGGGGGGGCAAACAGGAGTTCTTATTAAATCCCTCCCACCCAATAAAAATAAAATCCCGCCATAAAATGAAATTCGGCTGACCAAAAATATTTGAAAATTTAAATGACTAAGAATTTTTTAAACAGAAAACTTCGAAACGGCTGAAGTCTTAGAAACTGAAATAACAGGTGGGGGGTGAAAAAATGCAAACGTATAAATCCGACGATATTACGAATAAACTTAGCATCTTATATAAAACCGAACAGTTGCATTTATTAAAAAAATGAAAAGATTTCAATTCAAAAATTTTCTACAAGCAACATCCAAGAGAAAGTAACTTTTTCAAATATAGATTCTCGTGTGAAAAGCAAAAATTATACAATATTTTATTAGAATTGTGTATCAAGAAAAACTGTTTTGAATTCTTAAGATTTCAGACCATATGTTTGATGTTCTTTTTAAAATTCGAAATTAGTACGAATTAGCAGCGACTAAAAAGTGTGTGTGTGCGTGTGGAGGGAGGTAACTTATCTGAAAAAAAGTCCACAAAATGTAAAACCAGATTCAATATAAAATTCACTATTAAAAAGAAAATGCTGAAAATTACAATGAAAGAAGATAACGAGATTTTTTTTTTTAAATCAGTAGATACATTATTTGCTTGTCGAAAATGCACATTCATTGTTTCAGTAACTAAAAAGGTTACTGTTATTAAAAAAAAAATTTAAATCTATTTCACACACAAGTTTGGAAATAGACGACAACCGCATGATCCTTGTGAAATTGTCAAAATCTATTTCACAACTATCAAATATCTTGCTCTGTATTAAGAGCAAAAATGTAATATTAAATAAATGAACGAAGACAATCAGTCATCAAAATAACTTCATGACAAGTACTATCTTGAATAATACTTCGCGTGTTTAATTGCGGACATCAATAATGGCGGGAAATTTAAGTATTTCCATTTTTACACATTTTTCTAAAGTTACAATTTCTTTGCAATTAAAAAAAAGGTTTAAACTCCACAAAGGTTTAAACTCCACAAAGGTTTAAACTCCACAAAGGTTTAAACTCCACAAAGGTTTAAACTCCACAAAGGTTTAAACTCCACAAAGGTTTAAACTCCACAAAGGTTTAAACTCCACAAAGGTTTAAACTCCACAAAGGTTTAAACTCCACAAAGGTTTAAACTCCACAAAGGTTTAAACTCCACAAAGGTTTAAACTCCACAAAGGTTTAAACTCCACAAAGGTTTAAACTCCACAAAGGTTTAAACTCCACAAAGGTTTAAACTCCACAAAGGTTTAAACTCCACAAAGGTTTAAACTCCACAAAGGTTTAAACTCCACAAAGGTTTAAACTCCACAAAGGTTTAAACTCCACAAAGGTTTAAACTCCACAAAGGTTTAAACTCCACAAAGGTTTAAACTCCACAAAGGTTTAAACTCCACAAAGGTTTAAACTCCACAAAGGTTTAAACTCCACAAAGGTTTAAACTCCACAAAGGTTTAAACTCCACAAAGGTTTAAACTCCACAAAGGTTTAAACTCCACAAAGGTTTAAACTCCACAAAGGTTTAAACTCCACAAAGGTTTAAACTCCACAAAGGTTTAAACTCCACAAAGGTTTAAACTCCACAAAGGTTTAAACTCCACAAAGGTTTAAACTCCACAAAGGTTTAAACTCCACAAAGGTTTAAACTCCACAAAGGTTTAAACTCCACAAAGGTTTAAACTCCACAAAGGTTTAAACTCCACAAAGGTTTAAACTCCACAAAGGTTTAAACTCCACAAAGGTTTAAACTCCACAAAGGTTTAAACTCCACAAAGGTTTAAACTCCACAAAGGTTTAAACTCCACAAAGGTTTAAACTCCACAAAGGTTTAAACTCCACAAAGGTTTAAACTCCACAAAGGTTTAAACTCCACAAAGGTTTAAACTCCACAAAGGTTTAAACTCCACAAAGGTTTAAACTCCACAAAGGTTTAAACTCCACAAAGGTTTAAACTCCACAAAGGTTTAAACTCCACAAAGGTTTAAACTCCACAAAGGTTTAAACTCCACAAAGGTTTAAACTCCACAAAGGTTTAAACTCCACAAAGGTTTAAACTCCACAAAGGTTTAAACTCCACAAAGGTTTAAACTCCACAAAGGTTTAAACTCCACAAAGGTTTAAACTCCACAAAGGTTTAAACTCCACAAAGGTTTAAACTCCACAAAGGTTTAAACTCCACAAAGGTTTAAACTCCACAAAGGTTTAAACTCCACAAAGGTTTAAACTCCACAAAGGTTTAAACTCCACAAAGGTTTAAACTCCACAAAGGTTTAAACTCCACAAAGGTTTAAACTCCACAAAGGTTTAAACTCCACAAAGGTTTAAACTCCACAAAGGTTTAAACTCCACAAAGGTTTAAACTCCACAAAGGTTTAAACTCCACAAAGGTTTAAACTCCACAAAGGTTTAAACTCCACAAAGGTTTAAACTCCACAAAGGTTTAAACTCCACAAAGGTTTAAACTCCACAAAGGTTTAAACTCCACAAAGGTTTAAACTCCACAAAGGTTTAAACTCCACAAAGGTTTAAACTCCACAAAGGTTTAAACTCCACAAAGGTTTAAACTCCACAAAGGTTTAAACTCCACAAAGGTTTAAACTCCACAAAGGTTTAAACTCCACAAAGGTTTAAACTCCACAAAGGTTTAAACTCCACAAAGGTTTAAACTCCACAAAGGTTTAAACTCCACAAAGGTTTAAACTCCACAAAGGTTTAAACTCCACAAAGGTTTAAACTCCACAAAGGTTTAAACTCCACAAAGGTTTAAACTCCACAAAGGTTTAAACTCCACAAAGGTTTAAACTCCACAAAGGTTTAAACTCCACAAAGGTTTAAACTCCACAAAGGTTTAAACTCCACAAAGGTTTAAACTCCACAAAGGTTTAAACTCCACAAAGGTTTAAACTCCACAAAGGTTTAAACTCCACAAAGGTTTAAACTCCACAAAGGTTTAAACTCCACAAAGGTTTAAACTCCACAAAGGTTTAAACTCCACAAAGGTTTAAACTCCACAAAGGTTTAAACTCCACAAAGGTTTAAACTCCACAAAGGTTTAAACTCCACAAAGGTTTAAACTCCACAAAGGTTTAAACTCCACAAAGGTTTAAACTCCACAAAGGTTTAAACTCCACAAAGGTTTAAACTCCACAAAGGTTTAAACTCCACAAAGGTTTAAACTCCACAAAGGTTTAAACTCCACAAAGGTTTAAACTCCACAAAGGTTTAAACTCCACAAAGGTTTAAACTCCACAAAGGTTTAAACTCCACAAAGGTTTAAACTCCACAAAGGTTTAAACTCCACAAAGGTTTAAACTCCACAAAGGTTTAAACTCCACAAAGGTTTAAACTCCACAAAGGTTTAAACTCCACAAAGGTTTAAACTCCACAAAGGTTTAAACTCCACAAAGGTTTAAACTCCACAAAGGTTTAAACTCCACAAAGGTTTAAACTCCACAAAGGTTTAAACTCCACAAAGGTTTAAACTCCACAAAGGTTTAAACTCCACAAAGGTTTAAACTCCACAAAGGTTTAAACTCCACAAAGGTTTAAACTCCACAAAGGTTTAAACTCCACAAAGGTTTAAACTCCACAAAGGTTTAAACTCCACAAAGGTTTAAACTCCACAAAGGTTTAAACTCCACAAAGGTTTAAACTCCACAAAGGTTTAAACTCCACAAAGGTTTAAACTCCACAAAGGTTTAAACTCCACAAAGGTTTAAACTCCACAAAGGTTTAAACTCCACAAAGGTTTAAACTCCACAAAGGTTTAAACTCCACAAAGGTTTAAACTCCACAAAGGTTTAAACTCCACAAAGGTTTAAACTCCACAAAGGTTTAAACTCCACAAAGGTTTAAACTCCACAAAGGTTTAAACTCCACAAAGGTTTAAACTCCACAAAGGTTTAAACTCCACAAAGGTTTAAACTCCACAAAGGTTTAAACTCCACAAAGGTTTAAACTCCACAAAGGTTTAAACTCCACAAAGGTTTAAACTCCACAAAGGTTTAAACTCCACAAAGGTTTAAACTCCACAAAGGTTTAAACTCCACAAAGGTTTAAACTCCACAAAGGTTTAAACTCCACAAAGGTTTAAACTCCACAAAGGTTTAAACTCCACAAAGGTTTAAACTCCACAAAGGTTTAAACTCCACAAAGGTTTAAACTCCACAAAGGTTTAAACTCCACAAAGGTTTAAACTCCACAAAGGTTTAAACTCCACAAAGGTTTAAACTCCACAAAGGTTTAAACTCCACAAAGGTTTAAACTCCACAAAGGTTTAAACTCCACAAAGGTTTAAACTCCACAAAGGTTTAAACTCCACAAAGGTTTAAACTCCACAAAGGTTTAAACTCCACAAAGGTTTAAACTCCACAAAGGTTTAAACTCCACAAAGGTTTAAACTCCACAAAGGTTTAAACTCCACAAAGGTTTAAACTCCACAAAGGTTTAAACTCCACAAAGGTTTAAACTCCACAAAGGTTTAAACTCCACAAAGGTTTAAACTCCACAAAGGTTTAAACTCCACAAAGGTTTAAACTCCACAAAGGTTTAAACTCCACAAAGGTTTAAACTCCACAAAGGTTTAAACTCCACAAAGGTTTAAACTCCACAAAGGTTTAAACTCCACAAAGGTTTAAACTCCACAAAGGTTTAAACTCCACAAAGGTTTAAACTCCACAAAGGTTTAAACTCCACAAAGGTTTAAACTCCACAAAGGTTTAAACTCCACAAAGGTTTAAACTCCACAAAGGTTTAAACTCCACAAAGGTTTAAACTCCACAAAGGTTTAAACTCCACAAAGGTTTAAACTCCACAAAGGTTTAAACTCCACAAAGGTTTAAACTCCACAAAGGTTTAAACTCCACAAAGGTTTAAACTCCACAAAGGTTTAAACTCCACAAAGGTTTAAACTCCACAAAGGTTTAAACTCCACAAAGGTTTAAACTCCACAAAGGTTTAAACTCCACAAAGGTTTAAACTCCACAAAGGTTTAAACTCCACAAAGGTTTAAACTCCACAAAGGTTTAAACTCCACAAAGGTTTAAACTCCACAAAGGTTTAAACTCCACAAAGGTTTAAACTCCACAAAGGTTTAAACTCCACAAAGGTTTAAACTCCACAAAGGTTTAAACTCCACAAAGGTTTAAACTCCACAAAGGTTTAAACTCCACAAAGGTTTAAACTCCACAAAGGTTTAAACTCCACAAAGGTTTAAACTCCACAAAGGTTTAAACTCCACAAAGGTTTAAACTCCACAAAGGTTTAAACTCCACAAAGGTTTAAACTCCACAAAGGTTTAAACTCCACAAAGGTTTAAACTCCACAAAGGTTTAAACTCCACAAAGGTTTAAACTCCACAAAGGTTTAAACTCCACAAAGGTTTAAACTCCACAAAGGTTTAAACTCCACAAAGGTTTAAACTCCACAAAGGTTTAAACTCCACAAAGGTTTAAACTCCACAAAGGTTTAAACTCCACAAAGGTTTAAACTCCACAAAGGTTTAAACTCCACAAAGGTTTAAACTCCACAAAGGTTTAAACTCCACAAAGGTTTAAACTCCACAAAGGTTTAAACTCCACAAAGGTTTAAACTCCACAAAGGTTTAAACTCCACAAAGGTTTAAACTCCACAAAGGTTTAAACTCCACAAAGGTTTAAACTCCACAAAGGTTTAAACTCCACAAAGGTTTAAACTCCACAAAGGTTTAAACTCCACAAAGGTTTAAACTCCACAAAGGTTTAAACTCCACAAAGGTTTAAACTCCACAAAGGTTTAAACTCCACAAAGGTTTAAACTCCACAAAGGTTTAAACTCCACAAAGGTTTAAACTCCACAAAGGTTTAAACTCCACAAAGGTTTAAACTCCACAAAGGTTTAAACTCCACAAAGGTTTAAACTCCACAAAGGTTTAAACTCCACAAAGGTTTAAACTCCACAAAGGTTTAAACTCCACAAAGGTTTAAACTCCACAAAGGTTTAAACTCCACAAAGGTTTAAACTCCACAAAGGTTTAAACTCCACAAAGGTTTAAACTCCACAAAGGTTTAAACTCCACAAAGGTTTAAACTCCACAAAGGTTTAAACTCCACAAAGGTTTAAACTCCACAAAGGTTTAAACTCCACAAAGGTTTAAACTCCACAAAGGTTTAAACTCCACAAAGGTTTAAACTCCACAAAGGTTTAAACTCCACAAAGGTTTAAACTCCACAAAGGTTTAAACTCCACAAAGGTTTAAACTCCACAAAGGTTTAAACTCCACAAAGGTTTAAACTCCACAAAGGTTTAAACTCCACAAAGGTTTAAACTCCACAAAGGTTTAAACTCCACAAAGGTTTAAACTCCACAAAGGTTTAAACTCCACAAAGGTTTAAACTCCACAAAGGTTTAAACTCCACAAAGGTTTAAACTCCACAAAGGTTTAAACTCCACAAAGGTTTAAACTCCACAAAGGTTTAAACTCCACAAAGGTTTAAACTCCACAAAGGTTTAAACTCCACAAAGGTTTAAACTCCACAAAGGTTTAAACTCCACAAAGGTTTAAACTCCACAAAGGTTTAAACTCCACAAAGGTTTAAACTCCACAAAGGTTTAAACTCCACAAAGGTTTAAACTCCACAAAGGTTTAAACTCCACAAAGGTTTAAACTCCACAAAGGTTTAAACTCCACAAAGGTTTAAACTCCACAAAGGTTTAAACTCCACAAAGGTTTAAACTCCACAAAGGTTTAAACTCCACAAAGGTTTAAACTCCACAAAGGTTTAAACTCCACAAAGGTTTAAACTCCACAAAGGTTTAAACTCCACAAAGGCTTAAACTCCACAAAGGCTTAAACTCCACAAAGGCTTAAACTCACGCGCGTGGCGGTACCTATAAGTTTTGTTACATGGGTCACTACTAATTATTGTAGTCCTTGTTTTGATGGCTGGCTGAAGGTGTTTATTGCTACCACTTTAGGGGAAAAGCAAAAAGTGAATTTTTTCAGGAGAGAGGAAGGGTCAATGCATCTTTGCATGACCGAAAAGAGGAATAAAACATCGTCAAATTTGAATACAATTTAATAACACTGGCCACAAGTTAGTGAAAAAGAGTCTAGAGAAATAAATGTTGGGTAAACAAAAAGTTTGGGTATGTACAGATGTTTGAGTACGTGTGTGTATTTTCGAAGTATCAACACTTTGTATAGATTTGCAATGATGTTGCCTTAAAAAGGACATGAAGGAACTATCTGGAGAAACATTACCTATATTTAAATAGGTACCTCCAAACGAAAAAAGTAATGCCTAAGTCTAAAATGCATTTAAAAAAGATTTTTCTTGAAGCTTTAATTTTAATTCCAAGCTAATAGACTAAACTTAATATTTCCAACAAGGAAACTACTTATTTCAAACAGCATTTAAAAATGGATCGCAATTGTTCTTTTTTGATTATCAGTAAAATCTATAAAATAGTCCATATTGATCAATGTGTCAACAATTCAAATTTTGAAAAATAAAATGCTTTTCTGAAACATTTAAGAAAATTAACTGACAAGGTTTAATCTGAATTGAAACAATGTTTTTAAGTATTAGGTTAAAATGCCGCATAAAAAGCATTTTATTTTTAGACTGTTAACGTTAAGTACCTCGACTAATTTTCGATACCTTTGCTTTTAAATGTATTTTTATACTTGAAAAATCTTTCTTGAAGCTTTCATTTTAGTTTTAACTGAAAGCTAAATGATTAAATTCACTATTTCCAGTAAGCAAAATACTCTGGCGTATTTCAAACAGAAATTATATTGATTGGAATCGACTTTTTTCTAATCTAGTCGTCTTCATCGCAATGTAATTCGATACTAAAAATCTTCCAAAAATAAAATATACTTTTCTGAAACTTTGTGGAATATCAGCTTACTTAAAGTATAATTAATACTATTTGAAAGAGAAAAAATACTTTGAGTTTAAAATACAAATATATTTTTAAATCAAAACAGTAGCTGTGTTTTTAACAGACATCGCCATGTTTTACGTAATTAACGAGGCAATGAGAAGTCTTGACATAATGATTGTTGTTCTACGGAGAATTTATCTGTAAAACAATTGAAGAAAATTACGCCTGCGTCTTTTTATATAAATTTTTAAGTACTCAGTAATCTTAAAAATTTTGGAAAATATTCTTCGTATAATATTAGGAATGTTGACTTTACATTTACTATAGTCATCGATCTTATTTTCTGAAAGTGTCGTGTATGGTCTACCATACTTAAAAAAAAAAAAAAAAAAAAAATTGGCACGTTATATTTTATAGACATGAAAGAGTTAATTATTTTTAAAATCTTAGTACAAAATAATTCGTATTAAACTTTTCAGTTAGTAAATAAAATTTTCACTTAATAACTATCACCTGAAAGGAATTCAGTATGTTATTATAAATTATTATGAATTAAAAGAAAAAAAAGATTTATATTCTCCAAGGAATCATGCTTTTAACTAATAAAAAATATCTTCGGATAAAAATTTAATTTCTCGAAATTTCATGAAGTGTGTGTGTGTGTGTGTGTGTGGGGGGGGTAACATATGTAAAAAAAAAAAAAAAAAAATAATAATTTCATCCATTTGCGAATAAGTTCTGAAAATTTAATTAAAATCAGACTATTTGATTTTTGCAAGAATTTCCAAGTATTTTCATCGGGCGGGAGGGGGTTGCGGAATAAAAAAAAAAAAAAAAAAAAAAAAAAAAAAAATGGCGCTAAAACACTAATTGTATATATTACCTCGACCGCTGACGAAAAAAAAAATTAAAACAATTTCGGACGTGATAAAAGGGATAAAAAAAAAAAAAAAAAAAAAATTATCAAAAAATACTTTCGTCCTTCCTCTTAACATTTTGACGATAAAAATTTGTTTTTCCTGATTTTGGGGAATCTAAGGGGACAGAACTAGAAAAGAAATTACCGCAATACAACGTGAACCCCCTTAAAACTACCTAGCAATCTTTAATTTTAAATATTTTAAGCAATCTAATGTGTGTTTTATTTTTCCGGTACTGGGGACCGTTGAATTGTAATGAGCTTTTCCATTTATGATTAGTAAATACAGTTAATTTAATGACTATCACTTGACCAAACACAGAAAAATAAATTTATAAATTATGCTATAAAATAATTCTTGTAAAAATTCTTCAAAATTTTTTCATAAGACAATATTATCCATAATGTATTTCATTCGAAGTAATTAAAGTCTAATTAAATAATCTTTCCTCAGATTTTATTTTGACAAAAATGTCATTTGGGGTTTTTTTTTTGGGGGTTTTTTCGTGAATAGCATTAGTGAATTTTTGGAAGTACTTATTTGAAGAACATTTGACCAACAGGTTGGTTACAGGACTTCAATAAAGAGAAAGTTGGTGCATCACGGGAATGTTTTACGTAGGTACCTCCAACAATTCGGTATACCTACGGTTTAAATGTATTTTTCATAAAGGAAAAATCCATTCAGAAGCTTTCCAACTGCTTCAATTGAAAGCTAAAGGATTAAATTTTTTAATTTCAGAAAAAATACTGGAGTATTTCAAATAGAAATTTGAATGATTTTTAGTTGATGCTTCCGAAAAAACAAACAAACAAAAAAAAAAAACAATCGAAACGGCCATTTTTAACTTTTTTAGTGAAATGTAAACGAACTTATTTTAAAGTTTTAAAATTCCCGCTAAAATAAGATATACATTTCTGAAACGTTACTTTCGCAAAATTAGCAAATTTAAAGTTAAATTAATCTGTTCTGAAACAAAAATCACTTATAAAATTTTCTACACAAACATTTGACCTCGGGGTCTTGTTATTTTCACGTCTCCATCAATAATTTGATGACTGAATGTGTTGACAGGTTTAGTACAGTGCATCAAAAGTGACATAACGGTTTTTTTTTCTTATAATAATTTAAAATACTATAAAAATTTCTTACATTGAGTTACTTCCATCTCTTTCATTATTTAATAGCTAAGATAATAACTAATTTATTAATTATTAAATTAAGTTATATTTTTAATTTAATAACTGCGATAATAACTAATAAAATTATTATATTAATAATTAAAATATCACACAGAGTTATTGTTTAAATTGATAAATGAGATAAAATTATCTCAATTTAATTTAATAACCGAAAGTGAGATAAGACCTTTACATGTCAAGGGGCTTTGCCCAAGGAGGAGACAATCTTTGAAACACGTGACCTTTTAACCATAATGTCACTTATGAGATATCATACAAAACATTGACGCACAAGAAAAAAATTGATAAAAAAAAAAAAAAAAAAAAAAAAAAATGCAAACAATTGTTAAAAATTCTTTGTTCATCGAAAAAAATTTTCTTCAGATAAAAATGTCCTTAATGTATATTTATATAAGCAAATAAAAGCCTATAGTTTATTGCAGTTTTTATTTTACGATTTGGAGCAGTTTTTTTTTTAAAAGTTGGCATTAGTTGGGGAAAAAAAAAAAAAAAAAAAAAATTGATATTTAACTTCGCCAAGGAGTCCTGCTTAAAAAAGTTTGCGAACTTTTTGAAATTCTATAAAATTTCATGAATTTATGGGGGGGGGGGGGGGTAACATGTAAAAAAAAAAAAAAAAAAAAAATTATATATATATATAAGATTTTCTAAAAATAAAAATTTCAAAAATAAATTCATTCATTTTTGAATAAGTCCTGAAAGTTTCATTTAAATTAGACAATTATTTGATTTTTATAATAATTTCAAAATTATGGGTTTTCCCCCGAAACTGCTACACTAAAAATTGCGATGACCACAAGTCGTATGGTTTTAACAAGAAAAAAAAAAAAAAGATTTGATCCAAATTTAAAACGTGTTAGAAAGAAAAGTTTAAAATATTTTTTAAATACTTTGTTTTTTCCTCTTAATAAGATGAATATTTTGATGATGAAACTGTTTTTATTAAGTTTCTGACCTGTTATCATTACTCATTTTTTTTAGCGAATTAGAGGTACGCTATTCAGTAAACATCACTAGCACATGTTTATCAGTTTTAGGAAGTCGATAGTTTTGTAACTTTTGTTAAACTAATTTTGTTATTTATCTAACAACTTTAGGATCCTGATTTAACATCTTTTAGAACCCATCAATGTAAGAAAAAGGTTTAGCCGTTTGAAACGTTAAAGCATGGAATAAAAACTAAAGACGAGGCGAAGTTGACCGAAATCTAATCCTGTCCGCATTTAATCCACTCATCCACTATTGAATACAAATGAAGTGGGGACTTAACTGACTGCTTCACAGCCTATGTATTCCTGCATTAAGAGCCATGGTTCTTTAGCTAGCTTAGAAAAGATCAGCTCGTTTGTAAAGGAACAAAATGCCACCCCCACTAAAAAGTTTAAAATCCTTAAACGATAAGGGAGGGGGCATAGCAAGTTTCTCTAAACTGTGGAATGTCAGATGATTTTACAAGAATTTTGTGAACACATGTCTTTTGAAGAAGCCAAGCCACACTTGAAGAAAATTCATTATCTTCGACAAAAAGACATCGACACTTGTAACATTAAAACAGATTTCTTTATAAACGTTAAAAACGACTTCACCAAATGGTATAGATGCGTTGTAATCGCTTAGTTCTTTCCCTACTTGTTCGTCCTTGGCTTGTAGCAGTTTAGTTTATCAACCAATGAATTTGACTGTTAGAATTTTAGCGCCGTCAGTCAGCTGTTAACGAAAGTATTGTTGAAAGTAAGGTTTCGCTAAAAGAACAAAAATTTGGTAAGTGTTTATCTGTAGAATAAAAGTTTACCTACTGGAAATGGTTTACGAATTAATTTTTAAATGTAAACCAAAGATTTTGCCATTTAAGAAACTAATTAGCAGAAATAATCAATAGATTCACTTGTGAGATAAGTATAGAAAAATGTCTAAGTTTGATTAAAGATATCACATCACCCACAGTAAAGAAAATCGAGAAAAATTAACGAGTTACTTAAAAAGTATGTATAATCGCTTTTTTCACATTTCTCCGAGTCACAGAATTTTTCACTGATCCTCAAATGAAATGGTCTTCGATAAATTGTGGAGAAAATTAAAAGTAAACTTACCTGTAAAATGAATTGTAGGGAATTTTTTTTTTTTTTTCCACTGGATACCTCAGAAAGTTTTCAGGTGTAAAAAATACAAACTACGACAAGATGTCATCAATTGCGGAGGGGGTGGGGCATAGACGTTCCTCAGCTGTGAAACTGCTAATCTTTCCTGCCCAGCAGACAGTCACTTATAAGGTAATGCAACCAGCCTTTCTCCCCTACAATGCAATGGTATGGTCTGGTAAATAGGTACTCAAAGCGAAAAAAAAAAGTCATAAGCCAAAAGAATGGAGTAAATAAAAATAGACTTCTCCAAATTCTTTATCACAATCTTCTGTAGACGTTGAAAGAGTTCTTCGGGAAGAAAGCAGTTTTAGTTGCCTGTTTATCTATAACGCATCTCATGTGATGATTTTTTTTTTTTTTCCTTTTTAATTTGTTGTTCTGATGTGAAAGAAAAGGAATGAGTCTTCGTAGGATAAGAGTTGAGAGAAATACTAAAAGTTTCCGATGATTTCATTGATTTTTCTCAAAAAGAGCAATAAAAATTATGTCTAGTTTTAAAATAAGTTTGTTTTTTTTTTACGACTAAAAAATAATTTTTTATAACATAAAAAGAAATCTATTCATCTAATATTGGTTTAGAAATTTTTCAACATTTTATTTCTTCACAACTTTTTTATAAATTAATTTCGCTTAAATTGTCACAATAAAGACTGATTCTTTTTCAAATGAAATAATTACGTTATCTTTCTTTTTATCTCTTTCGTTAGAGAAAATGAATTTTAGTATTTTTATTCATTCGTAATTTTTAAAAAAAATACATATAGAATTTACTTCAATACAAAAGAAAAAAAAAATGTGTTTAGCTTTTTTTTTTTTTCCCCCCCGAATAAATACGCGCGCATGAACACATTTGATTAGCTTTTGGCCAACTTTACGAATAGAAGCGAGTGCTACTAGACACTGCCTTAAATCTGGTTACTGGTCGCACTGCACAAAAAGGCATTTTATAAAAATTCGGAGAAAGAAAGCCTATCGTTTTTCACGCAAATCCCTGTAAATAAAATAATTCCTGACAATTTAAACTTAATTTTATTTACTCAAAGTACTCGTAAGTTCAAAACGACAGCAAACATTCGTTCGAGGTTTTCATACTTAAACAAAAAAATATTATTCAGTGTCTGAGTTCGTTTCCATATCAGTGTCAATAGAGATTGGATAAAAACACTAATCTTTCCAGAAAATTCATTTTATATTCAGGGCAAAATTGTAGTAGTATTTAAAAAAAAACAAACCAACCAAACAAAAAAAAAACAACAAACAAACTATACATCAACAAAAAACAGTGAAACTTAATTCATTGTGTTCGGCTAGAAACTATTTTATACGGGCCTACTAGGCATGAATAACTGTAAATTTATAGAATTCGGTATTTATAAAAGCAGACATTTTAAAGCAACACACCTGCACAGTGTATAACGCATAAAAATTACACACACACACACACACACACACATTTTAAAACTCAAGCTCTGAATTATATACAGTGTAACTCGGATATTAGAGAAACCCGGATATAAGAGACCCTGATATAAGAGAAATTCTGGTCCCAAATTAGAGCCTGTGTTAATGTATATATAATAGACCAAACCCAGATATAAGAGAAACCCGGATATAAGATAATTCTCTTGTTCCGACAACTCTTATATCCGGGTTACACTGTATTTTGAACACACACCACGTAATACATTTTTTTAGTCATTTCAGCAAGAAGATAAACCGCCAAGACGCAAGGGGTTACTGAAAGTGAAAGAAAAAGAAAAAAAGGACAATAAAAGAACATGTTTCAAAGAGACATAAAAATGATGATTGACATCGCATTTAAATTTTAGGAACACGGGACAGTCTAGAGGGTAACTTGGAAATGATCCTAAAATTAGTTTCATTAAAAACCACTGACAAGGTGCTGCGATTAAGGTTTTTATTTAATTTTTCTGGTGTTCATATAAGTGTTTTCTGGACAGTGTAAAAAAAAAAAAAAATTCATATATTCATTTACAAAATAAATAAATGAATAAATAAAAATCGTCCTTGATAATGGCTAAAAGAGAAGTCGAAAGCGCTCGGATATACAAAACATTTTAGACTTTTTTTTTAACACACACTATATTTCCAGAAAAGAAAACACTTCTACAAAACAACAAAAATTAAATAAAAAGGCTTAATCGCAGTACCTTGTTAGTCGTCTTTAATGAAACGTGTATAAAAGAGGGATTACTGCCCAAATACACAATTAAAATATATATAATTTTAAAGAAAAACGGTTCACTTTAAGGCTCCATTGTAATAATTTATTTCATCAGAGACTTAATTTTCCCTGGATCATCAGACATCACTTTCAAAAGGTGAAACGAAAAATGAAATTAAAATTTACACTTTTGACGGGCAGTCTGTTTTTCTTTAAATTATTCGCTCTGAATTAACATTGAGCTCTCAGGATTTCATCCTCCTTGGGATTATCCATACGGATTACCAAGATTTTCGTGACTTATATATATATAATATATATATATATATATATATATATATATATATATATATATATATATATGGGGAGAGGAAGAGAATAGTCTTTCTGAAATAATTACTGTAGTAAGTTTAAGCCACGTTAGCAACAGGGATGGCTGTAGAGGAGATAGAGTAACAGCAGGAGCTGAAGGAGTGCCTTTAAAAAGTCCTGATTTTAAAAATAAATTTTCTCTTCCATTTTCCTTCCCTATTCACAAGTTCACGAACGGTAAGCGCCATTCTCAAGTCGGTAACCAAGTAGTTGACTTTTGAATGTGTACGCTGTTAACGAAAGGTGTACTTTTTCCAATCCGAATTTTATTTTTTTATGGAATAAACATTTTCATAAAATTTCAACGTGTCGTATTTGCTTTCATTTTGTGTCGTCTTGTTGAAACCGCTTTTGATAATATTCCTCAGTTGATATCCATACTACTTCATTATCTGGGCACCTCGGGGTGGTGTAATGGTTACCAAGCTTGTCTCGCTAGAACAATTACGACTAAGTAGGGAGTTCGATCCTCACTGGGTGCCCCTTACTTTCGGCCTTGTGCTACATTCTAGCTACGCTTGGAAAATCACTGCTACCTTGTACTAGATTGGCAATTAGGTCTCATCATTTTACAGTCGAAATAGCTAGATGTAACTATAAGTTACATGCTAAATATTTCTTCTCCTGAACTTCTCGCTTGTGAAACATTTTCGGCTTCTTTCTTTCCAGTCAACTTATATGCAATGTCAATCGTTATTTTCCGTCTCAAATCCTATTCTTTCAACTGTTCACGCTCTTTAAAAAAGTTTGTTTTTCTCATTCTTTCACACTTAGTAACCCCTTGAATATTAATGGCTTTATTGCCTTGCGTGGGGTGAAATGATTTTTAAAGAATTGTAACACTGCTACATCCACCAAGACTACGTATTGAATTCATTATGATTTTATGAAATATTCTTCTTTAATAACTTTCATTTAGTGCAATTTAATAAACATTTCTTTTACGAGGTTTATTTCAATTTTATTACCACTTATTTGCTTTTTGGTACAAGCTTCAAATTCTTTTTCATGTCGCATTTCGCTATTAATATTTTACACTCAAATTTTGTCGTTTGAATACAAACATTTGTTTTTATTACAAATTTTGTTGCAGCATTATTTTGAAGGAACTGCGCTTTTCAGGGTTTTTTTTTTGCGCGTTTCATTTTCTGAATATATTTTTTTTCGATTTGACAATTTAGTCATAAAATGTTCTCTTGTTAAAAACTGAAGATGTTTCTTGTCACTCATTTAATAAATACATTGTGAATTTTTCCCTTCCTAAAAACTTACAAGGAAAGCAAAAGATATTAAGTAACAAGGGAGATAATTCAGTTTTCAGTTCAAAACTCGTCTTCCTCACGAATACAAATTTTATTTTAATCACAACATTTGTTCAATTATAATATTCCATGTGTAATTCCTCAAAAATACTTAAGTATATTCTTTTAACATTTATATTTGCCAATGCATCTCCTTCTCTATTTTAATTTAATAAATGTTACTACATAACGTTTTTTTAAAATGTCTACGTATTACATTTTCAGTGGGTTTTTTTTTTTTAATTTTTTTTTTTAATCAGTTTTAAAGAACCGGGTGTTTTTTGCACTTGTCATCTCACACAAACAATATATATATATATATATATATATATAAAATGAATATTATATGGGTAATTATTGGTTATATTTTATGCCAGTATTTAATTTTTTTTTCCCCCGCGAGATCAATTTTCAGTTCGGTCTTAAGTGCTTATTTTCTCAAACTTCTCCACATTTGTTGACAGATGGTAAAAAAAACAACCTGATCAGTTTTGCTTTCCTTTACATCTGCTGGTGATATAATTGTTTAATTAACTTTCGTCTTTATGGTGATTTTCTAAGCGTAGCATCGATGTAGCACCACACCAAACATATGGGGCACCCAATAATGATCGGACTCACTACTCCATTATTTATTTCTGCATAAATACAGCACAAGGTCAAAAAGGGGGAAATGAGTTGAGGCTGGTCTACACTAACCAGCTAATGAGATTCACAACCCATACATTCAATACAATTGCTCAGTCACCCCCAAAACCTCATTCCTCATCATCATTCGATCCTTCATATACCACAAAGTTACAGGAAACTTACAAAAGAATCCAACTCACTCGTAATTGTTCTTACATGACTATTTTGAAATGGTGGTTTATTAAGCGTAGATTAGATGTGGCACAAGACCGAGAGTACGGGGCATCCTGTGAGGATCGAACTCACTACTCAGTCGTAATTGATCTAGCGAGACAAACTTGCTAACCATTACACCACGTCGAAGAGCCCCTATTTACTTTGAAATGAAATACATTTTATGTGGCACAAGGCCGAAGGGGAAAGACTGGTTGTCACCAGCTTATTTTATTTCTAGCTAATTTAATTCCCGACCCATTCATTCTTAAAGTCGACTCAATCACCAAAAGAGCCTATCCATTTTCATCCAATCCAACATTTACCAAAATACTATCAGGTCATCCCATAAGTTCTGTCCGAATTTTGAATTAAGTGACCAAATGTTACATTTAATTACAGATTCAATCAACAATGTATTTTCCCTGATTATCTATGACTTCCTTCCATCTATTAACAAGTTTACTAATTCCATTACTGTAAAATTCTTTTGGCTTTGATTCGAAGAACTCACAAACGTCAGTTTTAACCTCTTCCTGTGTTACAAAAGCTGTTTCTTCCAAATGATTCTGTAAGCTACGAAACAAATGGTAGTCTGAAGGAGCAAGGTCGGGAGAATAATGTGGATGAGGAATTTTCTCCCAACCAAGTTCTTCGATCTTTTGTGACGTGATTCTTGCTGTGTGGTCGCGCATTGTTCTGATGAAACATCAACCGTTTCCGATTCACTAGAGCAGTCTTTTTTTCCTCAAAACTTGGTTCAAACGCTCTAATTGCTGGCAGTATATTTGAGCATTAATTGTTGCATTAGGTGGTAAGAATTCAAAGTGGATTATTCCTTGGCATTCCCACCAGATTGAAAGAAGAACCTTTTGCCCATGAAGTTCCCTTCTCGGCTGTGGCTGGGGTCCTTCCTCTTTACCAAGCCACTGTCTACGACGCTTAACATTTCGATAAAAGATCCATTTTTCATCGCCAGTCACAAGTCTATCCAAAAAAGGTGAAACAAATTGGCGAGTATGGAGAGAAGAGCAGATGTCAACTCGGGATTTGAGGTTGTTTTCAGACATTTCATGAGGCACCAATTGTTCCAAGTTTAGGAACTTTTCCAAGTTGTTGAAGATGACGATGAACAGTTGTATGGTTTGAACTGAGAACCACTGCCAATTCCTCAACTGATAAAGCAGGATTTTCTTCAAGAAGCTTTTCATCAAACTCAACTGGACGTCCGGTTCGATCTTCAAGGGTGAAATCTCCACCTGAATTTTGCAAACCATCTTCTGCAAGTTCTTTCATTCACACATTCCTCTCCATAAACTGAGTGAATATTTCTAGCCGCTTCGGTTGCTGAGTTTCCTTTCTTGAGCTCATAAAGCATTATGTGCCTCAAATGATTCTTGGGTACTTCCATGTTAGCAGGGCATTAATCAAACAAAATTTAATTTTATTGTTCTCTGAAATAAAATTTGATCAGTTTAAATGCATGTAAACATAAAAATAATGTTCAGCTCCATTAGACATTATAAAATACTCTTTAAAATTCATTCATTTTAGCAAAAAGTTTTAATTCGGACAGAACTTATGGGACGACCTAATATATATTCACAGGCAACCTACTGAACCGTATGGTATAAAAACTTTGATATGTACAATTTTTTTTAACAGAAAGAAATTTATTTATATATATATAAATATATATATATATATATATATATATAAATATATATATATATATATATATATATAAGCAAGATAAGCTTGCTAACCATTACATCACGTCAAGGTCCCCTCTCCCATAATTAGTAGATATATTGCCGCTTATGTGACTCTTAATGACCAGTCAGCATATAGTGCAATTCTCAAGGATACGCCACGACACGAAAGGAAATAGCTTTCTTGACGCATTGGTAAACACAGCCTCATGTAACACGATGTTCCAAGCTTGTGAGTAAAACATTGATCGTTTCGTTTTCTACGGTCTATAAAATTTGCAGGTTATTTAAAGCCAGAAGATATTTTTGCATTGTAAGAATTAGTTTTAAATTTTATTTTAGAGTATAATGATTTAGTGATATTCTACTAATTAACCCATAGCTGAGAGCCAAAGGTGGATTCATACCTTTCCTAAGGGTATTTGGGTTTAAGTGAATATAACGAACCCAACGGAAATTGGAACTACTCTCCGATTAACAATTACGAGTCATTATCCAATACACCACCCGCACATCCAAGCTTACAGTACCTGGTATTCCCAAGCGGGAACCCATTTAGGTACTGACCAGGCTTGACGTTGCTTCGGTGATAGTACGGAAACCAGTGTCACAGCTATAAGTCGAGTAAAGACAGCTTTTGCATCGTCTATTAGCTTTCATTTTCATGGTCAGAGAGGAGGCATATAAAACATGCCTACGTTTTAAAAGTTGTTCTTTCGAGAAAATACCTTTACGTTTTCAGACTTCTCGCTAGCCGTAATTTTTTTAAAATTCTAAATGTTCGGGAAAATATCTGTACCGACGAAAGATACTCTGCCAAGGACGGCCACATAAGTTCAGTAAACCCAACATTATGTTCACGAAGGAGTTGTTTCTTTAGAGACTGTACTTTTTGCTGGTCACCTCATTCGTATGAGCGTTGCTACGTGATTTTTTTTTTGTATGATGTATCGAGCGGTTTACATGAAGTTCACATGGTTCAACAGCATTTTTAGATTTCCCATAAAATGACGCTAAAATAATTAAAGCGTAAAATCTTTAAATACCAAGAAGAATTTTCATAATTTTATTTTATTTTTGTTGCAAAAATAAATTTCAAATGAGTTTGTATAGTAAGGAAACAAGGGAGCGATGACTACAGTAAACACCGACTTGACAGGGATAACTTCGAACTAGTATTTGTCGGTTAGACAAGGTGTAGGAGAAACGTTAAAAATTAGCAATGCAATTAAAAGGTTATAATTTATATACAGATACAAGACAGTTTTGAAAAGGAAGGTTTAAAAACGAAGTTTACTTGAAATGTGTTTGTAATGAGGAAGTCTTTGAGTGTTTACAGAACTAAACTAGTTTTAGTTAGTTACTTCAGATGCGAGCTGTAGTTTGTATGCGCGAGTGATTATTAGTTGTGTGGTACCAACGCGACATTAACAAAATGAATTTACAACTAACCGCTCGGAAAGGATAGAAACTACTTTGTGTGATAGACGTGACCGTGGAGGACCAACAGAATATTTTATAATACAAACCTATGCCACAAGACCAAAAACTAAGGGAAGTGAAGATGTTTTTAATATCCTGTCCTTAACTGAAATCATTGCATTCAGTGACTCAAATAGTTTTCATTATTACTTTCACTATTGCGTACCGCATTTATTCCAAGCCTCCGCCTCGTATTTAACAATCAGGGTTCGTATTTTATAATAAAAAAAATCCCTCTTGATTTGAAGATGGCACGAATTAAATATTTACATGTTTTATAGTAAAATAATGTGTTAGGATATCAGAGAAAGCTAACTGACAGAAATGACGTGGCCATTTTTTTTTTTAAGCCGGGTCTTTGACATGCGCCAATATACCCGTGGTGCACTCAGTTGGTGACCCAGTATTTTTAGCCATTATGAAAAGGATCAGGAATCATAGAGATGAATTTTATTTTTGAAAATAACAGTGTCTATGAATAGATCTGCAAAAACGCAAATAGGAAATTTCCTAAATTTATTAAAAAAAAAAAAAAAAAAAAAATTACGTGTTAGAATGGCGTTACATAAACCAAAGAAAAGTATTTAATTTTAAACTAAGTACAAGTACAAAACAAGAAAATACTCGTATGACTCCCACACGAACAGGTGTGCGTGTTTAATAATTAAAAAAAAAAAAAAAAATTTTGAATGAAAATCATAACGGAAATAAAAAGGTGGAATATAATTTTTCTACAAATTATTTAGCTTAAGATTCGTTTTTGCTAATAAGTTTCAGCATACAATCTGTATATTGTATACTGAAAAAAATGTCTGTAGTTCTTAGGTGCCGTGTGGCTTCAGGACGTGGACATTTACGGCTTTCAATAACTCCCCAGCTTTCGTATCTGTCTACAAACTGCCCTTTCCAGTCCCTATTCTGTCACCCAAACCCGTTAGACAAAAGTTATTTGCTGCTTCCTGCTGTTCCTTTTAACTTCAATTTGTCCTGTTAAATTCACCCAGCCATCTTCATTTATCACACAAATTTCAATTTTCTGATTCGAAGCACAAGTGTCTATTTTGTTGCAATTTCTCTTGAATAATAAAAGTGCCGTTCGTAGTATTTCACAAAACGTTATCGACAGTCAGAATATGGCGACTATTGCAGCTGTTTTTCTCTACTTAATGTTCACCCTTGTAAATATTGGAACCAGTAAATCGCTTCAAAGCTAGATAGTTATTTTTATTTTATTTTTTTGCGGTCGTCTGAAGATTTTGCCCTTAATTTCAAGTTCCTCCAATCATTTTCCCCCAAAACTCTTCGGAACCGTTTTCAGCGCTCCGATAACGACTGTCACTTTCAAGTTTCACAACTTCAGTTCTTTTAGCAAATGTTTGAATACTTATCTATATTTTCACTTTCAGAGTCACTCTGGAGTCCGACGAAACAGCGAAATTCAGACATTTTTTGCTGGCTAAATACGATCTGGACTGCATTATGTGTTTGAATCGTAGAGTCTCATAGGATTTTGAGTTTTATACTCTGTCTTGTATATAAACTTACCATTGGTCTATGTGATTAAAATATAGTCGCTTGCACAGTTGCCAGTGAATCACGCCCCATTCTAGTCACACGTATTCTTGTATCCCTTCTTGGCCATTAGACTAGAACCACTGAATGTCATTCACGGTCTCAACTTCATTTCCATACAGTCTGTTTTCTGGAACACCTCGACATGATTAATAAGCTTATCGCGCTAGAACAATTACGACTATTTTTCTTGTATAAAAATACAATTATGGCACAAGGGGGAGAAGGTTTGAGGCGGTCTTCACTATCTTATACCTAGCTAATAAGAGTTACGACTCATTCACTCATTACAATTTGCGCATTGACCATAAACTCGTCCGTCACCAATCAGTCCTCCATACACCATAATACCGCATCCTCTCAGGGAGACCCACAAAAACGCACCCAGAGATTAAAAAATTTGATAAATAGTTCATAGATAAAAATTTTAGCATGTGACAATGAGAGGGGAGGGGATGAACCTAAAAAACAAATTAAATACCAACACAAAGTAAACTAAGACAACTGATGTTAGGACCCGTCCAACTCTTAAAAAAAAAAAAAAAAAGCCACTATTCTGCCCATTGGGCAAAATCAAGATGCTCTCTCGCTAAAGGAGAGGGAAAGGAAAATATATAGACAGACAAGAGAAATATATAAAGCTGACCCAGTCGAGATGATATTGGGGGGGGGGGTCAAGCTGGGGAGGTTGGGAATCTCAACTTGGATCATAACCATAGATGTAGCCGAGAGCAGGCCGGGAACAACTCATTAACTAGGAACACAAAGTTTGCCTAGCCTAACTAGGAGAAGGCTCAACAGGAGACCACCCCGATGTGACATAGGTTGACCTAAAAGAAAAAAAATCAAGGCTAGCCCCATTCAAACGAACCAAGCTTGCCTCAGTCACCCACCTTTCAGAACAATTACGACTGAGTAGTGAGCTTCACTGGGCGCCTCCATTTTTTCGGCCTTGTGCTGCATGTAAGCTACACTTAGAAAATCATAGAACACTAGGATGCTTCTTGATTCTATTTATCGGCAGAATACAACGGCCGTTCTTATTTTTACGGGTTGGATAGGCTAGATTAACTGAGTTTATTTTCGTTTGAATGTTTTGTTTTGTTTTTTTTCTTTTATTTATTGGGTTCTTCCGCCCTTCATTTCATGGGGAAAATTTTTATATATGATAATACAATTTTTATATATGATAATACAATTTTTATATATGATAATACAATTGTTAAAGAAAAAAAATACATCTGTGCGTATGAACAATTTTTTAAACATCATGGGTATCGATTGGATGAAGAAGGATGCGGTTTTGTGGTGAGTGAGGAAATTGTTAGAGTGAATGGGTCATGAATCAGATTAGCTAGGTGTAGGATAGTCAGTAATGACCAGACTTTTCCCATTTCCCCTAGGCCTTGTGCCATAAAAATGTATTTATTACATTTTAAATAAACATTTGTACACATGAACACATTTTTAAACATCATGGGTATTTTTGTAAGATCCTTGTGAATATGTTGGATTGGATGGAGAAGGATGGGTTCTTGTAGCGAGTGAGGAAATTGTTAGAGTGAATGGGTTGGATTAACTAGATGAAGGATAGACAATGAAGACGTGCTTTTATCGCCCACTTTCCCTTCAGCCTTGTGCCATATTAATATGTAAAAATGTTAAAAATAAACAGTCTCTTTTTTTTTGTTTCCTGGTGACTGTTTCTATAAAGTTTTCCCTCCGTATCTTCAATTCTCTTGATTTATCTTCAGAGATGTGTCCATATAACAGAGAAATGAATAGAGCTGTAAATAAATAAATTTAATTTAATTAATAATTAATCTGAAGAGCGCTTAATGAAATTTAAGCTCATCGTGATTATAATATACAAAAGATTCTTAGCCAATAATTAAAACAAAAAATTATATCATTATTTACAAAATTAATGTAGATTTTCAAGATTTTTCTGCCGTTTTCTTGTATTAAATATTTTAAATTTCTTTTTAATTACCGAGTAACGATAACGCCCCATACATCATCGTAGGGGTACCACAGGTACTGCAGCGATCACAGCAATGGTGCATCTACGGAAAGAAAACCTGACGGAGCCCATCTCTCTTCAGGCTGCTTTTTTTTCCATTTTGTAGACTGATTACTACTCAAGGCTAGAACGCTCAGTCTGTCTGGTTGTTAAAACTTAGCCAGGCACGAGGAAGAGATGGATTCATACCTTTGCAAGGGTCTTTGTGCAAAAGTGAATGCAACAGACTCGACTGGGATTTGAACTCGTCACACTGCTTTATGCGCTGATAACCGCTACGTTACACACACATAATTTACGCCCTTTACTTCGAGATAAAATTAATAAAGTTATTTTTGCGGAATAATGAACTCCGGTTTGTTTTGCTTTCAATAGAATAAGGTTGATCGTGTGAACACATAAACGTTGATAAAAGAATGGTTATTTGGCTTACTCTTCTTTCAGAAACACGGAGAATTGTTTTTCCTGGCATAGTTTTTAAACATAATTTACAAATAATGTTACATTAACAAAAAGGTAGAAGGACACCTTGATAAAACAAGAAAAACTGCTCGCTGGAGTTGGGAGGGTCTGGCAGCAAGTTGGTGCGTAAATGTTGCAGAGACGGGCAGAACATGTTGAGGCCTAGAGGATTGAATAAGCAGCGAGACAGACTGGAATCCAGTCGGGCTCAGAAAGGAAAACCTTAGTAATAAATAGATGCGTTGCTGAGAGAATTATTGATGTAAGCATTTCAGTTTCTGAGGGTTGGGAAAGAAAATGGTTTGTTGGGTTAGATGCACGGGAAACAAGGAGTTCAGAACTGAAAAACCTTGAGGGATAATTGTACTGAAAAAATCCTAAGAAATATAGTGACTGATTTTTTTTTTCTGACAATAGAAGAAAAGTTTCAGTGGAATTCTGGGTCTTATATCATTCTCCTGTAAGTATAAATTAGTTTTGCGCTGACTACTTTTGGTTTACCCCATTAAAAGTAAAACTACCTCTTTTATTTAATTTTTGTGAGCTCTTATTGATGTCTCTTTCTTTTCTTGCTCTCCATTGAAATCCAAGGAAAACGTGTATTGCTATTACTTTGTCCGTCTGATGGCGTTGGGTGAAGTGGCGAGAAGGAATTCATAATACGGTCAAGAGGCAGAAGTAGTAATGAAGAGGAAAATTCTTTCATTACGGTTATAAAAGACCGAGTTAGTGGAAGTAAAAGCTGAAGAAGCAAGACATACAAATGGTTTCTGTTAGTAAAGAAGTTAAAAAGGAAAAACAGAAGCGTAAGAGTCAGAAACGAAACACGAAGAAGCAATGGCAGATGAAACAAGAACCAGACGAAGAACCAGACTTTAAATGGTATATGCTACAGAAAAAATGAGGCAGAAAACAAGTTTGGAGCAAGAGGAAGCATTTCAAAATCTAATGCCTATAGCACATGCAAAGCTACATAACATTCCTCTTTGAGTGCATTTGAAATTAACAGTGCTCAGATATATTACATTGCACCTATATTTTCGATATTAGATATTGCGTATTTGCCCATATCCCCTTGAGATAGATATTTTCATACTGTTCATTCGTTTTCTTATCTGAATCATTTTGAACATATAAATGTTAGACCAAGAGGTAGACATCAAAAAACTTTGGCTTTTCCACTTGAGCTAAACAAAAAGTTGTGTCCTAATATGAACTTTCCTGAAAAGCAATGAAAACTAATATCTATAGGACTATCTGTCTATATTTCTGAGATGAGGTATTATGTACACTATTTACATTATTCGGACTATTGTCCTCATCTTTGTCGCCGTATTTATCACAACGTTTCGGCCGCTCTGGCCTTCTTCAGGTGATTGGAATGTCAAACGGAACCCTTTATTTCGTTCGCTGGGGTAGACTATTTTAGATCCACGTGCCATGTCTAATGGATGTCAGTTATCAGTTATCTCCTGTTAATTTCCCTCTCCAAGTTCTCCACTGCCTTAACCAGGTATTGAACTCACAGCTCTTTGGGTCCTGTCACTGTATCTAACCAACATGGCTCAGTGGACAAAGGCGTTGGCTATATCCAGTGACAGGATCCAAAGAATTTTGAGTTCAATACCTGGTTAAGGCAGTGGAGAACTTGAAGAGGGGAATTAACAGGAGATAACTGATAACTGACATCCATTAGATATGGCACGTGTAACTAGAACAGTCTACCCCAGCGAGCGAAATAAAGGGTTCAGTTCGACATTACAACCAACTGAAGAAGGCCGGAGCGTACATCGGCCGAAACATTGTGATAAATATGGCAACAAAGATGAGGACAATAGTCTGAATAATGTAAATAGTGTTTATAGGACTAGTTTCATTGAAGATTGGCTTCATTGAGGTTAGTCTATCAGGAATACGTGAAAGAGAAAGAATGTTCTTTTTGCACGTCCGCAAGATATAAATGCGTTCAAATAAACACTCCAAATACATGTATATTGCATGGAGGCTTTTAGTTCTCAGTAGCAAGTGCAAATAAACGTAATAATTAAATAGAACAAATTTAATATCCTCTACACGCACACTACTTTCTAATGAACTCATAAACATAAAGCAATCATTTATTAACAATAATTTCCCTAACAACATAATTGATAAACAGAAATAACCTTAGAAAAAATAAAAATGAATCATAATACAAATAACAATAAACAATGTAAAAACGCTATTAAACTATTTTACAGAACACAAATACACAGGAGCCACAAACAAGACAAAAAATTTATAAGAAATCTCTCTCTCTCTCTCTCTCTCGCGCACACACACACACACACACACACACACACACACACACACACACACACACACACACACACACACACACATATATATATATATAATTATTTATTTAAATATTATAACATAAATATGTTATAAAATCACTACAAAAATAGCCATTTTGTTTCAACACCTCCGGTGTCTTATCAAGTGATGATGTTGAACAACATCAACATTATCACTTGATAAGACGCCGGAGGTGTTGAAACAAAATGGCTATTTTTGTAGTGATTTTATAACATATTTATGTTATAATATTTAAATAAATAATTATATCTGCTCTACTCTGCATTGAGCACTCTTTTAAGAATAATAATTGTTGGTTATTGGAATTTATTCCGTATATACCAGTCCTATACTTGGGTATATATATATATAACTATGAGCACAAAGAGCCAGGTAAACCTATTTAGGTTTCACCTACACGGATCTTCAGGGTGTACCGGCACACCCTGACGACCCGCGTAGGTGAAACCTAGG
Organism: Acanthosepion esculentum; assembly: GCA_964036315.1. Classification (NCBI taxonomy): domain Eukaryota; kingdom Metazoa; phylum Mollusca; class Cephalopoda; order Sepiida; family Sepiidae; genus Acanthosepion; species Acanthosepion esculentum. Next base: position 92,580,196 of record OZ038495.1, on the reverse strand, counting down.
TAGGTTTACCTGGCTCTTTAGGTTCATACTTAGATTTGCTCTAATTAGTGTATTGAGCACTTAGTTACTTTTGCTTTACTCGTGTTGGAGTTTTTTTTTCTTTGAACTCTGAGCTTGGATTCTGGACGATTGTTTTCGCCTCAATTTCATGTTCTTAGTTCTTTCTTTTTTTATCCCTTATTTTTCCTTCAGTATTGGTTTGTTCATTTACAAGCCAAAACACCTAAGGTTTTTCCGGACGAGTATAATTACTTATATTTATATTACTATTATATATATATATATATTTATATATATATATATATATATATATATATATATATATATATATATATATATATATATATATATATATATATATATATATCCCCTAACAACAAAAGAAAGAATTAAACTTATTATTTACTATAAAAAAACTAACCTCCAACCTATGATGTCACAAAAACTGAAAACTTCAACAATCCATTGCTGTCTAGGAATTCGTTTGCGCACCTTGAGAATATTTCTCTAATAATAATTATACAGTGAACCCTCGGGTCACGAACGTCTCGAGCGACGATCACGCAAGCAGGCAACAATGTGGGACTATAAGCCGGGAGTATCGGCGGGAGAACGTCAGTTGATGAGTAGCTTTCAATTTTTAGTGAGACTGACGCCCAATGTGTCTCAAGCAGAATCAAATGGTGCTAAGAGGTAGGAGAAGAAACGACGGAAAGACAGTTACCTGATGTTCTTATGGAAGGGGTCACCCCTTCAAAACTATAAGATATCTCCCAATACTCACTACCTTCCATCTACGACACCATCTCTCCTCTGTACAGATACGGTAAGATGAAATTAAGTTTTCGCCTATATTATACGTGTTTATCTTTTTTGTGTTAGATTTAAGGATTTTCTTTTGCAAAAGATGCTGTCGTAAACGTTAAAATAAGTAATTATCTAGGGTCCAGGAAAGAATTAATTTATTTTACATTGATTTCTATCGGGGAAATAGTTTCGGTTTGCGAACGACCTTCAGGAGCGAATTAAATTCGAGAACCTAAGTTCTACTAATATATATATATATATATATATATATATATATATATATATATTTATATATATATAATGTGTGTGTGTACGTGATTAGAACGTTCGGTTTCCGACCATGAGACCCGGATTCGAATCTCAACAGGGTCGATTTGCCAGGAAGGTTAATTCTTGATGCTATCGGCCCGTAGAGGCGATCCCAGCGTGAGGCGCCAGTGGAAAGTGCCTGAAAACCATACCGCGGCTTGTGAGTGAAATTGGGTAGACGTCGATAGATGAGCTAGCGCCAAGTCGCAAGTCATCGTGACCGAAGGTTTGAACTTATTGGCCTTGTTCAAACTGTTGGTCACGCCAGAAAATGCGCTCTCTCCCAGAAACTTTAACTAAAGTCCGCTCAGCATAGTTGCATTGTAAACGACAGGTGGGCTCTGTGGGTGTTGAACAAACACAAATCTGCCTGAGCTGGCGTCTGCAATAGGGAGAGAACTTCATGGGTTATAAAAACATGGCTGCTTTTTTAAGAAGCAGAGAAATACAAGAGAGCCAGAAATTAAAAATTAAAGAAAACACTCAAAGTATTTTCACATGTTAAATTTTTCGGAAAAGTGTTAATTGCGTATTCCTCACCGATGTTTGGCATTCGAACCCACTTAAAATGATGGATTTCGTATGCTCATATCGTTCACTTTGAAAGATTGACGCTAAACAGTATTCCTAGTCTTAATTCCCTCTAGTTAGCCTTGTGTCAGACTAAGTTAAGATTAACAGATATAAAAGGCTTAAATTTGTTTACTTATGCGTAAGGCAAATATTAAGGCTGTGGCTAATTTTCATGTCCTTTTCTGAATGAGGTTGCTATTCTTGATGACAAAGATTTGGCAAACCATTTGCGAAAACATTGACGTAAACAGTAAATCAACCCAATGAGATGCATAAGTGTACATACATGTGTATAAAACCACAGTGCCATTTTATGTACACGGCTAGAAAGAGAATTGACCTAATAAGATACCAAAGTCTCCGTGATTACGTCATTTCGAAGCCACACACACACACACACACACACACACACACACACACACACACACACACACACATATATATATATATATATATATACACACCTATACACAGGTGAGAAAGCACATATGCATTTGGTCAAATATATATATATATATATATATATATATATATATATATATATATGTATATATATATTATATAATTGTGTGCTTTGGCAGTATTCCCTCTTTTATACAGGTTTCATTGAAGACGACTAAGTACTGCGATTAAGGTTTCAAATTCAATTTTTCTTGTGTTCATATAAGTGATTTCTTTTCTGGACATAATGTGTAAAACCGTCTATATTTTCCATATATCCGAGCGTTTTCTGCTATTTTATTAGCCATTATCAATGATGATTTTTTTATTTTTAACAATGTGTAAATTTTTATATATGTTTCTAGAGTGATGGGAATGTTTTTTTCAAACACGGTCAGCACATTGTGGCCGTGTTCATAGTTGATGTTATTGAGTATTGCCTTTTTCTTTTTTGTTCTTAGTGCTTCCATTATTTTTAGTCATTTTTACAAGTGGATGAGGCTATTATACTTATATTTTCTAAAAGTATGTTGCGAATGGATTTGGTAGGCTTCAGTGTGTGTTTAAATGAGTCCTAATTGAGCTATTCTCAAAGAGGAGTCTTCTTGATAGGCAAATAGTGGTATATCCAATATAATTATTCGTGAAGGTTGTTTGATCAGGAACACAGTTCATTAAAGGACATGTGAATTCATAAATGATATTATTTCACTGACATTTGGATCTTGCAGGTAAATTGTTGTTGTTGACTATAAAGTTAGCCGTTTTAAATTATTTATAGTGGGTAATTTAATTTTCTTGTTCTGGTCGATTGGGGTTGTGTATTTCTTTATAAAGTTTCTAAAGGAGAATTAATTCTGCTTATAGTTAACGTGCATTCGATTTTTATAGAAAAAGTTATTGTTTTTATCTATATATTCAGTATTGCTATTGGTTACTTTAGAAATAAATAAATTTGGTGATCTATGAAGTAGTTGGGAAAACCGTTATTAACTAACATCTATTTCACGTTGTAGAGTTCTATAAAGAAAAGCGGGAATCATTACTTCGTAATACAAAAATCCACAAGTAGAAACTCTTGCCACTTTAATTTTACTAGTGAATGTCCACTTAGATAAAATAAGCGCTATAAAAGATTTCTTCAAGTGAGCGCAAAAGAATTCATCATCTCGTCCGTTTTTCATGTGTTCACAGATGCGGATTTTTAGACTTCAAGACGTTTCTCCAATAGGAGTGTATTTACGTTGCAAACACTTTATCTGTCGAATCAATTTTTCTTCGTAATATCTCCGATTGTGTTAGAGGTGGTGGTGGTAAAGACTCTAGTATTGTAGCATTGATCTGTATTTGATCCCAATTCACACATATATATCTTCCTAACGATTAAGCTAACATGGTTGTTACGAGACCAGCAGATCTACTATCGCTCTGCCATTAGTCACTCTTGATATTGACAGGAAAGTAGGCAAATTGTTAAAAAGTTAAATTTTATTAATAAATACCATAATTATTGCCATTGGCAATTATAATAACTAGCTTAAATCCCCAGCATATTGAAACACCGGTACCCGTACGATTACCGAAGTTAAGCAACTTCGAGCCTGGTCAGTATCTAAATGGGTGACCGTTGGGGAATACCTGTAAGCTTGGATGTGCGGATGCTGTGTTGGATAATGACTCAGAATTTTAGTTGGAGAGCCGAGTTCTGTAGCGGACCGTGCGGGGTGAAGATGTGAAGAGATATCAGAAGGTTAAAATTTCCTGCTGGTCGGTCCAGCTACATGGGAATGTCGGACTTTAACTAAGTCCAAAGAAGACAAAGAAAACAAACAAGACCGATATACATGGGTAAACAAATATATATTAATAGCAAAACAAGTTAAACAAAGACATGGACTGTTACATAGGGTTTGTATGGAGAAATTATGTGTGTGTGTTGTAAGTGTTCGTACGTACGTGTATTGTTCTTAGCGCGTTCCCAGAATTTGAGAAACGCCGTATCTGTGAGAGGTCACGTATTGGCCTAAGTGGAAAAAGAGAGATTTTACCTCGCATCCGCGCGAGGTAGCGGCCCCAAGGCCTAAGTCGAAACAAAAGAGAGATTTTACCTCATCTCCACGCGAGGTTGCGGCCCAAGGCCTGAGTCGGAAAATAGAGAGAGAGAGAGAGAGAGAGAAAAGGGTCAGCCAGTATTTATACTCTGTGTAGAGAGAGACCCCTGTTGAAGGATTAAAGAACTGAGGAGGAGCTAACTGCGGCAGTTCCAATTCCCGTTAGGTTCGTTATATTCATTTACACGCAAATACCCTTGGGAAAGATATGGATCCACTTCTTCTCCCCAGCTACAGGTTAATTAGTAAGATATGTATAACTAAACCATTATTATCTAAAAGAAAATTGTACAATCTAAAAGTATTTTCTGTCTTTAAATAACATTTAAAGAGTTGATAAGCCGAATCAATCATTAAAGTTCTCTGTCAATAAAATCACTTTTTGTTTACATAAGGAAAATCAAGAGCCTTGAATAGAAATCTTTGTTATTTCACGATGTTCTGACCCTAAAACACGTGTATATAGAATTAAACAAATTTTTCTCTTGAATTATTCTCTTTAAGTGTAGTGTTGTATCGTCATACTGAAATTTGTAATGTACCAAGAACGTGGTTGAGTTTTCGACAGTCGTCTGCTCGGGTGATTCCTCTAGGATTGGCATGATGTTTTCCTGTTACTAATTTTTTTAATCACTCTTCCCAGATGAAGAAGACTTGAAATAACAGAAAATTAGGCATACCAAGGACTGAACATAGACGTTTAAAGGGAAAATGTAACTAAAAGGATACGTCTACTTACAATCAGAAAGAGAAACTTGATCTTTCTAGGACACGTAATGAGGAAAGGGAGCGCAGAAGATTTAACACTCACAGGACATATTGAAAATAAAAACAAAGCAGAAGAAAACAGTAAGTAACACAGCTAACAAGTTTTTTTGTGACTGGATAGCAGGACAGGAACACAGACGATTGTAAGGATAGAAAAATGACTCAGAACAACAAAAAGAGGAAGTTACGGAGAGCCGAGATCGCCCAAGTTTGTTTTTTTTCTTTTCTTTTTTTTTAAATGAGTTCATCTCATGCAAGGCAGAAAAGCCACAAAGACACAAGTGGCTACTGGGTGTGTAAGAGTTAGAAAAACAAAAACATTACTAAGGAGCTAAAATCAGGAGAACAGTAGATAGCAATTGACATTGCTTTGAAATTTTTTAAGATAAAAGTTGACTGGAAATCATTAAGCCGGAAGTGAGGTTCCACAAGTGAGAAGTGCGAGAAAAGAAACTGCTGTCATAGAATTTACGGTTATATATAGCCAGTTGAACTGTAAATTGGTAAGACTTCGTCTCCAGTCTAGTATTACACTTAAATTAAAAACAATCTAAGCACCATAGCGAAGAGTTGATCCGAACAGTTGAAGAGATACCGTACATAAGAGGAGGAGGAGGAGGAGAAAAAGAAGATCTCAAAGAGATACCGTACATAGGAGGAGGAGGAGAAAAAGAAGATATTGAAGAGATACCGTATATAAGAGGAGGAGGAGGAGGAGAAAAAGAAGATCTCGAAGAGATACCGTACATAAGAGGAGGAGGAGGAGAAAAAGAAGATATTGAAGAGATACCGTATATAAGAGGAGGAGGAGGAGGAGGAGGAGGAGAAAAAGAAGATCTCGAAGAGATACCGTACATAAGAGGAGGAGGAGGAGAAAAAGAAGATATTGAAGAGATACCGTATATAAGAGGAGGAGGAGGAGGAGGAGGAGAAAAAGAAGATCTCGAAGAGATACCGTACATAAGAGGAGGAGGAGGAGGAGAAAAAGAAGATCTCGAAGATATATCGTACATAAGAGGAGGAGGAGGAGGAGGAGGAGGAGGAGGAGAAAAAGAAGATATTGAAGAGATACCATACATAAGAGGAGGAGGAGGAGGAGGAGGAGGAGAAAAAGAAGATTTCGAAGAGATACCGTACATAAGAGGAGGAGGAGGAGGCGAAAAAGAAGATCTCGAAGAGATACCGTACATAAGAGGAGGAGGAGGAGGAGGAGGAGGAGGAGGAGGAGAAAAAGAAGATCTTGAAGAGATACCGTACATAAGAGGAGGAGGAGGAGGAGGGGGAGAAAAAGAAGATCTCGAAGAGATACCGTACATAAGAGGAGGAGGAGAAAAAGAAGGTCTTGAAGAGATACCGTACATAAGAGGAGGAGGAGGAGAAAAAGATCTTGAAGAGATGGCGTACATAAGAGGAGGAGGAGGAGGAGAAAAAGAAGAAGAAAAGTAGGAAGTAATTGATTTATTCCTCTGGTTTTTATTCTGCACTTTTTACGCTTTAGATTTATAACGAGTTGTTCTGTTTATTTATTTATTTTTTTTACGTCCGACGCTGACACCTTATAACTTATTTCTTTACCCGATATCATTTGAAGACGTTTTAGCTTTTGTCCCTACAGAGATCCATGTTATGTATTTATTGTGCGAGTATACCACATACAGTGAAGCTTTCTGATTCCTGATATATATCGATATATTTCCATCTTTATTTTCAGTTCGCGCCTCTTTTTAAAGGTTCGTCAAATCTTCCACATTTTCATTTTCAATAATATCCAGAAAAGTCTGATACTTTTGTCCTATTATTTCCCGCTAAAACTTATTTTCTTTATTTTGAAATCTTGTTTGTCTGTATTCTGCCGGTCAGATAACTGCGTCCTGGGTATGACGATAAACTACGTCCGCACCCTGGGTATGACGATAAACTACGTCCGCATCCTGGGTATGACGATAAACTACGTCCGCATCCTGGGTATGACGATAAACTACGTCCAACAGCAAGGCCTCTGATCAGGAGGTTTTGAGGAGCGTGGAACCACCTCTTAATTGCTGGTGTTCCCAGGTCCACCCTGACCCGGGGTGGTAGCACCTGTTAGGGTCCCAGCTATGGGGAAATAGTTAACACCCAAACTTGTGTAAAAATAGGTTTTAATACCAGAAATACTTTGTAATAAAAAAGTTATTACCAGCAATAGTTTTTGAGGGATAAATTATTGTCAGCAATACTTAAAAAAAAATACCAGCAATACAAACAGTTGTACATTCTTTGAAAAAATGTGGCCAGCTATAGATTTCTTCAAGGAGGAATATTCCCAGAAATTGATTTTTAAAGAAAAACATGTTACCAGCAATAACAGTTTTGTCGGCATTAAATAACCCATTGAGGTTGATATGCCGTAAAACAAAAACCAAACCAAACCGGTCAGATAACTAGCGATAGTTGCCATATTGCAAATGCTTGCAAAACCATATTTGTAAAAAAAGCCCTTTTGTCATATCGCAGAAGCTACGTAATGTCCATAGTTCCTGCTACTCTCGTGTTAAAATAGTGTTGAAGATAGCTTACTATAATGCGCAGGTTTAATTTTTATATTTTCTCTGCTTTGAAATAGGGAATTAAGAATTTGAGAAAAATGTAAAGAAACAAAAAACCTTTATGTTCCGTAATTCTTCACGGTGTGGGCGATTATAGCTTTCCACAACTTCCTATCCCTTGAAGCTTTAAGCAATGCTTATCTTATTCCCTTTGTCCCTCAGGTTCCAATATGTGAGTCTCAACTTCTCCACGTCCTCTTTCTTTATACATCCCAGAAATTTCGACTCTTGTTTTTATCGGAAGCAAAATTATCCTTTTCTTTTGCATTTTCCTTAAGACTACCTTTTTACTCAATGTTCCTTTCATGAATTCTTTAGTGGAACCACATCTGTTATCTCAAGTCTCATCTTCATCTGTGAGGAAATTGCCTAGGATTCAATGTCATATACGAAGATTGATATTACATTACTTTTGAGCACTCATTGTTTTCAACGAAATCTGCCGGACTAGTTTTTCATACCGAAATCTCAGTAATTATTGCAGATTCCTTTAATTGTAATTACTGACATTTTTTCGACATTAGTTTTGACTTTATTTGGGGGAGGTGGAGAAAGAGATTAAGGCATAAACAAATAAATTAGATCCGTCCAAAAAACCATATCTAAGGTTTAAAATGCATTTTAAAAATGAAAAATCTTTCTTGAAAGATTTATTTTAGCGTTAATTTCAAGATAATAGATTAACTTTAATATTTCCAATAAGCAAAATACTTTTCTAAATATCAAATCGAATTTAAATTTAAATTGATTGGAATTTTTTGAAATCACTAAAATCGACTGAATCTTTCAGCATAATACACTTTATTAAAAAAATCTTTCAAAAATAAAATATAATTTTTCTGAAAATTTATGAGTGAGATAAACTGATTTAAGTTTAATTAATCTGAATTAAAACAAATATTACTTAATTTCTGATAATGCCATGTATGGACATCCGTATTTAGAAAATCGGCACTTTACACATACCCCCACACACACAAATTCAAAATTAGTTTTAAAATATTGGCGGTCGCTGAATTGTAGTCGTCTTTTCCATTTATGATTAGTAAATATAGTTTTTACTTAATAACAATACCACCTAACCGCTACAAATTAATACAAAGAGTTTAAAAGATTTATAACTTTAATTTTTTATAATTAAAATGTAAACAAATGAAAACAATTCTTGTAAAAATTCATTATTCATCGAACATTTTTTTCTTAAGACAATCGTATCCACAATATATCTTATTCATAAAAGCAATTAAAAACTTTCTAATTAAATAATGTTCTACTTTTATTGCGTTTGTTATATCACAATTCAGAGCTGATTTTCTGTAACTAGGGATCGTGTTTGACAAACAAAAAAAAATGAAAAAACATTGATGATTTAAATTCTCCAAGCACTTGTGCTTATAACTAATATAAACATTAAGCGGTATAAAACTTAATTTCTCGAAATTTTTATAAAATTAAGGTAGCGGGGTGGGGTGGGGGAGTAACAAATGTAACAAATATATTTTCACCAAGATTTGAAAAGGAGATGTAAATGAAACTTTTATAATTGTGTCACTGTTTCGTAGTAATATAATGGCGGGCTTATTTTTCATTTCCAGCTGGAGTTATTTATTTATGGCTGTAGACTATAGGTTTGAATAGCTGCGATGAAGAGCAACAAAAATTTTGATAAAAAAATCCCAGTCTAAAATTAATAAACGTCGATAACTGTATATTTTTATTTTACCTTTATAGTTTGTTTATAGGACTATTTGTCTTTTTAGTTTGTTTATGCGACTATTTGCTATTAGAGTTTGTTTATAGGCCTATTTGTCTTTATAATTTGTTTATAGGACTATTTGTCTTTATAATTTGTTTATAGGACTATTTGCCTTTATAGTTTGTTTATAGGACTATTTACCTTTATAGTTTGTTTATAGGACTATTTGTCTTTTAGTTTGTTTATGGGACTATTTGCCTTTATAGTGTGTTTATAGGTCTATTTTCCTCTATAATTTGTTTATGGGACTATTTGCCTTTATAGTTTGTTTATAGGACTACTTGCCGTTATACTTGGTTTATAGGACTATTTGCCTTTATAGTTTGTTTATAGGACTATTTGTCTTTATGGTTTGTTTATAGGGATATTTTGTCGTACTCTTACATTTATTCTTCAAAAATATTATTTTCGTGTCGGCTGACCGTGGAATATCATCTGTTTTTATTTCTTTTCAAGAGGTGCTATAGCAGATATTAGATTATAATTTTGCAAATAGTTTTACTCGCTGGAAGGATTAAGGTTTGTTCGAATCAAAAATTTGTTGGCAAATTACAATTTTTGGAAGAGATATGAAAAAGTTGTAAAATTTAGAATATCTTTTTCCCTGCGTTAATGCTAGTGCCTTGAAAGAATGCGTAAGCCATCAAGATATGATATGATATTATTTTTAATTGGACACAAGAAGGTAATTACATCTAGAATGTTGAACTCACATCAAACACGGAGTAAATGGGAATCATTTTGTTATTCGTATTCTGATATTTTTCTCAACAAGGTTGGCCACTTTTTTTATTTCTGTTGTTTATTATAAATGAGAGGAAGTTATGACGTACCAGTTACCCGGAAGTAAGAAGAGAGCGAGGCATAATACATTCAGAAGTATGGCTTAGCCAAGGAAAATTATATGACGTGATTGAAGTATCATTATAGGAATTGACAACGCTTAGTAGAACGAAGGTGATACGATGAGACTAAATGAAGTCACGTGAGTGGCTGGTGGATAGTAGCAACAACAGCAGGACACTGCGGCGGAGGAGACATATGTCTATTGCAGTGCAGCTCAAGAGAGGGACGTTATCACCTAGATATCTTTTAAATGCCGTCGAAATGAATACTAAGAAAATCTTTTTTTCTTTCTCCATTATCATTTTCTGTTTTCACGCGGAAGCCGCCATGACGGAATGCTCGTAGTGAAATGAACGCTTTCGGCTAGGCCCATGGGATGAGAAAATCTGATGCCATGGAGGCCCGATACTTACTATAACCCTAGAACAGATATCACCTATGAAGCAATCTGGTGCGAATTATCTTTGCATAAAACGGACAGTACTCCAAATTAAATGCCGCTTTTATTTTATAAAGAAAAACTAATGTTATATATTACTGAAGTCCTACTAAGAAGATCACGGGTCATCAAATATCATAAGTAAGAAAAATAAGGAATAGAAAATCTAAGGTATATTACGTGCAGTAATACAAGAAGTAATGGTAAAATTAACCGTTTCCTTATAAGGAAACATTTGGTATTCATTGACAGAGCAGTCAGTACAGTTTTCGGTTCAGATTTATAAAATCTTTCTATTCAAACAATTTTTTATGAGAATAGGCGTCTCAGGTTCAGTAACTGTTATCATTCTTTCCAGTTTTGATGAGTGCTTCCTTCCTAGTATTTTGTTTGAAATAGTGTGGAATGTCAGTGTCTTGATAATGGCATTGTTTTCTCTTTTAGCTGCATGTCCTATCCATTTTAGTTGTTGTAAGTCAACAAATGAAATCGTTTCTGATATTTGGTATAGTTCTTTGTTTGTGATTCTATAGCACCAGTTCACAAGGTTCAAACAAGGGTGATCTTTGCCAAGACACAAAGAATCCACTCTCTCGAAGCCATTTTTAACCAATGATATGAGAAAGCTGTTGTATATAGGTGACAGTTTAGATATTTCTTAATGGGTTTGGCGCCATGTATTACATCCATGTGAAAGTTTCGATCTGATGAGGTTATTTAAGAACATGATTCGAGTTTCAGGTCAATGTTTTGTTTTTAGAACAATTTGTGGACTTAAACATAACTACCTCTTGTGCAGCCTATTCTATGTTCAATTTTATATCTGCTATACTATTTGTATGACTGATCCATACACCGAGCTAATTAAAGTGTTTTATATTTACTTAGTCCATGGGCTGATTTTTATGATGGATTCAGGGTGGGTACCATCATTGCTTTCATTCCAATTCCAGATCATAGTTTTTGTTTTGGAAAGTTTTAGTTTAATTCCTATTTCTTGGTAGATGTTAAGTCATTTCTAAAGTTGTAAAAACAAGCTTAAAAAGGAAAGCTCATAATTATAGACTAAAAATAATGTTTAGTAGTTATTTTCTGTTAGTTATAAGGTTATAGTAAGTAAGTCCAGTAGACTCGACCATGGAAAATAAATTCACAGCCTCACCACGCATATATTGTTGCTGTTTTCTGTAGTATGCAGGTTTTACAGGGCGAGGTTACCAGCCTCATTTACAATCAGAATTCAGAGTTTTCCTTCTTTTAGATTGGTTGACAACTAAGATTAGGCAGTCTACTCTGTCCTGTTATTAACCCCTACTAGGAGGAGAAAAGATGAATTAATTTTCGTGCAGAGAGTATTTGTTTGAAAGCGACCGCAACGGCTTCAGCTGGAATTTGCATTCGGCAAGTTACTCACATTTTTCGCGCGTATGCCGACATCCATAAGGCAATAGACTTAGTAGAGATTAGTTGCCAAATCAACAAACTTCAAAAGCTATGAAAAATTGTTTCGAGACTATCACTGATCTTTTCTTTTTCAATTTTATGTACGAAAACAACGCCTGTTAGCGCGTTTTTTTTTCATGTTTAAATATACCGCAGAACCGCTGCAAGAAAACTTTAAGAATTAAGCTTTTTATTAAGAGTTCTTGAATTATTCTTTGTTGTTATTTAACATGATTGTTCTTTCTTTTACAAAGAACAATTTTCTTATATAGCTAAATAACTATACACTTGTTGCAGGCAACCTAACCCATGACAATGAGAATATAATGGTTAGGCTCAGAAGGAAAAAATGGTTTACTTATGAAGAAGTACTGAATAGATAAGGACCTGACCCACTTCTCAATATCTGACGAAATGACTAAAAATCAGATTTTTTTTTATCTCTTCTTGGTCGAGCTGATAACATTTAAACATCTCGTCATATTAAATATAACTATTTTACATCTTATGACATTTGCATCACGGACATTACATCTTTAAATTTGATTTTTTTAATATAAAAGAACAATATTTACATTAGTCGGACTATTGTCCTCATCTTTGTCGCTATATTTGTCACAACGTTTCGGCCGTTGTACGCTCCGGCCTTCTTCAGGTGGTTGGAATTTCGAACTGAACCCTTTATTTCGATCACTGGAGTAGACTGTTCTAGTTGATGGATGTCAGTTATCACTTATCTCCTGCTAATTTTCCCTCTGAAAGTTCTCCACTGCCTTAACCGGGTATTGAACTCACACTCTTTGGGTCTGTCACTGGATATAACCAACGCCTTTATCCACTGTGCCATGTGTCCTTGAGGACATCTGGGTATGAATTTCTGGGTATTATAAACCTAATGTTTTCAGTAACCATTTTTACCAGTGCTCATATTGCAATTTTTGCTGTTATCAATTCATATTTTTACCAGAGCTCATATTAGGTTTAGGCAGTGGAGAACTTTCAGAGGGAAAATTAGCAGGAGATAACTGATAACTGACATCCATCAAAACATGGCACGTGGAACTAGAACAGTCTACCCCAGTGATCGAAATAAAGGGTTTAGTTCGAAATTCCAACCACCTGAAGAAGGCCGGAGCGTACAACGGCCGAAACGTTGTGACAAATATGGCGACAAAGATGAGGACAATAGTCCGACTAATGTAAATACTGTACATAATACTTCATCTCAGAAATATAGACAGACTATAAAAGAACAAGTTGTTCATACACGTTTGATCTTGCGTAAGTTTATCAATAAATCAATAAATCGATATCAATAAATAACAAACGCCAGGAATAGATAAGGAAAATAAATGTATTAACGTGATACAAACTGGTAATACGGGTTAGTAGATCCAGGAATGCGGGTTAGTAGCAATAATATTTATACAGTCTTGGTATTGAAGTATCGCGGTATGACCCCTTACTGAGTCTAGGTGCTCGTGACGGTGACTCTTGTGCTACCCTCCTCTAATACTACTCTCATGCAGAGTCCGGGTATTCACTGAGGGTAGTATATGTATACCTGGGGCGAGTCCATCTGTGTGAAAAGGGGAGACCCCTTATCAATAACAAATCCTCAGTCAATTTTTTTATTTTTGTCATCCTAGGATGCAGTTATATGTTTTTGGTCTTTTAGGGGTGGGGATAAAATATAGATCTGTTCCTTTTAACACGTCTTGGCTAAAAACGGAATCCCGAAAAAAAAAAGGCCCGTGAATCCCTCGAACCATCGACTGACAAGCGTTACCTCTTTTTTCTTATTTGTGTGCCGTGTCCCTTTAAGACTTAGGCGATCATGTCTCTCCACAATTTCCTGTCCTTCGTCGCTCGTAATAAATTTTGTCTTTTTATTATTTCTCATACTCTTTGTTCCACCATCTTTTATGTTTTCCTTCGTTCCTCTTGATTTCAGTCTGTAATATGAGTATTTTCTAAAGCCTCTTTCCTCATTATGTTCCCTAGAAATTTCAACTCTCTTCCTGATGTTAAGTATAAGTATCCTTTTTGTTTTCATTTTCTCTAAAGATTTTGTCGTTACTCACATGTTCAGTCGATGGTATCTACAGCATCTTTCTGTTGAAACACATTTCTGTTGCTAAAATCTTCATCTTTGGAGAGATTTCCCAGCATTCGCTGCCAAATAGCAGGACAGATATAACGTAACAGTTTCTTTGTTTCAAACGAAATTTTCCTGTTTCTTAATACTTTGCTTAGCGTTGGGAAAGCATCTTTCGTTATCACAATGCGCCTTCGGATTTCAGTGTCGCACTTTCCGTCCTCTGTTAACACTTCCCAGATATTTCTTACAGCTAGAAGATCTGTTAGAAATTTTTTTTAATTTCTAACTTTTTATTTTTGACTGGCCAACTTGTAGTTTTATTTGAGACAGGTTTTGAAGCGCTCGACTTTATCTGGATATAAACATCCCTTTTGAATAATGAAGAGAGGAAGTAGTTATGTTTAATACTCTGGTCTCCGAGATTCATTTTTGACTAGCCTGTTCGCAAATAGTTTTCTACTTTTGGCGTGCAGAATCCTAGCTAGCATGAAAGGAGTTCAGTTATGTCAAAAGAAGACAAAAGGCTTAAAGGAACATTTTCAGTGTAAAAGGCAACGTTTCCAGAAAGATTCGTTAAGTTACAAAGATAGAAACCTAACTGATAATTTAACCTTTGCAAATTCGTTAAAACAGGCATTTTTAGTCGGAATATTTTGCAATATTTTTATTTTATTTTGAATTGAGATATTTTAATTTTATTGGAAATATTTATGGCATCGTTATAATGTCACGCCATTTTAATTTTGAACCAGTTAGAAGCAACCGCTTCTATTCCATCAGTTTCTTTTCTCGATCTTTCCATTTGTGGAAATCCCTTCTATTTACTTGCTTTCCTGATAACTACAATCTTCACAAATTTAAATGTAACGTCAATCGCTATCTTCTTGAACCTTGTTCCTTTTTTGTCCTCTCTTCAATCCTCTCCATTCTCAGTCTTTTCATTCTCTTTCACTCCATGTAATCCCCTGCGTTCTACTGGCATTATCACCTAGCTTGAGATGAAAGGATTAAAAAAAAATAAATATGTGAAATTTCTTTTAATCGGAGCATTTGTAAAAAAAATTCAGCATTGTAAAAAAACATACTTGAAATTTTATTTTGAACTACTTATGTTTTCATTTTTATGAAGTATTTGTGGCATTTTGATTCAATCTTTTTGACATTTTGATTTGATTTTGAACCATTTGTGATATTTTATATTTATTATATTTTTTATTTTACACGCGCACACACACACACACACACACACACACACACACGCAAAAACACATGTTCATGGAAATTAGGAAGAACGTAGGTCCAAGGATATAGCACATGAATTAATGCAAAAAAGATCTAGAAGAGTGGCCATTCAAGACAACTTTCATTTTTCGATTTGGTAAGAAAGACGGAATCAGGTCAAAAATTCGTCCAAAAATATCATAACGTTTCAACTTGTAAAGAAGGCCAGCATGCCAAACGCTGTCAAATGCCTTCGCGATGTGTCCAAAGCAACAGTCCGAGCTTCACCATTCTTATCTAAAACTTGATAGACTCTCTCAGTAATAATATTTAACACATCAGCAGTTTACCTAGAGATAAGCCACATTGCTTATCTGAAAGAAGACCCTGCGATGTGAGAAGCTTAATCAATTCCGAGTTGATTACAGCCTCTAGTATTTTATAGCACTTATATATATAATTTTTTTGTGCAATTCTCGAGCCGGTCTCAAAAGTCATGCCCGTCATAGGCATGCAGATAATTAGTTCGTGGTCGTCGGAACCTCTTACGTCGAACTCGACGGGAGAGTCCATCATATATATCGATATCGATAGATATTCCCTGGCAAAACTTATGGAATTAGCACACTTAGGGTATGTTTAGTCAG
The DNA here is from genome assembly GCA_964036315.1 of Acanthosepion esculentum. Lineage (NCBI taxonomy): Eukaryota > Metazoa > Mollusca > Cephalopoda > Sepiida > Sepiidae > Acanthosepion > Acanthosepion esculentum. The sequence goes on along the minus strand of OZ038495.1, from coordinate 92,564,146 downwards.
GTTTTTAATTTATCAAAAGTAAACTAATAACAGATATAATACTGAACATTCAAGCTTCATAAAATATACCATAAACATACTAGATTAAATTATTTAAATTAATATTTTTTTCTAGGTAGTAAAACATTTTATGTAGTAGAAAATATTTCGGAATAACCTAATGTTGAAGAAACATTTATGGAATGATCTTGCAATTTGCATTCCTAAAACAAATACCAGCGGAAGCCTGGATTTCCAAATCAGTCTACAGTTAAGATAGTTCTAGCAAAGGACACAAGCGGTTGAGTACAATTAATTGAAAGGAAACGGTTCCCACAAGAAAAAAAAATGGAAAGGACTGTGAAACTCATTCAAAAAGCTAATCGTCAGTTGAGTGTGGCGTAAGACAATGGTTGTTCCTTGTTTGCTGTGTCTAAAATTTGGTGCAAATAAAACAGAAATGGGTTGGTTAAAATAAAAATTTATTGGTAGATAATGAAAGACATCAAATTATCAAGATAGATAACTCGTAGCAACATGCCTTTAAAATAGAAAATGCGCAACGAAACAGAACAAGATCAAATGTTTGTAATATGAGAAATCGACTGAATAAAATGAGATTTATATACAAAAAAAAGCCAACCAAAAATTAGCATTAAAATACAAGCAGAAGAAAATAAGTTTAAAGTTGGATAGAGAGAAAATCATGGCGTATGGACGATTGAATGAAAGTGATATTCAGTGATGAATCCCGAATCTGCATTGACCAAAGCGATATCTGTCTATATTTCTCAGATGAGGTATTATATACATTATTCGGACTATTGTCCTCATCTTTGTCGCCATATTTATCACAACGTTTCGGCCGTTGTACGCTCCGGCCTTCTTCAGGTGGTTGGAATGTCGAACTAAACCCTTTATTTCTCTCACCGGGGTAGACTGTTCTAGTTCCATGTGCCTTGTTTAATGGATGTCAGTTATCAGTTATCTCCTGTTAATTTCCCTCTGAAAGTTCTCCACTGCCTTAGCCGGGTATTGAACTCACAACTCTTTGGGTCCTGTCACTGGATCTAACTTTATCCACTGTGCCATGTGTCCTTGAGGACTTGGAGAGTGGAATTAACAGGAGATAACCGATGACTGACATCTATTAGACATGGCACGTGAAACTAGAACAGTTTACCCCAGCGAGCGAAATAAAGGGTTCAGTTCGACATTCCAACCAGCTGAAGAAGGTCGGAACATACAACAGCCGAAACGTTGTAAAAAATATGGCGACAAAGATGAGGACAATAGTCCGAATAATGTAAATAATAACCAAATCGATGATGTTGAAACGTTTGTCTGGTGCCTTTAAGATGAAACATATGAAGATGACTATTCGAAGAAAACAAGTCAATTTCCCAAGTCATTCGTGATATGCGGTTGCATGTTATTTAAAGGACCAAGGGGAGATAACAATCATTATGTCAACAATCAATGCACTTTTATACATTCCATCGATTTAAAATAGGTTTCTTGATGATATCATTTTTCAGGAGAGTAATGCATCTTGTCACACAGCAAACAGGATTAAAGCTTCTGCTTTTCAGGAAAGGCATATAAAATAAATTACGCGGCCAACGAAAATCCCGGATCTAGATCCAATCGAAAATTTGTGGCGGAAATTTAAAATAAATTGCCTGACAATGAATATCTATTAACCGTCATTCAAGAAAGTTGGGACCACTTTGATAAAGAATATTGCTTTGAATTAGTGAAACGCCTGCCTGAAAATAATAAATTAAGATTGTCATAAAAACTTGAGAGGCAACTAAGTATTAATTATAATTTTTTTACGGTGAATTCCATAGATTTTTTTAATATTGGGTTATCCCATAATATGTTTCTCAGCACGACTAGAAAAAACGTCAATTCAAATAATTTAATCTAATTTGCTTAGGGTATTATTAAGTTAGCATGTTCAGCTATTAACTAAAAATGTTTTGTGCCTTATCTGTAGTTAGTTCATTGACTGTTGAATAAAAAATCAAGATAAACATCCTCTATGTGTGCTAATTCCATAATTTGTGCCAGGGGTGAAATATTTATCTAACCTCCAGTCGTAGGCAGTACCAAACTTTTCGATGATCAAAAACTAAAAACAAAAACGTCTCTTTTATCTTAGGTGGGAGAACATGTCCGCTAAAAATGTACGCAAAACACATAATCCAGGTAGCATTTTTTCATATTAATAAATTATTCTACTCCTCAGACTCACAGAATTGACTGCTGTAACTTTCTCTCATAACATTATATGTAAATTCCTATGCAATTATTTTTGTAAAGATTTTAATAATGAAAGAGATTTTGCCAGTAGATTACGTATTTTTCTGTCAAAATATAAATAAGACAACTCAATAGAATTTTTTTGAATATTTGTATGATATTATCGTGAACAAGAGTATTGGCTGGAATGGAAATTAAATTTTGTACTTTTTGAGTTTTCATTTGTGTTTTGTTTTTTTCAATAATTTGATAAGAAAATTCTGATTTAATCAAGATTTTGTATTTTTTAAGTTTGATATTGAACTTTGAAGTACTTGATATTGATATTTGAAGTACTGCCTTTTTTTTTTTTTTGCATAAATCGTTTTTCCAACTTTTCTGCAATGATTTCATCACTAAAATCCAAATAAATTATTTTTTATATATAATACAAATAATTTTCTCGCGCTGGAAAGTTTTTAGTGTTTTAACTGGAAGGTGAATTTGGAGTGGAATTTTTAAGTGTTCATGCTTTACTTTTATATTTTGATGATAAGACTCAAATAGAATAAGTTGTTTTTGAATAATTTAATAGGGCTAATGTTTCTTTGAAGTTCCTTAACCACTTTTAGTTTTTACATTTACTAAATTATTGCAATGCTCAGTAGGTCTCTGCGTGCACAAAATGACACCCGTTTCCGGCCTGACTCTTGATGGCACATTCCTGAATTATTGGCCCGATAAATTTTATTGCGGCTTCAATTCGGCTGTTAGTACTTTTCCAGAAATTATTCCATTAATAAGTAGTTTTTAAGTGAAATTATTATATCCCTTTGTGGGCAGGACCTTCATCGCTAAGTGATATGTTGTTGAAATGACACACGTGTTGGTACGCGTGCAATTCCACAGTTAACTTTAGCTTTTAATTGATTATTGAAATGACCAGTAGGTGTCAATATTGACAAAATAGCATTACCCTACCTGGCCCTTGTTGGTTAATTGGTAAATGACTGGACTAATAGGTGATTACAATTGATGTTAACCTACAAGGATTCCTTTGTAGAGTCGAATCAAATATTACATTCTACTTTTACTAAATTATTGCTATGATCGGTTGGGATCTATTTACAAAAATGACTCCAACGCCAAACACAGGCTTTTGTGATTATGTGGTAAGTTATTGGACAATCACTATTTCTGTGCGGGTTTGAATTTCTTGTTAGTTTAAATCTTATTAAATTATTTAAATGATCAGTAAGTTTATTATTTAAGTGTTTGAGACTGTAATGTATTGTGTCTGTGAATACTGGACACTTACCTAAAAGATGAAAAAGAGACTCGAAGCGAAAGAAGCGTGTTTCTACCAATGAAAACCAAAAACGTCATGAACAGAACACATAAGCAACGAGGAAACTTTTAAAAAATACGAACTAAAAATTCGCTTCATTCGTTCATGTTCTACGGCTCATCAAACCGTTACAGGTTATTTAAAGCCATAAAATATTTTTTACACTGTAAGAATATTTTTGAGATAATAATGATTTAGTGATATAAGTCTTACAAATTAACCCATAGCTGGGGGAGAATAGGTGCTTTCATAACTTTCCCAAGTGTATCTGTGCGTGAGTGAATATAACGAACCCAACGAGAATTGGAACTCGGTTCTCTTTTTTTAACAATTTCGAGCCATCATCCATTACATCGTCCGCACATCCAAGCTTACAGCAACTGATATTCCCAAACAGTCGCCCTTCATCTAGTTACTGACTAGGCTTGACATTGCTTAACTTCGGGAACCGGTGTTTCGATGTGATGCGACATTATGCCTGGAAATAAAAGAGAACTGTATCTGTCTATATTTCTGAGGTATTATGTACATTATTTACATTATTCGGACTATTGTCTTCATCTTTGTCGCCATATTTATTACAAAGTTTCGGCCTTTCAGTATCTGTCTATATTTCTGAGATGAGGTATTATGTACATTATTTACATTATTCGGACTATTGTCTTCATCTTTGTCGCCATATTTATTACAAAGTTTCGGCCTTTCAGTATCTGTCTATATTTCTGAGATGAGGTATTATGTACATTATTTACATTATTCGGACTATTGTCTTCATCTTTGTCGCCATATTTATTACAAAGTTTCGGCCTTTCAGTATCTGTCTATATTTCTGAGATGAGGTATTATGTACATTATTTACATTATTCGGACTATTGTCTTCATCTTTGTCGCCATATTTATTACAAAGTTTCGGCCTTTCAGTATCTGTCTATATTTCTGAGATGAGGTATTATGTACATTATTTACATTATTCGGACTATTGTCTTCATCTTTGTCGCCATATTTATTACAAAGTTTCGGCCTTTCAGTATCTGTCTATATTTCTGAGATGAGGTATTATGTACATTATTTACATTATTCGGACTATTGTCTTCATCTTTGTCGCCATATTTATTACAAAGTTTCGGCCTTTCAGTATCTGTCTATATTTCTGAGATGAGGTATTATGTACATTATTTACATTATTCGGACTATTGTCTTCATCTTTGTCGCCATATTTATTACAAAGTTTCGGCCTTTCAGTATCTGTCTATATTTCTGAGATGAGGTATTATGTACATTATTTACATTATTCGGACTATTGTCTTCATCTTTGTCGCCATATTTATTACAAAGTTTCGGCCTTTCAGTATCTGTCTATATTTCTGAGATGAGGTATTATGTACATTATTTACATTATTCAGACTATTGTCCTCATCTTTGTCGCTATATTTATTTCAACATTTCGGCCTTTCAGTATCTGTCTATATTTCTGAGATGAGGTATTATGTACATTATTTATATTATTCGGACTATTGTCCTCATTTTTGTCGCCATATTTATTACAATGTTTCGGCCTTTCAGTATCTGTCTATATTTCTGAGATGAGGTATTATGTACATTATTTACATTATTCAGACTATTGTCCTCATCTTTGTCGCTATATTTATTTCAACATTTCGGCCTTTCTGTATCTGTCTATATTTCTGAGATGAGGTATTATGTACATTATTTACATTATTCAGACTATTGTCCTCATCTTTGTCGCTATATTTATTTCAACATTTCGGCCTTTCTGTATCTGTCTATATTTCTGAGATGAGGTATTATGTACATTATTTACATTATTCGGACTATTGTCCTCATTTTTGTCGCCATATTTATTACAATGTTTCGGCCTTTCAGTATCTGTCTATATTTCTGAGATGAGGTATTATGTACATTATTTACATTATTCGGACTATTGCCCTCATCTTTGTCGCCATATTTTTTTACAACCTTTCGGCCGTTGTACGCTCCGGCCTTCTTCAGGTGGTTGAAATATCGAACTGAACCCTTTATTTCGCTCACTGGGGTAGACTGTTCTAGTTCCACGTGCCATGGTTAAAAGATGTTAGTTATCAGTTATCTCTTGTTAATTTCCCTCTGAAAGTTCTCAACTGCCTTAACCGGGTATTGAACTCACACTCTATGGGTACTGTCACTGTATCTAACAAACGCCTTTATCCACTGTGCTCAAGGACACATGGCAGAGTAATGGCACGTTGTTATAAATATGTTGACAAGGATGAGGACAATAGTCCGAATAATGTAAATAAAGAGAACTGATACTTCAGATCTGAAAGAGACAGTTTAAATTTCTGGGACATAATACAGAAAGAGTGCCTAGAGATTTTAACACTCACAAGACATACTGAAGGCAGGAGAAGCAAGGGAAAACAACCAACTTTAAAAGTTTACGTAAATTTATGTAAGAATAGAGACAAAGAGTGATATTAAAGGGTTAAAAATAATTCTGAATAGCAAAAGAAAGAAAACAGGAAATTCTAGACATGGTAAATAAAAGATAGAATTACCAACCATTAGTGACCATAGGTAAGTGGTGAAACATCGATCAAAGAAACATTTTGGTTCGTACTCAAATTTCAAATTCTGTCTGCAATTTTTCTTGCAGCAGATTATGCTAACATGACATTTATAAATAAAAAAAATCTGACTCTTTGCACTGTTGTAGGAGAGTGCTTAATTTGATGTAAATGATATTTGCAGTCATGCATTCATTTTCAGCAAGAAACCATTTCCGATGGATCATAGTAGGATTTAAATCAAATATTCTCGCCCGTCCATTGGAGTCAGGGCCGTCAGCAGTCTGGCCGGGCCCCGGAGGAAATAATATTCATGAGCCCACTTTATTTTGAACATTAACGTTTCGCGAAAAATTGTTAGTAACATTATTTTATCAAGGCCTTGGTGCTCGTTAATTATATAGATTAAGATAAAAGAAGAAACGAAGATGGCATATACAACAGATAATTATCAAAATATTGAAAAACAAGATAAATTATCTTTATTAATATCGTTTTTATAATTACATAAGCATCAAATCCTTAGGACACCAACGAACTTTATCAATCAAAAATAGTTCAATAAACTCGTTTAAATCTAAGTTCTTTGCAAGAGGCGCCTCGGCTGCTGGTTTTCCTTAATTTTATAGCCCGTCTTGGCAAATTGCTGATCGCAGAATATTATTTATCCGGGCTGATGGATACCGGCTCAGAATGAAAAATCGGTGAGCCGAGTTCGAATTTCAGTCGGTTTCGTTACATTCACATACGTGCAAATACTCCTGGGAAAAGTATGAATCCATCTCCCCTCAGCTATGGGTTGAATATCGGGACACACTGTCTCTTATATCCTTGGTTGGCATCCAGTCTACCGCAGAAAGAAACGGTAACCAAGTGCGTGAAAATCTTCTACCTCGTGTATTACCCATGGCACTTAACTGAATGTATTGAAGGAACCGTTTACAGTAACTGGAAATCCACAGAAAACAATACAAACATTTCAAGACAGAGTAAAACTCGTTAGTTGATGGAACTGATTCAAGCAAGTAAATGGAAACAGTGTCTGTCTATATTTCTGAGATGAGGTATTATGTACACTATTTACATTATTCGGACTATCGTCCTCATCTTTGTTGCCATATTTATCACAACGTTTCGGCTGTTGTACGCTCAGGCCTTCTTCAGGTGGTTGGAATGTCAAACTGAACCCTTTATTTCGCTCGCTGGGGTAAACTGTTCTAGTTCAACATGCCATGTTTAATGGATGTCAGTTATCACTTATCTCCTGTTAATTCCACTCTCCAAGTCCTCAAGGACACATGGCACAGTGGATAAAGGTGTTAGTTATATCCAGTGACAGGACCCAGAGAGTGTGAGTTCAATACCTGGTTAAGGCAGTGGAGAACTTGGAGAGGGGAATTAACAGGAAATAACTGATAACTGGCATCCATTACACATGGCACGTGGAACTAGAACAGTCAACCCCAGCGAGCGAAATAAAGGGTTTAGTTCGACATTCTAACCACATGAAGAAGGCCGGAGCGTACATCGGCCGAAACGTTGTAATAAATATGGCAACAAAGATGAGTCCGAACAATGTAAATAGTGTAAATGGAAACATATAGGGTTGTTTCCATATCTGCTGGGTGAATGGCTTTCATATTTAACAATTCTTCTTGTAGGTCATTTGACAGGTCAATGTATTATTGAGCGTTCGCTTTTCGACTTTTTCATTTTTCAGGGCAGAGGATCTTCACGGCACACTAAACATCGCATCCAGCTTCCTATCTAACTGATTCTTTTTCTCGTAATGTTTCCAAACTCTCTCTATTAATCATCTGAGAGAACCTGTTCAGCCTTTGAAGACAGAAACTCGTTGCTCGTCGCGCTGGCATAAAGTGGAAAGACTATATTGAATCCACTCCTAGGTCTGCCGCTAAGAAGTTTAATTCACTGTATCGTGCCAGACAATGTTTATCTCCTGAATCTATCTTGCATATTCATATGTACTATTCGTCCATGCCTCGAATATTGCTGTCATATATAGTCCTGTGCTCCTGCTATTTATCTAGAGATTCTTGATAAAAACCGAAGACGAATCAGCAATATTATTGTTCCTAACCTGGCATCTCAGTCATTTTCCGATCATCGTAAAGTTTCTTCCTTGTGCCTTTTCTATAAATACTTTCATGGCATGCTATGGCACCCAGACTTTATGAATTTATGCACAAGACTAGATTATCAACAAAATTGTATCGTTGGCTAGATGTAACCGTAATCTCTATCCTAACAGTTTCATTTCTCGCACTTCTCGCTTGTAGAACTTTCTTCCGGCTTCTTGCTTTCCAGTCAATATTGATCTTCAAAAACTGAAATGCAATGTCAATCGTTATCTACTGTCTTCCTGATCACTCTTCTATTGCTCTCGCTCCTCAATAATGCTTTTGTTTTCTAATTCATTTACACCCAGTAACCCCTTACGTCTTAGTGGCTTTACTACCTTGCTTGCGGTGATTTCAAATAAAAATAATAATATAAACTAGAAGAAAATAGAATACATCTATGTTTAAATAATTCTCTCAGTTGAACTTGACTATCTCTTCACATCCACGTCCGTCCACAAGTCTTTTCCTTGCTTTTCGCTTGTCGGCTTTCAATGTTGTTTTAGCGACAAGCTTACACTCTGACAAAATTTCTCCTCATTTTTCTTTGAAGCATTTCACTAAGACTTCTTATATTTTCCACCCCTGTGTTTAGCTTTGCATCTCTGCTCTCTAGAACTTTGTCTCTGAAGACAATTGCAGTAAAGGACTTTAATCCAGCTCTAATGGGCTCTCCTTGTCTTGGTGGAGGAGCTTGCGTGGTCCAATGACTCCGAGAGTGATGTCGATTGGGGGTTCTAAACTCCTAGCAGGGCCAACCTTGGCGACAAGGTCAAAGACGAGGGTCCAGACTAAGCGCGCCAACCCCAAAGACCGCAGCGGTGGAACAAGCGGGTGACGATTACAACAGATCTCACCGGTTGAACCAGCGGATGAAGAGGGCTACGCATGACGGACATGCTATAGAAGGCGCAACACGAAATTATAACACAGTCAGCGGCATTCCGTTGCAGTTTCATAACTGAATTCTGAATATCTCATTCCATATGTGCCGCAGAGGAAGGTCGTGAAATCAAGTGTTTGGCTCACTTCCTGGCAAGTTGACGTCCAACTTAAACAAATTCACGCAATCGACATTTTCTTCTACTCTGATTTTGTTTTACCTCTAATCAACTCTTGCAATGCCAAACGCCAATAGGAAATGGATGATGGAAGCAGATTTTGGTGAAACTGGAAACTTCTGATCCTGAACCTGCACTTTAATCATCAACGCAATCGGCATAAAGGAAGCGATTGGCAAAGAAGAAATTTAATTCACCTCAACAAAGAAGAAATTAAATTCTTGGATACGAGATAAAGGCGACGACGCCGATTTTAATCCAAATGGAAACCATGTCGATGCTCACAAATGAAATGATGTTTCGAATGCCCTGCACATCCGGTTAGATTTGTGCAATTAGGTTTCGTGATTATACTGTAATTAGCTCTCTCTATGTGGGTAGATACGTTGCACAAAATTAATGTGCATCTGACATGTCAGACAGGGAGCAGCCGACATTGTTCTTCAACATTTCCGATCTTTGTTGATTTGCAACGAAATGGTTCAGATTTTAAACAGTGTGAAAATAAAAAAGTAATTACCTCTGATCAACTTTCATCAGCATGGTCAACACACAGATTTAAACTCTGGTAAGATCGTGGACTATATGTGGTTAGGATATTGTGGCAAGAAGATTTGAATTTGAGCGCCATTATAGAATCTATTCAATAAATCTGCTTTTCTCATATCCTTGACCACTGTAGTCTGTAATTGGCATTCTTGATTAACCATGCAGTTGTTTCTGTTTTTTATTACAGTCTACAAACTCTAGAAAGCTTTTTTGTTTTCTATATTATAGCAGCAGATATTCTCATTCTTCCGGTAGAAATAACGAAGCATGGACACAACTGTGTACTGATTCAGGTCTTTCTTCCACCATGATTAAAATTATTTCATGAATTCTTTCTCCTTCATGATTATTTTGATTATAATTTGGGCACAAAATACGACAAAGTTATTTTGGCATTCCGAGGGAATGTCTTGTACTCGTATCCTTGTTTTAGTGACTTGCTAATCTTTCCGTTTCCGTAAATGTTCTTCAAGAATTGCATTGAAATAGCTAATCAACTGTAAAATATCAAAGATATTACATTGTGTTTCCCGATTAGATGACTACCTGCCCGCCTGGAGGGGAAGCCTCCTTCCCCGATGAATAATAAAACATCAAGAAATTTGTGAAGATTTTTTCCATATTTCTTGATATACGGAAACATCATCTGATCGACCAATGATAATGGTCTTTTTTTCTGCTTTGTTTTTCCTCATAACATATTTTCTCGCTTACACTGTCCTCAAAAGTGGAAATCTTCTCTTGTAATTTCAACCATTTTGTTTACGCTAGAATTGGTAAAAAATGGCCAGGCTTCAATGAGATGAAAATTTGTTCTGCATCTTATCAAAAATAATTCAATAAAACTCAAAGATTTTTTTTAGAATTGGTGTTTGCATAATTAAATAAAATACGTCATTTTTTTCAGATTGGACAGGAAAAAAACTTCACTTAAGATTTATTTAAAAAAATTACTTGTAATTTTTCAAGTCGTCACAACAGTTTATTTTTATTAGTAAGACTTGATAGAAGATTCGAAAAATGTAAAGTTTAATGTCAAACGTTTTTTAACAGAATTTTATTTTATTTTTTAATTTTAGCAATTATTAGATTATTTTTGTTATGGATGTAGAAAACGGACATAATTTTGATATCTCGATTTGACTGGCTACTATTCAATATCGGAAGAGTATTATGATATTAATCTACTTTCATATCTCCAGTCAGTTGTGAAAGAACTGTTTTCCGATTCATCGGTACAGGTGTTTGTTTTTTTTGTTTTGTTTTTTGTGTGACTCTAATTTTCTGAATTTATTTACAGATTCTTGTATAAAACAAATATCTTGTATAATATCTTATCTTATATATCTTATATAATATCTTATCTTGTATAATATCTTATCTTATATAATATCTTATATAATATCTTATATAATATCTTGTATAATATCTTGTATAATATCTTATATATCTTATATAATATCTTATCTTGTATATCTTATCTTATATAATATCTTATATAATATCTTGTATAATATCTTGTATAATATTTTATCTTGTATAATATCTTGTATAATATTGTGTATAATATATACTATCTTGTATAATATCTTATCTTGTATAATATCTTGTATAATATCTTATCTTGTATAATATCTTGTATAATATCTTATCTTGTATAATATCTTGTATAATATCTTATCTTGTATAATATCTTATATCTTGTATAATATCTTGTATAATATCTTGTATAATATCTTGTATGGAGCTAATAACTAATACTTATTTCAGTAATTTATGTTGTTATTTTAAGTTTTTATTATTTTAAATACAAATCTTTGTTTTATTTATTCCAGCATAATTTTCCCTTCGCACCACGAAAATGTTCAGAATTACGACGAAACTTTTTCATTCGCATAAAAGAATATTTAGTGTCATTTTTCTAAATTTTACTCTTAGAATAAATGTTTTTCTTTTCACATTAATCTAATGCAAAGTCCATTTACAATATATTTTTGTTTAGGCAACTCCTTAATAACTTCAAATTTATTTATTATACTAAGTTTAATAAAAGCGTATGGAATAAAAAATATATTTTTAAATTATTGGTTATATAAGGTTAAAGAAAATGTATTTTAAAATATAAATAACAAATCTTTGATTATTGCACTTCCGGTCTTCTATATTCCGTTAGGTTTTATTTTTACTTTTTCGCGGAGTTTACCGAGCACAGTAGCGATGGCGAGCGACATTCACTCCCGGATGCAGGAAGTCTTTCTGCACAATATTACGGCTGCGACTCTGGCCAGCCAATGACGTCTGACCTATTCATTTAATATTTCTAGGGGAGGTCGATACTCCGGAGGGGCATCGACCAAAGACATGTGGGTGGCGTTTCGGTGGCATTTCGAGAGCCGTTGCACCAAGGAGCCTGTTCTCTGTGGCGACGGATTGCGCAGCTATTTAGCTGATTTTCCTCGGTTTCGCCCACTGAAGCGGCTAGGTGCAAAGGTGAGATCACAGAGGGCGAAGTTCACTTGACATTGAAGAGGATCGGCAGTGGCAAATCTCCGGGACTCGGTGGTCTGTGCTACGAATTGTTCTTGAGGCTATCGCACATCTTTGTTTCAATTGTGACTGTCGTGTTCAACAACGGATCTCCGAGGGTATGATCACGCTGTTGGAACAGGGTAAGGGCGCTAAACACAGAATTAAAGATTTTGGCCAAGATCCTGACGGGGCCTTTGCAGTCAGTTGTTTGTCAAGAATTTGTTGGTAACCGAGTAGACTTGTGCTGTGAAGCGATAAACAATTCAGCGCAAACTGCATCTGATCTGCACGATCATAGAAGGTGTAGGACGACAATCAGGTCTCGCTGATCAATTTGGATCAGTCCAAAGCATTCGACATGGTCGACCATCAGTACCTGGTTGGTATACTGAAGGCCGCAGGATTCAAACCAGACTTCTGCAAGTGAATTAGCCTCCTGTATCGCTCCCCCAATGCTGTGGTACAGGTGAACAGGAAGCGGTCGCGCGCTTTTGTACTGTCACGGTCGGTCCGACAGGGTTGTCAGCTGTCGTTCCTTCTTCACGCCTTGGCGTTGCAGCTCCTCCTTCGCCGGCTAAGGGACGGGACATAAAGCCCAGTGCTACGCGGAATCGCTATCCCCGGAGGCACTTGAGCCAGGGTTTTTGCGTACACCGATGACATATCCATTTTCGTGTCGTGCCGCAGCGACATTGAGGTGGTACAGAAGGCACTTGAACGGTACGAAAATGTCACGGGGGCCAAGATTAACCGTGACAAGTTTTCCGGTTTGCGGTTAGGTGCCTGGAATTCCTCGGTCCAGTGACCTTTCACATCTCCGTAGACTATTGTATCGTGAATTAGTGGAAGGGGTCGCTAAGGATCCTCTGTGTGCACCCGTTCTGGGAGTTGACGGGTCGTGTCGATCCATTGATCTCGCATACATGTGCGATAATGTATCGGCCCCGTTCTCGGTGAGAGAAACGGATGGTGTTTTTCACGTTGCTAGCCGTGTCAAGGATGGTGGTGTGGACGTCGCCGATGGAGGAAACCTTGCGATACGAACGTTATTCGCATCTGGATCTGGTCAAATTCTTTGGGTATTAGCTCAAGATGAAGAGAACTGATAGAAAGCGTTTGTTGACGATAGGTTTCAGCGAAAGGTGGGTAACTACGTCGAGCTTGGTTCGTGTGAACGGGTCTAGCCGTGACTTTCTTTTTTAAGTCCTCTTTGACGCAACGGGGCGAATTCCTGTGAACTGGTTAGACACTATTTGTTTACCTACTTAAATTAAGCGTTGTTCCCGACCTGTTTCCAGCCTTCTCTTTTGTTATGATCTATGTCGTGATTCCCAATTTGTTTTTCCTCTTTTTTTATATTGACAGAGCCAGTCTTTGATTTTCACACTTTGTTATTTATATTCCCTTCCCACTACATTAGTGAATGTACTTCTTGACTCTGTCGAATTACAGAATACAGCAGCCATTCAGATTATTTTTTAGAGGTGGACGGATCCTACTAACATCTGTTATATTTTAGCTTGATTTTGTTATAGTTTTACTTTGTTTTAGGGTTCACCCCCCCATTTTATTTCATGAGTCATGAAATTTTGATCTTTTTTGTAGGAAAAAAGAAGACATTGAACATCTGTACATAGAGGAATTTTTATATTAAATCTTTTTATGTGGTATTGTGATACTTGTAGGGTTGAATGATGAGGGATGAGTTGTTGTGGTGAATGAATAAATTGTAATGAATGAATGGATAAACTAGATCTAGGATAGTGATGACCAGCCTTACCCCACTTCCCTTTCGGCTCTGTGTCGTAATTGTTCATTTTATGAATAATAAGTATACTATCCATTTAATATTTCTAAAGAAAAACGTACTAAAAGTCACATAGAATGTAAGTGAGGTAGTGTAAAACGCTGAATCTAACTTAAACCAGCAGAGCAAAGAGAGGAAAAGAGAGGAAACATTTTATTTCTATTACTACACAATTAGATCCCCAGTACGAGAACACGCACATATTTATCGGTTAATGTCTTCTGGTTGATTTTTTTTATAGATTTATTTTGTTTTGTGGGCAGTTTATTTATCAGAAAATCCATGACACATTAACAAGATGGTGTGTATAGGTTGATCATTTACTTTAATTTAAAAAATCAACATTGCACGCAATGCAAGAGTTGGATTTTCATGTTTGAAGTACTTAAACCAAAAATTAGTTTCTAGCTTTTATCAATTTTTGAGCATTGAGCTTTAAAGATTGTCTGAAAGAATGTACAGAAATACTTTATTTCCGCATGATTTTGCTTACAAACTGACTTAAAAAATTCACTATTTCAAGAATAACCCCAAATACTGTTGATAATGTTTGTATTAGATACATTGAATGGAAATATATTAAAAAACAGAATTCTAGCTATGAATCACAAGCAAAGTATGCAATTCTTTTATTGTATCCGATAAGTGAAAACTAAAAATTGTAAAAGATTACAAAAAGGCTAATCAATGAATAAGATCTTACACCATTCGTTAGGTAATAATTAATAAAAACAAAAAATGATGAAAGTGTATATAACACCATAATACAAATGGGCAAAAATTATAAAAGAAAGTTTCAAATTTGCACTATTTATTCAAAATAGTACTACAACTACTGCACTGTATAACATTACATGATATTATAGCTAAAATGGTCAGTATAATTTCCCTTTGAAGTAAATGAAGGTCTTATTTGATGGCACACTGATTTACTTATAATGTGCTTGTGCCTTACTTTTTGCCCACATACAATTTGTAAAGCTTCAGTATTTAATTTATCTACTCTTTCCACATCTTGCTAATATGCAGGTAAATTCGGCAACTCCAATGTTATTCCATTCATTCGAACATCTTGAAGTTCATTATTTGAAGAAAAAAAAATCTTTTGCAAACTTAGGTTCACAACTTCCAATTTTTGAGTCGTTAATCAAATTTTATCAGTGTGTGGCTTCAAAGTTGAATATAATTTTTTAAATCTCTTCTTTGGTGGCTCACTACTTCTGAAAAAAAAAATAATATTTTTATTTGAAAATTTACCCATACTTGTTTATATTTTTGTGATGCAATTTTAAAAGTAGTCTTGTAAATTGACATATCTAATTAAGTATGAATAAATATCTAATGGGCAGAGTTTTTTTTTATAGTCTCTTCCCTCACATCTAATTCATCTGATTTCAACATTGAGGAACTAATATTTTCTGGAAGCAATGCGAACGCATTGTGATGTAGTTTTTTTAATGCAGCATTCTGTATTTCGGGCCACTGTTGCTTGATTCTCTGGATCCTGTTGAAGATATACACTTGATGATTATGGAATTTATTATCCCTTTTAATTTTAAACCAACTAAAGGCATATTTTTCAATTATACATTTTATAAGGCTTTCACTGATCACCGGAATTAAATTCCAATGCTTCAATTTTTAAATTAAACTTAATCCTTAAACTCATTTCCTCAAAAACAGAACCAATTTTGAAAAAAAAACAAAAACATTGTGTCATTGTTGATCATGTCAAACCCTAACTTTCAAAATTAGTGCAATCCCACGGTTTCAAAACCGACCTGCTCTAATGTTTATTAGTGTACAGTTAGTAACTACGAATATTTTTATTCGGATACTGACCGTGTAAGAGGTTAGAAACATCAAGTTGTTGTAGCTATTTTGAAAAGATCGTTGTTTTAATCAAGTTTTTTTACAAGAATCTGATGTAAATGAAAAAAAAAAAAGAGTAATAATAACGTGTAGTCAATATAGTAATTTTGAACGTAAATTTATGAATTGAGTAGGTACAGTTTTTTTATGTTGTAGTTTTGTTGAAGTTTTATTTTAGAATACAGTTTGATTTATTTTAATGATAAGATATTATATGGCTTAATGTCATGAAAGAGTTCTTTCATGTTATTTACTTCGTTTATTTTATTTAGCGGCATATCAACATCTATGGGTTATTTAATGCCGAAATCTAAATATTTTGAACACAATTGCATATCTTCAACTACGGATAAAATGTATTGTTGGTCATTTTACTATAAATATATATTTTTATATTTTTCATAGTCTTTGTTTTGCTTGGGCAGGGGTGTCAGTATTTGTCCATAGCTACCACACCGAGTCAGGGTGAAACTGAAAACAACCGCAATTGAAAGGTGGTTCCACAATCCCCAAACCCTCCAATCTCCTGATCAGAAGCCCTTTTGCTATCGACTGTAGTTTATCGTGAGTAGATACAGAATTTAAAATCTTCTATCAAGTACAAATATATAAATAACTTCACTCCATGTTGTGTGTTGGCTTAAATTCTAAATTAGTCAACCTTTTTCTCGTTTGTGCTATTTGGACCGCAGATTAGTGAAGAGTTGACTTGTTGCTAGTCGGAAATTTTCTTCCAGAACCTAAACGATCTTTTCAGTTGACCTATACCGAGCAATTCGATTTGACGCTCTTGAATTTAATATGCAATGACGATGAGAAAAACATATAATATATTGTTTACTTTAAAAGCTTTTGTAACTAATACAACGGTTGGCAAATAGGGGTAAATTACTGCGGATGGGGTAATTTCTAAGGAAATTGATGGGGTAAACGGATTTTGCTTGAACAAATCGAGTACGCGAATACCGCGAAACTAATCCGAGTGGAGTTTGTTTTTTTAATTTTGAGATCAAATCAAGTAGATTTTGTTTTAAATTCTTCACGTTATCTCGTTACCTCCCCAAAATGACACCTATGGTATAAATGCATTTTAAAACTGAAAAATCTTTCTTGAAATTTTTAGTTTTAATTCCAATTTAATAGATTAAATTTAATATTTCCAATAAGCAAAAAAACTTTGCTGTATTTCAAACTGAATTTTAATTTAAGGTTCAAGGCTAGGGCTCTGGGATATCCACATTAATGTGAACAAATCTAGAAATATGACTTTTCAACACGATTTTCATTACACGTTTCGTAAAGAAAGGTTGGATCGAATCAAAAATTCGTCGGGAGACACCATAATTTGTGAAGGAGACCAGTATGCCTAAATGTCTTCGGGATATCCAAAGTCACAGCCCGAGGATTTTGGCCGCACCGGATAACGTCTAGTGATAACTTTGAAGCCATCCAGGCCGCTTCAAGCTGACATCTCACTTGGTTTGATTTGGTTTGTTTTGTTTGACGGCATATCAACCTCATTGGGTTATTTAATGCCGACAACATTTTTTATTGCTTGTAATATTTTTTTCAAAAAATCTATTGCTGCTAATATTTTTTTCATCAAAAATCTATGACCGGTAATAATGTATTTCTGATAATAACTTTTTACAAAAATGTATTTCTGGTATGAAAACCTATTTTATACTTTCATGGTGTTTTAGCCCCAGTTTAGGAGGTTAACTATTTGCCCATAGCTGGGACCCCTAACAGGTGCTACCACCCCGAGTCAGGGTGGACCTGGGAACACCAACAATTAAAAGATGGTTGCACGCTCCTCAAAACCTCCTGATCAGGGGCCTTGCTGTCGGACGTAGTTTATCGTCTTACCCAGGACGGCAGTTCAGTTGGGCAAAGTAAGTAAAGTAGGGGTTTTACTTAGCTGTGTACAGTTTATATTTATTAGGAAGTTTATTTACTGTTTCAAACTTGGTCGTGGGCTTCTGTCTATTCCAAGATGATTACATTTATTGTAATTAATCAACATTTTTAATTTGTCTTTTATTTAACTATTTATACCAATCCCTATTCATATTTAATTAAAAAATTTGCTTTCATTTTTTTTCTGGCTTCACATCCCAAAATAGGTTGTCACATCAATTATTAAGTCGTTGCCTGAGTCAGTTCTCATTGGAAGCTTTAGATACCTTAGCAGGTGGAGGGTCAATCTATCTGTTACAATTTATTCAGTTTCACTCTTTCCATTTTCAATGCCTAACAATGTTATAAAGTATCACACTTACGCTTTTCTTTGGTCAACTCTGTGACGAATATTTAAATCCCCCATATCTCATGTCCTTTCAGAAATGTCATCTGTACTTTTGGAGTACATTCTATTTTCTTTTGAATTTCCTGCCTCGGGGCAACATCTACACCCCCAGTTTATTTCTTGTCGGCACTTCAATTTCTGTTCAAATCTCACTTCCTTTGGGCTTTTACTTCAAAATAACGAATTTTACTTTGAGTAGAAAAACAGGTTTAAAGATACTTCCGGTATGCCAGTAAAATCCAAATTACCCAACTTGGCTTTCTAAATTTGTCATCTTAGTTTATCAAGTTAACCAGCCGACTTCTAAATGTAGATTCATTTACTTGTAAAATACACACTACTGTTAGAATAGAAATTAAAGTTTGTCAGCTGAATCTTAAAAAAAGTCTTTAGTTCAACTTATAAGGACCTAAATGCATTATTCCAGACGTCAAGAAGACGAGACATACCGTTTCAACACGTGTAGACATTGTAAAGAAGGGTGCAAAAAAAGCTTCATTTCAAAATTAGTGTAAAGAAAGTTTAGGACTCTAAGATAAAAAGAAAATATAAGAATAATACTGACTCACTGAACTTGTAAAATTATAGTATTCTCATTTTATAAAACTATGTGCCAATTGGAATTGAGGTTAAATTAATTTTATATACACTGACGTGCCAAAAATTATGGGATACTAATATGTAAAGGTCATGGTAGATGGCGCCACCGAACCTTGATGTCATGAACATGCCCACATTTATATCAGTTGTTTTTTTGTCATCTGCTTACTCACTCTGAACATCGACTGGAGTGTGTTGCGTTTTTGAATCCCATTTAAGTGAACGGTATGTTTTTTCGTTTGGCTATTCTTGAGATTTCAGGACCATTAGCTTTTTACCTCGTCTTTTACCTAAGATCATATTAGCCTGACTCGAGCAGACAGCTTTTCACTACCGTAAAAGTAGGACTACCGTTTTTGTTTGTTGTTTATTTTATTTGTTGGTTTGAAAACTGACCGACTTAGATATTGTCTAGTCTATGAAGGTTTGATTTGGGATCCTGAGAAAGAGGGCCCCGAAAAAGGAAAAACAATACAGCAAGAAAAGGGACCCAGAGAAAGAGGGCCCCGAAGAGGGAAAACAATACAGCAAGGAAAGGAACCCCGAGAAAGAGGGCCCCGAAGAGGGAAAACAATACAGCAAGAAAAGGAACCCCGAGAAATAGGGCACCGAAGAGGGAAAACAATATAGCAAGAAAAGGAACCTCGAGAAAGAGGGCTCCGAAGAGGGAAAACAATACTGCAAGAAAAGGGACCCCGAGAAAGTGTATAACGAGAGATAGCAAGTAGGTCTGCTTCTTAAAATAATTGAAATATTCTCCGCAATGTTTAAGCCATGTCATGGAGTTCGCTCATAAGGTCAGACATTATACAGCTTGTCTCAGTTGAGGGCTATCGAAAAAATTGTCTGTCTTTGTGGTTGACAGAATACTAAAGTTTGTCACGTTCCCAAATGGTTACTGTCGAGTTTCGTAGTGGCGGTCGAACAGGCTGAAAAGGACAGGACCTCTCTAATGTGGCACATTCTGTTGCCCACAGTTGAAGACTATCTGGCGCTAACAAAAAAATATTTTCAGAGTTTAACCTAGGGTCAGTGGCGGAACAGGATGGCACTTAGGTTAGCTAGTTTAAATGAGCGAGGTCAGAGGTCAGAGTTTAAAATGGATACGTTCATTCGCAATCCTTAGTGTAGTAAATGTTAAGTGCAGGAAATCCAACATATTGAAAGTGACTATAAAGATGTAAAGTCGAAGAGCTTTCAACTTTTCTCAGGTCAATATTTAAGAAAACTTTGTAGCAATATATTTTTGATCCCCCCCCACACACTTTAGATAAATCTTGAACACTTTATTTTTTGTTGGGGTGGGGGAGTGCTTGCATTTTAAAAAAATATTTTATATTTCTTCAATAAAAATCTCTGAAGATGCTATTTTATGAAAAAGAAAAAGAATATACAATATCAATCATGAACATACAGAAAATTCGCTCCGAAACTTACCAAGATAAAATAAATTTTTTTTTGTTGTTGAGAATTGGTGCTTCAATAATTTAACAAAACTATTTTATTTCAAAGTTTGCAGGAAAAATCCTACATTGAAAATTTGTTAAAAAATTTACTTGTAATATTTCTGTGTGATTTTCAAATTCATCCAGTTGTTATTTGCAACAGGATATTTTTATTAAATAAAAATGATAATTTATTTAATAAAAAAGAATCAAAAATTAAATTTAATGCCATTTTCAGCGTGAACATTTTTTTAATTTTATTATTCTTTTTTTTTACAATTATTACATATTTTTAGATTTTTTTGGACGAAAGTTATTAAAAACCTATAGAACAAGAAATATTTATATTCATAAACTGTTGTTTGTTTTCAGTTAAAGAAAATTTATTTTTAAACATAAATCATAACAGTTTCTAAATTCTAGTAGTACTTAGTTCAAAGAAACGCGGAGTTTTTAAAATTAGGGATAAATTTAGAAGACTAAGTGTCCTTTGATTCTGATGACAGTTACATAGGCTACCGTGCGTATATAAAAATGACAATGATTTTGTTATTTTTTGTTATGCTTCAAGTATAAATAATCATTTTTACAAAACCTAGTTAATTAACTTTAAATTTACGAATTTACTTTGAAACAAATCTCTAGAACAAATATTGGATTCTTATGAGATTTTTTTGTGACTTTCATTTTTTTGTCTTTAATGAAGATTCGATAAGACGATGAGTGACAATGATCGCGCCAATGCTTTAAAAATGTCTGTAAACCTTATTTCAATACGTAACATTCTTTTTCTTTTTATTTCGGTTTAACATGGGTCATAACAAAAGAGAATGCCGGGAACAACACTTATTCACATTAACTAGGAAAACATGATAGTGTCTAACTTAACCAGGGCCAGGGTTCACAGGAAACCGCCCCGTTGCACCAAGAGAACTTAAAAGAGAAAATCAAGGCTAGGCGCGTTCACACGAACCAAGCTCGCCACCACTCAACATTGGTGGAGTTTCCTGAGCAACTATCTACTACATCTTCAGCCTGGGCCTCTAATAGACCCATGAAAAAGAGACCGGAACACTATTCAATGATGCAGGAGAAATATATCGATGGTAATGTGCTCCTAACCATTCCAGAAGCACTAGACGCCGTCACAACAAAGACGATTTCCCTGCTAATAACAGATACAAAAACACGCAAGCTAATTCGTGTCAGCAGGGAAACCATGAAGGAGGTGTTAAAGACCTCCAAATACAAGCCAAGGTCCTGGCCAAGTGGTCAAATGCCATGTGGTGCATCTTGCTGGCAACAGACGAAGAGACAACATTTTGACTACCAAGTTAGTAGACTTAGTACATCGGCACCCGCATGACAAGGGGCCCATGTAGAAGCTATTCTTCTACCTATGGACAAATCGGGGATTCTCTTCCGTTATGAACAAGGTGGGCATTGCTACTGGGGATTTTGTCCTCCAAGTGACAATGAACCGTAAACGCTTTCTTGACATCCACAACTCATTGACTTGTTGCCGGACCTACCTCATTGTAGAAGTCCGTGGACCTCACAGGTGGTCCTGTGGCGCCACGGAGCAATTTTAAAAGGCATGCCTCGGTAACAACACGGCGCCGCAACCTCAACCGAAGCCAATGGCGCCAAAGGAAGCAACGTGGGAAGAGAAGTCTGGCAAGTCCTCCGATGGCCTCAGTGGTTGTAAGAGGCCGTGAGGAGGGGATCGAAAGCTGCAATCCTTCCTCTTGCTCACGCGCAGGATATCCCACAAGCGAAGGAGAATCCCAAGCAATGACAGTAACCAAAATCTCCGGTGAAACATCAGCAGCAGCCGAAGGAACAGCAGTAGCCTTAGCGACAGAAGCAGCTGTAACAACAACAGCAGCAGCAGCAAAAACAGCAGCAAGAACAGCAGCTCCAACAACAGCAGGATTTGAAGGAGCAGTTGAAGGTACAATTACCGCAATTGGTCTTGTACATGGAGGTGGAGGAAATTCCTCCACCTCGGTCCTCCTCTTTAAAAAGGGGGAGGTAGAAAAATAAGTATTGGTCGGAGATACTGACAAAGCGTCGGTCCGGGGTTGGCTCCGAAAGCGGTTGTCTTTAAAGAGTAAAGCTGTACATCTTTCTACTCACCATTTACCGAATGTTGGTACTCCCTCACTGCAAGGACTATTTGGAGGTGCTCGAGTATTTGCGCTTCTCCTTGTTGGGGGTGGGGGCTAACCTATGATCTGCAGAGCCGTCTGTGTCCAACGTCTGTGTCATGGAGGAGGCTGGGAATACCACATTGAAGTGTCATCGGTACGCCTCGAGGTTAGTTTTCTTACGCCGAGCGTTGACAAAAGATCCGCTGCGGGCGAGGAATGTTAGGGATGCTTTCCATAGCTTAATTATCACTCCTTTCTGTTCCGGAATTGAATGTCGTCGTAAGCCCCGGAATCAGTCGGAATTTTAATGACTTTTCACGGCCTAGGAGAATATCATATCAGGGATTAGTAGATTCTTTGGGCATCTCGATTTGTCGGCGGCCGAGTTGCGCTCCTTCTAGCCCTGGGCGCCAGCGGCAGATAACCTTAGAAAGCCCGAGTTTTCGCTTACCTCATGATTGATATAGTTTCTAGATCATAACATGCATTGTTGGTAATTTTACGATAAAAATGTATGTTTATATTTTTTAGTGTTACATTGTCATTTTTCTTAAAACTGTATTGTTGGTCATTTTATTATAAAAATGTACTGTTGATTTATTTTGGAGTTTCATCATTATCCCATAGCTGGGATCTTAACTGGTGTTACCACATCAGGTCAGCATGGAAGTGGGAACAACAGCAGTTAAAAGGTGGTTCCACGCTCCTCAAAACCTCCAATCTCCCGATTAGAGGCATTGCTGCCGGATGTAGTTTATCATTATACTCAGGACGAACGGGAAAGGTAAGTCGTCCTCTGAATAATATCTGCCTAAATAATGACAACTTTCATTTTTGTTTTTTTGCTTCTTTCGTTCTATTTGAGTGTATTCATGATTTTTGCCACGCTAAAAGCAAATAAATGTATGTGATAAACAACCAAATTCTGCCCTGGTTCAAGCGATCAACCTCGAGATAAGCAGATAAGTGACATGTGCACCAATCCATTGTTGCTTGAAGAGTAAATATATTTTTGAAAATAAGGAGTTAGGCAGTCTACAGATACCGTACTAAGCCTAGGCACAAATGCCGATCCATACGTGAATAAATCTCTCAACATTGACGGACATTGTGATAGAACTTTCAATATTAATGCAGATACAGTGTAACCCGGATATAAGAGACCCTGGTATAAGAGAAACCCGGATATAAGAGAAACCCGGATATAAGAGAGGTTTTCTCTGGTTCCAAATTAGAGCCTGTGTTAATGTATATATAATAGACCAAACCAGGATATAAGACAAACCCGGATATAAGAGACTTCTTCTCCGGTCCCGACAACTCTCTGGAATAAAACCTTAGGTGTTAAATAGATTCACTGGGGTTGCACCGATTCTGCGAATGTCATGAACAGAGGATGTCACTAACAAATACATTTTAGAAAAATGAGGAATTACAAAGAAACTGATTCTTTTTTTTTCTTCTTTTTATAGTGGAGTTCACCCTGAACAAGGCCCTGGAGTCACTCGAGGTAGAGGGTTATAGAGTAAGAGGTAAACTTATACGAATATGAGTGGGAGATAACAGTTAACCTTAGACTTGAATAAGTTAAGATTGTATTGATCGAGGGAGCATCCTCTTGGGAGTCAGTTCTACAAGACAGCAGTTCATGGGAAGAAGCTGCTTGAGTGGAAGTTACATCTCACCAGGAGGATATGAAGTGAATGATGGTGGTCCGCTACAATGTGCGAGGCATGGCAGGTCTTAGCCGAGAAGGTCAAATATGGCCTGGAGACAAGATTCCGGAGAAACTGGTCATTAAATTGAGTTTAAAGAAAAAAAATCTATCTATCTATCTATCTATCTATCTATCTATCTATCTATCTATCTATCAAGGATGTATGAGAAATCAAGTGAACAACTGGTAGAACAAGGACATTAATAAATTTAGATAAAGTAGCCAAAACAAGAATTTGAGGAGAGCTATGATTGTTCACGTCCTGAATGGATATGGCGTATAAAAGAAATGTATGAACAGATTGGTCACTGGCCACATATTTTCTGTAGACTAAATTTGACAATATTTGTTTGTTCTCAACTACAAAGGCTAAGAATATTATGTTTTCTTTTGACTGTGACATTAATTTTTACATTAATTCGTGCATTGATATGAGTCATCATTTTAGTGAATGAAATGAGAGGCTCTGGTGTTTCCCGCTATCGACAGACGTAGATACTGATTCAATGTCACTAATTAACATGTTAAATGAAGCAAATCTATGTTCGTCATGAGATTTAAATCTTTACAATTATTACTTTAGTGAATTGTTTAAAAAAGACGCATTTCTACAAGGTAACCAAAAACGTTCTGTTCGTTTTTAAAGGAAAAAAAAGAAAACGCTTCACAGTATGTGTAACTTATATTTAGTCTTCGAAGTAATCGCCATCGGCATCCAGCACCTTCTGCCAACGTGTCTCCAGCTGTTCAATGCCCTTGCGGTAAAAATCGGGGGGGGGGGGGGTGACGCAAAAAAGTCCGTGAGGGCTTTGCTCAAATCTACTTAATTGGTGAAGGATTTCCTACGGAGATGATTACCCAGGGAGTGGAAGAGGTGGTAATCGGATTGGGCAATGTCAGGTGAATAAGGTGGATGGCACAAAGTCTCTCACCCAAGTTGCTGTATGGTATCCCTGACCACTCGCGCGACATGCGGCCTGGCGTCGTCATGGAGGAAAACACACCTTTGCGATTCACCAGTGCTGTCTCCTTCTGGCGCAATGTCTGTTGCACACGTTTCAATTGCTGCGAGTGTAGGTATCCAGTGACCGTTTGGCCCGTTGGTAGAAGTTCATAATGAACCACTTGACGACCTGTCCATCAGACACAAAGCATAATCTTACGTGGGTGCATAGGCGGTCTTGCAGTGTGAGGGACAGCATCCTGAGGAGACAACCAATGTCTGGAACGCTTGGGATTTTCGTACAGAACCCACTTTTCATCACTGGTAAGCACTCGATTGAATAAGGATGTGGTACGGTGGCGAGAAAGCAGCGATACGCAGGCTGCCACTCGTTGTCCCTTGTGGACCTCCAACAGCGTTTGCAGAACCCACTTTCTCAGTTTGTACGTCTTACCTAGGCGGTGCAGGTGAAGTCTAACTGTTTCATCGGAAACGTTGAACTGTCTTGCAAGTTCACCAAACGTTAGACTACTGTCCTCTTCAATGGCCGCCTTCAGGACTCCATCATTCAAGACCTGTGGTCGTCCACTGCGAGGCTCATCATGGAGAGACAAATCTCCCGACTTGAATTTTCGAAATCAACGCCTTGCAGTACGTTCATCCACAGCACTATCCCCAAACGCTTGACATATGCGGCGACTTGATGCAGCTGCTGATAAGCCCAGTTTGAAGTCGTAAAGCAAACAGCCCCGAACGAGATCTCTAGGCACTTCCATCCTTCTCACAGCTGTCCGGCTTATAACTGATGGCCGGGCACGGTGCACGTGTTTTTTTTATAACGTCTGATGTTCCTACTTCCGGCTGTCCGAATTTGAAAACAATAGCTACACGCATTTCGAATATATTTCAACTTCATTCAATGACTAATCAAAAAACGGACAGAACTTTTTTGGTTACCTTGTAAATAAGGCTACAATTAATAGACAAATCCATGTTAGTAACTGAAAAGATCTCCTTTAATGTATTTTTCATACAAAGTTAATATTTTGTTATGAAATATCTTGAGATGATTAATATAAAATGATAACTTATATTATTTATTACTATTCTGCATTTGAAAAAGGTAATGTTAATGGAAGTCCAGCAATAATAACAGAATATAAAATTCTTTTGTCTAATGATATAAATTGAAAAATAGTTAAGTTTCTTCATTTCTTTCAAGTTACCAAACCGCATTGGAAAATACATTAAATAAGGAAATTAATTTTAATGTATTTCCTGAATTACGTCAAAAGGCAAAGACTTATTAAGCATGACCAACGTCTTTTCTGCATGGTCTCGAAAATTAAAGTAATTTCTGTGTAGATTTTGGTCTTTTTCTTTTTTTTTACTAAAAGCCTCATTAGATTCTCCTGAGGATAGGCGGTCTATATAATTTAATCATTTCAGAACATCATAAGTTAAATCGTTTAAAAACAAATTTCGGTTCAGGAACAAACTAAAATCATCTTAAACTTCTTGCACTCAGCGACTGATCTCGAAGGTCAATGTTAAAAACCCAATAATAAACTTTCAGCAGGTCTGAAGCAACTCTTACACAGTTGAGAGTCAGTAATATCTATCCATTGCATCATTTCTCCAAATCTTAACCGTAGATTTAACCCTACCTTTATTTCGTCCAGATTGTTATAGTTCCACGTGCCATGCCTCTACTGGATGTCTCAGTTATTTCTCTTTAACTCAATTGCTGTATTTGAACTCACAACACACTAACCAACGCCTTTATCCACATGGCTATGTCTCCTTGAAGACATCTGGGAATGAATTTTTTGGATTTATAAACCTAATGACTCAGCCATAATTTCTTACCAGTGCTCATATTGCAATTTTTTGTTATTATTATTATTGCATTTTTAGTATTTTTTTCATTTTTATTTTTTTTATTGCTTTTCTCAATCATTCCTTATTACTGGTTCGCATATTGTATTCATTTCTATACTTGGTCGGCTCAGGAGATTTTTATGGCCTAGCATATGTGCTGATTCCTTAAGTTTACGAATTTTCCAGCGATGTCCTCTGTTTATTATTTCAATCTCATTCCGCAGGATGGGGCAGTTATCTCCCTTTTCCCTCCATGTGTGGTCAGCTACGCATGATTTTTTCTATTTCCCCTCGTGTTACCGCTTTACGATGTTCTTGCAGTTTTACCTTAAGGGGGGCGGCGTGTTTCTCCTTTATAATTCTTGCGTACACACAGTCCTTAGTCACATTCTCCTCTATGTGTGTTCTCACTTAGAAGAGGTGTCTGTGAAGTGTTGAACCACTTTCGACGAAATAAAGGGCTCTTCTCGAAATTTCAATCACCTGAAGAAGGCCGGAACGTACAACGGACGAAACGTTGTGAATATGGCAATGAAGTTGAGGATTATCCTCAATTTTATTGCCATTGTCCGAATAATGTAAATAATGTAATACACACACACACACACATACACACAACACACACACATACACACAACGCACACACAACACACACACATACACACAACGCACACACATACACACACACATATATATATATGTCTCCGTGTGTGTCTTATTGATTGAATGGTTACTTTTCAAAGGTTTATCATATTGTTTAAACCCAAACAATTAGTATTAGATTTAAGAATATATTTACATATAATAATGATTTAGTGATGCCAGTTTTATAAATGACTCCATAGAGAGATAGAGAAGAGGGGTATTTATAAATGTACCAAGGATAACTGCTGGTAAAGGAATATAACGAACACAACCGGAATTGGAAAACGGCCCTTCGATTAACAATACCAAGTCATTATCCATTACATTACCTGCACTTCCAAGATGACAGTACCAGGCATTTAAAAACTGTCACCCATATAAGTACTGACTAGGCCCGGTGTTGCTTAACATTGATGATGGTACGTGAAAGTATATATGTGTGTGTGTGTGTGTATGTATGTGTGTATATATATATATATATATATTTATTATTGAATATATATATTATTGAATATATATATATATATATATATATATATATATATATATATATATATATAATTATTGAATATATATATATTTATTATTGAATATATATCTAACACTTTCGCCCCTGCCCCTCAACCTCCGACGTTTTACTCTCTGGGTTGAGGTGATACTTGGTCCTAACTGAACTTAAGGCAGTGGCCGTAGGGGTGCCCTGAGCATCCGTAGATTATTCGGCCGGTCCACTGGTTTAATCCTGCTTCCTGTCCACGTTGTGATTTGTTTAATCCAGAAAGCAGAAGTGATGTTCCTCCGTTCACGGTCGACTGAAGATGTAGACATGGCTGGAGAGTCTGCGCTAAGAAATTTAGAATGTAGCAACAAAAAAAAATTAATATCTGTAGAAAGCCGGACAAACAACTATTCAATGGTTGAATTGTTAATGTCTTATATATATCAGAAAAGAATTGTATAGAAAAGGAACGGGTTACAGAAAAGAAAAGTATTTGACGTAAAAACTCATACACTGGATTCTAGACAGAGAGAGAGAGTGTGTGTGTATTGTGATTAACTTGTTGTTAAGTCGTCTCAGAACGATATACGACTCTTGCGATAGAGGGATAAGATTTCTGTGCGGGACTTAATGTTTATAGTGGCGTTCCTCCTCAGCAGTAGTAATATTTGTGGTAGCAGAAGCAGCGGTACTTATATCAACAGTACATGTTAGCGGACGCTTCGTTCCAATCTCTGACGTCACTTCCTCTCCTCCCCGAGTTTCCAACTCGACTCTCCACTGTCTCTAGCCCAACTCTTGCCCGGGCTAATTCTCTTCTCCAGTCTCGCCAAGAATTTTCTCCCGTCTCTCACTTTCTCAGCATAACTGCGCGTTTATATAGAAAAACCCGGCTGGTTATAACTGACCCTTGGCCCTACTACTTCGCATGCGATTATCACGGGATTCTGGCTGCTTCAACCAAAATCATGTGAATTCCAAAGTTCCTTATAGCTTACTAAGCTCTATTTCAAATTTTAACCGATAAAAATTATTTCGACCATTTCATTGTCTTCTAATGACCCAGATCCAATGGGTACAACTTCTGCCCTAGGAACTACTTACTTAGGTTTCACCTAAATTGATCTTCATGGTAGGTATTTATTTAGTAAAATTGTGGCCCAAGGCCGAGGGGGTAATAGGGAGGAGCTGTTCTTCATTATCTATCTTAATCCTAGTTAATCCCACTCATGACCCATTCATTCATTACAATTTATCATTCACCACAAGAGTTCATCCATCTACTCTCAATCCTACACATACCACAATACCGCATACTCACAGGGGACCTATAAAACACCCCATAACATAAAAATTCCAAAGTCCGTAAAGTACAAAAATATATAAAAATCTCATGATACGTAAAATGGTGGGGATTGGGATGACCTCAGAAAAAAAAATTGTAAGATAAAGATAAAACTATAAGAAAACAAATGATAGTAGTACCGTTCACGGCTCAAAATAAAAAGAGGGGCCGCTGTATTCTGTCGATAGACAGAATCAAGAAGCACAGTCACTGATGTAATAGGGAGGGTAAAACTAAATGACGGAATGGTAAAAAAAGGCTGACCCAGCCGAGAGGAAAACAGGGGACAAAGAAGAAACTGGGGAGGGTTGGGAATCTCGACACAGATCATAACAAATAAGAATGCCAGGAACAGGCCGGGAACAACATTTATTCACATTAACTAGGAAAACAAAAAAGTGTCTAACTGAACCAGAGGAGTTATTCACAGGAAACTACCCCGTTACATCGAGGGGACTTAAAAGAGAAAATCAAGGCTAGCCTCGTCCATATGAACTAGGCTCGCCTCAGTCACCCACCTTTCGCTGAAATCTGTCGAAATCAAAGACTTTCGATCAGATCTGATTTTTACTCTAAGCTGATGCTTAAAGAAAACAACCAGATCCTGATGCAAATAACGTTCATCTCGCATGACTCCCTCCTCTCGCGACGAACACACTACCATTCTTGGTGCGGCTAGCAATGTGAAAAACACCATCCCCTTTACCTCGGAGAACGGGGGCAACACATTGTCACACGCGTACGTGAGATCAATGGACGAGCTGATCGGGAGAGATATGAGCCGTCAACGAGCCGGTGTAATCCCAGAAAGGGAACACCTGAGGACAATGGTAGAAGGCGTGCGAAGCCGTTTCCTCTAAGCCAAGGTCGCACCGATGACAGTCTGGAAAATCTGCCTTGACCCATCTGAAAAGTACGTTATTGAGAGGTAGGACATTCCGAATCAAGACCAGAAAGAGCGAAACTCTGATGCTGACAAGCCGAGCCGGTCACACAAAGGATTCTTTACGACCCCCTCCACTAATTCACGATACAATTGTCTCCGAGGCCGAGAAAGATCACTGGACCAAGGAAGGACCTTCAAGGCCGACCGACACTCGCAGAGAAAACTCGACAACCTTCCACGACCGCTATGGCGTTTACCCCAAGAAATAGAAGGAATCATGATGAGGCTAGGAAAGGCGTTCCTAACACTCCGCACCCAAATCGAGTCCTCCGTCAAAACACGGCGTAGGAAAGCCAACCTAGAGGCGTGGCAATCCTATTCCCCCATGACATGGACGCTGGTAACAGGCTTCTTTACAGACCCAATGTTTAAGGCCTTCCCACCCAAGAGAGAAGTGAACAAACGCTCGATCGCCTCCCAATGGGACCTGCACAGAGGAGTTACAGTCAAGCGGTAAAGGGTGATAGGCAAGACGTAAGCTCTACCCTTCAAGGACAACCTCTTTTGGAGCCAAGTCCGGACCGACGCTCCGACCTTTGCCTCTACCTCTGAACAATTCTTCTCCGAACCACATGCCAGGAATGCGGACGGGTCCATCAGTCCAACTAAAGGGCCCCAGAAGCACGACCCTTTTCCTGGCACCTAACCACAAGCCGGAAGACTTGTTACGATTAATTTTGTCCCTCGTCACATTCTCGTACATTTCAAGCGCTTTCTGCACAACGTTAATGTCGCTGCAGCACGACACGAAAATGGATACGTCATCGGCGTACGCAAAAACCCTGGCTCGAGCTCCACCAGGGAAACAACGATTCCTTGTAGGGCCGGACTGCACGTTCTGTTCCTCAGCCGGTGAGGGAGAGCGATACAAGAAGCTAATTCAATTACAGAGTTCAGGTTAGAATCCGGCAGCCTGCAGGACAGCGGTCAGGTATCGATGGTCTACCCTGTCGAATGCCTTGGACTGATCCAAATTGATCAGCACGGCTCTCTTATCGGCTTTTACACCCTCTATGATCGTGCGGATCAGATGCAGTTTGCTTTGAATTGTTCGTCCCCTCACAGCACAAGTCTGCTCGGGTCCCAATAAACTCTTGACAACTGACTGCAAACACTTCGTCAGGATCTTTGCCCAAATCTTTAAATCTGTGTTTAACAGAGTTATGGGCCTATAATTGTCTAAATCTTTCACAACAACCTTGCCTATTTTCAACAGCGTGATCACACCCCTGGAAATCCGGTCGGAGATGAGCCCCTGGCGGAACCAGTTGTTGAACACCACTGTCAAAAGAGGGACAAAGATGTGCGACAGGCTCAAGTACGTTTCATAGGGCAGACCATCAACTCCCGGAGACTTGTCACTGTTGACCTTCTTTAAAGCCAAGTAAACTTCGCCTTCTGTGATCTCACACTTGCAGCTAGCCGCTCGCTCCAGTCGGCGAAAGCCGAGGATAGTCAGTCAAATAGCTGAGAAACTCGTCGCCACTGAGACCAGGCTCCTTGGTAATATATATATATGTATATTTTATATCAAGGAAAAATACCATACCAAACACCTTATCAAAAATAATGCAAAAATTACAAATAAGAAAGATATAGCTGATAACTTTGCAAAACGTTTGCACAAAATTTCTCTCTACAACATAAGACACAGGAATTGTAGGCCATCAAGCATAATGAAGAAAAAAATCAGCTTCCAATCCACACCCCCCCGCAAAAAAGTGGGCATAGAATTGTGTTTATTCAAATCTGTCTATTCATTTTGTGGTATCAAAGCCTTATTCTGATATATATATATATATATATATATATATATATATATATATATATATATATATATATATATATTCATACATGTTTCATTAAATAATATAGATAAGTGTTGTCTATATATTTTATGTAAGTTCTTTTCATATCGTCTGATAAGCTTAATAACATTATCATCAAACAATGAAAGAAGATCACAATATTGATACATATTTTTTAATCCAAAGCTTTCGGCTTACATAAGCCATTATCAAAGATGACAATTACACAATATATTAAGCAATACACGAACAAGAAATTGGTGATAGTTTGTTTTTGTTTACACGGATGATTTGGTGTATTGCTGTCGAAACTGAGGGGCAAAGAACAATTCGA
Organism: Acanthosepion esculentum; assembly: GCA_964036315.1. Classification (NCBI taxonomy): domain Eukaryota; kingdom Metazoa; phylum Mollusca; class Cephalopoda; order Sepiida; family Sepiidae; genus Acanthosepion; species Acanthosepion esculentum. The sequence goes on along the minus strand of OZ038495.1, from coordinate 92,531,425 downwards.
CATGTAAGAAATGCTACTAGAACTGCTGCCACTCGAGCTGGCAATCTTCAGACATACAAGTCCATTGATACAATCCCAGATCCAGATCAGGTGGGGAATTATCCAACTGAATTTCTTAATTCATTAGACTCACCTGGACTACCGCCTCACAGATTGATCCTAAATGGTTGGGACCCCAGTTATGCTGTTGAGAAATTTGGAACCACCAAGACTCTGCAATGGGAGACGCTTGGTGGTAAAAAAGACAATGCAGCACGTCATAGAGGCAACTATTCTTTCAGGATGTGCAAAAGGGGAGGATGTGTTCATTCCAAGGATTCCTTTTATTCCATCAGGAACCAAACTACCGATTCCTTTCAGAAGGCTACAATTTCCTGTTCGTGTCAGTTTTGCAATGTCGATAAACAAATCCCAAGGACAAACATTGTCTGTTGCAGGCGTTCATTTGGAGGAGCCATGCTTTTCACATGGTCAATTATATGTTGGTTTCTCCAGAGTTGGAGGCAAGCAAAATCTCTTTGCAGTTGTTCCACGAGGTAAAATCAAAAATATAGTTTATCATGAAGTCTTGTAGATTTTAAATGGACCTATGATGTCAATGCTTTTATTCGTTTTGATTCTCATATACATGTATGTTTGTCGTTTAAAATAGACTCTATAGAGCCATGCTATGTTCCAACTGGGATTAATTTTAATTCAAGTTAAATTTAATTAATCTAAAATAAACTTTTTAATAAAATTCAACACAATAGACTATTTGAAAGGTGTAATTATGCCAAACGGTTTTATTAAGTAATTAGCTTTAGCCTATTATTGGATAAGTTAGTTGCATTTTCAGTGACTGCAATAAATCTTCAAGGATGGTTTGTGCGATCATATCACCGAGCACATAATGTTAAAATGCTCCTTTGTTTACCTTTTTGTCTGCACATAAGCAGGTTATCGAGATACTTTGGGATAGGACATATGGGTTGGTTCTCTTAATACCAGGAGGTCATATACGGATGCCTTTAAAGACCAATGCTGACTACAATGTCTAGAGATTCTCTGATGTGGTGCTGATCTTACAGCAATATCTTCCAAACTATTGAGGCCGTCTTATGCAGCCTGCATTGTCAATGCGTAAGCTGTCTTTGAATTGCACGTTCTTCTTGAGTTTTCAAGGCTCTTGCTGCTGCAGTTGTTGAAGCATTTCTAGACAGTCTTTGTGAACGGTGGTTTTCAGCCTTGGCACAGCTGCTAGGAGAAGTCTTTGTTGAATTTCTTCTCCTTCCAATGCATGTTGTTCATTCGATGTAGTTTGAGCAAAAGCTGTCAACAAAACATTTCTCCTCAACAATTTTCGAAGATCGATTGCGATTAATGTACTCTTCATTTGCTGACAAATATTTTTTTGCATCTTCTGTGCTTCTGTACAAAACAACTTTCTCCTGTTATCTTTTCACACTTCATGTCATTATAATTTTTCGCCATATAGATAAGAGGCACTAAAGAAAAATCTTCTTTATTTTAACTTTACAGATTGGATGAGGTTCGTGATCTTTTTTTTTTAATAAACCCAGGCAACACCAGATAATGCTGCTAGTTCTTAATAAAACTAAATACATTGATAATAATAATAATAATAATAATAATAATAATAATAATAATAATAAATATAGAAAAAAAATAATGGTATTAAAAATAATAATAGTAATAGTAGTCAAACTAATAAATTATAAAATTAACGAGACACGAGAAAATAATTAACTATATGTCTACTAAGGTTACAAATGTACCAATCTAATTTCATATAAGCATCTATATGTAAACAAACTTTTTAATATTATATAGCTTGTGCCTCCAATTCTGGCTAAAATTATATTTGACACATTCAATTTCTAACATATACATAGCAATGATAACACTTACAATTAAAACAGAAGAAGTCTAATTAGGCAAACAACGCAATAAACACATCAACCACAAACAATTTACACACAAGTACATAAATAGGGGATCATACATACACACACACACACACACACACACACACACACACATATATATATATATTTAACAATACATATGCTCATATACACACATATAAACATGTATTTAACTACACTATGCATAACAAATATATACTTTCATGGCAAAAACACAATAATTCCAAACACACACAATAAACACTCTCATACATGTATATAAATCTTATACTCAAGTCCACCAAACTACACACACACACACATATATATATCCATAAACACACATATACAAACACACACACACACACACATACATACATACATATATATATATATATATATATATATATATATACTCACAAATACAGACATTCATATATGTACACACATATGTATACACATATTACCTCAGTACATGTATATATATATATCCCATACGTAAAGGCATCCATTCACAGATACATGTGTGTGTGTGTGTGTGTGTGTGTGTGTGTGAATACAATTTCACACATAATCTCACACCACATATATACAAAAACAAGCATATCCACAGTTGGGTCAGCTCTTGGTATTTCAACTCCACTTTTGACCAGGGGAATCAACTCTAAATTCGTTGTTTACGAAAAATAAAATTTTCTCTTTACGGCTTGCATTTGCAGCTGTGTGTCAGTCAACATTGCCCCCGTAAGTCTGGGTCCCTTTTCAAATTTAAACTGCTCGACATACAATTCAAGTCGTTTATGCGTGAATTAAATCCTCAATTCTTCCCACGGGTTTTTGGTATTAACCCTTCTCGTTTTAATGTCCCTCAGTACATAACACTTTCTTATGTTTTAACAAAACTTTCTTCCGTTTTACCGCGGCAACGACAAATAGTATCACACCCAAACACCCCAAACACCCCAAACACCCCAAACACTTTCACTCTTTCTTATCTCTTGCGTGCTCGTGGCACTCCCGCTTTGTTTAAAAAATATTAAATCCACTCATTCTCCATTTCCTCCTGCACTAACCTATCACATCTGGAGATATGAAGGATTCACCTCTCTCTCTCTCTCTCTCTCTCTCTCTCTCTCTCTCTCTCTCTCTCTCTTCCCACTTTCGTATTAAACTGCCAAATATTTTATTTGTTCTAATTAATATTTAAAATGTTAACAATATAACGAAGGTGGAAAACAGTAATGTTCTGTGATTCTTTCATCCATATAGGCTTTCTTTGTCATAAGTCCTCCACATCGTTCCTTTTTTATTTAAAGTTCTAGAATCACATAGCATCTGTGAGACATTTCTGTCCATACTATGAGAACAGAAGAACACATTTTCTTTTTAATTCTGAAGTGATTACAAGGCATTTTTCACACAGACCGGGGCAAAATACTTAGAACTAAAAAAGAAGAATCTTTTAGTCACACAAAATATGCGTCTTATACGCCGGTAAATATTGTATTTCCTATTATTTATAAGTCTCTTTATTTAATGTGATTTGCAGTATTTGTAAAAGTCGTAAAGTGTACATCTTATTTGCTTCATGGAATATTTGTAAGGCGTAATATACACCAGTAAACAAAGTATTTAGTATTAGCTGTACAGATTCTCTTTATTTATTATGATTTGCAGAATCTTGCAAATATTGCGTCATATTTAACTTATTCACTAATAAATATTATTTTTGAAGTTTATGTTAATTTAATATGAATAGGAATGTTTATCAGTTTCGTAAGACACGTTTTTAATACATCGCTAAATTATTTACAGTTAATTCTAAAATATGTTTTTAATGAATTACTTGTCTATTCTGTTGCTTATTGTTTTTTATTGTTATTTTTGAGATTGCAAAACTCATTTCTTTATTCATTTAGATAAATTGTAAGAGTTTCAATTCTCAAATTTAACAAGATTTAGACATAAATGATTTAGAACTGGAATTTATACAATTATAACCCCCCCCCCAATCCCAATAGTTAAATGTAAGTGTGTGTGAGTAATTGTGTGTGTGCGGGGTGGGGGTTAACTCAGATGATTGAAATTTCGAACTGAACCTTTTATTTCACCCATCCGGGCAGATTGATCTAGTTCCACGTGTCATGCCTCTTCCCGATGTCTCAGTTATCTCCCTTTAACTCAACTTCCCAAGTTTTGGTTTACCAGGTATTGGTATTCACCAGGTATTGAACTCACAACTCTTTGGGTGAAGTCACTGGATCCAACCAACGCTATTATCCACTGAACTATGTTTCCTTGAGGTCGAAACGGCCGAAATGTCGTGAATATGGCAATAAGGATGAGGAAAACAGTCTGAACAATGTAAATAATGTAAATAGGATCCTTTTCTTATCCAGTTAAAGTTGGAAAAATCTAAAAATGCTCTTTTGATCTGCTGTCTAAAAAATATCAACAGAAAGTTTACCAAGATTTCGAAGGTAGGTTTTCTTTTATACCAAAACTAACGTCATCCTAATGTATTAACTGTTGGAAAATGTCATGCACTTTTTCCTTTTTAAGAAAGTCAATACATTTGCAGATACATAATTCAAAACACAATTTAAATTCAGCGCCCGGTCCTCTCTTTAGACAGCTACTGATTTAAGTTCAGGCAGTAGGGAAAAAAAGTATCATCTAATTTATTAACCAGGGAAAATTTTGCTAATTATTTCGCTTTCCAATGAATTTCTCACAAATATTCACCGCGGGAAATAAGACATTTGGATTATCTGATCCAGTTTATCTCGGATAATCGTTTTATTAAATCCGTTGAAAACATTCGTTTGGATCCTATACCCCGGAGCATCAATGCCCTTCTTTTGGGCCCTTGTACAGAATACCAATGATTTGTGGAAGGTCAATCAAACAATTAGCAACTACAACCGTTTCTCTTTCATTTAATTTCGTCGAAACTGACAAAATTCATGTTCCTAACGGCAACCTGGAAATTCGGCAGCCTGTCGACTACGTCCCTTTGTTACTAAGTTATTTGCGGTGTATTTTTTTCTTCACATTTCATCACTTGTTTTATCCTGGTGTTAATAATGCTTCCATCAAGCTCATCTCGAACGGATTAGTTTGGCTGCGTATGAAATCAGAATTTCGGCCTTAAACAAAGACTCGTGTTCGATGTTAAAAAGTTCAAGTTGGAAGACACGCTCACCCACCTTGTAGGATTATTTTCCGCCACTTAATGACCGGTTCACACATGGGCACTTCGAAATTACGAGACCCTTACTCTCTCTGTAAAGAATACATATATTTGTTAACATATTTTCTTCTTGGCGGATATATCCGCAAATACTATGGCGAAAAGCTTTATTTTGGGGTGAATATCCAGCTGTTGTTATCATAGACATAGCACAACACGATAAGAAATATAAGCTGATTGAACATATATGATCTGCTTTTTTGAAAGAAAAAAGACACTGTTTTAGGTACTAGCTTAAAACTATTGACTTTCAAAAAATATTCTGAGTCCTTCCGAATTTGTGGAAAAATAGCGGCGTATGATTTCTTTTGGCACCAATCAGAGGGCTTCGCTCTAAAACCCCGAAACACAATCTGGAGCCGGTCTTAGTGTATAAGAGAAAAGAATTCATTTGAATCGATGGGGACAAGTGACGATATCTTTAGCTGCAAGAAGAGCTGTAAGAAGAGGCCGTTCACTCGCATCTAGGGGTCGATCAAAGCTGCTGGTTGAAACCAGGTCACGCCGGTCAAGAACAACGACATAGAAGAATTTTGATACCGGCAGCCGAGGATTGAAAGAAAATCAAGGCTGCTCTCTCATTTAAGTAAATTTCATCGACTTGTGTGAAATCCTTTTCTTGACTGTTACCAAGAATGTTCGCTATGGACATTGTACCTAGTTCTTAAAAAGTCTTCAGAGAAATACTACCTTTCCCTTTTTCTATATTTGTTACAATGTCGTTTGACTTTCGGGGAACTTCTTGCAGCATATTTTATATTTTTATTGTAAAACAGCAGACTTTGTTTTCGGTATATCCTTTATTGTAAAAGGTATAACTTAATATGCTTTATTGTAAAATAGGCATATTTTTGCACTACTTACTTTTATTTGAATTATATGTTTTCTATTTGTATATACAGTGTAACCCGGATATAAGAGAAACTCGGAAATAAGAGAGATTTTATCAGGTCCCAAATTAGAGCCATACTTACCTAAACAAAATAGACCAAACCCGGATATAAGAGAAACCCGGATATAAGATACTTCTTCTCCGGTCCCGACAACTCTCTTACATCCGGGTTACACTGACATGTTATTAGCCATTATTGACGCACAGGGCACTTAATTTGTGTAATTTCTTTCATTTTGTGTGTTCAATAAACTTAACGTATTTCTCTTTTTTAAACTCGGCTCGTGTCGTCTGTCTTTATCGTGTGCTTTCGCCTTATATCAACGTTACCTCAAACATTTGTACTATGATATTCTTTATTCGTAGTTTTTTTTACCTTATAAAAATTCTATAACAATTCAAATTTGATTTAATTGGTCAGTAGCAAGAGAAGAAGCAGTAATCGCAAGTCCAATACTGGACGAATGTCCTGCTCAATACTTTATATCACACGACTATAAATACAACATTTCCTTTAAGGCTTTTCTTAATACAGTGTAACCCGGATATAAGAGACCCGGATATAAGAGAGATTTTCTCTGGTCCCAAATTAGAGCCTGTGTTAATGTACAGTGTAACCCGGATATAAGCGAGTTGTCGGGACCGGAGGAGAAGTCTCTTATATCCGAGTTTCTCTTATATCAGGGTCTCTTATATCCGGGTTACACTGTATATAAATTAGACCAAACCCCGGATATAAGAGAAACCCGGATGTAAGAGACTTCTTCTCCGGCCCCGACAGCTCTCTTATATCCGGGTTACACTGTACATTAACACAGGCTCTAATTTGGGACCAGAGAAAATCTCTCTTATATCCGGGTCTCTTATATCCGGGTTACACTGTATTATATTTCTTAATGTCTAATTTGGATAAAGTATGCTTATTACACGGTGTAAAACCAGTGGTAGTCTTCCTACTAAAGCTTTTCTAAATTCAATATGAATTGCAGGCTTTTAAATATGGCATGTTATAAATTGGCAAATAGAGTAGTTAGAGATTCTATTAAGATTCATCTAAATTTGATGTATTATTGTCTTTGTCACTCTTATGAAGCACGTGGCGGAACAAACAAAGATTAATGTTAGATGTAATGTTTCTACCGAGATTTTTCTATGTTCATTAACTGCCACCTGACAACACGAGACACTACCTAGCAGCCTCTTAGTTGAACTCTGAGTTTTTCTTTTTACTTTCAGTGACCCCGACAGATTTGAAAAGTATCTCATAGCTCAGTGTTCCCTTACTTAATACAGAATCCTGGTAGTTTGGTGGTAGGATATTGGATTACAAGTGTTTTATTTGTTACAGTCTCGAATTTACTGTTAGTTTAATTCTTAAAATAAACATTTGGTTTGTAAAATATTTTCCGAGAACAATTGAGGTGTTTAAATAGTAAATATTTGGACTACCAATATTTCGGTGTGATTTTGAATTCACTAAATTGCATTAATCACTAAATATGGCAATTTTTGTAGATGCTGCAACTGGCCGTTAGTTGGTAATGAATTGCGGTGCAAGTTCAAATCCATAGTCAAGTTTTCATTTAAGTTTTTGAAATGATCAGTAGGTTTTCTAATGCATAAAATGACAGTCCTTATTTGGACGACCGTTGGTGGTTCAGTGGTAAGGTGTTAGACTATCATTCCTGCTACACGAGTTCAAATCCACTGACCTTTAGTTTTCTAGTAACAGATTCAAATCCGATGTTAAGTTATTTAAATAAATTATTGCAATTAATCGTGTTAATCATGGAATAAAAAGTGTCTTGATTATTTAATAGAATCTTTGCGTAAAATTTCAGACAGCTAGCTGCTAAGTAGTAATGGCGTGGGGAGAACTTGTACTCATTCGTTCAGAATTGATTGTCAATTGACTAACATTTTTACTTAATTTCAGAATTATTAAAATTGTTACGGCAAAAAATGCTAAGAACGTTAGTGGGAGGCTTCGTGGAGCAGACGGTAGAGCGGTGTGCTTAGTGTCGCCGTTAAGGTCAGTAGAGTTCCCTGTGCTAACGGTAATAGGAGTTCGAGATCGAATAGCGCAAAAATTCCTGAGCACAATACAAACTACATGCTCAAATGATAGTCAGCGTCTGTCTTCAGAGTAAGGACATAATGTTTACTTTTAATCTAATAACCTTCTGAATTTATTTGTATAAAAGTTAATAAAAATTTAGCGATTTCCAACTGACAATGTTAACCCATTACTTGCACGAAGGCAAATATTCGTTATCGAATTCTTGCTGAATTCGAACACAAGAATCCTAGAACTACAGTCCGCAATCTTACCACTGACCTACACCAAACCAGTTAATTGCAATACGATTTTATGAGGTTATAAATTTTACGCTTCTTTGTATAATACGTTCCAAGAAAAAGTTACATGAAATTCGGAACAACTCTTCAAACAAATTATTCCGCGCTCAAATTTATCATTCTTAAAAACCTACCTCAGAAGCCATGACTTATAATTGAAAAAACAACACGGCTTTTTACAGTGCTCGAACTCGCATCGAAGCTGTGGTTACCAAACAACTTACCACTTCACCAAAGAAGTTCAACCCTTTGTACTAGCATCGTGATGTGCACATATAAGCAATCAGGATTTCGTAAAATTAAAATAAAGTGGATTCGAACCATTTGCCACTTATCCGGCAGTTGGCAGTCCCGAGCTCCCTTTTAGTTCGTACACCTACATAAATATTAGTTATTCAAATATTTTACGAAAAATAAATATTAATATTTTATACAATTTGGCATTGAAACAAAAGCATAGCACCAACCGCTATAATCTTGCGCGCAAGGAATTATTTTTTGATGAAATGCGCTTTTGGTTGGGTTTGAACCAACATACACACTTTTCATTATTGAAATATCGCATTTGTTTTTATATACCTCTACCGCTACTCCATCAACGATGCAGTCATATTTATATGTATTAAAAACGAACGATTAGTGATCTGAAGGTGTTAAAACACTAATACTCCATTCGACTCTCGATAATATAATTGTGGTTTCCTTAATTTACCACCAAAGAAAGTAAAGCTATTCGCTTTGTAATTTAATACTATTGATTATTGTGATAACGAGCATGGTTCTTGGATTTGAAATTATGCAGAGAAAGTTCGACAGTAAAGACTTACCACTTGACCATCGTGGACCCAGTTGGTAAGGAGAGTGGTTTTATGCAGTCATAAATCTTACATTAATTGCAATAATTTATTTGAAGTAAAATTTAACCATGAATTAATGACAGGCAGATAATTAGTGACATAAACCTGATTATTAACTGCATGACAAAATACTAGAATAGTTCTTATAAACGTTGCCAAATAATTTAATTAAGTGCATTCATTCGGGAAAATAAAACATGTAATAAATACATAAAAATGTAATGATTAAATAAAATATATATTAATATATCATATTTTCCTGCATTTTAATTAATCAAATAATAAATTAAGTATTTATTCGTATTTTTTATTTAATGTTGCAAGAAAACTATATTAACTGCTGTTTATTTTCTTTCAGTGTCTTACCGCTTGACAGATGTTTGTTAATTAATAAACTGCCCATTACTTTACTAATTACCGTACGTCACATTCATTTAATATGCAGGAAAGATTAAGAATTTATTGCAATAATGTGCTTATTATGTTTTGCATATCTCTCCGTGTAGTAGCAGTCGTAGTACAGTTCTCCTTGCCCTGAATAACAAACGGGTTTGCTAGCCATAGCCCTTATATGTTCGCCAGTTGTACTCTATTTATACTTGTCTATCTAATTTGCATTCGATACTACATTACTAATTATCGCTTCATCGGCCATGTGATTTCGTGCACTTACAAACATACTGATAAGTGTCAAAATTTAGAGATAGTATGACTGAGAGACTTTTTCGAAACCTGTATAGAAGGAGGGCACTCAAGAACTTATGGAAGCACGTTAGTGCATTTATTGCAAGAATGCGTAGTTGTTAATGTAAATTATGGGAATCAATGAAAATTGAAATAATTATTATACATATATAATGTCAGATTTTAATATACAATAAAATTTTATTTCCTGAAATCTTAGCATTTCATTACTCCCCCCTGACTTTCTTATTTTAAGCTGTGTTAGTTGACCATATCCATAAAGAATGCAGACAGTAGCCTCGCAATCAGATCCATTGATCTTTGTATTGTCTACTTAAAATATAAGTAATAAATATGGCGACAAAGATGAGGGTAATATATATGGCGACAAAGATGAGGACAATAGTCTGAATAATGTAAATAATGTACATAATACCTCATCTCAGAAATATAGACAGATACTGAAAGGCCGAAACGTTGTAATAAATATGGTGACAAAGATGAGGACAATAGTCCGAATAACGTAAATAATGTACATAATACCTCATCTCAGAAATATAGACAGATACTAAAAGGCCGAAACGTTGTAATAAATATGGCGACAAAGATCAGGACAATAGTCCGAATAATGTAAATAATGTACATAATACCTGATCTCAGAAATATAGACAGCTACTTAAAACTATTTGATTGTTTGGTTACTTTCATGTCCTTAGGTAATTTTTGTAACACAAGCGGTAACTGTGACTGATTTTATTTTTTAATTTGTTTCTTAAATCCCATTTTAGGATATTTTTGTTCGTATCTGTTCTTGTTCCTATTTTGACAGAATTTTGCGTTTTTCATTCATTCATTTCATTCAACAATCCTGAAATTGCCAACATTATGTCCTCCATTATTCAACTTGTTTCTCTTATGAGGTTTGTATCTTATATCCTACGGTGATGTTTGTATATCTGAAAGTAAAGATAAATATCAATAAAGATACCATTATACTGGCATAATATAACCCCACAATATCAACTCTTTTAGTGCAAATATTTCTAATGAAAATAGATGAGCTGGAAAATCGCGCAGTATATTTATGCAATAAATGTATCCCATATACTTTTACCAAAGGTTAATACGAAATTTTATTGCGAAGGCATTGACTTGCATAATAAGATTAAACATAGTGTGTATAATATACTATGACGGGTAGAGGGTATGTAAATATAAAAGTGGACACTGAGGCTAACACGCAGCAGCGAAAGTCTGTTTCCTACTTGAACGTAATTTTCAGGCTCTGTGTTTTTTTTTTGTTTTTTTTTTGGCTTTTTGACTATTTAAGCCAAAAACAAAGCATTTATAACGTTATTTATTTATCGAGCCTGTTTCACTTGTTCAATCCTTGCACGACCGTATATATATATATATATATATATATATATATATATATATATATAGCTTTCTTGAATAACATGGCGTCAAATGACTTTTTTTCTTTTTTTTTTTTAAGCGTATCACCCCGAGCAAGGCCGGTGGCCACTATCACGCAAGGGGTTACAGAAGGGTTGGAGGAAGAGCAGATAGGAGTGGTAAAGGAAGGGATGTAGAGAAAGAGAAGGACGGAGGGCCGATCGAGGTAGGGAGGTTACGGGAGATATAGAGCGAGAGCAGATAGGAATGAAAGATGTCAGGAAGTGGATAGATCAAGGCAACTGGAGATGACGATTGACGCTACACTTAAACCGTTGGAGATTGTATTTGTCAGGGAAACAGTAATAGGGAAGGGAGTTCCATAGGCGAGATGTGCGAGACATGAAGCTATTGGAGTAGAAAAGACGTCTACACCTAACAGTTTCAACGGTGAAGGGGTGGGAACGGGATGCCAGCCTCGTAGGACGCTTGAATTCACGAGGCTTAGGGACAAGCGAAAGCAACTCCTCAGAGCAATTACCGTGGAAGTACTTGTAGAAAAGGCAGAGTGATGCAACATTGCGTCTGTGAGAGAGCGACTGCAGACGAGATGACAGATCAGGGCCAATCACATTGCATATCCGTCTCTGGATCTTATCAAGAACCCCGAGGCAACACGCAGGGGCCCCAGATCATAAATGGCAGCAATACTCCATGCAAGGTCGAATGGTAGACTTATAGACTTGGAGGATCGATTCAGGGGAGAAGAATTTCCTGGCTCGGCACAGGGAACCAACTTTTCTTGCGGTGGATGATGCAATTGACTCGATGTATTTGTTCCATCTCAGATCAGCGGACAGCGTGAGACCGAGCAGCGGCAGAGAGGAACTCTCGAGAAGTTGGTCCTCAGACATTCTGATGGGATGCAGGGATGGGTCCTTGTGGTGGTTAATGGAGAGCAATTTTGTTTTAGAGGCATTAAAGTTGACCATCCATTTCTCTCCCCAGTCCACAACCGATTGGAGGTCCTTTTCAATTTGAGCTGCCAGGTTAATTTTGTCCGCCTCAGTAGATTTGTGCTTGAGGCAGGAGTAAATAGTAGTGTCGTCAGCGTAGATACCGACTTGGGAGTCTATGGCGTCTGGAAGGTCATTTATAAATATGAGGAACAGAGTAGGGCCAAGGATGGAGCCTTGAGGAACACCAGCAGTAGTGGGATAGGAGTTGGAGAAGGATCCACTGAGAACAACCTTCAAATCCCGGTTTGATAGGAACGATTGAATTAGGTCAAACAATCGACCTGTGATACCATAACCCTGGAGCTTGCGAAGGAGGCCGGCATGCCAAACCCTATCGAATGCCTTGGAGATGTCAAGGGCCACGGCACGGGCTTCGCCGTTACTATGGATAGCTTGGTAGACAAATTCAGTGATGGCCGTAAGCACATCGGCAGTAGACCGGGCAAAGCGGAAACCATACTGCTTGTCTGAGAGCAGATCGTGGGATATCAGGTGAGTAGTCACTTCGGCGTTGATAATGGCCTCGAAGACTTTGCCGAAGATGGGAAGGAGACTGATAGGACAGTAATTAGAACGGTTGGAGGGGTCGCCAGAGTTCTTAAAGACAGGAACAATGGTAGAGGACTTCCAGCAGTCAGGAAAACAGGAGTCCTTGAGGCAGCGGTTGTACAATTTAGAGAGGGCAGGTGCCAGTTCAGGTGCGCATTTCTTCAGGACAATGGCTGGTATTCCGTCACCGCCGGTAGCCTTGTGGGGATCTAAGTTAGAAATAATGCCCAGTACCGACGACGGGGTTATGTGCAAGCCGTCCAGTAGGGCCTCAGTTCTGGGAGGGAAGTCGGGCAAGGGTACCCCAGAGGAGTCAAGCATAGAATTGGAAGAAAACTTTCGAGCGAAGCATTCGGCTTTGTCGGCAGAGGTGGTCAGGACCTCAAACTGATTGAACAGTGGAGGAATGGAGGGTTTGTTACTATTCAGAACGCTCTTGCAGAGGCGCCAATAGTCCTTGGAGCCAAATTTGCGGGATGCAATACGTTCCTTCATCCGAGCTGCAAATAGTGCCTTGGCATTGTCGAGGGTACGCTTACACTCATTGCGTGCAGAGGTAAATAGACGTCTGTTGAAGTCGGACATGTCACTACGAAAACGGTGGAAGAAGTGGTTCCTATGGGCAATGGCGGCTGAGCAAGCAGCTGTGAACCAGGGGGAGGAGCGCGGTTTGACCTTGAATTTCCTGGAGGGGATGAAAGCTTCGATACCGGCTTTGATCCGGGAGGAGAACTCAGAAGCACACTCATGAGTGGGGAGCTTAAATACAGCATCCCAGGGGACATCGCGGAGGAAGTCCCGAAACGAGTCCCAGTCAGCCCGTTGGTAGCAGAAAGTGGTTCTGGTGGTAGGAGGTTCTTTGCAGGGGGTGGGGCTGAAGGAGATAGTAACAGACACGACAGCATGATCGGAGTTACCGATAGGACAGAGCTGCGTGGCACTACACGACTCAGGGATGGAGGTAAAACACAAGTCGAGGAGTGAGGGCTTACAGTCACGATTGTAGGAAAAACGCGTGGGGAAATCGATTATCTGGGTGAGGGATTGAGAGATTGAAAAGTTAAGAGTATGAACGCCAGCGAGGTCAGTGGTAGCGTTCTGTAGCCACTGGTTGTGATGGGCGTTGAAATCACCAAACACAAATATGTGAGCGGACGGATGGACAGAGAGGGCCTTATCAACGCTGTCAGAAATGACATCGAGTATCCCGCAGTCCTGAGAGGATGGAGAGCGGTAGAGGAAGAAAAGATAGCTTACAGCATTGAGAAGAGATAGGCGGAGACATAAGTAGGAATGATCCGGCGATTCGAGAGAGGTCTCTCTAGCCAGAGGGAGATGGTCCTTGACGTAGACACCCAGACCATGCATGTGGGTTAGAGAGTCTTTTCTGAGGAGTGGGAGGTATCCAGGGATCGAGAGATCGGAGGAAGGGATAGAGGAGTCAAGATTGGTCTCACACAGGGCGAGTATATCCGGGCACTTAGCTATGAGGAAAGACTCAACGCTGCAGAAGTTGGTTCTAATGCCGCGGATGTTAGAGAAGGAGATATTTAGAGGTTTGGGTGATTTTTGGAAGGCTGGTTTAGGTTTGTATTTCAGTTTTTTGTTATTCATGTTGGTAATTGGTTTTGGAAAGAGGGAGAAGGCCTGAGTTAAAGGAAGCCGACGGTTGATACCCATGACGCGAACAGAGAGGGGGATTGGCACAGCAAGATTCATAATGTGGCCTCAGGGTTGCCCACCGGAAATGACTGCAGGGACACCTATCCATGCGTGACATGGCACTACAGACACCCCGATATTATGCAACTGTTGATCAGAGCGGCCGCTCAAGACGCTACGCAAGATTTAGGTCTCCTAACTACCAGTCGGAAACAGCAACCAGGTAACTGTCAACCGTGTACCCTCGGAATGAACAGGCAATGCCACAGACTGCGCGCATCATGGGAGGAACACAGCGACACCAGTACAGAGGCCAGTGAGCGAGAGAAAGAGATCCGTTGTCGGATCTCTTTCTCTCGCTCACTGGCTCACTTCCTAAACACGAAACAAGGTTTGGGCCTCTACTCGCGTTCAATAGAAGAGGGAGGAGTGTTGACCGGGCGGTAGGTAAGCCTACCTTCTCCAATTACATAAAACATATACAATGATGACAGAACAAAACAGTGGGGGGATGAAGTTGGGATAGTAGCAGGGCATATACAAGTTGAGGGTACTGGGGGATAGGAAAGACATATGGTACTAAGTTTTAACTTAGTATAAGTCCCAGTGGTCTATATTAAAAACAAAATTGGAGAAGGGGAAAAAGAGGTTAGCAGGCGTTAGTTTTTAGCAAGAAAAGAAAGAAAGAAATAAAATAAATAAATAAATAAAATAAAATTAAAAATAATTATTAATAAAGTATTTACTCACTGGAATTCAGTTTTAATATCGACGACATACTTCGCAAAAAACACAAGCGAAAGTGAACGGCATGCTCGATTCCCCAAGCGTCAAGTTACAAAGAACGCAGTGTTGGTGGCAGTGGGGGGGGGGGTCGTACGACCGCTCTTCCACCACCACAACAGTGGGCCGGGGGAAGGGATTTTTGTAGGAGAAAGTCCAAATCAAAATGGCACCCACAAGACAATAGTCTCTGACCAGAGACTTTAAGACAATAGTCTCTGACCACAGACTTTTCGAGCCGACAAGTTTCGATGGAGGCAGTTGACGATAGAAATAAACTGAAAATCTCAAACATTGGCTATTAAGTGGACTAACAGATTATATTCCCAGTGGTCTATATTAAAAACAAAATTGGAGAAGGGGAAAAAGAGGTTAGCAGGCGTTAGTTTTTAGCAAGAAAAGAAAGAAAAAAATAAAATAAATAAATAAATAAAATGGAGAAAGCCTTGCATCTTTGCAGTAACAGAGAGTCATATGTGTGTGAAACCTGGATAAATGTCGTCTGAGAGAAAGGAAAAGATCGTAATCAGGATCCATGATGGATTCCATTTTCAAGCAGCATCCATCCTCTTAACTGAAAATCTAGAAATCAGTGAAAGAATGGATGGCAAGTATAACTTTTGGATGCAAATTTTGTGCTGTTCGTGGACTTAATACCGCATGGTCAGACTGTTAACACAGTCAAATATTGTGAAAAATTGGATCAGACTGAGGGAAGCTGTTATTCGAAAGATACCCGGACATTTGTATAAGAGTTTAGCATCCCGCTACCACTTTCTTATCAATGCTGAATTTTGTACAAATCTATGCAAAAAAGAGGATCAAAAGCTTATCCTGCTTCATACAGATTTTCAGGAAATATCAGCTTCTAATTGGCCAATAAATACACAAGTGGGCGTTACAATCCGCCCACGTACAAATATTTTCCAGAGCGTGACCAAGTCAAGTTTTCCCGCCATTTTCCTGGAAGCCAGCCACGTGATTACATTAATTATAAATAGCAGACACGGGTTTGCTCATTCTTCTTCTTCTCTTCTCTTTTCCTGCGAAGATGTAACCTTAAAGGATCCCGTCTCGACGATGTGCGGTCAGACGTTAAAAACATATTCACGCATGCACGTACGTACGAAATTTTCCAAACTACATTACAAACATACGAAACATTTCCAAACAAGCAAGAAGAACTTTTCTCTTTGAAATACTTTTCTAAAGCTACAAGTTTATTCAGCCTTTCTCAGCTTTATAATTCATTCAAACTTTTGTGAGCTTAGATAAAAATATTTCAAGTTCATCAGTAAAACTTTAATTCAGTCAAAGGGACATAACACCAACAGAATAGTAACCTCTATGCATGTACATCATTACACAAAAATAAATATAAATGATGTTGTTATAAAAACCGTTTTTATTCCTTCTTGTGTTTCATATTTTGTGGTATTTTGCGTTAAATATAAATCGTGTGGTCATGTTAATAAACCGACATCTACAAATGGTCATATATATTAACATACCTTTACAAGAGTGTCATCCTACAGCCGCAGAAACTGTCAACTTGATAAATGATCGAACCCAGCATTTCGGATGTTTTACCGCATCCAACATATGTAGCGATTGCTATGTTTTTCCACGCCCACATTTTATTCGTCTGCGATTGGCTAATAAATCAATATTACCTTTCTATAGGACAATTTAGCCATCGCAGTCGTTTCTTTGAATTCTTCGATTTTGAGCTTGCTTGCCTGTTTCGTTATTACGAATGTAGTGATTGGTTAATTTTTAATCAATCACATATTTTAAATGCAAGATTAACCTTTTCCCGCGTTTCTGTGGGAGCCTATCCTTTTCCCTAAAAGAGGCGACTTTTTCACAAGTCGCCAGTAAGGTCCAGTAAAATTCGCCTGTCTACACAAATCTAAGATCTTGCTCACAACATTTCAAACGCACACTCAGACACAGAATTTTGTAATATAAACCTACATTTCTCTCTGCGACTTAGTCAAGCTCAATCAACCAGGACTCTGTTAATTTCTCTAACACAACACACTTTTTAATCAATTGTATTCTTGTGTTATCTATTCTAACAGCAGACCTTGTTCTAATATTGATTCCTGAACAGTTCTCTCTCAAGAGAACTTTCTTCGGACAAACAATTACAAATCAAAATAGAGTTAAAGGGGAGCAACTTCTTTCCCTTAATCTATACATTGAATACAATATTATTGCATGTTTTGTCCTTGTATGTTATTTCAATATATACTTGTTGATTCACATTTGGAGTTGTTTACTTGAATCCTGTATGTTGAAAGTATAATAATATAAATAGAAGTGGTCCATCTACCCACCGGTCCATTACACATACCTAACTTGTCTTTTTCCGATTAATAATGCATTCCTGCGTATAAAACCACCAATGCATATTTTATTAAGAGAAAAATTTCGAAAACATTAAATACAGCACATCCGGCGTATAAAGACGCACATTTTCATAGACGCACAGCAATTCATAGAAAATTAAAAATTGCAAGAAAGCGTGAATGATGTTTAGAGATTTGTGTCAATTTTGCATACGATGGAAGATTCAAGAAATAATCGTGGAAGAAAGGCCGGAGTTGCTTCAACAGAGTTCAAGTCTTTACACACACACACACACACACACACACACACACACACACACACACACACACATATATATATATATACACTTATATAAAAAGAAAAGAGTAAGATTTTCCTTAATATTAGTTATAAAATTACTGAAGATATTCTTAATAAAACTAAATACATTAATAATAATAATAATAAATATAGAAAAAAAATAATGGTATTAAAAATAATAATAGTAATAGTAGTCAAACTAATAAATTATAAAATTAACGAGACACGAGAAAATAATAAACTATATGTCTACTAAGGTTACAAATGTACCAATCTAATTTCATATAAGCATCTATCTATATATATATATATAAAGAAATATCGTCTTAAAGTGTGCTATATTTATGGGATAAAGTGCTCAATATCAGAGATAGAGCGTGTGTAAATATAAAAGTGGACATGGAAGTCAACACTTAGAGGCGACAGTCTGTTTCATGCTAGTGCAATCATCAGGCTCTGACGATTGCACTAACATGAAACAGACTGTCGCCTCTAAGTGCTGACTTCCATGTCCACTTTTATATATATATATATATATATATATATATATGAAGAAATATAGTCTTAAGATGTGCTATATTTATGGGATAAAGTGCTCAATATCAGAGATAGAGCGTGTGTAAATATGCATCTAGCATGAAACAGACTGTTGCCTCTAAGTGTTGATATATATATATATATATATATATATATATATATATATATATATATACACGTATCAGGTTGTTTCTCTCGGTCGTTCCAATTTCTTACGTGAATATTGCGTCCTCCCTCGCTTATACAACACAGCCTTCCACTTGGTTCATATCAGGTTTTCGCACTCTGTTAACAACCGCCATTACGATCTCGTCTCAGGATCTTTCAGGGACTTCACTCTACTTGCCGCAATTCTGCTGTTCGCGGCTCTGCTCGTCACACCCTGCCCCTCTGCGCGACTCTGCTAACAACTCTCTAACCACTCTGCTCCACTCTCTACGATTCTATCATTCGCGGCCCAAACCCCTGCTTATATCGAAGATGGGTGTGGTTGTTATTTCGAGGGTCCTCATTCATAATTGCTATGGTCAATCGCCGCCAGCCGTCCTACCACCGTAACTTCTATCTTCCTACTAATCCTAATTCCCCTGTCGCTTCCTCCCAGTGGACACTCTCACTTATACCCCCACGGGCGGGCCCGAACGGGACAGCCACTTGCCACCCGAGAATTGGTGTTATGGGCCACCCACGACTCCCCTTACCACTGACCAACTCTATCCTGGTAGGCCACATAGTTCCGGGTAGCCTTGGGACAGCCAATCGCCATCCGAAAATTGTCATTAACTGCTACCCTTCGACTCCCCTTTCCTCTGTTCAATTCCAACCTGGCCGCACATATATTTACAGGTGGCCTTTTCGCCAGGATGCGTTACTTCTCCAACAATGGTCAGTTACTCGTCTGAATGTCTGGCCCTTCATTGTTTAAGTCCACAAAAAAAAAACAAAAAAAAACCAGAAGATAAAACTCTTCAAAAAAAAAAAAGAAAAAAAAAAGAAGAATTTTTCCTAACATTTTCACTTTATCAATATTTCCAGTTAGTCCGTTAATTTAATCAAGTTATTCATAGCCTCAGTTTTATTACTACTCGAACCATCCTTAACTGTTATTATTTTATCCTCGCTTTCTAATCAACTCATTACGCTTCGTTAATTAACACATTTTAATTTCGCCGACTCTGTTTCTGTCATATCTAACGTATAGTTTTTCTTTAGAGAAAATTATTGCAAACTGTAAATTCTGTATTTGCGGTGTATAAGACGCTTTTTTGTGAATTCATAAACCGAGCAATTCACATTAACATAAGCAAAGCTTTAGAAAGAGAAAATAGAGTTTTCCATCATATAACGCATACCATGCAATATTCGTGAATCCAGAAATTAATATGAAAATAAAAAAAAGTAAAAATAATTATTAATCCGGCTTACAAGGCGCATATTTTGCAAGGTTCGTAAATTGCACAAGATTACTTTCATGTGTTGCGTGGGAGATCATGGTTATCCACAATTTCCTATTCTTTGTAGTTCTAAGCAATGTTTGTTTTACTATCCTTTCCATTTCTTGTTGTGCTATCCATTTGCACAAGCGTATTAGGTAAGTTACTCACTGTTTTTCTCTACTTGCCTTGCCTTTAATATGCCTCATGAGTGTCAAATTCTCTAAGCCCTCTTTCCTTGTTAGTTATCCTTGAAATTTTAACTATCTCTTTCTGATTCTAACTATAAGCATCCTATTCGTTTCCATTTTCCTTAAAACTTCCTTGTTCGTATGCTTCGCCAAATCTATGTTGCCTCAAGTCTCCTCTTCATCTCTACGAATTTTTCAGCTTTCAATGCCATATCGGAGGATAGGGTTAGGCTTAGGGATAGCTGTTCAGCACTATTTTCTTTGTGTTTAGTGAAATGTTTCTGTTTCTTAATACTTTGTTTAGCTTTTGCTATTTCAGATTCGGATTTCTGACATTTTCCGTCATAAGACACTTCTTTCAATTTCTCTATTTGCTTCCTTTTGAAGTTTCTAATTCAAATCTCGCATCTTGGGCTGTTCCTCTTACTCTAACCCATACATTTTGTTTTCTTAAAAATTGATGGCTAATCCTTTCTTTCCGTTATCCTTTATAACTAGGCTAAGAAGAGTTACTGCAATTTTCTTTCTATGTCTGCTATCAACACAGTGTCATCTGCGTATCTTATGTTGCTAAGATTGTGCTCACCAATAATAAATCCTAGTACAACTTCTAGTTATTTTAAGATTGTGTCGCTTTGAAAAAGTTAAATAGATTTGGCGAGGAGACGTTCTTCTATTTTTGTGTACTTAATTCAATTTCCCGTGTGGAGGCTCTTTTCTCCCAGTATATATTCTAGATTATGCTAATGTCTTTCCGGTGGAAAGTGGAAAGTTCGTTAAAGGCGCCAATAAATCTTAAATTAAGAGAACCCTTAGAAGAAACCGTAAAATCTGTCTTACCTGTCTATAAAGAGAAATGTTTGCAAAATCCATAATTCCAATAATTCATTATAAATTAAACAAGAATTTTGTATCATACATAAACTCGGAATTACTTTTAAATTATGGGAACACATAAAAGAATGAATAAACCCCGTTTTCCAGTGTTTAATGAGAAATATTTTCATGATTAATAAACTTTGATGTTCATTTTAAATTAAGAAAACTTTTACAAGAAAGAGAAATGTATGTATTTTTACCATATGATACAGAACTTTCAGAAGCTTTATAAATTCTATGATTGAACTTAAAAGGAACCGTTAGAAAAAAAAAGTAAATAATGTTTTTTTCCAGTGAATGCGAGGTTAAGTATTTTTTCAACGTATGTGGCGAACGTTTGCAACATTCAAAAATCATGCAATTCGTTTGAAATTAACAGAACCTTTTGAAGAAAATGTAAATTTTTGTATATACCGGCATATAAAGCAGAAATTTTACAAGATTCACAATCAACAATTCTTGATTAATAAAAGAATGATTAAAACTTATATTTTGCGACGAATAAGACAGACTTATTGCCAAATTCATAAAAACAAATTCAAATAAGCGAACACTTGAATGAAATAATATATTCTGTATTTTCTGGCATATAAGGTGAAAATTCGTGAATCCAGTAATTAATCTTAAATAATTGGAAAAAGAGTAAATTACTTATTTTCCGGTACTGTAATTTCTCAGAGAACAAAGAGGTTATTTTTTTTGTTATGTCTTCATTCCATGAAGATAACACAATCATGAAGTAGAATGTCGATTGGATTCGATGTAGTCTTACTGAAATCAGTAGTAAGCAGATACCCTAGATCTCTACTCTCTACTTTTTCTCTCCTTATGCTGACGATTCTCGGCGCCAGTTTATATGTTTTTTTTTACAGCAAGGTTCAGCTTTTACAAGGCGTGAGGGTCACTCGAGGCAGAGGGTGACGTTTGGAGGCCAATTGTGTGTATAGGAGAGGGAGATAACGGTTAACACTAGCCTTGAGCAGATTGAGATTGTAGTGATCGGAGAAACATCCTGTTGGTAGTCAATAACACAGGAGAGTGGTTCGCGGGAAGGGTCTCCTCGTGTGGAACTTACTTCTCGCCGATGGTGTACAGAAGGGGCGTGAGTGGTTTGCTTCTATGTAAGTGACATGGCGTGTTTTTGCTGTTAAGGTTTGCCTCTGCAGGAGCAGGGAATGAAGTTTGTCCGAGCACTTTCTTTAGAAGTAGCAATAGAACAGCGAGAAGCTTTCCACATCCCGCCTGTGGGAGAGACATTGAAGGGTGGAGAATAATTTGTCACCCACAAGAGCTCGAAGACGCTTTTGAACTCTATCAAGGCTGGGGAGTGGGGTTTATTCAGCTTCTGCCCAAATATGACAACAGTAACTCCATCTTTGGTCTGGTCTGGCTCTTGTAAATATTAGAGTATAGCAGAAGTCAGGTACTTACTGGAGCGGTACAAAGAGTCGAACATTTTACCTGCATCATTAGCAATCGATCGTATATACGAGTTCTACTTCAGGTCAGGTGTGTGTTTGACGTCCAACAGTCTTTCAAGACACGATGTTTCCCCGAGAGGAACTCCATTCATCATGATTTGTGGTAGTTGGGAGGGGAGGTCATATCGGCGGTGGTGGAATGTAACGATCTTGGTGTTCGTGGCAATGAATGTAACCAGTCAGTTTTTACCCGATTAGGTGGTTTGTAATAGATCAGAAGACAGATCAGTCGCCAAATTCTGACCATCGAGAGTTTTAGGAGGTGCGCTTGAATATAGTCGTATCATCGGTATAATAAATGTTTACAAATCATCTGAGTATATTCCATTTTTTTTTAAGCTTATCACCCCAAGCAAGGCTGGAAGCCACTAGCACGCAAGGGGTTACAGAAGGTTTGGAGGAAGAGCAGATAGGAGTGGTAAAGGAGAGGATGTGGAGAAAGATAGTGGATCGATCAAGGCAAGGGGGTTACAGAAGATTTGGAGCGAGAGCCGATAGGAATGAAAGGTGAAAGGATGTGGAGAAGGGAAGTGGATAGATCAAGGCAACTGGAGATGTCGATTGACGTTATACTTAAATAGTTGGAGATTGTATTTGTCAGGGAAACAGGAATAAGGAAGGGAGTTCCACAGGCGAGATGTGCGAGACATAAAGCTATTGGAGTAGAAGAGACATCTACATCTAACAATATCAACGGTGAAGGGGTGGGAACGGTATGCCAGCCTCGTAGGACGTTTAAATTCATGAGGCCTAGGAACCAGCGAAAGCAGCTCATCGGAGCAATTACCGTGAAAGTATTTGTAAAAAAGACAGAGCGAGGCAACGTCTTAGGCAGATCATTTATGTAGATCAATTAACATTAATTTAATGAAAAGGTGAACGTCCTTAGACAAACACAACTGTCTATATATATATATATATATATATATATATATATATATATATATATATATATATATATATATATATAAAGGGTATCCATAAAGTTCGTGTGCACTTTTAAAAATTTATAATTTTATTTGTATTTACGATAGAAATAATCTGTAAAAAATATTGTAAAGTTTAATGTACCTAGTTTTAAGTATAGCTAAAATAACTAATGTGATTTCAGGCATTTTTGAAAATCAGTTGGCAAATGTTTTCCGTGAACTGCAAAATCGTTATATTGCTAATGATGGAGGACATGTGGAAACTTAAATAAAATTTCAATAAAAACATAAAAAATATAGATTTACTTCTTTCTAATTCTTTTTACAGATTATTTTTATCGCAAATACAAAAAAAGTTATAAATTTTTTAAAGTGTACACGAACTTTATGGACACCCTGTATATATATATATATATATATATATATATATATATATATATATATATATATATATCGAGAGAGAGAGATGTACGTACGTACATACTTACCTCAAAGCAAGGCTTAAGACAGTAATTTCAACAAAATTAGCCTAATATAGAAATTTAAAGAAAATTTAAATAAATAAAAATAGCAACATGAAAAAGGTTCAAACAATAAAAAAGTAAAACAAAAAGACATTGTTGAAAACATACGGCAGGACGAGTGAAGAATTTCATGAGTGAGATTTTGACCAAATGTGAGTCAGAAGCAGAATATCACTGGCGCTTTCATGGGAGGAAGAATGAAGTTTCAGTGGCTGAGAACAACGAGCTACCCTGGGGAAAGAAAAATTCTGAATTAAAAAAAATCAGTCTGAAGTGGAATGGATTCCTTCAAGTTATCTTGCTCTCTCGACACAACCCCTCCATTTGCAATTAAATATTTGACCTATTAAAGTTCATTGTCGCAAAAACGGCACAATATGCGTTTATGGGTTATAATTAAATTATTTTGTTACCATGTTTTTTTAATAAACCTATAATACCAAATTTTACAGGGAATATTAATGGCTTAAGCAACATTTTTAAAGTGCATATACAGTTGTGGAGATCAATAGCATCTCGATCTGTTCAATACAAATTGCACGCATGCGCATCTTTCCAACAGAATTGAATGGAAGGTTGCAGAACTCTCTAGAATGTTTAATCGCACTCCTATATAAGCAATGCAGGTGGAACGGTTTGGTGGTCCTCTTGCCCTTGTCCTAATGACTTCATGTCAGTTGATTTTGCGCTCTGTTCGTTTGGAGTAGGTTTTGAATTTTCTCTACGTTTATTGTTGTTTTATTTGGGTGTTTTGTTGACTGTGCGTTAATTCTTGTTTTTTTTTTTTTTTACTGGTTAGTCACATGCCAAATAAAGGTCAGACTATTCAAGAGAACGTATATTTAGTTTGCAGGATCATAAAAAGGAATAAAAGTGAAAAGATTCATACCAATCGATTTAATATCTGTCTATATTTCTGAGATGAGGTGTTATGTACACTATTTACATTATTCGGACTATCTTTGTCGTCATATTTATTACAACGTTTCGACCGTTGTACGCTCCAAAAAACTGGGATAGCCGGGTACAAGAGGAAGAAGACAACAACACCCAGAAAACAGTCTGCCTGCCTTATGTGAAGGGGTTATTAGAGGAAATACAAAGGATCTGCGATCCATATAACATCAGGACAACCTTCAAAAGATGGACGACACTTCGCAGATATCTCTCCCGAGTAAGCCCCCCCCCCCCTAGATGAGAACATGACTAAAGATTGTGTGTACGCCATCCTGTGCAGCTGTGGAAAGAAATATAAAGGTGAGACAGGCCGCCCCTTTAAAGTAAGTCTTCAAGAACACCAGAACGCTGTAACACGAGGGGAAGTGGGAAAATCAGGCGTAGCTGAACACATATGGAGAGAAAAGGGAGATCACCGCCCTCTGTGGGATCAGGTTGAGATCATAGACAAAGAACACCATTGGAAAATTCGTAAACTTAAGGAATCAGCACATATGCTAGGCCACAAAAATCTCCAGAGCCGACCAAGCATAGAAATGAATACAATATGGGAACCAGTAATAAGGAGTGCCAGAGAAAACCGATAATAACAACAAAAATTGCAATATGAGTTATGGTAAAAACATGCATGATAACAGCAAAAATTGCATTATGAACAATGGTAAAAAATGGTTGCTGAAGACATTAGGTTTATAATACCAGAAATTCATACACAGATGTCCCCAAGGACACATGGCACAGTGGATAAAGGCATTAGTTAGATCCAGTGACAGGACCCAAAGAGTGTGAGTTCAATACCTGGTTAAGGTGGTGGAGAGCTTGGAGAGGGGAATTAACAGGAGATAACTGATAACTGACATCCATTAGATATGGCATGTGGAACTTGAACAGTCTACCCCAGTGAGTGAAATAAAGGGTTCAGTTCAACATTCCAACCACCTGAAGAAGGCCGGATTGACAAAGAGGAGGACAATAGTCCGAATAATGTAAGTAGTGTACAATCAATTTAAATCTGTTTAAGTTATCGGATGGAATAAACCACTGTTTTATTGAGACTATCTTGTACACAGTCAGATTACAGCCAGGTTTTTGCAAATTAATTCATTTCTTGTATATTTCCCTGTGGATGCAGTGAAGTAGATGTGCAGGGGTCAACATCTTTCACATTATTCCACAAATTGGTAGAGTTGCGGTTGGACATAGGGAAGGATTGATCTTGGGTCTCTTCACTTATAATGAAGGACTGTGCAGTATAGTTGGTTTCAATCTCCATTTGGTATTGTGGTTACCACTTCTATACTGTAGTCTTTATGAAAGTTTTAAAGAAGTAAGATGAAGTGTGTGGCTTAGAATTAACTGTTCCTTTAATGAATTTTGGCAATTCTTCTCCAATCTATTTTATGTGATTATAAAGATCCCTCTTTTGACTCTTTGGGGTTTAGAAATATAACAGCATCTGGCTGCTCTTGGCCTCGATAACTTCAATTCAAACTGTGGCACTCGCTAACCCAGGTTGCGATTTTTTTAAACCTGAAGAGGTACCTTGTTGTCCCAGTTGAAACGTTTCTGGTCAGAACCAATTTGATAGTAACTGGCAAATTGCAGAATCACAAAATAAACATCTGAGTTGGTATTAACTATACAAAAAAAGGATCAACCCAACTCGCATTACAGCAATTAATAAAATTCTAATATTGTCATAAGAATTGCAAGCTTGTTGTAATGGCAGAACATCCTTTACAGTAGTGAGAGAGATTTTGGATTTCCATTGTTGATTCTTTTTGGGGTCTACTGGTCTGGGCTTTAGGCATTTTCTATTAGCAACTAATTTTAGATTTAGTTTAAGTGATTTCTGAATCCTTTTTTGTAGCATTGACTTGAACCCTGCAATTTGGCTGAAACTTACTTTGCCATCACAGTACATTTCCAGAAGCTACCACGACATCTTACTGGCTAAAACTAGCACATAACAAGAAAATGGGAAGTTCTTTCTTTCAATACATATATATTTACACACATAATTATTCCATGGTTTCAATACAAAATTTTATTCAGTTGTCACACTGGTCTGATTTAAGGTCAATTTTCTACAATGATTACACGTCTAGTCAAAACAACATCTGGGTGTTTTATCTTTCACCATTTCCCCCATATTAAATTGTTAACCTAATATCATTTTCATTGATCTGTTTCTCATCTGTCATTTTTTGTGTGAATAAAACATTTTTTATCTGATTTCTTTTCCTTAAAAGACTTTTTCATTCAGTACCTTACTGAATTTTATTCATATTTTAAAATCCACAATTTCATAATGTTACCACAAAAGTTCTGTTTCCGCCATCCTGCTGAAGACATTCTGAGAATGCTAAAATTGGATGCTTGTTGGGATACTCTACAGCTGCACTTTCTCGGCTCAATGTTGATACAACAAATAGATGAGAGTAGATCTTTCCAGACTTACGAAGCATAAACTTAAGTGAGGCCAAAGTAAGTAGATAAGTAAGTGCTCCTGCATGTTGACATGGTTTGAGTGGGTGCTGGCATTCCTTGAAAATTCTTTCCCAGGTTACAATTGGCTTCTTGGAAATCAGATCATTCTAAATGAAAAATTCTAGTCTAAAAAGGAAATTCCATCAGAAATTGTCCAAAGTTCATTTTGGAAGAAATATGGTTCAGACTTCTGACTTTAAGTCACCATTCGTCTCGACCTACCCTGACGATAAATAGGCAAAGTGCGACATGTGTGCATATGTCATAACACTCATTAGTCCTACGAAACCTATATTTTATGTAAATGGATTTTTATATCAGTTACAATTTCTGGCACACACAACTGGATTGGATTCAGGATGTCTTTCAGTCAAGAGTCGAATTATACTGTGATTCAGAGTTTGTTTTCTTTTCTCATCCTTTTATGTATACTTTATTTAAATTGAAAGGTACTAAAATGAAAGTGTTTCCGTGAGTATAAAATACACATGAAACCGATTTTTATATACTTCAATTTAGATGATAGTCATAATGTTCATCAAAATTAAATGTCTTTAACATAATATTGAAACAATTATCAAATAAAGTTATTTGTAATGGAAAATTAAGTGGAACATCAGAAAATTATTTTTTCCTAACCCGTCATTCCTATTGGGGATGGGGAAGGGCATATGTAATGGGGTTGGATGTTGAAGTAATTACCCTGTTGATAAAAGAAAACTTTTTATTTTGTATACTGAAAATGAAATGAATAAAACTATACAACTTAAACAATAATCCTCGAAATATGTGTCGATATTAATAACAAGAATTTGTATTTTTCTTTTTCATGATGTGAATTACAGATATTGGTATGTTGTGTGTTAAAAATGTTCTCAGTGTTTCTGTCTCTTTTGTTTCTTTAAAAGTTTGTGTTTACTTGTTTTGGCTTCTTCCAAGAATCTGTTGATAATGTTTGAGATTGTCAGTTTTTGATTTTCACAGAGAGATGAGGATACATGTGTGTTGGGCCTTCTTACTATTGTTACTTGCTACTCTAGTCTACTGACCCTAGTGTCCTGATTGCCCTTGCTTCGGGTTGAAGGGTTGTTTTTATTATCAGATTTTAGAATGATGAAATATCTTTCTCATTTTTCATCACTGGTGGCAAGGTTGGTTTTAAGATGATGACATTTTTTAACTTTATTTCAGGGATGATGAAACATCCTTATTTTCTATCATCACTAACGGCAATGGTTATTTTTAGAATGACGAAAAGTCATCATCATTGTGGATCATAACATATATCTACAAATGTAATGTCCTGAAGGTATTTTTTTAAAGACAAAATTATAATGAGGCTTTATCCTATATGTAAACTGCTCATTTTTTAAACACATTTAAGATAATCTGACTTCAGTTACATTGGTAAACCTATTTACATCAAGATTAACAGAATTATTGATTGTCCTTGACTGTTTAATATGATGAAATCGTAGGGTTGAGATCAGCTCAGTATTATTAATTAAACAATCTATAAATCTACAAGGATTTTTTTTCCAAAAGAATCGTTTAATTACAGAGATGTGATTTATGATTTGATAAGCAAATTTACATTATTTACTTGATTAGAAGAAAATCTTTTAGTGCTTTTTAACGGTGGTGCCTGGACATGTGATTGAAATGTTTTTATGTGAAAATGAGATTCATTTTCATCATTTGATGCTCTTTTACTTCCAGAAAGGAAAAGAAAATCTGTACAAACAGCAAAGAAAGATATGGGCTATAGTTGAGTGTACTGTAAGTGGTTTGCTAAGGTCAGGAGTAGAAATTTTGATCTGGAAAATCAAAAATATTCTGGCAGGCCTGCAATCATTGATGATGATCAAATCAAAATGCTGATTAAAAATAATCCAGGTCACATGACATATTCTGCATATATGAAGCACGTAAGCCATTTGAAAACATTTGAATATATATGAATCATTAAAATGTTCAGGTGACTCACAATTCAATAGACCATATTTCCATCTGCGATTCTCTACTCAAATAATCCATTCAATTTCTGACAATGAAAAATGGATTGTTTACAACAATGTGGAATGAAAAAGATCCTGAAAAAAATTAAATAAGCTCCCATCAACCGCATCAAAATCAAATGATAACATCTTTCCCCTTTCCGTTCCTCACCTTCTGTTTATACCATCATTTCCCTTCCATACAGGTACGGTAAAATTAAATTAAGTTGGTGTCTATATTTTATTGCTTTAGTATTGTGCTTATTTTTATTGTGTTGGGTTTAATGATTTTCATTGAGTTTGTGTATGAACTTTGGCACACAGTACTGTTGTAAAAGTTTAATAAGCAATCATCCTGGGTTCAGGAATCCATTTTACATTGATTTCTATGAGGAAAGGTGTTTGAGTTTATGAACATTTCACATTGCAATTAAGCTTCAGGAACAAATTAAATTTGTGAACCGAGGTCCCACTGTATATTGATATCGATGATCTTTTCCATAATACTAATTTAAAATTTAATGAAAAAAAAAAATACTTAAATATAATCAATATTTGGCCAACCAGGGTGGGGATCTCATTAATATTATTTATTTCAACATCCCCAAAATGAAAATGACAGGACAGAAATTAAGTTAAATATTTAAATGGAAACAAATAAAAGAAAAGAGAAAAGAAAAAAAGCTGATAATGAAAAAATTTTGAATAGAGTTAAAAATCGACATAGCACATCAGTTCTGGAAAGGAGGATTGTCTGTACCAACTGAGATGACAAGATTCTTTATAGACCCAAAAATTGATGGCTAGGTTTTGGATTGTTTTATACAGTGTCCTCTTACGAGCTGTCAGATTTTTAATACACAGTAATATAGGATGTGAGGATATTAGATGTCAGTGCATCATCAGAAAGCTACTTTGACTTCCTGGTTGTCTAAATCCATCAATTTCTTATCCATAACATTTTCACGGGCTTGTTTTTATTAATAATAGTTATTTAGGGTATTATATATATGATTGAATACTTTTGCATTTGACTAAGAAGTCCACTTATCGACCAGAAACAACACTTCACAATATTTATTTGTTTTTTTTTCTTCTCTTTTTTTAGCTTTGCCAACTAAAAATTGATTCTTGATATGGACCAGAAATGGATAAGAAATAATTGCAAAACATTGGACTTAATTATATACACAGTCCCCTCAAGAATTGTTGGAATGGCAAGACCATTTATTTTGCTTTTGTTGTTCAGTGAAGATATTTAGATTTAAGATCAAAAGATGAATATAAGACAAGAGTTCAGAAGTTCAGCTTTTATTTGCTGGTATTTACATCTAGATGTTTTAACAGCTTAGGACAGACCACCATTTGTATGAGATCACTCCATTTTTAGGTGAGCCAAAATAAAAGAACAGATCCTCTTAAAGTAAATAACATTTAATATTTGGTTGCATGAGACTTGCCAGCAACAACTACACCAAGCCTGCAATTCATTGACATTACCAAACTGTTGCATTCTTCACTTGTGATGCTTTTCCAGACTTTTAATGCAGCCTCTTTCAGTTCTTGTTCATTTCAGGGAATTTCTTCCTTCAGTCTCCTCTTCAAGAAATGAAATGCATGTTTTACTGGGTTATGGTTTGGTGACTGACTCGGCCTGTCTAACACTGTCTCCCTTTTTCCTTCGATGAAGTCTTAGTTGTGTTGGCAATATGTTCTACTGCATGATAAACTTCCATCTGATTAGTTTGGATGCATTTCTATGTAAATTGTCAGACAAAATATTTCTGTAGACTTCTGAATTCATGCTGTTGTTAGCATCATGAGTTACATCATTAATAAATATGAATGAGCCTATTCTGGAAGCAGCCATGTAAGCCCAAACCAACGCACTGCCTTCATCATGCCTCACAGATGATCTTGTATGCTTTGGATCATAAGCAGATCCTTTTCTTCTTCACACTTTACATAGATAGATGCGGACAGACTTAATTCGAATTCCATCACTTTGGTAGCAATTAATCTTGGTTTCATCACTCCATAAAACATTCTTCCAGAACTTTTGTTGCTCATCTATGTACTTCCTTACAAATTGTAATCTGGCCTTCTGATTCTTACTGCTGATCAGTGGTATAGCTTCTAGATTTCTGCTCCTAAAATCTTCTTCTAACAGTGCGTTGTGAAACCTCCACCCCTGCACACTGGAGGTTGTTGGTGATGCCACTGACTGTAGTATTGGGAGTTTTTCCTCACAGCTCTAACAATGTTTCTCTCACCAACTGCTGTTGTTTTCCTTGGCCAACCTGTTCTATGCTCAGTACACCAATAATTTCTTTCTTTTTCAAGACATTACAAATTGTTGTGTTGGCTGTGTTCAATGGCTCTGACTGATTTTTCTATTTTCAGCTTCAAAATGGCTTTTCTCCGATAGGCCACTCTCTCATCTTCATGTTGATTCATCCTTTTTAACAAGAAATACAGTCTTTACAGATGAAACCCAAAACTAAAACCAAATCAATCTAAAAGGCAACACCTCAACAACAAGTAACATCTGTCAGTCACGTGTACCACTAATTTGCTCACCTGAAATATGTGTAGGTTCAAATAAAAGGTAGTATGTCCTAAGTTGTTTAAAATGTGTAAATGTAAACGTCAGGAAATAAAAGCTGAAATTCTGAACTCTTGTCTGATATTCATCTTTTGATTTAAAACCCAAATGTCTTCAGTGAACAACAAAATCAAAGGAATTGGCCATGCCGTTCCAATACTTCTGGAAGGGTCTGTATGAAATATGGTGGTAAAGTGTATTCTACTTATGAGTAAACGTGTTAATTATCAGAGATAAAGCATATGTAGATATAAAAGCTGACATGAAGGTCAACAACAAATGGCAACAGTTTTTCATACTTGAAGATAATCTGCAGGCCTGGAATAGACTGTCACTGTTCGGTGTTGACGTTGGTGTCTCCCTCAGACATTTGTAAATTATAGCAGTTGAGATCTTATAACTTGATAAAACTCATCACAAGATTAAATGATTTTAGCAGTTTTAAGATTTTGTTTATTACATCTAGAAAAAAGAAAAGTTTTGAAAGATACAATTTTCTTTTTATCATGTAATGTGCACACATGCATATTTATTTCAGAAATCCGTTTCTCTTTTGTCCTTGTCATATGCATTTGAATAATTCGGAAAACTTCAGAATTCATTGCTATTTGGAAGAATTATTAAACTAGCAAGTTAATTTCAATCTCCACCTCCCCAAAAATCCTGAATGGCCCCTGTAATCTTAGGCAAGAAAAAATTTATACTGTCTGGTGGGAGGGGTACTTATAAGTTCTCAGCACAACCAAGAAGTGATTAAAAATAAATGCTTATGTGTAGTTATTTAGTCAGATTTTTCAGCACTGCATTGTATGTGTGTGTATATTACATGAATAAAGTAGGATGAGAATCTGACAGTATGATAAATATATTGGATAATTTGGAAAATCTCTGCTTCGACATGTTTTACCAATGAATTGGTATCATTGGAAAAAAGAATTTGATTTCCTATGAACAAAATGTATATTAGCAAGAGAAAAAGTGTAAATTAGTGAAAATAATACACAAATATAAATAAATGAAAATTTAATAGAATTTAATTAGATGAAAATGCATTGAATGTGTCATGATCAGTATCTTCTACAGTTAATATATGACTACTATTTCAGTTTATCACCGGTTCTTACTAAATTAGTACTGAATCTTTACGGAATGCATAAACCTTGAAAGCATAAATCAATTATTAAAATTAGTTTTTAAAAAAAAAAAATCAATCTTTCAGATGCTTAATGTGAATCAGTCAAAGTTTTATTTACTGATTCTGACACTAAAAACAGTAGAAAAATTGCGGAGTCCAACTTCTGTTGGGAATATACCAAGGGGGAATCCCAATTACTATGGTTGAGACGGGGATACACAACCAATATACTTGCACTGAGAACTGTTTTGAACCACTGCCAGTTTCAGATTTAGTACCCAAAAACTAATATTTGCTAACATGAAGCAGGGATCAAACTTTGATTTCCTTGACATGATTGACCCTCAGCCACTGCCTTCTAGTGTTTAAAAGTTACAGCAGAGATAGATTGTCTGATTGAAGAATGATCAAATAGAATAATATGGTTGGGATAACCTTTGTTGCTGGGGCATGTCGTGACCAACCACTTGGTAGGATCAGGCCTTTCCAGCCTCCTGTCTAGCCCAATTAAGGGCCAAAGTGGGGTGTTACAATCCACATGATCACTGTTACCTGGGTCATGGAATGTTCAACCACCAGGATCTCATCCTCAGACATAATGGATTGACCCCCCCCAGGTGGCCTCATTGAGGAACTTCTACCACAAGCAGAGTTGCAGTCAGTGTATTCCAATGCTTTAGCCAGGACAAAGAATCCTGTTAATGAGTCTCTAGAATTCACAGGAACCAAACCTTTCATTGTCATTTCTAGCTTAGATTAACTGATTAGCTAATCTTAACATTCTCCGGATCTTTTTTGCTGCAGTTGCAGGCAGTTCTGAATTTGGAATGAGCCTCACTACACCATTTACAATAATAAAGATGGAAGTAATGGTAAACTATAGCCACAGCCCATTCAGCTATGTACCAAGGGTAACTATTTAGCCTAACCCTAAACACTGCTTGAAAAGGATGAAACTCAATATTGGAAAAGTTTCCCTGGAATATGAAGGAGGCTGTTCTTGATGCTCTAATTTTGAAGAACGATGTTCAATCATCTTGCCTTTTGAAAACTTTAAATTTAATCTTTCCATGTAAGATAGAATTAATGAAATTGTTGATGTAGACAAATTATATAAGAGAAAATATTTGTTATTCATAAATATGAAAGAATTCATATTGTTAACATCTGAAACAATAGTTTAAGCCCCAAATTAGCCTTTGTTAAAATGATGCAGATTTTATTTATAAAAGTGTGAAAAGCAAAAAATGTTAAACTTCATTCTACAGTTTATAAAAATGTTTTGCATTATGTTTTATTACTCCCAAAATATAAAATCATGTTAATTAATCCACAGGGTATAATGGGTAAACTTGCCATTTTATGTTTTTAATTTTGTGAATTGTTTGTTTTTGTTGATTGCACAATATAGTAGAGTCAGTTGGACACCATCTGTGAGAAAAACAGCACCATGAGGCAATTCACTCCACCAGAAATTTGAAAATGGTATGTTGTATTAACTTGGTAGTTGTGCCAAAAGCTCCAATATGAACATTTCAGCGGATTCAGAAAGAGATGAATGATGTATCCAGTCAGCCTTATGACGTTTGGAGCGATCACTAGTGATGGCAAAGTTACACCTCCATTCATCTTCCCATGGAGTCTCAGACTCAACATGGAGGCTGATATCAATTAATGCTGCCCTAGGCCCACAGGGTTCTGCTCCATGCCACTCAAGCGGAGAAACAATTCATTGCTGTCAGACAGTTTCTGCAACCGTATTACCCCTTACATCTGGCCATCTAACTCCCCAGACTGTCACGCCCACCTTGATTACTATGTGTGGGCACAGCTGAGCAAGAGACCAACAAAACTCCTTGTAACACCAAAGTTGAACTGAAGCCAAGGAATATTCACTAACTTAATCAAGGAGGCCTTGATTGAATCCAATGGTGATTTTATTCAATAAATCTACTTTTTAGTATTTCAAGATATTTTTGTGCAATTTTAGTAAATATATCTGTTAAAATGAGATATCAGGGTTATTTTCATTTTTGTGTCATTTAGACGACAATTTATCCATCGCACCTTGAATATATTGTCTTAAGGATGTGTTAAGCAGAAGTTGATAAAAATTTATAGTGTTTTGTGAAATACACACATTAATAATGATTATACAGAAATCATGTACTTTTCTTGTATTCTTGATATCACTCTAATTGCATTGTACAATATTTATGATAGATTAAGTACATTTCATTGAAAATAAATTAATATAGAAAATTCTGACAATTTCAAATCTGTTACTTCAGGAAAATCAAAAGTTATAATAATCTTGGTGCTGTCAAAATGTAATAAAAACAGAACAATTCAAACTTGTATGTAGGAATTTTTTTCCAAGACTGAAACCCCAAAATATCTTTGAGTTACCTACTGTCACTGATTTTTGAGATCAATGGAATCACAGAGCAAATGGATTTAATGTTCAAGTATCAACAGATAAATTTCCTACTGATATTTAAAGTCAGGAAAATATATAATATTGACAATTTAAGATAAGTATGATGTACATACATAATAATGTGTCTTATACATAAAAGAAAACTTAATCTAAAATGTGATGAAAGTATTAAGATCACAATGTGATATTTTATATTTGATAATTTTTCTTCACAATTTCATCCAAGTCATGGCTGTTGGATCTTGCACTATACTGACATCTGTCATCAAATTTTTTTAACAAATTTGAAAGGTTATTTTTTAACTAAAAGAAACACTCTTGTTATTTGCTTATATTATAAACAGCTTTGTTGTAATAATGCAGCATATTGTATATGCCCTCTCAGGATATTTTGTGGGTGTGTACACAATATTTTTGGAGCACCTGCTACAGAATGATGATTATCAAATTTCTGCAGGCCATTAGGCACTTCTATCCTCACTCAATATGAAAACATTGCTGACAATGGTGGTCTGAAGCAGGCATACCTTGTGCAAATATGATCAGCCAATATGAATATGTAGGATCAGTCGACATGGATTAAAAGTGAAAAGTTAAAATCCATTTTGGCCTTATTGTTAACTGACTTAGAGCTTTTCCCCGAGACAACAGTTGTTTGTTTATATATATATATGCCAGAACGAATGAAATTAGTCACTTATACTAGAATGCTCTGATTGTAATCAAATTAACAAAATCCTGATCTCAAAATCCTAATACAAAAAATAAAAATATTATGACCTGGCTTTGACCACAATAAAGCAACATTTTACACTTATTTCTGTTCATTATAATACTCTGTAGTTTAATCATTAAATATCTTTAGTGTGTGTAAGTCATGTTATTTAAAATATTTGGATTTATCTTGTTTTTAGGTATGGTGTGATTCCATGTGTCGAGAAGCAGCCATCAACAGACAACAATGCACAGTCCAGGCAGATTCAGCAAAGAGATTTGCTGCTCTTATAAGCAAAATCACTGTTAAAGATAAAAAACATTGCAATGAAATCGTAATGAAGCTCCCAGTCAACAGATGAGCGAAATATTAAAATAAATAGTAAATCATTGAATTTATGTTTATATAATTTAAATTTACATATTTAGTCATTATTATTCTGATTCACAGCTTTTGAACATTTCAGCCACAAGATTATAGCACCCAACGAATATTGAATATAAATAATCTTGCTTGCCAAGGGCGCGTCACTCAATTCTATTCTTTGCTCTTTTCAAAAAAAGAAGAAAAATAATCAAAGGTAAACAACTCTTCCAGTTCTGATAAGAGTTGTTTCCCTTGGCATAATAAACCATGGAATGATATTTGAGGCATGCAAATTTTATATAGATTGGTATCACAAACACAAAAACACATTTTAAATAATTTAAATGGTTTTCTTTTAAGTTGGATTTTGGTTTTATTATTGTAAAAAATAATTTAAATTAGTTTTTAGCCATTTTTTTAACATTGATATGGTCACACATCAAACCTCCTTTTAGAGATAAAAAAATAAAAAAAATAAAATAAAATGAAATTTAAAATCTCTTAAAAATCCAATATTTGTTCTGGAGAACGGTTTCGAAATAATTAACCCTTAATTTTACTAATTCATCTGAACTTTTTAAAAATAATAACTTTTCCTTTAAACGGTGAAAATAATGGTTATTTTTTACTCACATGATAGGCCGTGAGCAGTTGTCAAAGTTATAACTCGGCAACAGTAGTCTTCTACTGTCAACCCCACATAAAGCTGTAAATGTTTTTGTCCTCTACACTTTAATCTAGAAACTGTTATTTTTAAAACATCTTTAACTGCATATAACCAATTGTTTTAAATTGTACTTACCAAGAAACTCGATGTGGAAACGGGAAGCGATGGAATTCAAACGGTAGTATGGCGGTCGGTCAAGGTAAGAAAAAGGGAATCTGTATCTCTTTATCAACCAGTTTTTATGTTTGGTGTTGTAGTAGAGATCCTGTCCGATTGGATGGATGAGAGTACAAAACATTTTAATTGACACCGTCTGGAAAGCTGTAAAGGAAATCCTTTCCACCCTCCAGATAGTATACTGCAGTTAGACAGTTAATAAGGACAGACGTTTCATGCAAGCAATGAGGCAATTCGTTGCAATCTCAAACTTTTATTACCCGGGGGACGCTGTGGAGTGCTGTTACAACAGGAAAGAGTTCTATTATTTTTCTCCTTTCATGTGGACTTTCGGGTACAATACTTCTGAGATGTCGAGCTGTCCGAGTCACCCCCACACCTCCGCCAATCCGTTGCCATTAAATTCCGTCACAATAGTTTATGAAACTTAAAATTTATGTTATTTTTTGTACTTTTATTATAATATAAAAATAGTTAAAATGAAAAATAAAATTAATTTAAAACCAGTTCATATTTTAAAATGGCATTATACCTTTTTTTGATTCTTCATTTAATTAAAACATTTTGTTATGAAGTGGATTCATTTCAGATTTGCACCAAAAATAACAAGTAATTTTTAAAAATAAATGTTGATTAAAAATTTTTTGTTGTTGTCAAATTCAGAATAAAACAATGTTTTATTAAATTATCCAACTACCATCTCTCAACAGAAATCTTTTTTTAATTGCTTTAGATTAATTTGACGTATTTTCATGATAAACTGGAAACAATGTTTTTTTTTTTGTTTTCATTTTGAGCACACATTTTGGTGATACATAAATTCAAGCCCCCCACAGATTTGTTTGTAATTTTTACATGATTCTGAACAATACGTTTTTTTTATATATGAATTGACTATAAACAGTTTTTAAATTGGATGCGTCTAGTTTCCTAATCTGGAGAAGATTTAGGGATTAACAGCCAAAAGATTGATTCTTGGCTCATGTAAAAACATAAATATGAAAGCATTAAGATTATTTTCTGTTTAATATATATATATATATATATATATATATATATATATATATATATATAGTCAAATTCATGTAAGATTAATGACAATAATCCAAGGATCAATGTTCGCGGTTTTAAGCACTAACAGTAATCCAAGGCTCAAAATGGCGGATTTCGTTTTAATTTTTACATACCCAATTTATTGCTGATACTTATGTAGTTTGATGCTAAGGAACAGAAAAAAAAACAATTACAGTCAATTTCAGGTAAGATTAATGACAATAATCGAAGGATCAAAGTTGGCCGTTTTATGCACTAACGTTAATCGAAGGGTCAAAATGGCGGATTTCTTTTTAATTTTTCATACCCATTTTATTGCTGTTTCTTATGTAGTTTTTTTTTTTCTACGCATCAAAGTACATAAGAATCGGCAATAAATTGGTTAAGTAAACATTAAAAAGAAATCCGCCATTTTGACACTCGGATCACCCTTAGTGCTTAAAACCGAACATTGATCCTTCGGTTATTGTCATTAATCTCACATGAAATTGATTGCAATTCATTTTTCTGTTTATACGCATCAATTACAATCAATTTCATGTAGGATTAATGACAATAATCGAAAGATCAAAGTTCGAGGTTTTAAGCACCAACGGTAATCCAAGGTTCAAAATGGCGGATTTCATTTTCAATGTTTACATAACCAATTTATGTAGTTTGATGCGTTAAAACAGGAAAATTAATTTATATCAATTGGTTATTGGCCCTCGTTCGATGGCGTTCCTTTGGAGGATTGGCACGATTGCGTCTCGATTAAGGGACAAGCCTCGCGAAACGGAGTATCTCACTGGCGATGGTTCGAGGTAATGCTTTCTCCATCATTGCGGCTGGCAGAGGATAGAAAAAATTGTTTATAGTTACTTTGTTCTGGAATTGTCATCAAGAATCTTTGCTTTATTTCCTGTAAGTTTACTGACAATAATCGAAGGGTCAATGTTCGCATTCTTAAGCACTAACGGTCATCGAAGGGTCAAAATTTTGAATTTCTTTTTATTGTTTACTTAACCAATTTATTGCTGATTCTTATGTAATTTGATGCGTAGAAACAGAAAAATCAATTTCATGTAAGATTAATGACAATAATCGTATGATTAAAGCACTAACAGTAATCCAAGGCTCAAAATGGCGGATTTCATTTTACTTTTTACATACCCATTTTATTGCTGATTCTAATGTAATCTGATGCGTATAAACAGAAAAAAATCAATTAAAATCAATTTCATGTAAGTTTAATGACAATAATAGAAGGCTCAAAGAAAATTGCAGATTTCGTTTTTATTTTTACATACCCATATTATTGCTGAGTTTTATGTTGTTTGATGCGTAGAAACAGAAAAATCAATTAAAATCAATTTCATATAACTTTAATGGCAATAATCGAAGGATCAAAGTTCACGGTTTTAAGCATTAACGACAAAACGAACCTCAAAAAAGCGGGTTTCATTTTAATTGTTACATGCACAATTTATTGCTGATTCTCATGTAGTTTGATGCGTAGAATCAGAAAAAAAATCATTAAAATCAATTTCATGTAGTTTTAATAACAATAATCGAAAGATCAATGTTCGCGGTTTTAAGCACTAACAGTGATCCAAGGCTCAAAATGGCGAATTTGTTTTTAATTTTTACTTACCCATTAACAATTTCATGTAAGTTTAATGACAATAATCAAAGATCACGCTTTTAAGCACTAACGGTAATCCAAGGTTCAAAATGACGGGTTTCGTTTTGAATTTTACATACCTAATTTATTGCTGATTCTTATGTAGTTTGATGCTAGGAAACAGAAAAAATCAATTACAATCAACTTCAAAGGATCATAGTTCGCCGTTATAAGCACTAACGGCAATCCAGGGCTCAAAATGGCGAATTTGGTTCTTTTTTTTTTTTTTTTTACTTGACCATTTTATTGCTGATTTCTTTCATGCATAGAAAAATGAACATCAATTACAATCAATTTCATGTAAGATTAATGACAATAATCCAAAGATCAAATGTTTTAAGCCCTAACGTTAATCTAAGGCTCAAAATGGTGGATTTCGTTTTAATTTTTTCATACCCATTTTATTGCTGATTTTCATGTAGTTTGATGCCTAGAAACAGAAAACTTCAATTACAATGAATTTCATGCATGATTAATGACAATAATCAAAGCATCAAATGTTGCGGGTTTAAGCACTAATGGTAATCCTATGCTCGAAATTGCATATTTCCTTTTTATTTTTTTACATACAAATTTTATTGCTGATTCTTATGTAGTTTGATGTGTACAAACAGAAAACATCAATTATATATATATATATATATATATATATATATATATATATATATATATATATATATATATATTATTTTATTTCATTCGATCGAATAGATCATTCAGCTCATCAGACTTACTTATAGGCTTTGTCAACTTTGTCTATGTGTGAAGAAATCAATTAGGAACTTAAATTTAAACATTTAAAGAATAGTCGAAAAGAGAAATTGGAAATAAAAAAGAAAAAACAATAAGAGAAAGAAGAATAAAAAGGGTGTAGCAGATGATAATCTAGACATAAATTTAAACTCCCTATATCATGTTAGGAGTAATGGCGATGTCCCGATCATGGAGACAGTTAAAATAACCTTGACCTGCATTTTAAAATATTAACATCTCAACTAAGGTTGAAACAGAATCACAAAATTGAAAAATTACAAAATTACAGACAGAAGTGAAAACAATTTTAAAAATTAAAATAGAAAATAGTAAATATTAGTTATAAAACAAAGAACAAAATATACTTTCTTCTTTTATAAAAGAAAAAAAATCTATGCAAGCAAAAATGATAAAAAACAACAATTGATAGTTTATATTAGGAAAATTATTTAAAAAAGTATTTAAAAATTTGAGATTTTTTGAAAAAAAAACTTTAAGAAAAGTAAGTAAAATCTAATATTAAAAATATACAAATTATAATAAATATAATAAATAAATTAATTATAAAATAAAATAATTTTTAAATAAAATTATTAAATATAATAAAATTAAATTCAATAGAATATTAAATATAATTTATTAAATATAAATTAAGTCAAAATTAAATATAAATTAATATTAATTAAAATTAAAATAGTATCAATTAAAAAATAAATATTAAATATAAATTAATAATTATTAAATATAAATTAATAATTATTAAATATAAATTAAATAAAATATTAAATATAAATTCAATATTAAATAATTATTAAAATAAAATAATACATACAATAAATAAAATAACAAAAATAAAAATAAAACGAATAATAATAATAATAATACAATAATTAAAAAAGCAAGATGATAAATGGATAATTAAATTAATGAAGATAAAAATTAAGGAAAAAACATAATAATGATAAAAATATATTGAAGTTAAAAATGTCGATAATAAAATTTATAAAAAAATATCATAATAAGAGGAAAAACTAAGTTGGAGGAACGTTATTAGATAGGATTGAAATGGAGTAGAAATAACAATACATGTGTTAGATGATAACAGATTAAGCAAGATCAATAATATTCTAGATCAGTTTAAACCTACTCCCGTGTTGATATTTGGAAACTAACTCATTCCTTTGGTTTAGTAGTATACTTTGATTATCGAATTTAATTATTCTAATCTACTCTTCTAATCACAAGTTACATGTACCCTTAAAATGATTAGGGGTGTGAGCAAAACCTATGATTTTCCAGTCAATCTGAGGGTTCAGATTTTTCTCCTTCAATTCCAAATTTTTTTTAGAACGAGGTTTGGTATTTTTATTTTGGGTTGGAAAAAGAATGTCTATGGGTGTAACGTATTTGTTTCCATTCCCCCACGAAAATTCCACTGTAAATATTGTGGTTTAACTTATTTTCTTTGTGCTTGATAAATAACATTTGAAGCTCTACATTTTCCTTTGACTGGACAATGTTTGCTACTTCTATAATTACGGGGTGGTGAGGGGTATCCATACCAGTTTTACTGTTGATACCATAGAATTTACTTAGAATGTAGTTATTATGGGAGTCAATAATTTGTACATGTTATTTGTGCAGGAATAGATTATTTTGATGGTTTCCCTGTTGAAGATCTTACTTAGTTGGTTGAATTTTGAAAATGTTTACTTCAGAAAAAACTTGTCTGATATTAGTGTTGGATAACTTACAGAAGTGGGGTAATTGAACCATATTATTTTTCTTAGGATCTTGTGGTATTATGAGGGGTTACATTTATAAATGTTCTTTGATTTATCCACTATAACCCAAACATTTGAGTTTTTAATCATATTAATGTCCTTTTTTAATCTTTTCTGAAAAAGGTTACACTTACTACTAAATTTTATTTTTCTATGTTAAGTCTTTTTCAAATGGTTCCAAGAGTCTGCAGTAAGGTGGAGTTTTTCGAGATTTAAGATTGTAAATGTCTGTTATTTGTTGTTTCAGAGAAATTAAGATAGAAATGAGCTTTCCATCTTAATCTTTTCTCAAAATCAATTTTTTCAGTCAGAGACAGATTGAAATATATATATATATATATGTGTGTGTGTGTGTGTGTGTGTGTGTGTGTGTGTAATATACGATATATATTTATATATATATATATATATATGATATATATATACAGGGGGGGCGACACTATTTTTCAGACACTTTATTTTTTTAAGTTTTAGGTAGCACAGGCAGTCTGTACTGTTTTAACATTTAAGAACTGTTTCAATACTACAAATGGAAAAGCAGAATTCAAATTAGAAGTATTTTTATTTTTTTACAAATTTTCACATTACACAGGCGACAGTATTTTTCGGACATTGCAGAAACAATGCTAATAGTTTATGACAGCACCCTTTTTTTCAATGACTTCTATC
Source organism: Acanthosepion esculentum (assembly GCA_964036315.1). NCBI lineage: Eukaryota > Metazoa > Mollusca > Cephalopoda > Sepiida > Sepiidae > Acanthosepion > Acanthosepion esculentum. Next base: position 92,487,963 of record OZ038495.1, on the reverse strand, counting down.
AGTCTATCTTCATACTGTTCGTACATATTGATAATAACGTCTCTTCGTGTTTCTAGCAGTCTGTTTTTAGCATCTTTTATGCGCTGCCACAGTTCAGCCTCTCTGGTTATTTCTGGCCCGTCGTAAACAAGCTCTGCAAGCATTTCCCATATGTTTTCAATTAAATTTAAGTCTGGACTTCTTGCAGGCCATTACAGAGTAGTTATATTTGCTTCACACATCCAATTTTTCACTGATTTGGCCACATGGATGTTGCAGTTTTCTTGCTGCAAAATAAAATTACTTCCCATTTCTTTTTCTATGAGTGGTAGGCTTCTCTTTTCCAAAAGTTCTCTGTAGCTCAAGCTATTTTGACGTCTTTTTAACCACTCGAGCCACAAGTTTCCATTCGGAAATACCATACCCCAAACCATGACTCCTCCTCCTCCCATCTGTCTCTTGTTGAGAATAACAGGTTCACCTTTTCTCGACCATGTACACCACCCATCAGGTCCATCGAACTTAAAACGTTTTTCATCATAAATATCACTTTCTTGAAGTCGACATGGTTTGTTATCCATCTTTTGGCGCTTTCCAGCCTTGCCTCCTTATGTTTTCTCGTTAGTGTAATTCTTTTCTTGATATTAACATACTTAAGTCCAATTTCGTGTAGCTTTCTTTGTACAGTTCGAACACTGACGTCAAATTCACACTTCTCCTTTACTTTCTTCGCTGTCACCTTTTCTCCAGATGATAACAACCTCGTAAAACTCCTCTTCATTCTTCTTCCTGTTCTCTTGGAAATTGTTTTTTTTCCGTCCTCTCTTCTTCTTCTTCCGCTCATAGTCTGTATTTAGCATGCATTCAACTGTTGACTTCGGTAGCTTCATCTCAGCGGCGATCTTTCGGATGCTGAGCCCGTCTTCTCTCTACTTTTGGACCAAACTGATGACTTCTTTTGAATGCATTCTTCTTAAGGTTTTTAATACGTTTTCGCAGTGAATGGTAAATATACTCAAATGTAATTGCAAGATTCTTCACAAAACCGTTTTGCGTTCCTTCTTATTGTTTTGCGGACTTCACCACATTTATTTAACTTAGATTAGGAAACCAAACTGACGTGAAGAAAAAGAGGATAAGCCAAAGACATCATTACGCATAAAATTTGTATTTAACAAGATGTACAAACAAGGATGTGGAAGAAAAGCATGCATTGAGTAAAACAAGAGTTGTCTCTCTTTAACTATTCCAAAGTTCACTGAAAGAAATAAGGTTGTAATAGTTTCTGGTAATAAATGTTTTCAACAGTTTTGCTGTGTAAGGAAAAAGATTATGTGAGTATAGGGAATATTCAGCATGTGAGTGGTGGTGTGAGTGAGAAGATTGGCGCATGGTTTCAACTGTCGTGGATTTCTGTGGCAGCTGAGATCTCACTGGTTTACTAAGAATTTTCTTTGCTTATATAGGTGATCATCAGCTCCGAAAGCGCTGCGCAGGAAGAATCACTCTTCACGTGCAGACAATCTGATTGGTTGGCATTGACCAATCAGCGAGTGAGCTTTGGGGAGACTCACAAAAAACTTCTGGGATCCGATTCTCCCAAAAGTGCACAAAATCGACCACATGAAAATATAGCGATTATAAAATTGTCGCATTACACAGTAGTGTTGATTTACTATCCAATGAATACTTGTGGTTGTATAATTTGAATTTGCATAAGTATGTATGTATGTGTATGATTATGATCATCATCACAGTTTCATGTTTTGTGGTATTTTGTATAAATATAAATTCGAGAGGTCATACCAACTGACCTCTACACAATTAAGACTAAATACTTAGTTTACTGTTGTATATTACACCTTTCAAAATGCATAAATACTCCCAATCATGTTAAATTTAAAGACAATTCAAATGTGACATTTAATACTAGACATTTAACGCATTTTAATTTTTTTTAAATACTATAAGTTATACCGAATAGGGAGAAAAATTAAAATACTTAATTTATTGCCGTACAAGACTCATAAATAGACCCATTCATATGAAATTAAAAGAAACCTATAAATTTAGATAATATAATCAATTATCCAATGAATAGCATCTACTTGACAAGATTTACACATCCTACAACTTTTATTAAATAAAGATAAACCTTAGAAATAATATTAAATTCATAGCTTACCGGCACATGGTAAACATATTTTACAGATCTCATAAAAATATTCAATTAATATTTAAGGAAAACTCAAAAATAATATTTTACTCATGGAACGTGAAATAAATTGCTTTTTTTACAAAGCAGAGAATATGTCAATATAAAATAAAAACCTTAGAACAAATTTATGAGGATATAAAACGTGATTTAATGATTCATAAATATTTCAATTTATATTAACTTAAAAGAAATTTCAAAGTTATACTTAGTAGCCCATGAACATTTACAAATACTTAGTTATATTCAATAAAGAGAAAATTTACAAAAGAAATATTATATATTATAATTTATCGATGTATAAGACGCATGCTTTTAAAGGAGTATTATAATCCCATTGATATTAAACGTAAAAAAACTTCAAAACTAATTTGTAATACACCATGAAACCTTTGAAACACTTTAACGCTTTACAAAATCTACAAATACTGTTAAATGATATTAAATAAAGAGGAATATTAGAACTAATATTAAATACATAATTTACCGTTGTATAAGTGGCATGCTTTACAAAATTCATAATATTGTCAGTCATAAGAAATTTCAAAAATAATATTTAATATTCGGAGAAGAAGCAAATAAGATGCATACTTTACGCCTTTTACAAATACTGCAATTTCTCTTTATTTGGGAAATTTATTATAATTTGAAAATATTATGTGCTTTATTTATTTATTTGTGAAATATAGATCATTTATGCAAGTGGAAAAGCCTAAACACATTTTTAATCAAGTGGAATTTAAATGTTGTTTCAACATTTATGTCATTGTCCCCAAATGGAAACTGGATACAAAATTATTTCTCTGTTTGTGATGTGGGTTGCAGGACTATATTAATTTCAGCATTGTTTCAGAAATCCCTGCCCCTACACAATCTTTTCCTGCATTTAAGCCTAACCCTCCTCATACCAAGCACAACTGGATGGTTTGTAAAAAATTATTGCAGTGTTTATATCATATTATATATGTTTATATCATTATAAACAATTATAGCAGTGCTGTCTTTTTGTCGAGTTCAAATGAACTTGTAGATAAGAAGAAGCGACGTTATTAATTAAAATGACATTGTAAAGTACTACTGATGAAAGCAAAGTCCATGGAAATGTGCTGTTAATATGAAATAATAGTCCGAGGTTTGCTACAATTAAGAAAAGTATAGTTGAATGTGAGTGCAAGAAAACTTGAAGACGATTCAAGTAGAGTTTCAATTTAATGGCTAGTGTTCTAGTCTAACAGACCATTACTACTCTGAAGTGAGTTTGGTCCATACTGAGTACTCTATACTTGCAGTTTTGTTTTCTTCATACCAAAAGTGAGCCTAAAGAAAGAGACAAAACAAATGAGAGGGAGATAGAGGAAAGAATCGTTCCAGCCAAGTCACTAAATGAGTATATCAGAGCCTTTATTTTTCCCTGTATCAATGTCTTGATTTTCCTCTCATTTGTCTTCTGTTGTTTTTTGTTATCTTTTTATCTTAATTCTTCAGTTTATCCCTTTAGTTTTACGGATTAGAATTTTTAAAATTCAAAACGAATGACAAGTATATCTCGGCAACATTCCTGCTGATGTTATAATAACATGTTCAATATAGGGTTTGTTACTTTTTTATTAAAAATAATTTTTTGCTATACTTTTTCCCACTTTACAGAATAAAAATAAACAATGGCTCAAATATCATATATGGAATGTTGGCACTCAGACCAGAACTCCACATATATCATCTAATTCCTGCCATTCAAAAATTATATAAAATAGTTACGTTATATTTGTATGTCTGTCTTATTTGATTTTTTCTGCATATTCTTTAAAAAAGATTCTGAAGTTTTCAGAATATGTTCTTTTTTTAATGTCAATTAACAAGTTGCAATAAACAGTCAAGGTCAATTATGGCACCATTTTTTTTTTACCATAACATTATTTCTACATTTGTACGAACTTTAGGGTCCAAGGAATTTGCATGTTTGTTTGCACTCAGTAAACAGATTTGAATTAGATTTGTATTAATTAGTTTGGCTGCAAGGTCTATTAAAATGTCAATTTTTCCTTTATTTCCAATCCATTTTTTCTGTTGATGGAATAGCAAGTATATATATATATATATATATATATATATATATATATATATATAGATAAGAAAAGTTTGAGGTTTTTCTAGATCTGTATGAATATATGCAAAAAAAGGATATTCCCTTTTAAAAAAGAAAAAGATCGCAAGTTAAATTTTTCATAATCAATATTACATGTTTTTTTCTTTCTTCAACAAATAATGGGATGAAAGAATTTGATGGAAATATGGGTGGGAAACTGATGAATAAATTTATCTTGCCTTTTTATGAATTTACTACACTAAAATAAATATGAACAAACAAAATAAATAAATGATCAGCATATCATGAAATATGCTCCATTTCAGTTTTCAAAAGATTATGTTTAGCTTGAATGTAATAAGAGTAATTTGTTTCTTAATATATTTCATAAATAAAGACCTGATGTAGCAAAGAATCAGTAAACAGAATAGCAATCAAACAGCTCAAACGTATGCTGGAACTTGAGAAAAACTTGATAAAAGACAAAAAAAAAACAATCAAAATAAATAGCAGCATTGTGGTGTCATATCTGGTTTTGATTTATGAGAAAAAGTGATTTATAAATCACCCCCCATAAAAACAAGAATTTTAGCAAGTGCTAAAGTTAAATGTTTTTCCTTAAAATCAGAAACGACAAAAATGTTTTTCTTGTATGCGTTTTTAGATTTTAATTTTTTTTTTAACAGAGTCAGTTATCTCAGCTTTCAATCAATATTTGCATTATGTTATCCAAGTCTTCAAGAATATCTATTCAACAGTATGAACTGCATTGAATATTAATAAGAGATATGAAAGTAGAAGGCTCGGCTGTATATGAAGCTGGAACTGAAGGCAATGAGTTACCAACCCCAGGAAATGTATGCAAAACTTCTTTTTGCACTGAGAGAAGTGAGTTTACTGTTCGAGTTGGCTAGGGCAGCAAAATCAAAGTCAAATGGCATCAAGTCAAATGGTATCAATGTCACCAAAAGTGTCACTGATTTTTGGATTAGATGAATTTGGAATTGGAGATATGCTCACACCTCCTTCAAAAGTCAATAATCAATCAAAAGAACAAATCATTTGGATAAGTGAAGTTGCAAAGTTATTCACATCAACAAGCTGTACATTTGACATATTGTTGCCCCCATTATTATTACTACTAAATTCTTGTAACTAATGTAGGTATTACATTATGTTATTGTTTACTAAAATCCACCTTTTACAAAAATCAATATTTACATATTCTCAAAGTTATTGCCATATGTATGAATGGGATTCTGTTTCAACAGATCTTCACGTCCATATTTAATTGGTAGCATTTAATTTTAGTAAATAAATATTTTGTCATATTTTTCATTATTAAAACACATCAGGGTTGTCAAAAGAGCATTTCCAGAATGAATATTTTACAATTAAAGCATATGGATTAGCATACTAGTTACATCAACAGCAAAATTTAGAAAACTTTAGGTCAACATTTCAAGCAATATTAATTGTAAAAAAGTTGATTTCAAGAAAATTACGATTTGTGATATTGACTAAAAACACTCATTTGTGATAGTAAAGATTCTTCTACAAATTGAAAAAAATTAAAATCCTTAGACATTAAAAACAAAATAGTTTTTAGAATTTTGAAAAAGTTTCATAATTCTAAGTAGCCTCATGAGTTAATAAGAAAGAATTAAAGAGGAATTATAAAACTGGTTTCAGGGAACTTTTGAAAGCAGAAAGAAAAACAGGTAAACGAGGAAAGTTTTATATGAAAAATGCATTATTATTTATGATGTGAGTTGAGAATTTTAATGTCCTGGTTTCTTAATTTGTTTTGTTAAATTTTACATTGAGAACAAGAAATGAGTCAAATTTTATTCTATTTTGATGTTAACAATATATTCAGCCAATAAAAACACCCCCCCCCCCAGAAATCCTTACAATCAATGGTACGTGTTTTATTTTTTAAACTTAAAACAAAGACAAAAGAAAAACTACATAACCAAAAGAAATCTTTGCAGCAATATAAAAGGTTCTTTCCCTTAGATGGTGTGAATCCATTTTTCGTTTACTAAGGGAAGCAACTCTTGTATTTCTTTCTGTTAGCAATTCTGTCATGCATTCACTCCCTTTCCTTTCTTAAGCCTTTACAATATACATTGATTAATCGATAATCGATCTTTTTTTTTTGTTTTTTTACAAGTGTAACGTTGGTTATATGAACAACTTTTCAGTGTCATGTAAATGTTTAGAACTTACACATAAATATGAATAAAAAAAGATAAAATAAAAATCATCGATTTCCATGAACTTTTAGACTTAAAAAACGTCTTCGGGGAACTCAGCTCATTTCTTTTAATTACACCGCGACTATTCCTCTTTCAGTTTCGTATTTTCGCTAAACGCAGAATATTCCTTTAAAAATTTTTTTTTTTATAAATAAAATTATTCTATTTATAAAATATGATTTTTTTGTAAAGGAATATTCGGATTTTATTTGTTTTAACGAGCGAAGGAAAGCAAACCATTTAAAATAAATCTCAACGAATTCGGCACACAAGGTAAAATGAATTTAAAAAATGAAAAAGCTTTTCTGAAACTTTAAATTTAGCTTCAAATGAAAGCTCTAGGATTTCATTTACAAATTTTCCGTGTCCCATAAATGTTTAGAACTTATACATAAATATGAATAAAAAATAGAAAAAATAAAAATGATTTATCACCACCATTTCCATGAACTTTTAGACTTTTATCTCCTTTGTTGTATTCAGGTACCTATGCGGTTGTCGTTGGGGTTGCCGTTGTTGGTTTTCTCTGGATACTTGTTGAATGTGTGTTGTTTCTTGTCTGTTGAGACATAGAAGATCGTCGGACATTTTTCCTAACCGATCCGTTTCCAGATCTGTTTGTACAGCTATCACTGGCTTTATGGAGGGTGCTAGCGCTTGTATGAACTTGTGTTGGACAATGTCTTCGTTTACTCCGATACGACTTGATAACGACATCAATTCGTTTAAGTTGAAGGTCGTCCTGATATGGTTGAGGATAACAACAGTTCGTCGAGCATCTCTGGTTTCAACTTTTCATAAGAATTAATTACTGCTTCATTAAGGGTATCATAGTCCTTTGAATGTAGTATAATTGTTAGTATTTTTCCTACTATGTCTGGAGGAAGATCCGCCAAAGTATGATCAAACTTTTGTCTCGCTTGTTTAATGTTCGTAATGTTGAATTGTGTGCTTCCTTAATGGAAAACCAAGCGATCACGTTAATTTCTATAAATACGGGTGTTTTGATTGTCACGGCTTGTATAGATGGATCTTGGTTGATCAAACATTTGTTCCGTGTCGATTCATTTTTCCTGTCATGGTTATCATTGTTGAAAAAATCGTTTGAGTTTGGTGGTAGTAGCATCAGTTCAGTTTTTGATGATTGGTATTTCGTAAATTACTTTGGGTTGGTCACCAGGTTAAATTTTGAAATTGCATGAACATTTTTATCTTGGTGCTTGGTATTGCGCGTGGTCACCAGTTTATAGTGGGTTATGTCTGGCTCAATTTGGGCCTTGTTAGGATTAGCCCACTATAAACGATGTATGAATGAGTAAATAAGATACGATAAACTACATCCTGGCCTGGAGTATAACAATAATAATTTATATAAACATTAATAAGTAGTTTCGTATTGTACAAATAAACAGTAGTAATGTTCATAGATGGCACAAGATTGGTATTTAAGTAAGATTAAATAAAATGTTTGTTTTGTTTTGTTATGCATTTCAATGAATACAAGAATTTGTAAAAGCACTTAAGTGTTTTAAAAGATGTTAGTTTCATTTGGTAGTATGTCCTGTGAATAAGAAAAAGGAAGTAGAATGTATGAGAAAAGTAAAGGGGGGGGTGAAAATGACGAGAAAAGTGTGATGGTTGTTGAAGCCGAGATGCCTTTGACAAATCCGCTCACATTTGTAAGTGTTGTCTTCTCTGTGTGTCTCCTGCTGGAATCTCTCACTTTTTTCTTTTCTCGGGGGTCTATTTATATTGTTAGCGAAGTTGAAAGCGGCTCCGATTAAACTGTTGATTATTTCAGGTGCGCTCATTTTTTATTGGTCGACATATATTTATTTAGGATTGTATTTAATTAACTTCAACCGGAAATTATGCGTGGAACCTATTGCGCAAAGCCCGAAATATTTCATTATGTTTTAAGTTATGAAAGAAGTAACTTCCTGTTTAGTGCTCTTAGCGTCACGAGACATCTGTATGGTAAGTTTCCAAGTTCAAAGCATAAAACAAATAACTGCCCCGAACATAAAGCTAAATTGCCTTAATTGTTATTCCAAGGAAGATATAACAGCATTATGCGAAAAATTAAAAGGTATATCTCTGTATACACACATGTGTACTAACACCTGTGAGGAGAATAAATTCTTATTACCTATAGTAAACTTATCCATCCGGTGGGGTAGGAAAAGAACGGTGGTCAATTGCATATTAGGCACTAGTAGTCAGCATTTTTACTTTTCGAAAAAAATAATTAAATGACTAAATAGCCCCTGACAGGATGTTAAAAAGTGGACTTTCAAGTTAAAACCTACTTAGGACAAGCTAACAGACGATTTAATCAAATTGTACTGGATATTGAGACGGAGAAGAGAAGGCAACTCCATTTGCCTGTATTAACTGATAGTGAATTTGATATTTTAGCAATCCGCTACCATTTTTTTTTATCAATGTCGATTTCTGTGCAAAAAGCGAATCACAGAGCTTATCCAGCTTCGTATCTATTTTCAGAAAACCTCACCTTCTGATTGGTCACTCAATATTTAAATCATGTTCTCAGCTACGTCCGAATAACATCGACCTAGTTCTTGACCTGACTAAAATAATAATTCCGACCCAAATCGATCAATGCCTTTCGAACCTGTCACGTGATTAAGTTGATTATAATTACCAGACAGGAATTCGTTCTTACTCTTCCTTGATTTCTCTCGCTAGAAAAATGTAGTTGAAAAAATGACACCGCGTCTCGACCCCTTGCGGTTGGACGCCACGAAAAAATATTCACACACGCACACATACATGTACGTACGAAACATTCCAAACTACATTATTACAAACATACGAAACTTTTCAAACTTCATTACGAACATTATAAACTTAATGACAAGCAACGGAAACTTAATTACAAACATTATGGAAGATTCATTCTTTAATTTCTTTCACAGTGAACATTTTGAGCGACAAGTTCATTCAACTTTTTATGAGCTCAGATAAAAAAAGCATTTCATTAGTAAATACTTTTATTTATTCCAGTCGAAGGGAAGTAACCCCTATGCTTGTATATCATTATACAAATAGAAATAGAAATCTTGTTATAAAACCATTTTGCTGTTTATTCTTCTTGTTTCATATTTTGTGGTATTTTGCGTTAAATATAAATTCGAGTGACTTCTACATCTACAATATCTTAAGAACGAAAATTAATTACTACGAATTATTGACATTATTATCAGATATAAAAAGTCAATTAATTCAAGACCCTTGACCTATAGAAGCTCTTCGGGCAACAGGCTCATCGCATTAATGCCAAATTCTTTCATACACTAAAATGTGAATAGAGAAATAGCAGAATATACCAGATAACAACAGTACTGAACTAACAGTCTAGATAGAGAAAATAATAGAGTCTGTGAGAAACAGAGAGGAACTATTAGAAAAATTTTAAGAAAATTGATACTATGAATATTTACTCAACACAGTAAAGTCACAGTAAAATCCACGTTGATGAAGTTGTGCTAATTAAGAAGCCAGCTAAACCCAAACAATTCTGGCAAAATTACATTTGGAAATGAAAGGGTTCGCGTAGCTGGCATAATGAAAGGAGGCAGGTCTATGGAGATACACAGCCTAAAACACTTATTTCTATTGGAATTGTCCCTGACCCATAACCATGATGCAAAGGAATCCCCAGAAGAAAGGGCCACGTCAGGCCTAAAAGAAAAAAGAAAATATTACAGACTTTGATTTTGTTTACTATTGATATTACCAAAATAAAATAAAATAATTAATATTCTCTGTACTAACAGAATAGTACGGCCAGAATAATGCCAAGGAATCCTAGAGCAGTCTGCCCGCAAGGTTCCTAATCTTTTTATACTAATCTTACTTATATCTGAATATTTAATGCAGTTCTCATTGTAAATTGAATATCACACCCAGAAAGAGATTCACTATGAACTCTGGTGACTTACTTATTGAACTTTACATGTTAACTAAATGGTTGCATATGAAAGTGCATTTATCTAGGCATGTTTCTTCCTTGTTGGGAATATATGAGAAATAAGATATTATATGATTATTTGCCGTTGGCAGTTTTAAGGTTAGCCAATCCGAAGAATAATTCAATACTCTGCTTCTTTTCGTTGTATTTGCCTAATTCATTCACTCGCCGATAATGGAAAAATTGCCTTTACCCAAACCACTCAAATTCGACCAGGAAAACTTGTCTGAAGCCTGGAGGAGATGAAAAGAGGAACTCATATTATTTTTACAGGAAACCGAATCCGATACTGTTGGGATTGCTATGAGTTTGGTTTTGTTATCAGAAGGTTAAAACATTAAGATGGCTAGATTATGGGCATGTTCACCATATTAATCCACAACATTACAGTATATGGCCATTCAAAACGAATCAATCACAAGGCAATTGAATAAGAAACCACGGTAATTTAAGTTTCAATAAAAACAACAGACATTTATGTACAATTTATATACAATTAGAGAACCTGTAGTTTGAAAATTCAAGAATTGACCATGTATAAACATGGATGTCTTATTGATTTACAGTTCAAAATTGTTTTTGTGTTAAAGAACAGGTCAAATGGAAAAATATTACTTATACAGAAATTAGTGTAGTTTGTGTGCGTGATTAAAGTAAAGTATAAATGTCTTAAATTTTCTAGAGTTGTTTACCTTGGATTGTTCTGTATTAAGTACAATTTCTATTTTGGTAGTGTGTAAGAACACTTTTCTTAGAAAGTTGTAAGTGAAGTTTGAGAGAATAATGTTGATATTTGAGTCAGCAGTTAACGTGCGAAAAGTTCCTTAGGTCTGTATAGTGACACGCGTGGATTCGTTTGGCATCTCTCTGAGGCTAAGTGGCTGACTGGTGAATTGGGTCGAAATGGTCCTTTTTATTTGTTTTTCGAATCCAAAATAGGCTCCAGAGAACTGGGCGCGAAAACAGGTTTTAGACAATTTTTACACATTTTGGTGTTGTCTCAACCAATGAAAAGTCGAGATTTACAATGTGAGGTGTTGGTAAGCTAAAACTGGTTTTGATAGAAGAGTGCATTTTATTCGGGGGTTAGTAGAAAATATGGACGATTCCAACAATACTATACCAAGAAAAGTACAAACTATCATTTTACAAAAGCAGAAAAAGGAAGATAAATTTTTCCATGTTCAGGTTAGAAAATGGTAACAATAAAGTGAATATTACAAAAGTAATTGAGAAATTTGACGTTTATTGTGAACCCAGAAAAAGTCTAACTATTGTTAGAAACAAATTTTTTTACTTGCAAACAAGCAAATGGTCAGAGATTCGACGATTTCGTGACAAAAATTGAACAACTGCACAATCGGAGACTTATGCAACTCCTTAGTAAAAGACATTCTAATAGTTGGTCTTAAGGACTTAAGTCTCACAGAACGCCTCCTCAGGGAACTGGATTTAACACGGATGAAAGTAATTCAAGATGGGCAGGCTGCCAAAGAAAGGAAAAGCCAAGCTAAAGAACTCACACATTCCGAAACCCCAGAAAGGAATATTTCCCTCATAAAAGACAAATCTAAAAACAGACACGGAGCACATTTTCAGCAGACTCACCAAAATGCTGATAATTATGACAAACTATAGAGCAAACAGTCCTACATAAACTCCTGCAAATTCTGTGCCACTCCCCACTTACGTGGACAATGTCCAACATACAACAAGCAATGCACAAAATACAACAACAAAGGACACTTCGCCAGCTGTTGTCATTCACAAAAGTCAGTGCTACAAATAGAAATATATACGGACTAAGTTTATAATAGGTGACACAAATTCTCAAGCACTTCCTGGTGTTGATACCTGTGAGAAACTTTAACAGATGAAGAAGTTTTCCAATATCAAAGTAAATCTAGCAGAATTCCTTGGAAAATACCAGGTGAAATTGGAACTTTGAGCACAATACACCTGTTGATCCATCAGTTCCTACTGTGATCGATCCTCCCAGAAAGATCCCCTTTGTATTGAAAAATAAGCTGAAAGCATAACTAGACAGAATGACCAAAACTGGCATCATCAAAAACCAGTCAATGAACCTACCAAATGGGTAAACTCGCTGGTGATCATTGAAACACCATAGCATATGCCTCGCGTGCCACCAATTTAGCTGAGCAGAACTATTGTCCTTTGGAACGAGAGGCTCTCAGTGTTTTATTTGGCTGCAAAAGATTTTACGAATTTGTGCATGGATATCACTTTGAAGTCTAAAATTGGGGAAGGGCAAGTGTTTTGCAGTCATTCCAAGCAGGTTGGAATCAACACGGTGCGGCAGAAATCCCACCCACTTAATGGTAAGGAGGGGCTCCAAATGTCAAAGTGTAATAATGTATGGGCGACAGCGGACAACCCTGTTGGACCGACTGTGACAACGCAAAGGTGCACGACCGCTTTCCGTTCACCTGTACCACAGCACTGGTGGAGCGATGCAGGAGGCTGATCCACTTGCAGAAGTCGGGTTTGAATCTGGCGGCCTGCAGGAAAGCAGCCAGGTACTGATGGTCGACCCTGTCGAATGCCTTGGACTGATCTAAATTGATCAGCGCGGCTTGATTATCTTTTACATGTGCAGATCAGATGAAGGTTGCTCTGAATTGTTCATTCCTTCGTAGCACAAGTCTGCTCGGGTCCCAACAAATTCTCGGCAACTGACTGCAAACTGTAAGGTGAATAGATGTTATTGTTCTGAATACAATCTGCTTTATTTTTTTTCTCACGGCACAAATGAAATATTTACCATTTTGTGTAAAAACGAGTGTTTATAACCTGTGAAAGTATTTTTATTTACTTATTTATTCATAAGTTTAAATAAAAGTTTGTATTACTTAACAATCTTGGCCCTGGAAGATTAATTTAGAAATTGTTTGTAATGAAATGTGATAAAATTTAAAAAAAATAAAATAATATAAGGGAGATAACGCAATTTCGTAACAATAAGTTATGTCCCTTTAATATGATTATCCCTTCATTTCAGCATATTTTTAAATGTGACACCTATCTATATATATATATATATATGATTAAAATGAAAACTGGTCCACGTATGCTCCTTATAATATGTAAATTTAGTATGACGGTTAAAAGTACCAGGACCCACCTGGACAAATTTATACAAAACAACCTCCATCAAAATAGCAATATAAGCAGGCAAAAACAAAAAGTCATAAAATCTCTCCGAAGACTTAATCATCAAACAGGCTGACAAAGGAGGTTTAATCACCATTATAGACAGAAGAAAATACGTTGTAGCAGCAGAAAATCAGTTCAATGATAGACATTTTTATGAAAAGCTCACACACTATCCCACTAAACATTTCACATTAGAACTCAACACCCTGATTAGCCATTTAGACCAAACTACAGACAGCATTAACTGCTGGAGGCTTTAGTCCTGGAAAAACCAAAACCAGGCGCATTCTACACTATCCCTAAACTACATAAGCCTCCAAAAGTAATCACAGACACAAAAACCAACCTTTCAATAGAGAACATTAACAGAAACCTATGCAAGATATGGGAACTGATAGAATCTCTCAAGATCCAGCCACCTGGCTGACCGATAGTTTCAGGAATCAGTACCCTGTCACAACACATTTCAGGTTGACCAAATCCTCAAACCTCTACTACCCACAATTCCGAGTTATCAAAGACTCTACCCATTTCTTTAGAATTCTGAAACATAAATAAATTACCAAACAGCTCGCCCCTAGTGACCATCAATGTGACATCCCAGCGTTCTAACATCCCACATGAGGTGGGAATTCTAGCCTTCAATAATTTTTATGTGCCAGAGGAACACTTCATACAGGATATCACCAACATTATACAATTCATACTCACATACAACAATTTTGTGTTCAACGGGCACTATTTTCTTAGTCAGAGGCACAGTGATGGGAAAGAAAATGACTCCCAGTTATGCAAATATATTCACAGATGCCCTGGAATGAGATATGTTTAGTAATTACCACCTAGCACCCCTACATAGCCACAGGTACATAGATGATATCTTCTTTATATGGACACATGGAGAGAACAGTCTCTGAGACCTTGAAAAACACTTCAAGAGTTTTCACTACACCATCAAATTCTCATTTGAATATTCCACCATGTCTATTCCGTTTCTGGATGTAATGGTAGGTATAAATAACAAACACATCTCCATCACAATATACACCAAACCCACAAATGGTCATCCCTACCTGAATTTCAATAGCTACCACCCCACCAACCTAAAAGGCTCAATTATCTATATCTAATATCTACGCATAAAACTAATGAGGATTATGAAATATACATAGGACAGTTTTTCAATCACTTTCTTAACAGAGACCAGTAAAACTGGATATTAACATCAGTGAATTCAAATATCTGGGCAGCATATTTACTGAAAATGGTAAACTAGACAGAAAAATCGAGACCAGATGTCAGAAAGGCAACACAGTCAGTTACCAACTTGCTCCTCTTCTAAAACATCCTGGCATTTCCATGAGCAGCAAGGCAACTCTAATCAATGCCATTTTCCTACCAATGTTGACACACCAGTGCCAGACATGGCCCCTAACAAAAGCCCTTGAGAGGAAACTGATCCCTTGTGAGATGAAATGCCTGAGGAAACTATTGAACAAGATGAGGACAGACAAGATCAGGCAATAAGAGACATGGTCGGAGCAGTACAACACATCGAACGACAGAAGATTAAGTGGTTTGGTTATATCACTCGTGTGCCTATCAACCAACCAGCCCTACAAGCATATACGCTCAGATACTCTGGCTGGAAAGTGGGAGGCAGATTAAGAAGCTGGAGTGACTCAGTGGCAGAGACTCTTAGAGCCCACAAGATATCTCTCCTCCAGGCCACTTGCCTTGCCACTGACAGATGACTGTGCCTCCCTGCGATGCCTATCAGCACAAGTGGAAGGAAAAACTAAACTTTCTTAACAGAAATTAGCCACTTAAAACTATCAAAAAATCAATTACTAAGGCTTCCAAACAAAATAGGAATAACCTTGTAAACTATGAAACAAAAAAGAATAATCCCAGAATTCCCATAGTTTTTTATTTTAATTATAACATTAACAAGATTTTCCATATCTTAACAAAAGATTGCTAGTATTTAAAATTTGATCAGACAATTAGAAAAATATTCAACGAAAACCTGCTTCCTGTTAGACGCCAACCTAAACAGTCTTAATCACATCCAGTATACATTTTTCACCACCTCACCTAGGGAATATGATCTGCAATTAACCCCGATGTCAAGTCTGTAGACATCACTGATAGCAGTTTCACCCCCCCCCCCAGCATTCTTGTAGTATTCAAATCCCCAGTTCTGAATTGTGATAGTTAAAATCTTGTATATTTGCTTTTCTGCTACAAGCGCAAACAAGGAAATTATGTTGAAGAAACGGGGACAGACTTCTGACTTCAATTTAACAACCATAAGAAAACCATCAGGGACAACAACAATAAGTCCCAGTTGCAATACACTTCAACCTACCATTTCATAACACAGATGACATCGGATGTGTGATTTTGGCATCTTCATTCAACAGCTGAGAGGAAAGGTGGGATCGGAGTCGAAATTTATTTTCAAAATAAGTTCATTGAGGGATTAAACAAGGATCTGGGTTTGGCATACGGGTCTTCTTCACAAGATGAAAGGTTATCGTATTTCTAGGTTCATTTTTGAACTGATTCAGTTTCTTTTTTTTTTATCAAATCACAAAATGACCACTCTTCTAGATCTATTTGAATTAATGCAGGCGTCCTCACCCCCAGGGCTCTATCCTTGACCTACATTGTTCATAATTTTCATCAACAACCTTCCCGATACCATCAGTTCTCAACTTTGCATCTACGCTGGTGGCACGACGATTTACTCATGTCTTAATTATAGATCTGCTCAGTTCGATAAGGTCAAATTGGCAGCTAGTCTCAAAAATAACTTACAATCTGATGTTAAATGGGGCAAGGGGTGGCTTGTTAATTTTAATGCCTCAAAAATGAAATTGCTCTTTTTTAATCATTTGCAAGAATCTTTTTTACCTTCTATCAGCATGGCTGATGCTAACCTCCAAAAGAGTGACTCATTGTGACTTCTTGGACAAATGTTTTCAGCTGATATGAAGTGGAAAGAGTAGATTGAATCAATTGCTAAGTCTGCAGCTAAGAGAGTTGATTCACTATGTCATTCTCAATATTTTTTCTTGCCAGAATCTATCTTACATATTTTAAGTTTACCATTCATCCTGGTTTTGAATATTGCTATCACATCTGGTTTGGAACTCCTGCTATATATTTAGAGATTCCTGATAAAATACAAAGAAGAATCTGCAATTTTATATTTGTCCTGACTTGGCATCTTGGCTTTACTCATTTTCCCACCAACGTAATATAGCTTCCATGTAACTTTCCTATAAATACTTTCATGGTAATTGTTCTGATGAATTTTCGTCTATTTTTTAGAATTTCTTTTTGACCTTCATTTGTTTTATAATTTATATGCTGGTTCATAATCATCGACTTAAGGCAAGCAAAGATATACATTTTGTTGTTTCCACTTAATTTAACAAAAAACAGCTATTAACAAAAAAACTGAAATGAACAAATCTCTTCAACAGGATATAGGATGAGCATTTATTCTATTTTTTTTTTTTTTAATTTCCTGGAGAGATGGTGCAACAGGGTTTTTGTTGACTTTATTATTATTATTATTTTAAAAGATTTTTTGACTTATACTTGTTCTATAATCTGATGTCAGGTCCGAACCAATAATGGCATCCCAAATTTCTGGGAACCGGTTCTATAAATGCAGGTAATTTTTGCAACCTATTCTGCTTATTTTCTTTTCAATATGAGAATCGAAACAATGGAAATTTAGTAGAGTGGATGCTCCCCCCCCGTGTCTATGGTATGGGGGGGGGGTATAACATGAGACCACTGCACTGGCACTGAGTATTCGAGCATTGTCCTGAAAAGGGTGTCTTTCATGAAACTTAATAGAATTCATTTAATTTTCTATACTACATGAGCAGTATAAAAATGAAATTACTTAAACTATTTAAATGATAACTTTTTTGTTTCAATTATTCTGATTTTAAAATTTATTAAGCTAAAGGAAGTGAAGAAAACAAATGATAAAGCTTTATTGAATTGATACAGTTAACTGATTGCAGTCACAGAATTATTTCCTTTTTGAACTTCCATACAAAACAATGTAACAGTTTTAAAAATGAAAAATAAAATATTTGCACTCAAAAGTGGCATTAAACTTTACACTTTTTGATTCTTTAAACATCTTTCCCTTTATTTTATTAAAAAAATCTTTTATTACAAACAACAAGATGAATACCAAATTTTTTTCTCTTGCAACAGTTTCTGCACTGGGACAATCAACATCAGAGTGTGTTCAGAAAGTTTCACGGCAAGACAAGGTTGCTGTAGATTATGGCAAATTGCTCCTCAACCACCGGAAACCAGCAGCCAATCGATGTGTTTTCCAATATGTAGTCATATTTTTTTTAGCAAAGTCGAGTGGGATAACTCACAAATTCACTTTGAATGAAACATTTCTCTCATTGTCATCAATTTCAATAACTTAGCAAGTTTTGGGAAAATACTGAAATAAAGAAAATGATTTTTTTTTTTTTCAAATGAAGAGAATAAATAAAAGGAATATAGAAAAGAATGAAAGTTATAATAAAAAACAAAGAAAAACATTTATGAAATAACGAATGAGTCATAGAAGAATGCGAAATATGTTAACCAAAATAGGAAGAAAGAAATATATTAGAGAAAGCTATGGGAAATAAATGATAAAAGAGGCTAAGTTAAAAAGAAAAAAAAAGGATAAAAAAGGAAATAATGAATGAAGAAAGGAAAACAGGAAAGAGAATGAATGAATAATAGAAACAAAAAAAAAACAAGAGAATTTATGTGTGGTACAACAGAAAATGCTTGTTTTTAGGTAGAAAACACATGTTGCCTGGTATTATTTTCCCTGTAACAGTTATTGTGGACTCAAATGTGAGTCCAAGTAATAAATGAGTAACACAAAACAATCGAAAAGAAACAATGCATGTATTAACAAAAGAATTGCAATAACAATAAACGAAGAAAACATTTAAAGACGAGAAAATGTGTTTTTGTGTGTGTGATATTTGTATAGGCCTACGTGATACACGTGTGTGAAAGAGTCGAAAAAGTCATGAAAGAAAAGAAAGGAAACATTGTTTGCGGCACTTTTTTCCCTATGTACACTACATTTTATAGCTGGAGTTGTGAAACTGTAAAAAAGAATGGGTGAGAATAGATTCAAGGGGCATCTCTTATTCAAAAATAATTTGTACTTTTCTGAAACTTTGAGGAAGATAAGCTGGTTTAAAGTTTAGAAATAATCACCTCAGTTGTACACTGATATCCTCAAGAACATGTGCCTGTGGATAAAAGCGTTGGTTGAATCCAGTAACTGACCCAAGAGTTGTGTGTTCAATACCTGGCTACAGCTGAGGTGAACAAAAAACTTGGAGAGTTGAGCTAAAGGGAGATAACTGATACTGAGACAACCAGAAGAGGCATGGCATGTGGAACTAGAACAATCTACCTCATTGGATGAAATAAAGGATTCAGTTCGAAATTCCAATCACTTGAAGAAGGCAGGAGTGTACTATGGCCAAAATGTTGTGAACATGGCAATGAAGATGCCGACAACAGTCCAAACAATGTAAATAGTGTAAAACAAGTTTGAAGGTTACAAATTTGGCAAAGACGCTGCATATAGAACTTACGATCCCAGTGTAATGATGTGCTGCATTGCTTTTTGCATCACATTAAATGTTACTCATATTCAAGAAATCTGTTCCTTCATGATCCAAGAAGTAAGGCTGGTGGATACGGGTTCAATTCCTGCCAAAGGGCACAAGTTTTTCTTTAATAAGATTTCTCTAATATTCAGGCCAGTAAGTGAAAATAAATAAATATACTGTTTAATAAATAGATGCAAGGCCTACTCAAAAACGAGTATCCACTAAAAATAACTTTTAAAGCGATACAAATCTGTCGGATTAACAAAAATCCATTCTAAAATTCTGCTTTGCTTTTACATTACTTGGAATGGAATCCAAGTAGTTATTGCATAATTTTAGAAACATCATGAGAACTGCTTTCTAGACTCTTCAAGGGATCAGTTATTAATTGTTTGATCAAATAAAAATTCCAAAGCATTTTCAAAATAAAATCATTTGCATAAAATTTCTAATTAGTCATTTGCTATTAAATAAATAATGTTCATTATTTTTGTTGTGAATTCTCAAGAACAAAGAAAACGTATAAAGTCACTTTTATATGTTTAGGTTTTATTACAATTTTAATCATCGCTTTTTAAGACAATAAACATTGCCAAGGAGTGAAGGCAGTTTGAACGATCATACTTTTTAGGATCATTTCTTAAGAATACCGATCGTTCGTTTCTCGGCTCCAAGGCTAAGATCACAGTGGAGTGTCTGTTCTCAGATTACTCACTGGACGATCGCTTATGGGGCCGAGATTCAATCTGATACAGGCCAGCCGCAGGGATTCGTCCCTGCGCTGGTAGTATCGCAGCTATGTCTAGCTAAGACCAGCTATGACCAGCTAAAGACCAGCTTGGACAAGCTAAGACCAGCCAAAGTACTGCGGCCCGGGTGAAAACTCGGGTCCACTCCCCCTCCCTCCCCACGTTAAAAACCGACCTTGTGTCACAACCTGGCCCTGTGGGAGGTCAAGTAGATCTAAGGAGTGAAGGCAGTTAATAGCAGTCTCAAGGAGAAACCATCCTTTTGACACATCATCTTTTTGCAGGCATGAAGGTCCAAGTTTGCAGGGGTTTTTTAATAGGTACATTTATTAAACTTTTTCCAGATTCTTCTGTCTTTTTCCAAACTTTAAAAAATTATTACTGCATCTTAATTCTTACTTATCCCAATCTTTTTTCTGATTCCTTCTTTCTGGAATTACACTAAAATTGTTAACATGCGCAGTAATTCAATGAATGATCAAATTATATCATAAAATTTTAAAACCAGAATTCTTTATCAGAGTGCGCTAATATAAAGACGTATTTTATGTAAAGATTAGATTATTTATAACCAATGAAAGTATTTTTGAATTGATATGAATACTAACGTTTAAAAATATCA
Organism: Acanthosepion esculentum; assembly: GCA_964036315.1. NCBI lineage: Eukaryota > Metazoa > Mollusca > Cephalopoda > Sepiida > Sepiidae > Acanthosepion > Acanthosepion esculentum. The sequence goes on along the minus strand of OZ038495.1, from coordinate 92,467,202 downwards.
AATTTCCAAGCGATCTAGGTATTTATGGCACAAAATTTCAAATAAAAAAATATACATAATAAATAAAGAAGTGCATCTTCCTTCTTACAGTAAATACAAATTTGTATTGGCTTTAATGTATTTTACTTTAATTACATCAGTATTTATCTAAATAAAATACATAGAGTAGGTTTTAATACTGGAAGGGAGTGTAATACTTGTTTTGTCAGGGGTGAGAACAACCCACGCAATGCCACTGTGCAAGAACCAATTAGAAGTGATGAGGTATTGGAGACTTTTAATAAAAGGGAAATAACTGGGATTGTTACACAATCAGAATTGCCTCCCTTGCACTTTGATGCGCATCAGAACATGAGTGATAATTAAACCGGAAATTGTTGTATTTTCTTTCTTCCAAGAGCCTCTCAACAGATTTTCAAAAATTTAAAATCATGGACACAAGACTATGGCATTCATTCTGTTCGAAAGGTTTTCTAAAAGGAATTACAGTTGAATGATTATCATTTGATAACCTGAAACTTATACAGAGGATAATATAGTATTTATATTTTCTTGTAAGGATTCTCTTTGATTTAAAATGTCTTACCAAATTATCATACTTTTGAGACATGCACATTATATACTGGAAACATATCTTCTTTGTTCCTTCTAATTTGTACTCTAAATTTCACAGATCCTTTGAAACCCAGGAGACATTGTCTTTGCTCTAAAGGTTCTGCTAATATGATTTCAAGTTATCCGCAGTGTATTTATAAAAATACATTTAATGTTACTTAATGTCTTAATTTAATATGCATTGCTGCTTAATTATCAGCTCTTTGAAACCTGCACATTTTAAGAAAATATAGTATTTAATAATTCATTCTAAGGATCAATTAATTTAATGAGTTGCCAGATTTTAAAATTTATGTTTTATACACAGTTAAATATTGAATTTACCCTTTATTTACATTCTTTTAGAGTTGCTGGATTATGGCATGTTTAAAATAGATTGTCTTATAGGTATTCTCTTACAGGAATTGTCAGATTGCTAAATCTTTGAAAATATTTTTTATACAAAGGAAAATATATTTATTAATTTTTCCAAGTATTCCAAGTTGTATTATAGAATGCATCTTGTACATTTCTAAGTGTTCTTTTAATTTCATAGTAATTGGTGGATTTTGAAATCTTTGAAAACATGCACATCATACCATAGAAAAAATCCTTTTTGATTTTAAGTTTCTTTTGATTTCAATTGCCAAATTTGAAAATATTCAAATAAACATTGTTTTTTCTAAATGTTTTTAAAATTTAATTATGGAACATTATTTTTAATAGTAATTGTCTATATTTTTGGGATGAGGGGTTTTCACTATGGATTTCGTTAATCGGACTGACTTCCTCATCTTGGTTGCTTTCCTCACAACGTTTCGGCCGTCTGATCCTCTTTAATATTTCAAAGAGTTCTTTCTTTTTTCCGCCCCCATCCTTATTGGAATCATTAAAAAATGCACACTATACACAATAAAATATATTGTTTTCTCCTTGTTCTAAAGTTCTTTTCTAATTAAACTTGAGTTACTGGAAGTTTTAATCTTTCAAAACGAGCATGTGAAAACTTCTCTTTATTTAATCTAAGTTTGTGAACTCTTTATTCTTTCAAAACAAGTGCATTAGAAATAGAAATAAAATTGTTCTTTAAGTGTGCATGTAATTTATGTCCCTTGCAAAACAAATATAATCTGTCAGAAAAAGAAAACATTTAATGTTACCTTCTGTCAATTTAATAATTGGAAGGGTTTATGTATTTATTCCATCTTTAAATTTATTTATTTTCAGATGAACTTTGGGATGTCTGACAAAAAAATGCATAGTGTATAATATAAAACAGGATTTAATAGTTTTCTTGGCAGGTTTAGTGTTAGGGTAATATGAATTACTATATTTATGAATCTTTCAAAACATTCACTTTGTGTGATAGAAAATATAGCATTTTTGAATTAGCATACTCTTGTTCTATAGATGAGCAAACTCTTCCTAATAACAAGGCAAACAATGATAATTCCTTATTTTACAAATTACAACATAAAATACTGAGGTTTCTCTTACCTTCATAGGAATGGCTGGATTTATGAATCTTGCAAAATATATGTTCTATGCTCCAGAAATATAGAATTTATCATTTCTAATAGACTCAATTTAAAATTAAGTTTTGTAATATATATATATATATATATATATATATATATATATAATACATGGGAAATGCAGTATATATTAAATACAAGTTTCTAGATTTGTGGGTTTTGATTCATCCTATAAGTTGAAAATTCAGTATTTACTATTTCTTCTAGAGTTACTTTCAATTCAACATGAATTCTGCATTCATGAGTCTTGAAATAAAGTATCGTCTACACCGGAAATGAAGAATTATTTCTTTCATTTCTCTCAATTTAACATGAATAACTTAATTTATTAAGCTTGCAAAATATGCTTAATTTTAATATGAAATGCAATATTTAACAAGTTTTGAAAAAAAAACATGTTATTTACCAGACAAAAATTCACTGACAGTTTATCTTATATTAATACGAATAGGAGTGATAATTTTTCTAGATTGAGCATTTTATTCAGTAGAAAATGCTATCTTTTTAGTATGAATTGCTGAATTTTCCAAAGCATGCAAATTATGCCAAAACAATATCATTTCCATTTTATTATAAGGTTTCTCCTTATCCCATTATGAATTGCTGGATTTATGAATGCATCTTAAGAGAGATTTATTCTGTAATGTACAGAATTGTGACAAGGCTGGGTAATCTTAGAATCTTTAATATGAATTTGATGCATTTAAGAAGTTTTGCAAATCATATTACTATAGACAATTAAATTTCTATTGAATGTTTCTCTTAAGGCTTCAATTAACATGAATTACTGCATTTATGAGCCTAGCAAAAGCACGCAATGTATTCATCAGAAAAAGAACTATGTACTGTTTATTCAAACTTTTAATATGAATTGCTGGATTCAAGATTCTTTCAAATTATGTTTTTTCCTAGAAAAAAAAAACAAAAAAAACTATTTAATTTTTTTTTTTTTAAGGATTCAGTTAATTTAAAATAAATCACTGGATCTTTTTATTCTTACAGAGCATACTTATTATACACCAGAAATGAATTATCAGAAAGAAATCAAGTTAGGCTAATACTTCGGAAGCGGTAAAATATCCCAACCATAGTGCAGGATCTGTTCCTTTATCATGGTGACCATTTGTTGGGTGGCATTGTTGTGCAGCAAGATGACATACCTTTACACAAACGTCCTAGTCTCTCTTGACAAACACCTTACTTCACTCTTTCCAATGTTTCACAGTATGCGTTAAGTATTTGATTATACAGTATGAAGTTCATGAACAACACACCTCTTGCCTGCCGTGACAGTTTTCATCCATTTCTTTCATGCCTTCTTAACTTAAATGCAAGCACCTTACTTTACTTTTTGGACATCAATCGTACGCACAAACAATATCAGATTTTATCAAGCAAGTGTTCACAATAAATTTGGTATTAACCAACATCTGTTTGCAAAGTCATCACTATGTACTTATATTTATACAATGAATATTAGGTACCTTCCCAGGAAAAAAAAAAAACAAAAAAAACAAAAAAAAAAAAAGCTTAAAAAGACATTATAAACAATTTAAAATATCTTTCAAGTTAAAGTTTGGTTTTACTTGAAAGTTAAAAGCCTAAAGTTTATCTGTAAAAAAAAAGAAAAATTAAATTATATCCTTAAATAAAGATTTTAGCCATTTAAAAAATAAAAAATTATTTCCCAGTTTGATGACTGAACTTGGCAGAAGCTGACAAAAGAAAAATTAAAACATTTTAAAAATGAATTAGATTTTGTAAAAATGTTAATTACTTTTGAAAAAAAAAAAAAAAAAATCTATTTTCTCAAGCAACATTGTTCAAATGGTCAAACATTACAATCGCATCCTTACTATGCAAAATTCCTACCCAACTCACGTAAATATGGAAGACCATAATTAGCACAATCAAGAAAGTAACATTCAGTGAAGAAATGTGTTAGTCATGGGACATATCTTAATGTTTTAGTTTAGTTTCATTTTGGGCTTCCATAAAATAAAAAAAACAAACAATTGCAATTTTAAAACAATAAAAGATTTTAAAAATGTTGCCACTAAAAAATGGAATAAAACTGCATTTTTAGATTCTTCAAAAACATCTTTTACTATATAATCAAATTCATCAGCAATTCTAAAAGATCTCAAAGAGTTTGAAAATCTTACTGTAAAAATACAAATCAATTTTCACAAACAATTTTTTTTCTGTGAAAGCAGAAAATATGCATTGAACTAAATAATTTGCACTTTTCTTGATTTAACATTTATTGCAATAATGCAGTAATTATTGCTTTCACCAGCCAAAGCAGCAAATGTCATTTTATGAACTTAGAAACTTACTGATAATTGCTTCAGAGAGAGTATCAACAGGGGGTTTTCAAACCAGCACAGAAACAAGAGCATTGAACTTAGCACTTAACCATTACAACTTACCTAAGCTCACAAAGTCTGTTTGGGCACTTCTTACAATAATCAGTCGATTATTAAAATAAATTTTTATAATAAAATTTGAATAATTATAATTTATTTAAGAAAAATTCATGTCAAATTTTAATATGCAATAAAATTTGATTGTCAACAATCCTAACTGAAAATACTTTTGTTGTTCAACTTGCATATTTCTCTTTATGATGTTTAATTGAAGTTAAGAGTTTGGTTGACTTCATGTCTTTTAGTTAATATTCTACATCTTTTTTTTTCCCTGTTTACAACACCAACTTTAGTTTCTTGCTGGTCAACCCACTTTTCTTGTCTATGACTTAATATTTCTAAAACCACTTTTCAAGATGTTCTTCAGCACATTTTTTTTCCTTATCTTTTTTAGTTGTTCTATGATTTCTGTTCTAGTTTTTTCAGTCTCTTTATAACTTACAATTTTTTCTCTTATCTGCAAACTGTTCTTTATGGTAATCTTTATACATATAAAAATAATTGTCAATAATTATACTATTGATACTATTACCGTTACATAATAAAATCTCGCAATATCTTTTGTATGGTAATTAATAATTGGTTGCATGATAATGAACAAAAATATATATTGTCCACTGATTAGTAATCTGCAGGGTTTTAAATAGCAAAAATCTTTAGTGGTTACACAATGAAAGAATGATAAACAGCAGCAAATATAATTTTCCAACATTAAATAATTTATAGATGAATAATTGATTAATTGTATATGAATTCAATTATTTTAGTAATGTTTCTAAGAACTGATCCAATATTTTATCATCTGGTTAGTAATGGGAGATAAGTAGTAGATTATCTGTCATTAATTCATGGCAATTTTTAGCTTAAATAAATGAGTGTACAAGATTTAGTTAATGGGTGAAATAGTTAGCTTTCACAGTGCCATTCTTTTGAATGTGCATTGATAGTTTTTCCTTTTAAATTATTGCAAGGATTTATTCGCAATAAATTTGCTTAACACCATGTCACTGATGGCTAATCGGTAAGTTTCTATTAGGTTTGAATTGAGTATTACAGTTTTAACTTATCACAGGTATAAAAAAGCACAGTGACTTTTGGCAACCAGGATATTGATATAGTTGTGGCTAGATCTTTCAAGAGGTTGACAGTAAGCATATGACATGATTAATAATAAAAGTGTTTTGACAAGGAACATGTTTTTATAAAGATTTTATTTCAGAGTGCACAAAATGGTTCTGATTGCCAAGTTTGCATGTTTTGCTTGATGTGGGGGTTGAACACAATATCAATATTTACTTTGTTAAATATCAACATTGGTATCTCAAAAAGAAAAAAAATACGTAAAGCTTAAAAGGTTTTTTAAAAATTGAAACATTTTTCACCTGAAGGTTGCAGCATACAACAGCTGAAATGTGAATATGGCAACAAAGATGAGGACAACACTCCAAATAGTGTAAATAAATACAATACCTCATCTCAGAAATATAGATCTTTCTGGAAGTTTTTATTTTACATTTAATTCCACGCTAATAGATTAAGTTTAATATTTCCAATAAGCAAAAATACTTTGCTCTATTTCAAACCAATTGGAATGTTTTTTTTTCAGGAAAATCTATAAAAATCGTCCATATTGATAAATCAATCTACACAACATAATTATCTTTTGTTAAAAAATAAAACATACTTTTCTGAAATGTTATTTGAGAAAAATATTAACTGATTTAAAGGTTATTTAATCTGACCAGAAGCAAATATTACATGTTTAGTTTAAAATATTGCAACATGGAGGTGTGTGTGTGTGCATGCATGTGCTTGTTTTTTTTTGGGGGGGGGGGGGGTTATGAGATGTTGACATGTATTGGGAGCCTGACATTGAGAAATTTAAGTAAGGAGGAGATTAATTATAATAAAATTACATGATGACTACTATGTCTTAAAATTTAAAATATTTTATATTATTACATTTAATGATGCTTATTGAATATATAACATTGGCATCACTTAACGAATTGATAAATGGGCCTCCTTTTTGTTTGAATTCACAAATGGCAGTCTACAGGGAGAAATAACATAACGCCATTTTTCATAATTTTCAGTCCATAATATCAAATCACATTGGTCCCTCGCTTCAAATTTCATCAGTTATTTTGTTAAAATAAAAAAATAATCTCAAACAGTTGTCAGCTTGTTTGTAGCAACAAAGATGGATTTAAAAAAAATTAAAAAATAGATCGATAACAAAAACCAAGTTATAAATACAATGAAAATTATACACTAAAATTTACATTTTATTTTCTCTGTTATATTTTCCATCAACTTAATTAGCAACAAATATTTCAGGCCAAATTTTTTCATCTGCAAAAATAGACAGCTTAATAATTTTTTGCAGATTTGAAATTTGAACAATCATGTCAAAGTTTCACAACTGTAAATGTGTCACTTCATTTTCAAACAATATTAAATTGTATTTTTCTTTTATAAATTAAGAGGGGGGGGGGCACTTTAAAATTTAGAGTTTGTGGAATTTACTGATGATAATACGAGGTACAAATTGGAATGATTACTATAGGCAGTCCTTGGAGTCATTTTGTTGAACTTTATACAAATTAATGTTTTGTTAATGGGATAGATCGGCATTAATGGGTTCTTGCTAGAATCCTATAATTAATACCATATTTTTATATAGGTACCTTCATGAGCGCGTGTTTTTTTTTTTTTGAATTTTCTTTTTTAATGGGAGCCGTTAATTTTGAAAATCTTGTAAAAATAAAAATAATTGTCGGATTTTCATGAAACTTTCAGTAACTATTCACAAATGATGGAAATTATTATAAATGTGTTTATTTTTTTTTTTAAATCATGGTAATTTTTTTATTTTATTTATTACACCCCCCCCATAAGTAATTTCATGAAAACTCATGAAATTCTAAGGTGTTCCAATTTAGCGACTAATTAGTTAAAAGCACAAGGCTTTGACCAAAGCAAATCCATTTTACTTTTTTTTTTATTTCGGACCCGTCTACCTTAAAATCAGCTCTGAATTGTAACATACAAAACTCAATAAAACAAAGATATTATTTAATTTCAAAAACTTTTAATTGCTTTTACTTATTTGTATGACTATGGATAACATTTCCTGAAAGCAAAAAACATTTTCGATGAAAAATAAGTTTTTACAACAATTATTTGTTATTTCTTATTGTTAAATTTATGTTTATTGCTTAAGTTGTTAAATATTTTTAAATTGATCAAAATGGTGTTGCAGTTAGTCAATGTATTATTAAGTAGATAATATCATTTACAGATTATAAAATAAACCTGGTTACAATCAGAAAGTTGCTTTTAGGTAAAAATCTAATATAACATGTTTTTTTTTGTGTCAAAAATAGCTTAAATTCAAATATACGGAAGACCGGAATCGTCATGAAAACAAAAGAAAGTCACGTGGCTTGCCTGGCTATAAATGTTGTCCTCCGCTGTCGGTCAGCCTTTACTGTGTTTGTGCTAGACACGTGTGGAGAAATTTTTGATATTTTTCTTTTCCTTTAAAGTTTAAACAATCCTTTTGGATGTTGCCATGCAGTATAGCACAGAACCACACAGGATCAGAATATCTAAGAATGAAGTATTAGAGAAGGAGATCCTGAAAAGGAGTGAAGAAAAGCAGACAGCATCAAAAAAAGGAAAGGCGTCAGCTACAGAAAAGATTGAAGGACCTTGAACACACCAATTCTGCCATCAAAGCAGAATTCTCGGACTTTTCCCAAGATTTTGTAGATAACATTTACAAAATCTTACGTGGTGATATAGTTGGCCATAAAACACATCTGGACAGTTGATTCTGTTGATAAGATATTTGTAGGATGGGTCATGGAATTCTCTGACCCAGATTACAACATTTTCTATGAAGAAGATAATGAAGACTATCAACTGGACAAATGTGAAATAGCTACTGACTATATCATGCACGACCTGCACTTTAATGGCTAACCCCCATCCTGTGACATCTGGCAGCAAGGACTCTGATCATTAGGTTGGAGTTTGTGAAGAAATATTTCACGAATCTCTGGTACGAATTGCATTGCATCTCTATTCTCTAGACCTCTCTTCTTACTTGGTTATGAATAAATAAAATAAAGTGTATATGATTATGTAATTATGTGAAATAAAGTCTTTTCAATATTCGTATTACTTTGAAGAAAAATTAACAAAAAAAAATTGTGTAATATTTCAAATGATAAGGGTACCTAAAAGTATTATGTACCTAACCTATCTTATGAAATTTCTTATTTTTTTATTTTCTCAGTTATTTTTTTTTCTATATGAAATATCAAAATTAATAAAATGAAGGGAAATAGAAATAATACCATAAAATAAATGTATATGTTTATATTTTACACCTTAGCCTTTCATAAGAAAGGTATCTAATTAAAGTAATTAAAATAATTAAATTAATTTGTATGCACCTTATGAATTTTTTTTTCTATCAAGTCTTAGTTTTAAAATTTTCATAAAGCATCGTACACGTAAAGATAGAAAGCTAAGAAACAATTAAAAATTAAAACGCTGAAATTTTCCCTTAATAACTGGTTACGCAAGTTGGTTCAATAAGAAGCTAAATTACTTCACTTTCATCCATCCGTACGATGAAATTAGGTCGCGTAAGCTGTCAATACTTATTGACAGCATCAATCGACACCTCGAATGTGTCACTATTTTTCCCACCCGCTGTGTTTTTTTTTTAAAGTACACTTTTCAGCGCGTAAAGTAAGTAATGTTTTCTTTCCAAATATGTTAAATAAACATTTAAATTTTAAATTTTGTAAAAATAAATTTTAAAAAAAGTTTAACTATTTCTTGGCAGAATTTAAAACGGAAAAATTAAATTTTTGTTTATAAAATTTAAAAAAAAATGTCTGACGATCGTTTTTTTTTAAAAAAAAATAAACATGATTTTAAACGACACTTTTGGATGTGCTCGAAATGATAAAAAAAAGTAAAAAAATAATCAAAAAATACTTTGATCTTTCCTCTTTATTATAGCATAAACAGTTAGACAAATAAAAATTATTTTCGTCAAGTTTAAGGCAATTTTTATCATGCTATGCTCATTTTCTGTCGATCTCATGAAGGTACCTATTTTTATAATACTGGATCTTAATGGTATTTGTGCTAATCCTGCAGTTGTTAAAGATGATCCTGCATTGTGACTATAACAACCAAGATGAGGACATGATCAGTGTATAAGAATTCATCTCAAAAATTCAAACAGAAAGGAATCATTACACTGTCAAATTAAAGTTATTAAATTTATTTCTCTATTTTCATTCTTTACTTACACAAAGAAATAAAGCAAATAGAAAAAAAAACATTGATGCTAAGAAAGTTTTTATTTTTAATATCAAAGTAGAAATTAACATTGGCAAAGAAACAAAACAAGCAACGTTTTCATATCTTCATATAATTTTATTTGCACACAAAGAGAAATACATCAAAATCAACATCAGATAAAATGTGCTATTTTAATTTTAAATCTGAAATACTTTTAAAAGATTTACTGGCATGAAAATAAATTTATTTCAAAATACTTAAGTTTTTTACTTGACAACATGAAACTGATTACAGTTTTTATCTTTTAATATATTTTGTAAAGAATGAAAATTTATAGGATATAAAATTATAAGACATTTTCTAAATACTTTATTATAGATACCTCCAGATTTCCCATATCAAAGGTTTAAAATGATTTTTAATTTCTTGAAGCTTTTTCATTTCAAACTAATAGATTAATATTTCCAATAGGTAAAATACTTGCTCTATTTCAAAACTAATTTAAATTTGACTAAGATGTTTTTGCTAAAAAAAAAAAAAAAAAAAAAAAAAAGATTTTGGTGCCATTTTTAGCCATTGTTTATCACAATGTAATTTTCTTTATTAAAAAGAATTCCAAAAATATACTTTTCTGAAACTATATTTGAGGAATATTAGCTGATGTAAAATATAATTAATTCGATTTGAAACATTTACTTGTTTAAAATATTGCAGAATTGCATTTTAACACTGTGGTAACTGTTTATTTAAGATGTTGACAGCTTCATGACAGACGGATGTTAATCTACAGGAGCTTCATCTGTAAAAAATAATTGAAGAATAATGTGAGCACCTTTGTTTATATAAATTTTAAAAACTCAGTGATATTTTTTTTTGTGAAATATTCTGTTATAATTTATTGAATTTTAGATACTTTGGTTTTAAATTTACTATAGTTATTAATGCTATTTTCTGATAATGTTGTCATTTGGAGTCAGAATCATCCACTGGCTCAGGATCGAATTGTAAAAAAAATATTTTCACTTCAATAAACAAATGAAGAAAATTCTATTAATTTTTGTTTAAAAAAAATTGACCAACATTTTCTGCTTAGCATAAACCAAAATAAAAGGGAAAATCAAAAAAGTGATAAACATGAAATTTTTTAAATAAAACTTGTTTGTGAATTGTTAGAATGCACTAAAAAAAATGAATGCATAGAGACCAATTCTTAAAGTTATTCTGAAGAATATTTCTGTATAAAAATATTCAAGATGAACTAATGGAAAAAAAAAAAAAAAAAGTGATAAAAAAATACATTTATTTTAATTTGTTACTTAAGCATTTTGATGGTCCCTTTTCAATACTACAAATGATAAAGTTAAAATTCATTTGGATAAGGAACCTATACGAAAGCTTCACATCCTGACAGAAATAAGCAGTTGTCAGTTTGTTAAACAGAAGTAGAGGGAAAAGAAAGTCCAAGAATTAAAAATTGTAGGCTTTTAATTACACATTTCATAACAATAAATAGAAGAAACAATGTAAAAGTGGGGTGGGGAGAGAGAATCTGCTTTTAGTATTGATTTTTATCTCCCTTTTGAGGGAGACTGGGCTGATTCCTGGAGGTACTGCAATACCAGGCCAACCCGTGGCAAAGGCGGAGCAAGCCCCTAACTCTTCGCCATGTTCCAAAAATCAGTTTAATATCGAAGTCCCCAAATCGGGGACGTATCAGATATTAAGCTGATAAGAACAGATACTACACTTTGATCTTAGCCAAAAGGCCGAGAAGCGATAAAAAATGCGCGCTGAAGAGCGTTTTGGTATTTAATGATTACGACAACAATCGATGGTTACCAATATCACAATAAATGCAATTATAAAAATTTATTTGTAAAAGATTTAAGAGAGAAATCCTTAAGAAGATATTACTTTGTATTTGGACAAGTTCAAAAAAAGATATTTTTGAATTATTAAATTAAAACATTAAAAAAAACAAGAAAATAATCAAATAGCTTAGTGATTGTAGCGGAAATGCACAACATTCAGTTATTTCGCAGCAAATATTGTATAAGTGGAGGATCATAGCGTTGAAGAAAACAAAAAACAAAACACACAAAGAAATTATTTTTTTAATAAATAATCCTCGTTGATATTGTAAAAAGAATATTTATTCAACCGGGGATCATTTCGTTTTTGCCCTGCCTCAGACAAGATCAAAGATGATTTTTGTTTTGATCACATGACAATTTTCCAATATGGCTGCCTCTAAGTCGAAACCCCAATTCACTGCTTGTCGTAGGTAAACACGCTACGCTTGTTTTGGCAATAATAATCGGATAAGGAACAAAAATCATTTTGATTCTGACAGACATCGTACTTAAAAAGTAAAATAGTTCAAATTTTCTAAGACAAAAATGTTGTAACAATATTGTTATTTTCACATAAAATTTTATGTTCATTTTAAGTTTATCTCACTCAGCACAGCTGCTTTTTGAGGGTTCTTAGTCCCACTAAACTTCAGTCAGTTCAGGTTTGCTAAGAACAAGCGTTAACCAGCTTTTTTAAAAATATTTGAGAATTTTTCCCCAACGACCCCTTTTTGTTTTTTCTGTCCCTAAATTTGAATTTAAAAAAAAAAAAAAAAAAAAAAAGTTTGCTTGCATTTTTGTATTTTAAATTCAGAGCTAAAATTGGGGTTTTTGCGGCCCGAAAATGTAAAAGGAAATTTATGGATTTATATTCCTCAAAGTCTTTATTTAATTAAAAAATAAAATTTAGCGCACACCTAGTTGAAAAGTTTTCATAAAATTAAGTAAGGTGGGGTATCAGACGTAAAAAAAAAAAAAAAAAAATTCTTACCATGACTTTCTAAAAGAAACATTTAAATAAATTCAGTCATTTCGGAATAAGTTCTGAAAGTTTCACTAAATTGGGACAATTATTTGATTTTTACAATAATTTCCAAATTTATGTGTTTTTTAAGTGAAAAAAGCAAGTGCAAGGTGATCGTTGACATAAAATAAAAAAAAAAAATTTTTTCAACCAAATTTAAACGTGCGAAATATGAATAAAAAATTTCAAAAAAATAATTAAAAAATACTTTGGTCTACTCTATTAATACAGTGTAACCCGGATATAAGAGAGTTGTCGGGACCAGAGAAATCTCTTATACCCGGGTTACACGGTAACAAAGTTTTTCGTGATAAAATTTTGTTTTTATTAAGTTTCGGGCCTTTTTTCATCAGGATATGCCACTTTTTTTAGCGACAACTGGGACATCCAAGGCGTAGATATCGTGGAGTTTCAAAGTGTCACGACAAAGCAGGTCCCATGGGCGCTAATTACACTTTCGCACCACATGCCATGTTTTTCCCGCGACAACGAATAAAGTTCTCTGTGGCAATTTGATGCCAGAAGTCGAAAAAGGCGAATCAGAGTCCACATAAATTCCGCTAGGTATTCAGAAATCATCCCCCTGTTGGTGGGGCCATCCATGGCCTTAAATTTAACGCTGCCACATTGCTTCAACTCGATTTGTGGTAAAACTCCAGTGTTGGGATCCATACAGTTCTAAGTGTAGTTGAAAGGGTCACGGGAGTACGAAAGTGTAATAGCGCCGTCTCAAGGATGATAATCTTTAAAAAAAAAAAAAAAAAAAAAAAACACTTGAAGAACTTCCCTTTGTTTTTTTTGTCTTTTTTTGAGGCGGCCATTCCAATTATGATACCAAGAAAATTCCTGTTTTCATTTATAAAATTTTTTTGATATTCTTTTTCTTATAATTTATAAACTTTTTTTATAAGGTGAAGAAAAACGCATGTACTTTGTAGGCACCTAAAAAATCTAATAATTTGAGTAGTTTTATGATGTGCGTAACAGAACAAAATAAATACATTGGCGCAAAAATTAAAAAATATCAAAAGTATCATAACAATGCAATGAAAAAAAAAATTATTCATTCTCTAAATTTAAAAAATAAAATCATATAGAATAAAAAAAAAAAAACTATTGCTTATATAAAGTTTAATTTATATAAATTTTTTAAACGCAACAAATACCAATTTATTGCACTGTTGGTGTTCCGTGTATAATTTTCTCGTGCAATTTTTAAGAGAGGGTGTTGGAATTGTAACCTATGACCTCACCAGTGTGCCGCACGTAAATAAATCCTTATTTTCATTTAAGGTAAGTACCTTCATGAGATTGCTAATAAAAAAAAGACCATCGTCTGATGAAAAAGACGCCAAACTTGACGAAACAATTTTATCGTCCAAAAAAGTTGTTTTTTTTTTTTAAATTTCCTTTTTAGAACTTTCTAAATTTTGATTGAGGAAAAAAAAAAAAAAAACCTTGTTTCTCTTTGTTTCACTGGATAGTAAAATAACATTTTTTTTTTGTATGACACATTAATTTGGAAAATCTTGCAAAAATAAAAATAATTGTCGGATGTTAATGAAACTTTCATAAACTATTCACAGATGATGAAAATTATTAAAATATATTTTATTTATTGAAGTCATGGCAGAAATTTTTTTTAATATTTATTACCCCCACCCCTAACTAATTTTATGAAAACTTTAGAAATTCAGTCGCGTTCAGTTTTACAATACAAAATTTTAATCAAGTTTGGGGCTTTTTTTTTTTTCATCAAGATGCGTTTTTTTTTTTTTTTTTAGTGAATTATGGGACATTCCTAGAGTGGTTAAAATCACAAGGCTTTGAGGAAAGCAAATCATGATTATTTATTTATTTTTTTCAATTGGACACCCTACCTGGAAATCAGCTCTGAATTGTAACATACAAAAACAAAAGTAATACTCAATAAAACAAAATATTAATTTCAAATGCTTTTATTTGCTTTTATGAATATGGACAATATTTTCTGAAAGCAAAACTTTTTTCGATGAAAAATGAATTTTTAATACAATTTTATTTGTTATTTCTTTAATTATTTTAGATTTTTACATTTTTTAAGTTAAAAAAATAAAATTAGTTGAAAGCTGCATTCACTTAATGTCCTTATGAGATCATTTTTTTTTAGCGCATCGTAAATTGTATCATTAATTGTTTTTGAATATTTATTGTAGAATATTATTAAAATTAAAATAATAGTGCCAGAAAATCTCAGTTGCAAAAAAAAACAAAAAACAAGACAAAAAAAAAGAAAAAAAAAGAAAAAAAGAAATCTTGTTTGCCGATGACAATTATTTTTCACTCTTTTAAAAAAGATGTTTGAAAGGTGTAAAAAATAAAATTAATGAACGACACCAGAAATAGATTAAAAAAAAAAACTTTTTTAAATCTAGATACATAAAATAAATACTAGGCATTTAAAAAAAATGAAAAATTCTTGAAGTTTAATCTTTTGTTTTAAGTCCGATAAATTAACATTCGTAATAAAGCAAAATACTTTGATTGGTATTTATCGTGACTGTTTGCCACTAAGACTCAAGTAAAAAGGGCTGTAGATTCTAGTTAGTAGAGAAATATGAGAAACGATGCCCCCGGGGTATACCATCTGCAACCCATCCCACTTCTTGCATGCTATTGTTGGTATAACAAAACCAAATTGATTTGAACTTTTCCCCTACTACTTATCAGTAAATAATTTAAAAAAAATTTAACAACGATATCACTTGGCCGCAACAAATACAGAATTTTAAAAAGCTATCAAAAGTTATTCTGATAGAAAAACAGAAAAAGAAAAATCTTATATCTTTTAAAAAGTGTCCATAAAAAATGTATTCCATAAAAGTTAAAACTAAAACTAAAAGCAACCAAAGGTTTTTTTTTTAATTAAAGATGTTTTTTAGTTATTTTATTTTACTAGGGCAGACTTTCGATAATTGGGGTCCTGTTTGACCAAAAAGAAAATATTTTGAGGATTTTAAAACATTCTTGAAGGACTTGGCTATAACAAGAAACAAACGATAGGAAAAAAGAAAAAGAATTTCCTACCATGAGTTGTATAAAAAAAACATTTTAGAAATTATTTAATTTCTGGATAAGTTCTGAAAGTTTCATTAAAATCAGATAATTAGCAGATTTTTGCAAGAATTTCTAAATCAATGTGTTAAAAAAAAAAAAAAAAAAAAAAAAAACACAGTTTGAGTTACCCGTACAAATTTATGATCCGGCGTTGACGTTAGAAAAAAAAAAAAAAAAAAGAAAAGATTTTTAACCAAAATTTCCAGTTCTAAAAAAATATTTTTTTACATTAAATTTAAAACCTTTGATGTATAAAAATTGAACCTTAATGCAAAAATTAACTTACTTTTTCAATATTCTATGTATTTTGTCTTTTCTCTTAAGCTTTACTGTTCTTTGAGAGAGTTGAATTTTTAACCGATCCTTTTGAAATTTCGCTGGTGACAGTCATTTGCCAGACAACTGGCACCAATTCAGGTGACAACGGGGTCAATTCACGTTTTCCAAATGGCCTCTTTTTTATGATCCCCTAATTAGTGTTTTCTTTTTTTTTTTTTTTCACATGGACTTTAGGTGAATAAAGAAAAATTGAGTTCAAGATGTTATTTTAAAAATCTCGGAATAAAGTTTAAGTTTAAAAATTGAAGAAAAAAATATTTTCAACCATTTTCATTATCAGTTATAAACAAATTTAACAACTTACATGACTGGTCACCATATTTGGTGTTCTTATAGCGGGAAAATAAGTTTACATTTTTCAGGATAACTAAAATCGCCTTGAAAACACCCTATTCATTTCAGTTTTTTTATCGATTTACAAGAGAGACATTGTGATATCAATATTTACTGGGTAAGAGAATAAAGCTAAAGCACAATGATTTTTGGTGGGAATGACTTGACTGGTTACTTTTCTAAACACTAAAACTAAAATATAAGATTGGAAACAGAAATAACTAGATTGACATTGAAGATTACGACTTAAAAATAAAAAAGTTTCTTTCAAATACGAGATAAATTTGAATTTTTATTGGTAATTTAGATGACATTACAGTACACTACACTACGACGCAAAAATACGAATTTAGAAAAATTCGGTAGCTAGTAAAAGTCAATTGGGCCATTCTGGAGTGGGGATTTGAGGGCTAAGACCCTCCTCTATATTTTTAAATAACTTAGGGTCCAGATAAAAATCATAATACTGACTATAACAATAATATCAGGGCCATACTTTCTGGAGTGGGGTAGCCACCCCCACCCCATACGCTTAGCCTAAGTTATTAATTAACTAAAAAATAATGGGTTCCAGTCCAGATAAAACGCCGCTGCAACAATACTAGGACCTTACTTTCTGGAGGGGGGGGGCCCTAATATTTTAACTATTTTTAAAAAATATTTATTTAATTAGTCGATTTAATTGTTTTCATTTAAACAAATAAAAATCGATTTCTAAGTTTGAAAGTTAAATTTCTCGTATCTTTTAAAATTATTATTTTAATAAAAAAAAAAAAAAGTAACATGTTCAAACGTTAAAAAGCTCCTAAGTCCCCCTTTCTGCAAGTACGGCCCTGGTATGGTTGTCTAGTGGGATTTAATTTGAACCCGATGATTTTAAGTTAAAAATATAGGTGAGGTGACTTAGCTCCCAAATACCCACTCCAGAACTGCCCTAAAATCAATTTTCAATTGACTTTTATTTAATAATTACCGAATCTTCCGTTACAGAATCCCCCCAAAAAACAAAAACAAAACAAAACAGTTGAATTGAAGTAATTTTTGTACGTTTTACACTAACAGAATGATAATCACGTGAAAGGTTTTAAAAAGATGATTAACAGAAAGCATAAGGGAAGATTTTCGTCACAAATTCATAAAGTATCCAAATCTCAATTTTTCTTTTCAAACAATATTCAATCAATATATATGTTTTTGCACAAACAAGTTCAAAATTCGCGGACTACCTAAAAAAAAGTTTTTTAAAAAAAAATACCTTTTTGAACTTAAATTTCGATTTTATTTGACACGATAAAGCCTCCTAAAGCTAATCCGAATAAAAGAAACAATTCTATATAAATAAAGATTTTTTTAGGCATTTTTTTTTTTGGACGTTCTCTCGTCATTTATAGACAAAAAAACCTATGAATTGCTTTTAACTTCATTTAGCAAAGTTATAAGTAATGCTTACTAAAAAAAAAAAAAGATTTAAAATAACATTTTACGCACTGTAGCCTATATGGCAGTCAAAAGGGAAACAAAAAAACAAAAAAAAAAACAAACAACGCGCGGCGAAAATAAGATGTTATTAACATTAACCTTAATAATATAATTTATTCTATACGATTTTTTGAAACTTAAATGAATAATTTTATTTTTTTTATAATACATTGTATCTCCAAAGATTAAGCGTCTGCGTACAGCGTACATGATGAAAAATGGCCCAAACTTAAAGAGTTTATCAAAAGTGTGGAAAAAATAAAAAATAAATTTGAAGAAATAAAGTGGAGAAAAAATAAAGTTTTTTCTAGAGAGAGATAGTGTCTCCTGTGCGTCAGTGTGAAGGGCGATGTCAAAGACCAAAATTTAAATGAAAAATTAAATTCTCAATCAAATTTAAATTTTATCCGTATACTATTTTAAAGTAATATATTTAAATTACAATTTAATACATTAACACACAGGACCAAACTCCCGATTTCTTTCTCGGCTTCTTCAAAGGAAATCAACACTAAACCCACTCAATGAAGCAGACGATATTATAAACAAACTATACCGTTAGTGTTCACAGATTAAATATTTATTTCAACAAATCATAATTACATGCATATTGGCTAAGTGGGTAACAAACAAAAATGAACAAAAGGATTTTTACTTACAAAACAATGTTGTCAGCAAGCAGACGACGCAAACATCTTTCAACTTTTTCTTTACAACAAACAATATTGTTAAAGCATTTTTTTTTTTTTTTTTTACAATCAATTCAAATCTTTTTTGTGTTTCTTTCTTCAAAACTCTTTTTCACTTCCTCTGGAGCTGAAAGGGTAAATTGAAAAACACAAATCCTAACCTAGTCTAGGATCTTAAAATCTTATTCCATGAAGAATATCTTTCAAAATATTTTAAAACTTTAGCTTTGAAATTCTTTTAAATCTTATTTTAATATAAAGAACGTGAACAGGGGCAGAATTCCCAGCATCGATTGACTCCGTCAAACAAATTACAAATAGAAACGTTGATTCTCCGAATCAACAAACAAATAAAATGAAACCATTCCCCTACTAGGGAATAAAATTACTTTTAGCTTCGGAATTCTACCGAAGCTCACGAAATCTTTTCTTCAAAGATTCTCAAATATAAACAAATCTTAGCTACGGAATTCTACCGAAGCTGAACAAATCTTCTCTTCAAAGATTTTCAAATATAAACAAATATTAGCTACGGAATTCTACCGAAGCCAATTAAATCTTCCAACAAAGCCCTTCGATGCGAAAACTCACACTCCCCTGTTCCCATCCATAAATAAATCAATAATAGCTATTAAAAGCTAAATAAAAAGTAATTCTATAATAAAGGCAAATAATTCGATACTGTAGTGTAATTCGAATTATTTAAGGTAACATTATACGTGGCAAACTATAGTAGTTCACCACAGAGCCAGAATAAACACGTCCTTATCGTACGAGGATAAAGTTCTGACTGAAGACAAAATCTTAAAGGACTCGCTTTCAGCTGCCAAATTCCATGACAAAGTGGCTATAAATTTTCCGACCGCCCCGTCCACAGGCCACCGACCCAAGACATTAAAACAACATATATCTAATACCGAAGTCGTTGAAAGATCTCTTCTCACCTCATGTTAAATCTGTCAAAGATTTCCAAAAAACACGAATCTCACCACCGAAAGGTGACCCCTCACACTTATGTTAAATCTCTGTCAACAAAAAAATTTCCAAAAAAGATGATTAAGAGGAAAGACCAAAGGATGTTGTTTATTATTAGATTTTTTTTTTTTAAAGAAAATCTTGGTAAAAATGTTTTTTTTTACATGTTACCTTCCACTTATTTTAATTTTATGAAATTTCGAGAAATTAAATTTTGAGTCGTTTGGGCTATATGAAAAAAAAAAAAAAAAAAAAAATTCTCTTTGGAGTTAAAACTTCAATTTCCTTTTAAAAGTAAAAGAAAACCCGTTACCTAGCTCTAGTCTAAATCGTAAAATATGGTAGCTATGAATTTAAGCGCAGTACTAGATAAGCGGTAAATTCTCATCATTTTACATTTTTAATGGCTAGATGTGTAAGGTAACAGTTCTTTTCTCGCACTTTTCGATTGTGAACTCTTTTCTGGCTTCTTGCTTACCTGTTAACTTCGATCTTCAAAAATAAAATAATGAATGCAATGTCAATCGAAATCTTTTATTCGATTATTTTTTCTCATATTCTTTAGCACTCTGTAACCCACTTGCGTCTTAGTAGCTTTATTGCTTTTCCTGTGTGAAATGATAAAAAATAAAATATGTACCTCTGCTGATTTGTTAAAAAAATTAGCATACCGTGATGTAGGTTATATTCAATACTTCGCTAAAGAAGAGCATACCCTGATGAAAAAAGGCCCCAAACTTGATTAAACACTTTTTTAAATGTTTGTTATTAAGAGGAAAGACCAAGGTATTTTTGAGTATTTTATAATTTTTTTTAATCCTTTGTTTCTAGCATGTCCGAAATTTTAGTTAAAAATTGTTTTTTGTGGGGGATCAGCAAAATTTACATAAAATCAATCATGTCGGCCATTTTTGACAGTTTTGTAAACAAAAGTGAAATTCTCCGTTTAAAGATTTTGTAACATTCAAGTATACTTTTTTCAAAAGTTATTTTTGGAAAATTTAAAGTATATTTTATGTAATCTGAAAAACATTTTTTTAGCAAAAAAAATTTAGTTGGAAATAAGAGAAGCATGTCTAACCATGGTGATTGGTTTTGGAGGCAAGAATTGACGTTTACATCAATGTATCGACAACTAACAAGTTGTTGGGCAAGTTATCGAACGGAAGAGCAGAAGTGACAGTATTTTTAATTTTTAAGTGAACCAGCTTTAATTATAAAGTCATTCCTAAAAATGAAATACTTTCAAAAGTCTAGTATTTATTGATTTCTTTTAGGTACTTTTTTTTAATGAAGATATGTCCAAAGCCTGCACTGCTTCCATTCCTAAAATTGAATCTAAAAAGGAAAAATGAATAATTGCAGTATAAAAATGACCTTATGTACTATTATTCATAAAAGCTATTAAAAGCTTTTTTTAATTAAATGTTTTAGTTTTACTGGATTTTAAGTTTTGTATTTTACAATTTAGGGCTAAAGTTTGATTTATATTCTTCAAAGTCTTCTGCATTTAATAAAAACAAATACAGAGTAACAGTTTGGGATTTTCAAGTTTTCATAAAATTAAGCGTGTGTGTATGTGGGGGGGGGGGATTAACAGATGTAAAAGAATTTCACCATGAATTTCTTAAAGACAAATTTCTAAAATAATTTCATTTTTTAATAAGTTTTGAAAGTTTCATTAAAATCCGACAATTTGATTTTTGCAATAATTTCCAAGTTAATGTTTTTCTATCTGACCCAATTTAAAAAAAAAAAAAAAAAAATCTTGTAAAACTTCATTATTCATCAGAAAATTTTATTTCTTCGGACAATAATGTCCTTAATATTATTTACAAAAGCAATTAAAAGCTTTTCCAGTTAAGTAATGTCAGTTTTTTTATTGGATTCATTATTTTTCAATTCAGAGCAGATTTCAGTTAGATAGCTCAAATTTGAAAAGAACATTCTAAATTTTGATAAAAAAAAAAAAAAAAAAAAACCTTGTTTCTCTTTGTATCACCGGAACTAGTAAAATAACAATTTTTAGCACTTTTTTTTGTATGACATTACTTTGGAAAATCTTACAAAAATAAAAATTGTCGGATGTTATTGAAACTTTCAGAAACTATTCATAGATGATGGAAATTATATATTTTTTTTTTAATTAAAGTCATGGCAGAAATATATTTATTACTCCCCCCTAACTAATTTTATGAAAAAAATTAGAGCGAATCTAATTTAGTGATTACAATAACTAAGGCTTTGAGGAATGCAAATCATGTTTTTTTTTTTTAACACTAGTGATAGTTTTCGGCTTACCTTTATCGCCAAGCTTCAACTTTCAATGAACGCAGTGCTTGGGGTGGTAGTGAGGGGAGGGTCAAAAGACCATTCCTCACCCCCAACCACCACCAGCAGTGGGATTGGGTTGCTTGTTTTTAATAAAAAAAAAAAATTCAAATTTAATCTCACTCTTAAGTCTTATTTTTTAATTTCTTATATTTTCCATAAAGCATCGTAAACGTGAAAACTAAGTACAAAAAAAAAAAAAAAAAAAAATAGAGCGCTGAAAGTTTTCCTTAAAAAAATAATGAGGTAAATAATTTGTTCACTTAAATCTAAATAACCTCACTTTTCTCCATCCGTAGAAGGAATTATCTTCACGTAAGCTATCTGAACGCCATGAAAATTTCAAAGTGAAATTCATTTTTTTTATTTTATAAAATGCAAAAAAAGGGTTGCCATGATTGATTATCTGCCAATTTTGAAGACTCAAAAAATTTTAAACGAAAATTTCGGACGTGCTAGGAACGATTAAAAAAATGTAAAAAAATAACCCCAAAAATAAATACTTTGATCCTCTTATAATAAACATTTAGATGATAAAATTTTGTTTTCGTCAAGTTTGGCGTCTTTTTCATCATGCTATGCTCCTTTTTAGCGATCTCATGTAGTTACCTATGCATAATCCCACATATTCACAAGGGACCTACGTAAAACATCCCATGACGTAAAAAAAAAAAAAAAATTCATTTCATAATCCATAAACTTTGAAAGTGTTCATATGAAAATTTCATGATTTATTAAATGATGGGGTGGGAGGATGAATCCAGAAAACAAGCTTAAAAATGAAACACGAAGATAAAATTAAAAGTAAAATGAAACAATATTAGTAGGAGCCGTCCATCTTTCAAAATAATAATTCTCGTCTGGTGAGTGTCAAAATTCTTCTGCTTTGTTTTTTGTGGAGGGGGGGGGGAACTCCTTTTTATTGGTTTTGAATAAAAAACAAACAGCTGTTTTCCCATAAATCAAAATGTACCAAAAATATTTTCGAAATTTAAAAATTAAGCAAGAGTACAACGCAGCGTCTGCGTTCTCTCTGAAAACCAAGAACGATGGACGCTCAAACAGCTTAGAGTTCTTTTCACAAAAAATGGAATCAACAAGCATCCGCATAAAATGGCAAATACATATCTTAATATGTCAAGAAAAATATTTAAAAAAAGGATTTGAAAATATATTAAAAGAAATAAATAAACGATATAACAAATCTTAACTCGCCATTTTACGCATAGGGATTAAGCCTTGATTCCAGCAACAGACTTTTTAGTTTTCACTGCTTTGACTTTAGAGATAATGGAATTTTTTGTTTACTTACAGAACTTTTTCATCTCATAATTATTAAAAAAAAGTACCGACATGAACAGTTACTAAAAAATAATTATTGGTTATCAAAAATAAAATATTTTTAGCTAGATAAACGAAAACCATTTCAAAAAAATTAATGTTTATTTACATACCTTTCTTCAGTCTTTTAGCCATTTAGTAAGCTGTAAAATTTCATAGAAAATTCGGGTAATAATTATAAGTCCAAACTTCTATTGTCGATAACTACAAAACGGTAGATTTTATCAAAATTTCTTCGTTATTTTCGAATTAAACATGTACATTTACACCTAAATATAACTATTTTGGAAATTTTTATTAGATACTTAGCGCAAGGCTTAAAAAGCAAATTACCCGAAAATTCTAACATTTATCATTCCAAGAACGAAAAAAGAAAAATCAAATCTCACGTCTTCCTCTGCTCAAAGTTTCAGCATCTTACGTGTCAACGCATGCGCAATCGAACAAGAACGTGAACATGTCACTGAACGAAGGCGCTTTCTTTAATGAAAAGTTTGTTGCATTAGCAGCAAGAATAAGAGGTTCCGTTTATAAGGAAATGTGGGAAAGATAGTGGTTAATCCTAGACTTAAACAGGTTAAGATTGTAGTGATTGAGGTAGCATTCTCTTGGGAGGGGGGGTCAGTTTCACAAAATTGTGGTTCATGGGAAGAAGCTTTTTGAATGGAACTTACTTCTCTGACTAATGGAATAGAAAAGGAATGATTTGCTTCAGTGTTAGCATAGCGGTTCTTAGCTGTGAATATTAGAATTGAGTGGAACTTAGGAATATAGTTTATCTGAATATTTTCCATGGAAATAGCAATAGAGTAGTGGGAGGCTTGCACCATTTTGTCTGTGGGGAAAAGAGTTGTAAGGTGGACAATTCAAGTAGTGGTTTGTGGAAAGAGACTGAGTAGAATTTACATCTCACCAATGGAATACGAAGGGAATAAATGGTGGTTTGTTACAATGTGTGCATTATGGCAGGTCTTTGCCATGAAGATTAGAAATGGTGGAACTAAGGAATGTAGGTCATCTGAACCCTTTCCATGGAAACAGAGCAAGCAAGAGGCTTGCAATGTTTTTTCTGTAGGAAAGGAGCTGTACGGTGGAAAATAATTCATCATCCACAAGTCTGTGTAGATGCTTCTGGAAAGTGAAGACTGGGCAACTCGTTTCAGATATGGCAGCATATTTTGGCCTGATCTAAAAGTAGAGGCTAGCAGGAGGAGTCAGGACTTTACCTGAGTAGTACAGGGAATTTTTCTGTATTTTCAGAATCTTTATATATGAGTTCCACTTGAGGTCTGGGGTGAATTAAGTCGCAACAGGCGTTCAATGAAAGGAGCCTGCTTGAGAGAGTACTCGTTCATTCCAATAGAGGAAGATTCAGACTCTGCTCAGGGATGATAAAATGTTATTAGTTTGGCTTTGTCCCCCCCCCCCGAGTTGTTAAAGCTAGGTCAAACAAGACACTGGTAATCTAGAATTTTGGAAGTGCACCCATATACTGTTGTATCATCTGCATAGATATACACAAAAGATTGGAGTATACTCTTCGGCAGATCATTAATGTAAAGCCCAGAGTTGAACTAAGAAGTAATCTTTGGGAGATACCTGCAGTGATCTCATGCGCCTCAGAGGACTGTTCATTAATTACTTCATGGACCTACCCATTGAGAAGAACTAGATAATTGAGAAAATTCTTCCAGTGATTCCATAGCAACCTTTTACAATGTGAAAGTGTCTAATGTCATCATCCTTATGATGTATTTATTGTTTTATAGAATCGTCCGTATTTTTCCACTCAACCCGTTTAAAGGTGGAATTTTTCATAAGAGCTAGTTTCGACCAATCAACACCACACATTGCGAAACTCGGCTTATTATTGGTCGAGACGCCCCCAGGATAATTTTTGGCGCCAATGTGCTGGGAGCCAATCTAATCTTCGCAGAGTAAATAAAAGGACAAATCTCAAGATTTCTACAGAGATCCACGCGTGTCTACATATTGACTTAAAGGACTTTTCGCGCGTCAACACCTGACTCAACCTCTCTATGAAACCTTTGTACGTTTCTAAAAAAGTGTTATCTACACTACCAAAAACAGAAACTACTACTTAAGCATTAATATATAAAAAAATACGGTCCAAGGTGAATAACTCTGCCAAAACAAAAACATACAAAATTCAGCAAAAAAGTCTCGCAACTACATTACTTTAAAATTTATCTCTCGATAAATTTTCCTTAAATTTTTATGTGAACACTTTTCCTAAACAAAGGAACATTCCTGAACTTTGAGTTCATAAAATACTTAATTCAACTTTTCTTCAAACATTCAAGTATTTCAACTGAAACACAATTTTTTCAAAAATTGTATTGTAATTTATTTGTACATAAATATTCAATGTTTGTTTCTAGTTGAATTCACGACTAGCTTTGTTTCTTTGTTCAATATTGCCTTTGAGATTTATTTCATTTGTATGTCTGTTGCGGACCCGATAGCGGTGCAGATCTGGTTTACGAAAATAAGGCCTTGTGCCAGACACTACACACTACTACCGAATCCACCGACAAAATAAAAAAAAAGAAATATAAAGACGTGCTCTTTCCACCGTACAAACGTACAAAGTGAAAAGTAGACAGGCAAAACAACAAAAGGTTAAGAACAAACATACATTTTTATTTAGAGTTTAACAAGTAGTGTCTTCAGTGAAGACCTTCAGTAAATGTACTGGAAATATGTAGTTGAAGAAGAGGCCAAGTAGATTAGTAAATTGTCTTCAGTGAGGTACTGGAAATGTTGTAGAGAATGAAACTTAATTGTCTTGAGTGAAGACCTTCAGTAAGATACTGGAAATATGGTAGTTGACAAGATAAGAATCCGCGCCAAAATTCAAATCCAAGATGGCTATTAGCGGGAACGAGTTCTTCGAGAAGAAAGGTTCAGAAAGTCAGTTGTAATGCATAGTGAACGTACGGCAAGGAAAAAAATACTCACTGCGAGAGTTTATAATTGTGAGTGTATGTAATTCTTTTTAAAGTAACAGGTTCAGAAAGTACAGTTCGAAGAATATGAAAAATGCTTGTTCATCAGGTTGGAAGTTTTTGAAGGTTCCTGGAAGTTGAGCAGCTCTATAAAGATGTTAGCCTCGGGACAAGAAATCTGTCATCGCAAGGTGACGACCGTGTCGTATGCGTTAAGATACCGAGACGAGCCATGAGGTCTAGGCAAGGTTTTGCCGAATAAAATTCTCTGCCAGTATCTATGGGTTCACCGGCGAGAGGATAAGGTGAGCCAGCCCGTGCCGATGGTCAGACGACCACGGGGGCGACTAATTTTGAAAAGCCAAATTTGCCGTGACGTCAACGCAAAAGCGCGCGAAAAATAAATTCTCCCTCATCTTCGACTAAGACAACGGTTTACTACTATAACCGGCCGAAAGTGAGAGGAAGGGGTGAAAATGTCGCGCGTGCGTCAAAGTGAAGGTGGGGGTAGTGATATATCCCACATGTCTACGCTAAAATTGTTGTGATTAATATGAAGAACATGCTTTCCACGTTTATTATCACAAACCTAAAACCCTTCTGATTACACATTAATTCATAGCAATCCCAACAGTTTAATACCTTTTTCTCTCAGAGATAGAAATTTCAATCCATTTTTACAATTAAGACTTTCTTTTAAAGACAAAGAAAAGAAAACATATAATTACAAGTTGTACTTTCTCATTTTTGTTCTTGTTGACAAAAATTTTAAATTCCAAGTTTTTGTTTAACAGTTAAAATTTTAGATTATTTTTTTCCAAATTATTGCGGTAAATTATTAAGCAAAGCTGCAAAGGCCTTAAGTTTTAAATTTATAAGAAAAAATATGTAATCCAAGAACTTGAACATTGAAGAGCTGATACTCTGTTCATTACACACTGTCTGTATGACTTTGCATACTTGTATATAATGTGTATGTGTTGTGTATGAGTGAATTATGAATTTGTGCCATTTAATGTTGACAGAAGCATACGTATACATGCACAGCTTGACTGAATTTGAAAAGACGATAGAATAATAAATTCACTTCTCACACAGTTTGGACATCTCCTGATGAACAATAAAATCATAAAGATGAAGACATGAAGAGAAAAACTAATCAACAGCTTCATATTCGTCAAAGTGTCCCTTTTTTACATATGTGTATGGCTGGAAAATAAAATAAAATAATGAATAGCCCTAATCAGCTTTTCTCTCTCTACTCTCAGTGAAAGAGCTTTTTGAAAATTTTTCACTCTTTCTATCTATTGATATAATTATGTTCATGTCTACTGATATCAGTCTATGTATTTCAATCAATTCATATCTATCATATATCACTATCAGCCTATTTAATCTTTTGGTGCCTGTCACAATAACCATTGCCATTGGTCAACCCTAGCTGAGAACCGTGATGCATCTTTTCATCTAGCACGTTCAAAATTTTCGTAAAAAAAATCTTGTTTTTTTACGTCAGCGGTCAAAGTAATTAATATTTAATAATGATTAGTGTTTTTGCACCCTTTTTCAGGAGAAAAACACATTGGTTTGGAAATTCTTGCAAAAATCAAATAATAGTCAGATTTTAATGAAACTATCATGACTTAAAAATGAATGAAATTATTTTTGATTTTTTTTTTTTTTAGAAAATCTTAGTAAGAAGTATTTTTTTTACATGTTACCCCCACTTACTTAATTTCATGAAATTTCGAGTAATTGCAATCTCAAAATTTGTTTTAAAGGCAGAACTCCTTGGAGAATTTAAAATCATCAGTTTTTTTTGTTTTGTTTTTTTCAAACAGGACTCCCAGTTACCAAAAGTCTGCTCGGAATCGTAAAATAAAAAATGCAATAAATTATGACATTATTTAATTAGAAAAGCTTTTAATTGATTTTATAAAGATTTAGTAAAAACACTATTCTCTTTTTTTTTTTTTTCGATGGATAATGAATTTTTACAATAACTGTTTTCATTCTTTTAAATTTTAATATTAATAATTTATTTTAAATTGTATAAATTCTCCATAACTTCAATCTGGTTAGGTTAAGTGAAAACTATATTTACAAATCAAAAATTGAAAAGCTTAATAAAAGTTGTTTATCCCCAATATTTTAAAAATAATTTAAATTTTTTTAGTGTATGGATGTCCGTTTTAAGAGTTGTCCTCCCTGAAAAATCTGGCCGTCTGCAATTCTTTCATTTTCATTTCTGTGTTTCATCATGTTTACACTTTGCAAATCATCCCTTCAAAATTTTAAATTTTAAAATTTAAAGTAATTCTTACTTTTTTTAATTCCTATTTCACTAAATATTTTATTTATTTATTTCAGTGTGGGATATACTTTAAGTATTTCTTTTTGTTAGTAATTTTTTACTTTTTATTAAGTTTATTCTTTTTTGTGAAACTTTTATATATAATTGCTGAAAATATGTTAACTTTTAAAAATTACTAGGTAGTTTAAAATAAAATAAAATGAAGTGTTCACTTAGATTTTGTAAATTTATGTCAATTTCTGGTCAACCATACTTAGCTTTTCAACACCTTGCCAATCAATCAATTTAACATGTCAGAAAAACAAGACTTAAGTGGTTAAGAAATGCTTGTATGAGGCTTCAGTAATTTTTCATCTTGTGAATTGCAGAAAAGATTCAATTTATTTCAGGATAAAGTAATATTCCAGTTTTGATGATGGAATGCATTCAAATTCAGAAGGAAAAAAAAGTCTGTTTTTGGATTGTTTATCGGGGTGAGTGCGAACACTTAGAAATAGCGCACCCGAGTCGCCCACATCTGGGGCGATCGCAAAGGTCAACCCAACCGGAGTGCAATGGAAGGGCCTCACTCTGGGAGAACGGCCTAGCTGATCACCGTTAACTCCTGTGCCAGGTAAGTATGGATTTACTTGACCCCACACTGAGTCAGGTTGTGACACAGGTCAGTTTTTAACGTGGGGACCAGAGTGTTTTCACTCGGGCCACTGGTCTAAGCTGGTCATAGCTTGTCCAAGCTGGTCAGAGCTGGTCTAAGCTAGTCATAGCTGGTCAGAGCCGGTCCAAGCTAGTCGTAGCCATGATACCACCAGCACACAGGGACAGGGCAGGTAAGGATATTTACTTGACTCCCTACTGAGTCAGGTTGTGACACAAGGTCAGTTTTTAACGTGGGGACCAGAGTGTTTTCACTCGGGACGCTGGTCATAGCTTGTCCAAGTTGGTCTAAGCTAGTCATGGATGGTCCAAACTAGTCAGAGCCGGTCGAAGCTAGTTGTAGCCGTGATACAACCAGCACAGGGACGGAGCCCTGTGCCAGGTAAGTGTATTTACTCACCCCCCCAAGTCAGGTTGTGACACAAGGTCGGTTTTTAACGTGGGGATTTGAGTGTTTTCACTCGGGCCGCTGGTCTATGCTAGTCATAGCTGGTCCAAATTGGTCAGAGTCATTCCAAGCTAGTCGTAGCCATGATACCACCAGCATACAGCGACGAGGGGCAGGTAAGGATATTTACTTTAGCGAAAGAACAAAAATGCATTCATTGGCTTGTCATAGCTGGTCCAGGCCAGAGCCGGTCCAAGCTAGTCGTAGCCGTGATACCACCAGCGCAGGGACGAATCCCTGTGCCAGGTAAGTAGATATTTACTTGACCTCCCACTGAGTCAGGTTGTAACACAAGGTCAGTTTTTAACGTGGGGACCCGAGTGTTTTCACTTGGGCCGCTGGTCTATGCTAGTCCAAGCTTGTCATAGCTGGTCCAAACTGGTCAGAGTCAGTCCAAGCTAGTCGTAGCCATGATGCCACGAGCACACAGGTACGAGGGCCTGGGTCAGGTAAGGATATTTACTTTTTAGCGAAAAAACAAAAATGCATTCATATAATTATTTTGTATTAATTGTGTTTTATTTCTTTAAAAAGCAAAATAAACAAATATTTTATTAATGTTTAATAATTTTAGAAATTTTCCATTAAAGATTATAGAACCAAAGTGTCATCTTATAAAATTAATGAAAAAGCCATTTATGATTTAAGAATGTTTTTATTTAATGACATAATAAAATTAAAATATAAAAATATGTCGATATTCTAAAAAAAAAACAGTGAACAAAATATTAAAAACTAGACATTAACTTTATTATTTAGTTTATTAATGTCATTTTTTCACATTAATTTTAATAAGTAAATCATTACAATTCTGTTCACTCAATAACAATGTTGTGATATACTAATAATTCTTTTGTATTCATTCATTTATCTTCTACTTATCTGCATACGAACTGTTGTGTGATTTCGCGTTGGTTTACGTCACGTGATCTTGTATTTATAAATAACGGTGGGACGCCTCTTTCATCCTCTCTGGCGTCTGTTCGTCCATTTGTGTCACAACCTGACCGTGTGGGAGGTCAAGTAAATCCACGCCCATAACTATTGGTTGAGATTCGATCACTTACTGCGCCTGAACCCGTTTTTACGGGTCCAATAGGGAATATTTTTGGCCGAGACTACGGGCTCGGAAACCCACATTAAACCCGGCCTTGTGCCACCTATAGCCCTTGTTGGGGTAGCTAAATATTACTTGATACTTACCTGGCACAGGGGTATCGCGGCTACGACTAGCCATGACAAGCAAAGACTAGCTTAGACCAGCTTGGACAAGCTAAGTAAGGTAAAAATCTCTATCTTCTAACTATGGTACTGGTAACTAGGTATGCTTTTTCTTATGTTGAATAAAACCTTAATATTCAACTTGTTAAAAAGGTCTCTTTTCATTACAAACAAGAAGAAAATAAAAGTAAAACATCATATTTTTTTAGAAACAATAAACTAAACGGCGTAAAAAGAGAAATCGTTTTTAAAGAATAACAAAACAACTGTTTGCTTTTTTTTTTCAAGAACATTGAATACACTTTTTTTAACAAGAAAATATTGAATAATAAACTTAAACTTTGAACAGAAAAATGTTGAATCAATGTTACTAAGCTAACTTTTTTTTACTATGTATACTTTTTCAAAAATTTACTTCCAAGACGATTCTGGAAAAATGACTTCAAGATTAATTTTCTTTTCATTCACACAACATTATGAAGAGAAATAAATACTGAATTAAATATTTATAATTTAATTTTAATTATCATTAAATTTATATGTAAAAACATTCTTTTAAATGTTTTTAATTTTACGTTAATAATTGTAGTTAAACTAAAAAAATTTAAAATGTTTAAAAAAAAACAAAATACTCATAAAAAATTAAATTTTATTAATGAATAATTCTTATGAATAAGAATATCAAAGAAAAATATTAATATTTTGTTGCCATTTACAAATAATGGCAAATTATTTTTATTTTAAATTTCGCAATAAAAACAGGCGTGCAAAAAAAAGTCTTTGGAAAATAAAAATCTCATGGAAGAAGCGAAGCATTTTTTTTTCAGAAGAATCTTAATAAAATTTAAATGAAAAATGTTAAACAAACTTAAAGAGGAACGTATTTAATAAACTTTAATAGAAGACCAAGCATTTCCTTTTTCTTTTCTTTTTTTCGTACTGAATGAATTACATACGCCCAAAGATTTGTTTTTACAATCTACATAAAAAGATATAGCAGCTTAAAATAAAATAAAAAAATCTTTGTACTTACTTCAATTAAATAAGGTAAAATCCAAATGTAAGGACAAATTTCTTTGAATTGAAACTTTAAATTCAAAACACTGACTTAGCTACCTTAAAGCTAAACTCAAATTAAAAAATAATACCCATTAATAATATTAAAAAAAAAATCGGCTTCCATTTCTTTTCCGCTTTTTGTTCGTTATGACTTGGCGTCTCATAAAGGACGCCGACATGGATTTGAATTTTAAATTCTTTTCTCAAAGGAAAAAATATTGTAAATCAGTTACTAATATTTTAAATTTAATCTTCAATAAATTAACAGTTGGAAGTTCAATGAATGCAGAATTAAGAACATTATAAAATTATATTAGCCCTTGTGGCACATTTTGTATTTTAAAATGCAAATAAATAAATAATAACATTATAAAAAAACATAAACAATAATATTAAGCTTATCAGCTCGGACATCTTGGACCTTTACCTTACTTGGATTACCTACTTGGTTTTTACCTTGGATTATTCATTGGATAATTACCACTTTTGGACATGTCTGACACAAGGTCAGTAAAAAATGATCCGCCGGACAGGCTGGATAAACAACAGGCTGGTAAGTTTAACAACAGTCGGAAAAAGAGGCACTTGCCCACCCAGGATATTACCAACAATGGATCTTACCAACACTCTCCTGAATTGGAGAAAAATGACCAATTGCCCCCCCCCCCAGAAGCTTCTATCACCGACCAAAGGCTGCTTAATAATGAGGCAACCATAACAGACCCCTTGCTTTCCGATGAGAAGGCATCCGCACCAAACCAGATAGCTACAAAAGAAGCAGTGACCGAAGTTTTACCCTGTAGCTGGAAGACCCCACCCACATGTATTTTCAACTTAAAAGAATTCCTGGAAAGTTACGCCCATCTTATTAAAGATGGCGGCTTGTTGGTTGAACCTCAGGAAGTTGAAAGATACAAAGAAAGAACAGTGTCCGTGTTTGTGGTGGATAAGCGCCTACGTAAGGTATGCCGATCCACAAAGGATAACGTTTTGAAGTCTCTGACTTCCTTTGGATTTATGCCTCAATAGATCATCCGAGGTCTTAAACCCTTTATGTGGGACGTACTGCTGCCCACGTCCGACGACTGTATTTCGATGGTGAACAAGGAGTTGATCACAAAAGACCAGATCCTCCGCACCGAATACAAGGGCATGAGAAAGACAAGAGTGGCAGTTTTCGAAGTCCCAGCTCACGTCAAGGGAGAGGCGCTGGCTGCATATTTCCAGCAGTTTGGCCAAATAATAAGTGTGTCCTCGGACCGCAAGTTAGGGGAATGGAGCTTCAACATCATGCTCACGGAGCAGGCCTTCGGATCCATTCCCTACTGTTTAGATATTGATGGAAGGGCCATACCCATCATTGTGACTGGTAGAAAACCGACCTGCTGGAAGTGTGGCAAGCCTGGTCATCTGGCGCATTCCTGTCCTAACAAAGCGACCTCTGTAGTTAAGCCTGCCTCGGACCCCCCCCCCCTCAGCAATCCGCCGCTAAGCCAGCAATTGAAATCAGTGTCCCTCTCTCTAAGGAAAAGACAGGGGATTGGCAGGTAGTCGGCAAGAATAGAGGGTAGGGGCAAACATCATCCACTACTTCACCTAGGGCTTGTGCGTCCACAGTCATGGACACTGAACCATGGTCTGTAAACGAGCCGCCGTTTGATAAAATACAGCAGATAAAGAAGCTAAAGGCTCAGTTGAAGGAGTCAACAGCTGCAGCAACATCATCATCTTCGACTCCGGCTTCATCAGCGCGAAAATCATTATCGATATCCTCATTAACAGACTCTTTGCGCCCCTCATCCTCTGCCCCATCTTCCCCGTCCAAGGTGAAAAAAAACACCCCAATGATTGCACGAGAGCTCTCTCTTTCTCTCCGGAAAAGCGGACTGAAAATCCCTTGATTGAGAGCAAAACGCCTGTAAAAAAAGAAAGCGTTACGCCCGGGAAGAGGCCGAGGGTTCCATCAGAAGAAGCCGGCCGGAAAAAGAGGAAAGCAAAGCTGGCCTATAACTCGGGGAAGAATGTGTGCCGCGTCACAGCAGAAAGTGAGGAGAAGGCAAAGGACTTTGCCAAGAGGACTAGCAAATTGAAAGTCCTCTTGGCCATGAAGAAATGCGGCGACAGGGAGTTGGACGATCCCACAAACTTTCCGAAGGCGAAAATGGTCCTAACTGTCGTTCGCATCGGGACCGGATCGCGGCACGTCTGGGGTATGATCGAGGAGGCGAGAAAGAGCTTCCCGGCCTCATCTCAAGTCGTCATCACTAAGAACGATGAACTTATCAAACTGAAACAGTACTGTTGTGGGAGGGTCCCTGTTTTGGTTCACCCCTCCCTATACAGGGCATTAAAATTAACTTTTCCTTGGGATGTCGGCGGCTTGTCCCAAGACGGTACCATCAAGACTGCGATGGGCACTGGGTTGATGGGTGAAGCTGTTGGCATTCTCACCCCGACTATGTTTCAGGGCGACGCCCAAACTTAAGGTAAGTGTCTCGCAATGACTTTATGGTTAGCAAGTTTGAATGGGCGAGGGCTGAGGTCGGAGTCTCGCAGAGCGAGGCTCGTGCGCGATCTTCAGCATCTCGGTGTGAATGTTTTTTGTTTACAGGAGACTCATCTTACTGCCAGCAACTATGAGGATATTCTGTCGAGGAGGTTTCACCTCTACTCAGCTTATTTTGATAGTCGTTCAAGAGGGGTTTCTTGGCTGATCAGCAGGTCCCTGACGGCGTCGTGTTCCCTTGTGTTCGCGGATCCGGAGGGCAGGCTTTGTGTCCTGGACGTTACCATAAAGGGAAAGTCTCTTCGT
Organism: Acanthosepion esculentum; assembly: GCA_964036315.1. NCBI lineage: Eukaryota > Metazoa > Mollusca > Cephalopoda > Sepiida > Sepiidae > Acanthosepion > Acanthosepion esculentum. The sequence continues at coordinate 92,432,376 of OZ038495.1, read as the reverse complement.
CTCATCGGGGTTTATGCGCCCAACGACCAGGCGGAGCGGGTGTCCCTTTTTCGGCGGGTCGAGCCGTTTTTAGATACGACTTGGCAGGTAATTTTAGCGGGTGATTGGAACGCCGTCCTTGATCCCGAATTAGATCGTAGCGGGTTAAGATCGGGCTCTTACAACCCGGACGTGAAACCGTTTCGTAATTTTGTCGACGGATCTGATCTGGTCGATAAGTTTCGGAACGAACACCCCGGGCAGTTAGCGTGGACTTGGACAAATAGAGGCGGCCCGGATTCGGTAGTTCGCACGAGCTACATCGACCGGGTTTTAGTTAGGATAGTCGATGTAGGGTTCTTAGAGTGTCCAAGTTTTCATTCGATAGTTTACTCGGATCATCGGTTCGTCCGGGTACGGGTAAATGACTGGTTACTGGAAATTCAACACATCGTTGCTCGACGTGAAGGATTTTCGTGACCAGTTACTAGCAACCATACAGCGGGAATTGATGGAGAGTATGCTTGGAAATAAGTGGTGGGGACACCTTAAGTCGGTCATCAGGTCGTTTGCAGTTGATTATAGTCGTCGGCTCAATAGAGATAGATTAACAGCGCAAACGGCAGCAGAGTCTAGATTAGAGGTTGCCACCCAGTCGGGAGATAGTGGGCAAGTAGCAGTAGCTAGGGCCGAGCTGGCCTCCTCGCTTATCAAGAAGGACCAAGCTCTGGTAGTTAGGGCTAGGTTGAAGAAAATGTCTGCCGAGGCGACTAACATGGCTGCCGAACTGAGGCAAGAGGAGTTGCGCAGCGCGTCAGATCGCTACTTTCCGAGCGTCACATCGCCGGACGGACGACAGATGACTACAAACGAAGGCATCTGCGAGGCGTTTCGGTCTCATTTCCGCGACCTTTTCACCAGGGAGCCCGGACTGATCTCCGCCAATTTCGACGCATATCTAGCCGACTTTCCGCGTCTCGAGACGTGGGAAGCGGATGTGTGCGAAGGGGCCGTCACAGAGGAGGAAATCTGGGAAGCGCTGAAGCAGGCCGGCCGAGACAAGACTCCGGGTATAGACGGTCTTCCCTACGAGGTGTACTTGAGGCTGTCGCCCGTTTTTGTTCCGCTGCTGGCACTGATGTTCAACCACTGGTTGAGGAATGGGAACATACCCCAACGCTTCACCAGGGGTGTCATCAAGTTGCTACGCAACAACAAAAGCGGAGGGGATGGGTTAGATAATTTCCGCCCTTTGACTATGCTCAATGTAGAATTGAAGATTTTGGCGAAGGTCTTGGCCAACCGTTTGCAGCTTGTCCTCGATAGTCTGATCGGTCCCGAACAGACGTGCGCTGTGAGGGGCAGGACTATTCAGGACAACCTTCATATGGTTCACCAGATCATAGAAAAAGTCGACGGTAAAGCCGCGTTGATCAATTTGGATCAGTCCAAGTCATTCGATAGGGTGGACCATCGTTTTCTCGGGGCTGTTCTCGCGTCTGCCGGTTTCGGGTCACAATTTCGTTCTTGGATCTGTCTCCTGTACAAGTCCCCGGGGGCAGTGGTGGAAGTGAACGGGGTGAGGTCGGAGCCTTTCACCTTGTCTCGATCCATTCGTCAGGGTTGTCCGCTCTCGCCTATGCTCTATGCCCTTGCGTTGGAGCCCTTCCTTCGCAAGCTAAAGGCGAATCCGGTCCTTCGCAGAATTTCTTTACCTGGTGCCACCAAAGAGGCCAAGTATTCCGCCTATGCTGACGACGTGTCTGTTTTCGTAAAGAGATTTGCAGGTATGAGACGGTGGCAGGGGCCAAAATCAATGGCGAAAAGTCAGTTGGCTTGCGGTTGGCTGAGTGGGAGGGAGTTACTCTCCCCGGGCCCTTCAGCTGGATGGACGGGCCGGTGAAGATACTCGGTATCTGGTTCGGTCCCGGCCTTCTGGACACAAATTGGTCGGAAGTTCGAAAGAAGGTCGACGAAGCAGTTCGCCTGTGGACTCGAAGGAATCTTTCCTTGAAGGGGAGGGCGGAAGTGTGCATTTCGCACATCTACCCGATTCTCCTTTACCGGCTTTCGGTTCTGCCACTCTCGTCTACCGTACTAGTCAATTTCGTTAAAGAGCTTTTCGATTTCCTCTGGAGAGGAAAGGCTCACTTGGTAAGTCGCGAGGTCTGCTGCCTCCATCCTGCCGAAGGCGGTCTGGGAATACCAAGCGTCGAGACACGTCAGCATATGCTCCGCTTGAATTTCTTAGAACGGATGTGTACGCAAAACGACGGCCTCCTCCCGGCACGAGTACACACTTCTCAGGGATGGGAAATGTTTACGGACGTCTTCCTTCCAGAAGGCGCCCTCCTCATCCGATCCGCGACACATTCGGTCCAGAAAGTTGATGCGAAGCATATATTGACGAATCTCAATGCTAGGCATACCCAGACTGCCCTCAGAGGGATGAAGGTAACAGATCTCGCGACATACCATAGCGGCTTTGTCTCTCCACAAGAAAGAGAACAAGAGCCTTACTAATAAAATTAGTTTGGTAGACGGGAGTGGAAGTACAGAGAGTCGGTAAAGGTGAATCGGGTAGATGTGTGAAACACATACTTCCGCCCTCCCCTTCAAGGAAAGCCTCCTCCGAGACCACAGATTAACCGCGATCTCGGCCTTCCCTTGTACCTCCGACCAATTCATTTCCAACTGGAGATCAGGACCGAACCAGACGCCGAGTATCTTGATCGGCCCATCCGTCCAGAGGAAAGGTCCGGGAAGAGAAACTCCCTTCCACGCACCCAACCGCAAGCCAACAGACTTATCGCGGTTGATCTTGGCCCCTGTCACCATCTCATACCCACTGATTTCTTTGCTGACTTCGTCAATCTCGGCTCTGCTCGACACAAGAACCGAAACGTCGTCAGCATAGGCAGAATACCTGGCTGAGGTGGTAGCCCCAGGCAAGGTTCCAACGCAAGAACGTAAAGCAAAGGCGAAAGCGGACAACCTTGACGAATGGAGCGAGACAATACGAAAGGCTTCGATCTTATCCCATTCACCTCCACCAGCGCCCTGGGGGTCGCATACAAAAGTCGGATCCAGGAGCGAAAGTCGGCTCCGAAACCGACCGCCAAAAGGACAGCCCCGAGAAAGCGATGGTCAACCCTATCGAAGGCCTTGGACTGATCTAAATTGATCAGCGCGGCTTCACTGTCGACTTGCTCTAAGATCAAGCGTACCATATGCAGGTTATCCTGAATAGTCCTGCCCTTCACAGCACAAGTCTGTTCGGAGCCAATCAGACTAGACAGGAAAAGCTGCAAACGGTTGGCTAAGATCTTCGCCAAAATCTTTAACTCTGTGTTTAACATAGTCAAAGAGCGAAAGTTATTTATCCCACCCCACCGTTCTTGTCCTTACGCAGCAAGTTGATCACACCCCTGGTGAAGCGTTGGGGTATAGACCCCTGCTTCATCCAGTTGTTGAAGATCAGTTCAAGCAAAGGAACAAAAACGGGCGACTGCCTCAAGTAAACTTCGTAGGGAAGACCATCTGGTCCTGGAGATTTATCCAGGCCAACCTGCTTCAGCGCTTCCCAGATTTCCGACTCTGTGATGGGACCCTCGCACCCAGCCGCTTCCGCTGCCTCAAGGCAGGGAAAGTCGGCCAAATAGGCGTCGAACCGAGCAGGGCTCAGACCGGGCTCCCTGGTGAAAAGATCCTGAAAGTAATCTCGAAAAGCCTCGTATATGCCCGCGTTTGTAGTCACGGTCCGATTATCCGGCAATTTGACGCACGCGATATGTCGCCTAGTAGCGTTCCGATTTTCCTCTGCACGCAATTCAGCGGCCATATTAGTCGCCTCAGAGGACATTCTTTTTAACCTGAGCCCTAACTACCAGAGCTTGATCCTTCTTGATAAGCAAGGAGGACAACTCTGCCTTAGATAAGGCTATTTCCCCACTATTATGGGATTTCACTGCCCGATCAACTTTTTCTTCTAAAGCCGTTTGCGCCGCTAATCTATCTAGATTGAGTCGACGACTAAAATCGGCAGCAAACGTTCTAATTTTGGATTTTAAAATTCCTAAAATCGCCCCCGTCAATTCCCTCTGTATCATTAGTAGCAGCTGGTCCCGGAAATCCTGCTCACCAAATAGTGAGCAGTTTAATTTCCAGTACCCAGCCAAACTAACCTTAGGCTTATCTAAGTTTACACGGACCCGGACAAGCCTATGATCCGTATAAACTATATAATGGAAGCTTGGACACCCTAAGAGCCCTACATCGACTCTCCTAACTAAAACTCGGTCGAGGTAGCTCGCAAGCGTCCCAGGAGCCGAGTTGCCAAGTCCATGCTACCTCCCGAGGGTGCTCATTCCGGTACCTATCGACAAGATCAAACCCGCCGATGAAGTCCCGAAATGGTTTCATATCAGGATTGTTAGTACCCAGTTTTTGCCCTATACGATCTATATCGGGGTCAAGGACGGCATTCCAATCCCCCGCTAAAACTACCCGACGAGATGTCATCAAATACGGCTCGATCTGCCGAAACAAACAGGTCGCTCGGAATGGTTATTGGGCGCATAAACCCCAATGAGTCGTAGAGCCTTATCCTTTATGGTAGCGTCCAACACGCAAAGTCTGCCCGCCGGATCTGCGAAGACAAGAGTACATGCAGCCTTCAAAGACTTGCTCACTAGCCAAGAGATACCCCTCGAACGACCATCAAAACATGCTGAATAAAGGGAGAACCCCTTAGACAGTATGTCCTCACGGTCATGAGAAGAAAACCGGGTCTCTTGCACACAACAAACATTCACCCCGAGGCGCTGAAGGTCACGAGAGAACCTCGCCCTGCGAGACTCGGACCTCAGGCCCCGCACATTTTTGATTAGGGTTGCGTTACTGGTTTAAACATGGTCGGGGTAAGGATACCAACAGCCTATCCCATAGACCCATGGCCCATCTCAGTCTTGATGGTACCGTCTTGGGAGATTCCGTCGATATCCCAGGGAAATGTCAGTTTTAGGGCTCTATACAGGGATGGGTGAACTAAAACGGGGACCCTCCTCGCACAAAATTGTTTCAGATGTTTTAGTTTTTGATTCTGGACAATGGCGATCTGCACGGTCATCTTATACGACATGATGGCCTCGTCCAGCATTGCCCAAACTTGTTTTGCACCAGAACCCGTTCTTATAACAGTTAGTACCCTTTGGGCAAGCGGTAAGTTTTGCGGCACTTCAATGTCCTGGTCGGCAAACTGCCTTATGGAGAGCAAGTATTTGAGGTCTTTTATCCGGTTGCCATAATCCCAGGCTTTCTCCGCCTGGGCAGGGGAAATGCGACAAACATCCTCTCCCGTATTGAAAATGAGATTCTGAGCCTTTTTCTTTTTATCTTTTAGATCCTGTGTGGGGCTTCTTTGCCGTTTGGAAGAGGGGGAGGCATTTCTGTTATTTTAACAGGGGAAGGACTGGGAGTATGCAGAGAGGTATGGGGGATTTTTGTTTAACGGGGGAAGGGCTGGGAGTATGAAGGGGAGTGTGAAAGGTTCTATGTTTATAAGGGCTGGGATCTCTGCTGGGAGGACGAGATTTAGACGGTGTTGTCAGAGGGGAAGGTTTCTTTTTGGGTGAAGGTGCGGACCGGGCCGAGGACGTGGAAGGAACAGGATTTGAGTGTTGAGACTGCTTTTGTTTCTCTAATTTCAATTTTAGGGCCTTTATTTTTTCTGTTTTTTCGAACCCAGGATCATATTTCCTTTGTTGGTCTTTGAAGGATTGCTGAGAGGCCGGGGCATCACCCTTAACGTTGCCAGAGGGAGTGGGACTGTGTGTGTCTTTCGTCCTTGGGGCTTCAGGGGACTGAGGACCCGCTGTCTGGCGCTCCCCTCTGGCCTTACCAGCCACCAGCCATTCTCCCTCCCCCTTCTCCGCAACTGCACTAGCAGCGGGCGAAGGCTCTTTGGGGAATGTGGCCTTAGATGTTTCGCCAACCGGAGGATTCACCGACCCGGTCCCGGAAGCTGGGACGCCCATTACAGGCGAAGCGGAAGGTAAAGACGCGGTCAGAGGGGGATTTTGGTCTACTGGAGCTAGACTTCCAGAGGCCTTCTTCTCTGGGCAGGAAGAGGAAAGGTGACCAGGCTTTCCACACTTCCAACATACAGTTTTGCGACCGGTCACAATGACCGGCAGCTTCAAGCGTTCAACATTCAGACAGTTGGGATGGAGCGGAAGGCCTTTTCATCCAACATGATTTCAAAGCTCCACCCCACATTCAGGCTATCGCAGGAAGCGCCCAGAATTTCGCCATACTGGGACAAAAAAGCAGCGCGATGTTCCCCGATAACCTGAGGAGGGACCTCGTATATTGCTACAGGGTCCTTCTTCGGCCTTCATACTCCGTGCGCAAGATAAAATCTTTGTTTATTAAGTCACGGGTCGATGCCGCAACGTAGTCTTCCGGCGTGGGTAGCAATACGCCCCACATGAAAAATCCGGCTCCCTTAACTATTCTGACGGGCTTGATCCCCAAGGACTCTAGTGCTTTTAACACTGTGTTTTTCGACGTGCGACAAATTTTGCGCATACGCTTGTCGACGGCGAAAACTGACACTATTATTTTGTCAATTTTTCTCAATTCTATGGGGTCTTCTAAGAGTCCACCTTCTACGACAAGGTGAGCGTAACTCTTAGCTCGCTCCAAGAACTCCACTAAACTGAAAATACAGTTTGGAGGGGACTTCCAACAAGAGGGTGATTCCCCGGCCTCTGAATTTTCTATTTTCTTGTCAATCTTTGAGGCACTATTGGCCTCTATACAATTTTAATTATTGTCATTTTGGGCATCCATACTTTTAGTGCTTTGGCCATTTTGGGCTTCCATACTTTTAGTATTTTTGCCAGTATTGGCTTTAGTAGATTTCTGGGTTTTTTTTCCCATGACATTATTTGGAGAAGTATCTGGAAGCACAGGGTACTCCTCTGTATCATCTTTATCAGGGGGCTTTTTCTTTATTGAAAAAAGATGTTTTTTAGATCAGGGATGACCAGTTTTTTTCTTTTTTATAAGAAAGGACGAAGAATTTTTTTTCTCCATTTTAAAAAAGAGGGGGAGGGAAGGGGAGAGGAAATGTAGTAAAAAACAAAGTATGCCTATAGGCGGTGTGTGCGAGGGGGAAACCTAGATAAGCAAAGTTCTCATAATAGTGAAAAAAAAAAAGAATTAATTACAAAAAAAACAAAGAACAGATAAATACAAAAATCATATGACAAACAAGTTTCACTTAAAGGCAAGAAAAAATTAAACACGTACAAAAATTCAAGAACTAAGTTTGCCTAATGGCGAAACAATAAATTTAAAAAACGAAAACGCTAGACAAGTAAACAGCAAAGAAATACGAAACTTACAAAAACAGACAGAGCTAGTTACAAAAACAAAATGGCTGACGCCAAAACAAATAAACAAAAGAGAATAGACAATACAAAGGTTAGAACAGAATAAATGGACAAATAGACAGAACAAGGGTTATTACGGAATAAATAGACAATAGAAAAAAGGAAATGAAAAACAAAACACGAAAAAATTAAAGGATATTAAAAGGAAAGAAATACAGAATTAACGGGTAGTCAAAAAAATAAAGCGAAAAACGGACAGGTTAACGGGGGTGAGTGGAAAAATATGGATGATTCCACACCTTCGTGCCTGCAAAAGACGGTTTTTCCATTGACATCTCTATTATTTTAATTAAGGCAATGGATAGCGGTTCGGATTGAGGAATCGGAGAGCCGAGTTCAAACACGAGTCGAATCCATTATATTCATTTAAGTGCTAATTAATACCCTTGGGAAAGGTATGAATCTGGAATCTTCCATGTCAACCAGTTTTCCCTGTGCTAGGGAATGCACTCTTCCTGTTACGATTTTTACCAACATCATACTTACAATAATCAACAGGCATTCATTGGTTAATCACCATCAATTGCTGATTGGTTAATATCGACCAATCAGGTAGCTCCCACGCGCAAGATCATTTTTAGGCGCCAACTCAATCCGGAGCTTCTCATGTGATACAACCATAATATAAAATCCCAACACATGTGATTCTGTCCAGAAGATTCTTGCTCTCTGATTCGACACGCGGACGCGGATGCGGACGCGGATGCGGACGCGGATGCAGACTCTCGAACCTAACTTCTCTACGTCACTCAACAGCGCTGCCAAAATGTGACTCTCAAAGAACTCCCGTCTTGACTAACGCAGTCAGACATTAAAGAACTGTACACAATTCGTGCAAGTATAATTCCAGCATCATTTATTCAACTTGTATAATACACAATTCCAAACATACTCAATCTTCTAAACTGCATTTTTATAATCAACTTTCGTTATGAGTCTAGGTACAAATATTAACTAATCAAAGGGACGCAACTCAGTCTCACTTATCAATTCGCATGCATGTAATTTCAATACTTAATAAATTCAATTGTTATTATCAAAGTCAATCTCTTCCCTCTAAAATTCATGTTAACCAACCAAAGTTGGTAAAAGTTTCAGCATATTTTTATATAAATATATCATGTGAATTTCAGCATATTCTTTAAATTAGAAACACGTAAAGTGGTGTGAGATTTGATTATGCAATTCAAGGGTTCTTAAATATATCATTATTGAGAATTAAGTTTTTTCTTATTTCAGTTAGAAAAATTATGTAATAGATTTTTTATATTTCTACGCTTCAAAATAAATAAGAATCAGTAATAAAATGGGTATGTGAAAATTAAATCGAAATCCACCATTCTGAGGCTTGGAGTACAGATACTACAGAAAACCTCAAACTTGATGGTTCGATGTAATGCATTAATAATACAAAAAATTGATTGTAATTGATTTTTTCTATTTCTACGCTTCAAAATAAATAAGAATCAGTAATAAAATGGGTATGTAAAAATTAAATCCAACTCGACCATTTTGAGGCTTGGAATGCTAATACTACGAAAAACCGCAATGATGATGGTTCGATTTAACGCATTAATCATACCTCTAAAATTGAAGACTGCTAGCAGGAGATATTTTCTTTCTACATCTGTGGAAGATATATCCCCAAAGAAAAATGGCACCATGGAATTGTAAGCTCCTGGTGGAGTCAGATTTAGCCTCAGCCAGGGCAGAGAGGCCCGAACAAAACAAACGTGGGTTTTACACTGTAAACCAAATTAAATTAACTGCCACTTTGGTCATTGTATGGAGTGACGTCTCTAGGCGACTGTCATATTACTCGACCAAAGGAAGATAATCGCCTTTTGTATCCCCACAGAGACTCACAGATAAAGTAATTTAAGGTATCTCGCTCGACGTAGAAAATGATGGCCAATATGTTTTGGAACGAGAAGTGAGTTGTGATGTTATGAATGTTATTATTGCCATTTCTGATTCCTATGTGAGGACATTCTCAAAAAATAACAAAGCAAGATGTCTTTGAACTACGCCACATCTGAAGAGGAGTGACGTGTTTTTGGAACACATAACAATGCAAAACGACACCGTATCTTAAATCAATATATATGTATGAATAAGCTTGTTTCATGTACCCTACAGTCTTAACCCGGTACCATCAGACTTTCATATGCTTGAAGAATAAAAAGCTCATAAAGGAGATACCAACAGTTCTTCAATAAGAGATATTCAACGGTTTTGATAATGTTGAGAAGATTTAGAATCCTGGTATATTTTCTATATGTGCTTCTACTATGAAATCAATTGTAATTAAACAGTAGTTGGACACTACACACGCGCACACACACACACACACATATATATGAGAGAGAGAGAGAGAGAGAGAGAGAGAGAGTAAGCCTATGAAATAAAAAGCAGCTCAGAAGTATGAAACTTTCCTACAATTTTTACATTCAATTTTACTGTATACAATTTTAGCTCCAAATATTGTTCCAATTCCATCCTTTTAGACTCTAAGCCAAATTTAGTTGAAGATTTCTATGAGGCATCCAATCTCCCTGAAACCAGCAACCATCAGCACACAATGATCGCATGTCCTTTCAGGACGTAGACGATCATGGCTCTCCACCTCCCTCTATCCCTTGCAGCTCTCAGCAAGTTCCTTCCCTCTGCTTCCTCCCCTAGACCACGTTCTGTCGTCCACCTGCTCAAGCCCGCCAAGAATGTCACACGCTGCTTTCCCTTGTCTCTCTTTCCCTCTATTTGACTCGTGAGTATCAGATTCTTCAGGCCCTCCTTCCTCATTATGAGTCCCAGAAACTTCAGCTGCCTCTTTCTGATATTTATAAGCCTTCTCCTTGTTTGCCTCCTCTCTAAGACCTCATCGTAGCTCAAACGCTCTGTCCATGATAGCCTTAGCATCCTTCAGTAGAACCACATGTCCGTCGCATTGAGTCTCTTCTTCATCTTTGAGGAAATCTTCCAACATTCGCTGCCGTAAAGAAGGACAGATGCCACGTAACAGCTCCATATTCTTTTCTTTGTTACCAAAGAAATCCTCCTGTCTCGCAAATCTTTCCCTTTTTGATTTCCATTTATATGTGCTGACTTAGTTGTATTTTATATTTTTTATTTCGCGCATGCGCCTCGTTTGTGTTAGATTTTGTCGACTGCACAGTATAGTAGGATCAGTTAAATATCGTCTGTGAGAAAAAGAGCAACATGACGCAATTCACTTCACCAGAAATTTGGAAACGGCATGCTGTATTGTTTAGCACTCGCACCGGAAGCTCCAATACGAATATTTTAAAGTGTTTAGATGTCAATTTAAGGACAGTGCAGAGGATTCAGAAAGAGTTGGATGAGTCTAATGGTGATTACAATGGCACAGCAGCTCAGAAAATTCACTCTGATTGTTCTGATAAGAAAAAAAATCAGACCCGACACGGAGGCCTACCTCAAGAAGTAGTGCGGCTCTGAATCAAGATGGTGGCTGCTGGAAGGTCAAACAAGCTGTTATTCCCTTGACCCTACTATTAATGGATACATTTGTTACTCCCTCAGTTACGTTTATTTATTAGATTATAAAAGTATATGATCCAAGTATTTATCATTTACTATTTTATAAAGAACTAAATTTGAAACAAAATATTTTCATTAAAAAATTTACAAAAAATACTATATCTATATCTATATCTATATATATGAGTTCAAATACCCTTTAAGGAACTGTGTTCCTGATCAAACCCGACTCATAAATAATTACACCGGTTACGCAACTACATGCTTATCCAGACATCTTATGTTACACCTTTCTGATCACAGCTCCATTAGAACCCATTTAAACACACACACAAACTTACCAGACTCTATTAAAAACATATTAGTATAAAACACAAATATAATAACTGCATCCACCCATAAAAAAAGATTAAAAATAATGGCAGCTTTAATAATAAAAAAGAAAAAGCCAACTCTTAACAATATTAACTACGAACAAGGCCACAATGTGCTAACCGTATTCGGAAATTAAAAACATCTCTGCAACACACTAAAACATACACATAATGCACACACTCAATTAAGCTGGAAAAACGAACTATCCTTGATAATGTCTAAAGGTATAGCCGAAAGCGCTCGGAACTATAAAACATTTGGACAGTTTTTACACTCTTTGTCCAGAAAAGAAAGCTCTTGTTCGAACACAAGAAAAATTAAATAAAAAGCTTAACCATAGTATCTTGTCTGTCGTTTTAATGAAACATGCATCTATATATATATATATATATATATATATATATATATATATATATATATATATGCGACACAAAGCCGTTTTTTACGTGGGGTCTTCCGAGTTCGTTGGCTTGGGTAAAAATTACACATAGACCCCAGACTCGTCTGTGTTCTATTCTGCCCAAAGGTAGAGAGGTCAACAAGCTCTAAGAGTTTGAGAAAACCCATCTTCTGGGTATTTACCTTTGACTTCCCACTGAATCAAGTTGTGACACAAGGTCAGTTTGTTTTAACGTTGGTAACCCGTGTATCACCACTCAGGCCACTGGGTAAAACTGGTCTTAGCTAGTCATAGCCGGTCATACCACTGCCATGGAACAGATTTTAAGGAACAAGTCTAAGGATTCTGTCCAGGCAGCATGGGAGAGGACAGTTACCGGCACAGAATAGGTACTACGACAGCAGCATCTCCTTCGACGGAGAAACCCATCCTCTGACCGACTCGACTGCCTCGGCATTTATCCAAGACCTCCCCACGAGGTTGATTTATAACGTGGGGCTTTTCGAGAGGGTACGCTTGGGCAAAAATTCCCTGTAGACCCCGCATACACGTGGTCGGGAAGTTGTCTACCTCCACAAACGAGACGGCCATTTGGCATAGCCTCGTCTGTGTTTCTCTTGGCCCGGACGCAGAGAGGTCGACCAGAGAGATACTACTGGACTAAAAAAAAAGCATCGATATAGTTCACAATGGAGAGAGAAATCGTCAAAGAAAAACTAGATGGATGTACTAATATCTCGATCAGAACCTGGGTTCAAGATATCCCTCTACCGTAAGCCAACATTCACCGAACTATACCTCAACTTCTTCTCCAACCAAAGCAAAAGAAAGTGTAAAAAAAAGGATTGTCTGAAGCCTTCAATATCGAGTAAAAGTCATGTGGTGATCCAGGGACATATGAACAAGAAATGGTCAGTATAAGCAGTACCCTACAATGTAACAACTACCCTGGGTAGATGACAAGATCCTCCATAAACTGGGGAAGATGTGTACAAGATGATAACAACACTCAGAAAACAACCTCGGTCTGTCAACCCTATGTGAACAGTTTATCGGGAAAGATATAAAAATTCTGTGGTCTATATAACATCAGAGCAACCTTTAGGTGTGGTTTTAACCTATGTAAACATCTCTTCCAAGTAGGACCACTCATAGAGGAGAACAGGATTAAGGACTGTGCGTACATCATCCTGTGCAGTTGTGGCAAGAAATATGAAGGACAAACAGGCCGTCGCCTGAAGATAAGACTACAGGAACACTGTTAAATGAACTTGTAGATAAAAAGTAAACTGACATTGTAAAGTACTACTGATGAAAGCAAAATCCATGAAAATGTGCTGTTAATATGAAATAATAGTCTGAGTTATGCTACAATTAAGAAAAGTATAGTTGAATCAGTGCAAGAAATCTTGAAGATGAATCAAGTAGATTTTCAACTTAATGGCTTGTGTTCTAGTCTAACAGGCCATTCCTACTCTGAAGTTTGGTGAATTTGGTCCATACTAAGTACTCCATACTTGCAGTTTTGTTTCATACTAAGCTAAACTCTAAATCTCAACAATAAAATCATGATTGTATTGTTTGGAATGATCTCCTAAACATTCCTTTTATGAAGTCAGTGATCTTTCCAATGAAAAATTTAAATTATCTAATAAATAGGGTATTGTCTATCCATTACCAATATTTCATTATACTGAGTTCCCAATAATTGACATCAAAATATCTCCTGATAATTTGTGCTCTTTTAAATACCAAGTGTTTTCAATTGCCCAGTTTGATGATGCCATCAATTTTCAAGGAATTGAAAAGAAAGACTAAATGAAAGCAAATAAAATTCCAGAAGTAATAATAATAAAATGCTAAATCCAAACAACTTTATCAGTTTAGGTTTCCCTTGTTTCAAGGAAAAAATTTCATTATGGAGTAATTCTGAAATTCTTAACAATCTTTGACTTGCAAACATTAAAAAAGGATATGATTGATATTCAAATAAGTAGCAAAATACTTTCTGATATTTCAAAAGAGATGCAGACTAACTGTTCTTGAAATGTTTTTCTTTAACCAAAACAATAAGACCAACCATATTCCAAAGAAGAGTGATTCATCATGGAGAACTTAGACTGCATACATAATTGACAATCTTTATTTAAAAAGAAAATAATTATACCTGAAATAGATGATAGAATTTAATGAATATTTTGGTAAAATGCAATGCTAATAACCTTGAGATTTTAAATTTAGACTTACTTTTGTTTGCAGTAGCTTCCATCATGTAAATTTTGCGACAAACATTTACTAAAGTCATGTTAATCAAACGCATCGCCCAAATTCAGTGAGAACTATGCTCACAACAATGAGAAATTGAGCTATTTGACGTAATGGAATGGTTAGTAAACCTATCTCACCAAATCAGTTACGTCTAAGTAGTGAGTTCAATCCTGGCTGGGTGCTCCATACTTGCTGGCTTGTGACACATCTAAGCTATGCTTAAGAAATCTAGAGTGTTAGTTTTGATTTTGGATCACAGTAAATGCAACAAGTGTATGGTAGCATGGGTGAATAAACAAAACAACAATACCATTGGTGGGGCAAAAGATAAAAATTCTAAATATAAACATCAAAGACTGATTATGCCTAATCACATTGCATATCCGTCTATTTTAATGATTTGTAATTTTCTCTTAACCAAATCAGAAGGTTTGCTATTTAAAAATGCTTGTTTTCAAATGTATTCATTATACTTAGTTACCAAAATAAATAATACAAGATGATTTCAGTAAAGCTTTTTATAAAACTTGAACAGATATAATTTTATCTGTAAGCCGTAAACTTACATGTTTTTAAAAAATACTTTTATAACTGCAAGAAATAAAATTCTGGTGAAAAAATATGTAAACAATGAAAAAAATATTAAAGAACGAAGAACTCTTAATTTTTGTTTATCACTTGTGTGTGTGTGTGTCTGTGTGTGTATACACTAAAACTATGTTTACATGTATGTATGCCTAGAAAATATATTTAGCTTGTGTAAATTTAAATCCTTTTGCACAAACTTGGATTGGTGTTGCTCCTTTTTAATTTATTTTTCAAAAAATTTTCAGCTCTGTAATGTTCATGTACAATTTTGGAAACCATAAAAAGTAAAAACTAAAGATGAAATTTGTAAAGATAAGTGCATTAGTCAGGACAAAGTAGATTATTTTCTGCCATTATGAAAAAGAAATTATAAGCAAGAATGTTTTTTAAGTTTCTAGCAAAATTTCCATTTCTTTTAAAATGTTAATGTGATCTGAGTTCAGAATAGAAATTAGACTTGAATCAAAATATGTGCAGCCTAAACAATTCTTCTTTTTGGTCATCCAAATATGAATTAACAGCTTAGTTAACCAGGCTTCAGTAATTCATTGTATTTAATGTCATTTGGTTGATTTTATATATAAGTATTATTTTAAAGACTACAACAAAACACTAATGTAGTTATTGGAAAAAAGATTTGTTAAAAAACTTTTGTTACATCCTAATTTTGTATGAATTCTCATTCCAGCCTCACAACCAACAACTGCAATATATGATTTTTAATTTTATAAATTAACATTTTTCCTTAAAAACTTTGCATAGATTCATCAGAAACTTATAGCAACTTGATTGTTTCGGCAAAAATATGCAAATCAGGCAGTTTGTCTTTAAAACATTTCCAATGGAATAAGTTCTTCATTTACTCAGAAATATTTACTTTTTCTTTTTTACTATTGGAAGATGATAGTTTAAACCTCTCCTAGATCATCCAGTGCCTTGAATTGTGTTTGAAATTTCTTATATTCATTCATAGCTGTCATTAATCAAGAGAATTAAATAAGAAACACAGATTTCATTCAAACCAACCGCATTCCCATCTACTTTTTAAAAATATATCTACAATTCTTGTATAAAAATTTGATTATTATTAATTATATCATAATATAAATAATAATAATATAATCATTATATAATAATAACAAAAGAATAAATTTGACATCTTCATCTCCATGTATATAGATCCTCACTCAATATCAGCAATGAACATTGTTTTTATCATCAATTCCAAATTAATTATCTTTATAAATATACTCCACTTCCTTAAGTCAGGTTTGTTTTATATAAAATCCTATTTCTTTTCTTGCAAAGATTGTAACCATTTTTATACTGACCTAATGTCTAATGGTGATTAGTGATTTTAATTATTCAATTCCATTTACTTAAGGACTAAATAATTTTTACAATTTGTTAAAAAAATTATAATTTCTTTGACATTTTCTAATGTCTGAGCACAAGACAAAACCTTACATTCTACCACAAGTGTTAGTTATCACGAATATATATATATAGTGGAATAAATCTGTCGTTATATAACTTAAAATCTGACTCAATGATACTTATTAGAAATATTCACTTATAAATTTTTTTTAAAATCCACATTATTCATATTTAAAATTATATGAGAACCAAGTGTAACACAATTTATTTTAATCTACTGTTCTACGGTATTTTTACAGTACAAAATTAATCATTTTTAAATGTGGCATTTTGTGTGATTTAATTAAACAATTTTCTCACTTACTCCCTTTAAGCTATTCACGGTTCTTTAAGACTGCTTTTTGTTTCCTGGTCATTTTTGTTTTAATGCCATAAACCAAACCTTTTCTTTAAAAAAATCCATTTATACAATCCTAAAGCTAAAATGAATTTACTGATAGGCAGATTTTAATTCAAAGAAAAGGAGAAAATTAATAGGCATGTTGTATCTGGTAATGTAGTGAAAAGGTTAATTTCCATCATTTGGTGCTGAATGTTTTATTTTTGTCTTTTTTCCCCTTTTTTAAGAAATGATTCCTTAATTATTCTTGATACCATTTTGATAACATGAAACTTTTCCCTCGTTGATGCTTGTGGTTGTCTCTCACTCAACATTTTCACTTCAGATGAATTTAAAGCAATCAATGGTAACTGCTAGAACTTTCACGACTCACCTGTTTCTATAATTTTTCCTACCTATACATATCAGATGTCTGAAGATGAATGTATGTTATTTTTAGAGTGTATAAATAAAACAAGGAGAGATCTTTTACAACTTCTTTGATTTGTTCTTTTCTTGTATTTTGTGTCTAGATTTACAAGATTTTCTATTAATTGTGTTGTTATTATTATAATACTAGCAGCCATACCCAACTGGTCGATCAGAAAAAACATTCAATTAAAATGAAGCAAAAACAGCATCATGTTTAGATGTAACAGAGTCTATCTTCATGAATTACTTTAAAGTAATTTCATTAAAAATCATTTTGAATTAATGCAGTTACTGATATAACAGAAGTAGTCTCTATTTATTCAATCAAAGTTAGCCGAGGACATGAAGGGGCAACATGAAGACCCACTTCAGATCACAATTATTTTGGAGTTTTTGAAATTCAGTTTGTCAGTGTGCTACCAGGGATGTGAAAGAGGATACATAAAGCAATTGTCAAGTTTGATGAAACTTGCTTGACAGATCAATGCAAAATAAAAAAAGAAACCAGTAAAAAATTACCACTTTTCACTATTTACATGGGTTTTCAGTTACGGGTGAACTCAATTATCAAGTTAAATGACTGTTAAGCAATTAACTTATTATTGGTTGCAATTGAGTGAAGTTTGTTTAAAAATTAAAGGAATTTTTCAGTTTAAAATTTGTGTTGAAATTGATTTTTTGTTTTTCACTAAACACAGTGGTGTAGAAAAAATAATGATGTATCGTTGAGCTTAGGAGGGTAAAAGCAATTTAAGACTTGTTGCTAATGTAGACATTATATAAATGTTTTTAATTTTCATAAAAACAACAGTTTCAAAGATAGTACAATAAAATTATACTAAAATCAATACATTCTCTTCAGCACATCTTTTCTGCAGAAGAAAATAAGCCTTAAGAGATAAAAACAATTTCATGTTTCATTTAAGAAATCTTTTCACAATCAGAATTCAGTGTACAAACATAAATTTTCTTTAACTCTTCCAAGAGAAAATCCATCAAAATACAAGTTTGTCTTTTTATTCATTAAATTTTTAAAAAAATTTCTTCTTTAAATTAGAAGGATAATTAGTATATAAAAGTTAACACAATTTAAACCAGTCACTGCAATTTGTTTGTCAAAAAGAATCTTTTGCCTTCATAAATATTTTAAAATAGCAATATTATTACTTAAAAATTTTCTAGGTAAGTAAAAATTGACTGTTAATGAATTATTTATTAAATTATGTGAAATAACAGTTGAAGATAGAAATTTATTTAAGAGATAGAAATCCTAATTAAATTTAAATGCTGATGATGTTCAATCCAAGGGAAATAAGTCATTGTGCTTTTCGATATAAATTTTCTTAATTTCATTCACTATGAATTTTTGAAATCATTATTATTCTGCTTGTTCCTTAGTTATGCGCTGATATAACTCATGAATAACAATTTTGATTGTAAAAAAACCCCAAAAAAACGTGGAAGAAAAAGATATATCAGCGGCCCTGTTTGGTTTCAGAAAGAGAAAGGAGGCAATAATGCTCTCCTCATGTGTTTAACATCTGTTATGTATCAATCATGTTAATGTGAGGAACAGTGAATGAAAAAAAAATGTATTGCAGCAACTTATCGTGAGATTAAATCCGCTGCTTAGTAGCTGCATGCAAGACGCTTTATTGAAATGTGATTGGTCTCTTTGAAATAGTTACAAGGGAATGTCATTAAGATACGACATATGAACAACCCCAGGGGTAGACAACCCTCATGCTCCTAGAATTGGCATTATTCTGGCCATTATTAAATTTCTGTTCTGTATCTGAGGGATTTTTTTATAACGCGACCACTTCTTGTTAGAATTCTGCCAGCCTCTAATTGTGGCATGATTGAATTGGTCGGCTCAACAATTTCTAACTACTGGTTCTTCATAGTTGCATTAATGAGATATGAGTATTACTGATTTTTGGATGTCATTTTTTTTCTTGATTAGCGTATAAATAGTTGCAAGGGAATTAACTCTGTATTTATCAAGACGTCTCAACATTTGCTTCAGTGAAATAGAAAAACTGGTCAATTTTTAAATTTTCATTTGTACCCTCTTACTTCTTTGAATGATGACCTGTTCATAATTGTTACTGCAATATTTGATTAAAGTTGTTAAACTCAAATATTTAATGACATAATAGGAGAAATTTTACAAGTATACTGTAGTCATAGAACTCACGATA
The DNA here is from genome assembly GCA_964036315.1 of Acanthosepion esculentum. Classification (NCBI taxonomy): domain Eukaryota; kingdom Metazoa; phylum Mollusca; class Cephalopoda; order Sepiida; family Sepiidae; genus Acanthosepion; species Acanthosepion esculentum. The sequence continues at coordinate 92,413,398 of OZ038495.1, read as the reverse complement.
AGCTTATTTATTCATTAAATATAATACATTAGAAAATTCAAATGGAAAAAATCATGAAACTTTCATAGGTACTACTAGTTAATTATAATCCTATTGTTAATTAAAAGAATGATTAATTTAATTTTGGTTAATGCCGAATTTAGTATAAAATAGCTTCGAGTTCAAGTGAAAATATGTAGCAATAAATTTCACTTGAAGCTTTTAAAGCAAGATTAAATGTCCATTTTCGGTTTTCACAGTAAAAACAAAAAAATTGTTTTTAAAGTATTTAGGGGCCCTGTTTAGTATTTTTTTTTCATCATATGCTTAAATTTAAGGGAATCTAGTGAGATCCTTTCATCATAAATTACTTCTATATCATGTTTACAGATAATGAACTTGAAAACACAAGGAGAGTTACTGGAAAATTTGTATATTTGAGTTGAGTATACAGTCTTTAATTTTGTGACAATAGCTGAGGTTTAGAATTACAAATAAAAAGCTACCTAAATGTAGGGAGAATTTTTATGGAACTAAGATTCACTGTTTTAGTTAAATTTATGAAAAATGATGCAAATTTGATGGAATTGTATTGGAAGTTCACAATGTTGGCAGATTTATCATCACCACAAATAGTTAAGCAGAAAATCTTTAATACTTTAAACTATTTAAAAATTTCTCACAGGTTTTTTTTCTCAACTCTATTCCACTTGTCATGTTTCAAAGGTTCATTTAATTTAGATATACTCTGAGATTTGCAGAGATAAAAATCAGATGTTATTCAGTGAGTTTTCTATTGTAACATTTTTTGCATAAAAATGTCTGTTACTTTGATTACTTCAAAAGGAATAGAAAATATTATTCCAAATTATCATATATACAAAAAGAGGAAAATATATTTTGATTTTAAAAGTATATATATATATATATATATATATATATATATATATATATATATATATATATATACTCTCTTACACAAACACTTCTTGGAATCAAGCACCCTACACAAAATATAAAAAAAAAACACGGTAAAAATCAGTTACAGTTGCACCGAGAACATGGCACAAATAATAAAAAAGCACAACAGGAAATTTACCAACAAACCACATGAACAAATCAAACCCATGTGCAACTGCAGAATAAAGAACAAATGTCCCTTAAACGGTAATTGTTTACAAAACAACGTAATATACAAAGCCACGATAAAATCACCAGATAATGAAGAAAAAGTATACACAGGAGTAACTGAAGGACCCTGGAAACAAAGAAATTATGCACACAAAACATCTTTCACAAATAGTAAATATGCGAACAGCACAATGCTTTCTAAGTATATCTGGGAAATTAAAAACAAAACGCACACCACACCAAAAATATCTTGAAAAATAAGGAAAAGATCATCAGCCTACAACAACCAATCAAAAACTTTGCTTTGAGGAAAAAATAGCTATCATTACCTTCCCAGACCAAAATAAATTATTAAATAAAAGATCCAAGCTCATCTCAAAATGCAGACATAAAAACAAATTTTTACTATGTCACTTATAAATCGAAAACCGAAAAAAAAAAAAAAAAATAACCCAATCAAATTACCAAATCACACCCGTTAGAATAGATGAAATACAATAAATAAATAAAAAACAAAATCAATGAACACAAATAAGTAAATAATAAACAAACCATTATGACCAAAATATTAGACTATAAAAATCAAACCAAAAATCGGACGAAAAACATAGCTATAACTGTTATATAATGATAAAAAAATCAAAAACCGAAAAGAGTAAATAAAAATATACAGTATAATAAACAACAAGTAAAATAAATTAATCTAAATTCATCCAAATAAATAAACAAACTAACAAGCCGATCACTATAAATTAACCGTTAGAAAAACAAATAAAGATAATCAATCCAAATAAATACATGAAGTAATAAACAAATTAAGAATGGCTCCTGCCAAAATAATAGTTAGAATAAACTACAACAATCAACCCCAAATTGGAATAAATAGCTTTATCTTCCCAAACCAAAACAAAAATATTAAATAAGCGATGTAAACAAATTTTTACTACATTAATAAAAACACTGATTAAAATAAAGATAAAAAAATAAAAATAAAAAATACAAATAAATAAACAAATAAACAACTTCCGGTAAAATAACCGCCAAAATAGACTACCTACAATGCACCACTGACCTGTATATATAAATAGCCAAGAAAAATAACAGCACTCGTGGCCTGACGATTGCATCTTGCATGAAACAGAATGTCACTTCTAAGTGTTGACTTTTATATATGTGTGTGTGTGTGTGTGTGTGTGTGTGTGTGTGTATGTGTGTGTGTGTGTGTGTAAATCATTTGTAATTTGGTGTTCTGTTCCTACTTGCAAACTACCCTTCTACCCCTGGGTGGCATGCCACTACTGTTTACCACTGGTGACCTGCTGTCGAATTTCCAGTGTGTTTCTCTTGGTAATGTTACCACAGGTGGGCCTCTAGCGATCCACCTGTGGTAACATTGTGGATCGCTAGAGGCCCACCTGTGGCCCACCTGTGGCCCATCAGTGGCCCAGTTGCTATTATAAAAAAATAAAAAATTGAACTGGATGTGTTAACCTAAAAGACAATTAAATAAAGTAGGTATCTCCAAAGAAAAGAGATAACTCAGATTTAAAATTAATTTTTTAAATGAAAAATCTTTCTTGAAGCTTTTATTTTGCTTTTAAATTTCAAGCTAATTGATTAATATTTCCAATAAGCAAAATACTTTGCTGTATCTTAATTTAAATTAATTGGAATGATTTTAGCCATATTTACAAATCTCTCATCATAATTAATTCTTTTTATTAAAAAATCTTTCAAAAATAAAATATACTTTTCTAAAATTTTACTTGAGGGTTATTAGCTAATTTAAAGTTTAATTAATCTGACTTGAAACAAATATTATTTACTTTTAGTTTAAAATATCACAGCAAAGCATTTTTTCACACAGAGGTGGCTGTTTTTATAAGATGTTAACAAGTATCTCAATAGACTTATGTTTGGAAATTTTTTCTATGGAGGACATATCTGTAAAATTTACTTCACAAATATACCATGAGTGCTTTTTATATTATTTTTTTAACTACCAAGTAATCTTAAATCTTTAGGAAAATATTTTAAGTAATCTAATGTTTTATTGAATTTTAGGTAATTTGGATTTAAATGTACTGCAGTTACTGCTCTTATTTTCTGATAATATATATATAGACGTCTGTATTTACAAAAATCAGCACGTTTATACAGGCACAAAAATTTTTTTCAATTCTTTTTAAAATATTGGGGGTTGCTGAATAATGGTAAAACTTTTCCAGTTATGATTAGTAAATATAGTTTTTACTTAACAATATCATCTAACTGCTACTAATTAATACATAATTTTAAAAGATTTAAAACTTTATAAATTATTCTAAATAAAATTTTTAAAAATTAAAATAATTCTTGTAAAATTCATTATTCATTGAAAAAAAAAATTCTTTTTTCTCATGACAATTGTGTTCATAATATATATTTTTATATAGCTTTTCTAATTAATATCTTAGTTTTATTGCATTTTAAAAATATTTTTATGATTTTGAGCAAATTTCCTGTAACATGGGGCATTATTTTGAAAAGGAAAAACAAAACAAAAAACCAAATTGATGATTTAAATTCTCCAAAGATGTGTGTTTATAACTAATATAAACATTAGGCCCCATGAAAATGAATTTCTTGAAATAAAAAATTAAGTAAGTGGCAGGTAACAGATAAAAAAATATTTTTGTCAAGATTTTATAAAAAAGAAACCTTTCTATAATAATTTCATTCACTTTTGAATCAGTCCTGAAAGTTTTATTAAAATCCAATAATTATTTGCTTTTTGTAACAATTTCCAAATCAATGTGTTTTTCATAGTAAAAAGATGCTAACATTTTCTATCCTAATTTATGGTCACCCACTGATACAAGAAAAAACAAATATTTGACAAAAATTTTGAATGTTCTAAAATGAATTAAAAAAAATATAATTTAATAATGAAAAAATCCTTTGTTTTTTTTTCCTCTTATGAATAACAAAGATTTTGACAATGAAACTTTGTTTTTATTAAGTTTGGGGAATTTTTTCATCATGGTTTGCTCATTTTTTAGCAAATCTTCGGAGGTACCTAAAATAAAGTATATTAACAAAAAATAAATGGCATTCAGTTTCGTGGGTATGGTTGGATTTTACCTTAACTTGATTCCTCCTTTTGCTGATATTGTCTTTCTGCTCACTGAGCCAATTAAAAATAACCCTAAATCTACTAATATTACTTTTGCTAATTATGGACTTGATTCTTCAATGTTATAAATCAAAAACTTTGCTGAAATATCAACAAATACTTATCCCCAACTCAGGTTACACTATTAGTATCAAACATTTCAGTTCATGCTGTTGGCATTGAATTACAAGAAATAATTGATGGCATCACACTGCTTATTAGTTTCTTGAACTCCTATCTGTTTACTTGACAATTTTACACTTTTAAGGACATAATGCCACATTATTTACAGATCACAAACCTTTAATAGTAGCATATAAGAAAGAAACAACTTTAAAATCATAAATACAAAAACATTACTTATCTTTAATCTCAGAATATATATCAGAGATGAATGATAAAAATATATCGCTGACTATCTAAGCCAGCAAATTGTTATGAGCATTATCGTTGCCAAGGAAAGAACAAAGAAAGATTGAAGTGTCAACAGCGTGTTTTGATCAAATGTGAAGAATATATACATAATTGTGTGAAAAGTGGCAAGAATTGTTAATATGCAGTTCATTAGTTGCTGTTGGTAAGAAAAGTGATTAGGGTGTTGTCAGTAGAGTTGAGAGTTGACAGATTTATTCGGCTGGTTGGCCAAGGTTACAGTTGATGTCAATAGAGAGGCATGGAGTGGATTAGTAAAGCCAAGTGGAGTGTTGTTGGCTGGGTTGGCATATGCCTATCTTCATGGTTGGTATTTGGACATTTTGCATTGATTGGTTTTTGTTATTAACACCTTATATAGAGAATCTTTAGTCAACAGTTGCATATTAATTTACCAAGTAATTCTATTCATTTGTAATGGACCGGTGGGTAGATGGACCAATACTATTTATATTATTATACTTTCAACATACAGGATTCAAGTAAACAACAAAACTCCAAATGTGAATCAACAAGTATATATTTAAATAACATACAAGGACAAAACATGCAATAAAATTGTATTCAATGTATAGATTAAGGGAAAGAAGTTGTTCCCCTTTAACTGTATTTTGATTTGTAATTGTTTGTCCGAAGAAAGTTCTCTTGAGAGAAAAATGTTCAGGAATCAATATTAGAACAAGGTCTACTGTTAGAATAGATAACACAAGAATACAATTGATTAAAAAGTGTGTTGTGTTAGAGAAATTAACAGAGTCCTGGTTGATTGAGCTTGACTAAGTCGCAGAGAGAAATGTAGGTTTATATTACAAAATTCTGTGTCTGAGTGTGCGTTTGAAATGTTGTGAGCAAGATCTTAGATTTGTGTAGACAGGCAAATTTTACTGGATCTTTACGGTAAACAGTATTTTTTATCCAACTACATCTAACGGCCTGAATATTTGAGGAATCTTGTCTTGTCTTGTATACAGATACAGAGCAGATATGGATGTTTTGAGAATTGGCAGAGAGTGTGTGTTCAAAAGGTAGTATTTGGGCATTGTTTGACTGTAAGTCGTATGTGGCTGAGCAGTTAGGCACATCAGATGCATTGATGGTTCCCTATAGGGAATGCAAGTTCGAATCCTGTCAGAGGACACATTTTTCTGGCAAGATATCTGTAGATGTGGTTGGATAAAATATGAGTATCTATTAAAAATAATTTTAAACAAAATAAATTAAAAATAACAATATGTCTGATTTAATCCACTTCCTAAATATATATATATACATATATATATATATATATAAATATAAAAGTGGACATGGAAGTTAGCGCTTAGAGGCGACAGTCTGTTTCATGCTAGTGCAATCGTCAGGCAACTAGTGCTGTTATTTTTCTCGGCTATTTATATATAAGGGTCAGTGGTGCATTATGGGTAGTCTATTTTGGCGGTTACTTTTACCGGAAGTCGCTTATTTGTTTATTTATTTATGTCAAATTATTTTGCTTGTTTTTTTTTAAATTTTATTTTTATTTTTTATCTTATATATTTATTTATTTTTTATTTTGATCGGTGTTTTTTTGTTAACGTAGTAAAAATTTGTTTATATAGCTTATTGTTGATAGTCTATTATGGCGGTCATTTACCGGAAGTCGGATGTTTGCTTATTTATTTGGGTCAAATTGTTTTGCTTCGTATATTTCTTCATATATATATATATATATATATACACATATAGATAGATAGATAGATAGATAGATAATATATCTGGTAGTACTGGGTCCAGTTGTAATGGATGAGTTGGTACTGTAGTGTGCAACTTATGCTCCATCAGCAACTGATCTGGACTGCCCGTTCAGCTTCCCTGTCACTCTATGGATACCTTGGGCTGCTGGTTACATGCTGACATCCAAAAGCTGAAAATGTACTGCATGCAAATTTTGGACCATTGTCAGTATTGATTTCAGATGAACTGTCACATCTGTAGCTTTTGAGAGCGCGATGTTCGCTATTTCTATGAGTAGTCCACTATTAACAAATACTAATTCATTTAGCTGCTGGCTTAATCTTGGCCACCATACTCTCTGACGTGCATGCTCCTTGCATTTGACTATACCCTGGTGACCTTCATGGATGTCATTCCTCAGTACTGACGGAATGACTAATCTTGTACCCTTAAGCAAAAGCCTATCCTGTACAGTTAGAAATGTACCCACAATTCAGTACATTCTCACCACTCTAGAATATGCGTATTCAGGCCATCCATACTGGCACATCTGCATAACTGTGAACACATATGTTGTTAGTTCTAAGGTGTTGACACAAATTTTCCAGGTAGGGGACATTTGCTGGTAGGTTCTCCATTACTTGATTCATGTAAATGTTAGTGCTCTCCATGAGTTCTGTGTTGGCATTTTTTGTGTTTACTTTTACTGGAGCTCATGACAGTGCATCGGCTGTAACAAGGCATTTCCCTGCAACATGTAATATACTATAAAACCTCATCAGTTCCATCTGAAAGCATTGTATTCTTTAGGATAAGACATCCAGACTTTGTGCACCTAGGAGGCTCACCAGTGGTTTCTGGTCTGTCTTGAGCAGGAAATGTTGGCCTATAATAAAATCTCAAAACCTTTCACAAGCCCATGTCAATGCTACTGCCTCTTTTTCTATCTGAGCATACCTCTGCTGAACTGAAGAGAGTGATCTGGAGGTGTAGGCAACAGACCTCCACTCTTTGCTTCACTTTTTCAAAAGGACTGCTCCCAGCCCAAAGCTGGATGCATCTGTTGATACTTTAGTCTCTTTGTTTGGATTTTAAAGAGCTAACACTAGTGTATTTACTAAATCTCCCTTTAATGTATTGAAAGCTTTAGTGTGGTCTTCACCCCAGTACCAGTGATTTCTTTTAGAAAGCAAGTCTCACAAAGATTTGTCCTTTTCAGCTAGCTGCGGTATAAACTTTTCCAATTTGTTCACCATCCCCAGAAAGCGTTGAAGTCCACTTACACTTGTGGGTTTCTGTATTTCTCTTATGGAAGCTGTTTCGCTTGGCTCAGCTTTAATTCCTTCACCTGAAATAATATGCTGAAGGAACTTTTCTTTACTTTTTGAGAACTCACACTTGTTCATGTTGAGTGTGAGCCAAACCTTCTACAGTTTCCACAAGATTGCTTGTAGACGAGTTGTGTTCTTCCTGAGAGTGTTCCCATATCAGAATATCATCTATATGGCAGACCACAACCTTCCAAATCTTCAGTAGCCTCCGTGTCCATTCTGTTCTGGAAGTGCTTTGGTGCTGATGTTATCCCAGATGGTATCTCTTTGAAGTAGAATCTAACAAAAGGTATGATAAAAGTGGTCAGTTTAGCTAACTCTTCTGCTAGCAGAATTTTCCAGAAACCCATGTTAGCATCTAACTTTGTTAATATGTAGGCACCAGCGAGTGATCTAAGAGTTTGTTTTATTGATGGTAGAATGTATTTTTCTCTACATAATGATTTGTTCAGCCATGTGAGGTCAACACATATACTAGGGTCTCCTGATTTCTTCATCACCACTACCATTCCAGCATACCATTCAGTTGCCTCCTCCACATGCTGAATAACACCAATCTGCTCCATAGGCTGCATTTCTTTTTTTACTTTGTGAAACAAAGGAAGTGGTTAAACATCATGGTGTTTTGAGTGAAAATTGATTTGCATCAGGTTTGAGTTTAATAGTATAATATTTCTGCAACCTACCAAAAGCACTACTCAGTTTCGAGTATTGAATTTCCAGTATATCCAGGTCAATGTTGTTAACAGAGGACACCAGTTGCATTGTGTTGATCACAATAGGAGCTATATACAGATTTTTTAATCACATAGGCTTATTCTTGTGTCCTCTTCCTTCCTTTTGAGAGTATGATATTCAAAACCACTTGTGCATCCAGTGGAACACATCCTTTGTTGCTTTTGCAAGTTTTGGGGGCATTATTTCTATAAATCTGGTTTAACACTTTGTCTGAGATAACATTCAGTGCCTGTGTTGATCTTAAATTTTACTCTTCTGCCATCCACTTTAAGGTCAGCCCTCCATGTGTCTCCACTTGCTGATATTGCTCCCAGGAAAACTCTGCTGTCATCCTCTGTTATCTCATGGACAGCTGTTGATGTACACACATGCTTGTAGTGTCCTTTTTTTTCCACATCTTTGACAAGGGCATTGTGTTTTGAGATGGTAAGGGATATTTCCACACTTCTATTCTGACTTTTATTTTTAATTTTTGTTTCTGTATTTTTGCAGTGATTTCCCTTTTCATATTATTCTGCCCACAGAACATGTCTCAGTAGGACTATCTCCCCTCAGATTGCACTGTTGTTACCTGACTCTTTCAGCCTGTTGGGCCATCTCAACTGCTTTTATCAGCATGAGATTTCTGTCTAATTGCATTCTTTCAGCCAGACATGCCTGAAAGCCCAACAACTAAATGGTCCCTGATAAATTCATTTTTAAACCCTAATGTCTGGTTAATGCATAGAGCTGTCACAAAAGAACCCACGATCTTCTTGGGTCCCTGTTGCCGCCTATTAAGAACTGCTTGATTATAAATTATGTTTTTGTTTCCAATAAATAATGCATGAAAACCCTATTTAATGGTATCATAGTCATTTATTTCCCGTTTTGACAATTTTAAAATTTGCAGACTATTGTCATCCTGATCTCCCATACAATAAATTAAGGTATTTAGCTGGTTTGCTTGTGTAGTAATATGGAGATCACTTGCTTGCCAGAATCTTTCAAAATGACGGATCCATTTTTCTTATTCAAGTAGTTTTCTAAAAATTGAACAATTCTGGAGGTTGAATAGTGAAAGACACACATGGTTGCTATTGAGTAGGGATGGCCATGTTTCTTTTCCCCCCCCAATTCACTGCCTTTTTCTTTGCAATCTTTTTTTTTTTCAATGTCTCAAACATGGTAGGAATACTACAGTCTACTCACTGAAGCCACTCCTGACACGATGTTGTGTTTTTCTATTTCAGATGTGTAGGTAAGGAACATGTTGAATAGGAATAATTGACAAGGTTTATTTCCAAGGTCTATACACACTGGTCCCCTCACCAGAAGTCCTCTCCCTCCATCATGAAGAGCTCCTTTTTCTTTTGTGTCTTCTCAGGGTTATGCCCCTTATACCACTGTGTTATGAGCCATGTGTGATACAAGCTTAGGCAATCATGCATCTTTCGACACATGACTGACGAGGCAGATTTTTTCCCCACAATAAGTTGCCATTTCTTTCTGCAGTAGACTAGATGCCATCCAAGGATATAGAACCTGGTCTGTCCTGCTGTTTACCCATAGCTGGGGGGAGAAGAGGAGGATTCATACCTTTCCCAAGGGAAAGTAAGTGAATGTAATGGATTCGATTGGAATTTGAACTTGGCTCCGTGATTCCTCAATCCGAGCCGCTATCCATAACTCCACTGTGCCTACATGTTAAGGTAACACCGCAATAATGTCCAGTCTATGTGACTAATAGTGAAATATTATATTAAGTACATTGAATGCTTTTATTCATAATTAGACAAAAAATAATTAATGTACATAAATATATACTTATGTACATACATATATATATAACTCAATAATAACTCACTCAGAAGGAAAATCCTCGAGAGTGCTGCCATTGAATATTATCCAAATATTAATCTACGTCCAGGCTTTTTCCCCAAATCACTTTTCCTCACAGAATTACTACTCTCCCAAGCAAAGGTACACAACTGTATAAAAAAAAATCAAAAGAAAATGGTTGAATTCATCAACACAACAATAAAAACAATATTTCTACACGTGATAGTACTTGATGTAATTTTCAGTTGACAATATGAATACAATAGCATTTTCTAAATTCTTCTAGTTGCTAAGGACATTTTGTTTTGTTGTTAATAGTTACTTTGTTTTAATAAATTCATTTCTTTTTTGCCTTGAAAAAGTTCACAGTTTTCCTATTGTCTTTTACCTTTATACATATTGTTTTTTTACAGGTTAACTATGAGAATTTTTTCATATATAGTTATGTACATACATATATACTTATGGATGTTTGTATACAACATAATCTTATTCCATTACTTGATAAAAACTTCTTGTACACCAAGCATTTTAAAGTCAAACATTGAATTTATACTCAATAGAATGAATTATAGGAAGGTTCATGAAAAAAACATTCTTTACTCAGCACAAATGGAGAAATAAGCATAAGTCCACAAATTAATCCACTTGAGTGAGTGGAATTTAAATAAACACATTACACTTCAAATGATGAAAAGCAACACTCATTTATTCTACTCTGAGCAATTAAATATTTGAAAAAAGTAATTATAAAAAAAAGGAACTTTACTTTAATTGAAAAAGTGCTTGGAATATATACTGGATTGATGAAAGGAAAACCACTTTATATTCAAGATTCAGTCATTGTCAATTTTTTTTTTTTTTTGTTAAATAATTTTGGCATTGTACATTTTAGGGTTTTCTTATTGTGAAAAATTTCTTCACCCAAGAACAATTACAACCCTGTTGCAATGATATTCAGGGGATGCTTGATACTTAGGCAAAAAAGCTGGGAAAATCAAACCTATTATTTTTATTGCTTAGATATTTTAAATATCATAAATCATTTTCTTTTAATTTATATATATATATATATATATATATATATATAGTAATAATAATGTTAGGAAGCAACAGTTGCTTCCCTTTTGAATGTGCAATTTGCAGTCCTTTTGAAGATGTGGTTCTTTTAAAAAATCAATTATTAAAAAAAATGTTGTGTGAATAAGACGTCTTCCTATCTTGTCATTTTGTGAGACAATGCCTGCTTAATGTAATGGCATTGGTGTGCTACTGCTATCAACAATCTTTGTCTTAGTCCACAGACGAAACATGTTATTAGAAGTAGTGTCAAAAGTGACAGAAATATTATTTTAAAAAAAAAAGTTGATTAATTCTAAAAAAAATGTCATTAGTACAGATTGTTTTTTTTGTTTTTTTTTAAGCTTTTCACCCCAAGCAAGGCTGGAAGCCACTAGCACGCAAGGGGTTACAGAAGGTTTGGATGAAGAGCAGATAGGAGTGGTAAAGGAGATGATATGGAGAAAGATAGTGGATCAATCAAGGCAAGGGGGTTACAGAAGATTTGGAGCGAGAGCAGATAGGAATGAAAGGGGAAAGGATGTGGAGAAGGGAAGTGGATAGATCAAAGCAACTGGAGATGTCAATTGACGTTACACTTAAATAGTTGGAGATTATATTTATCAGGGAAACAGGAATAAGGAAGGGAGTTGCACAGGCTAGATGTGCGAGACATGAAGCTATTGGAGTAGAAGAGACGTCTACATCTAACAGTTTCAACAGTGAAGGGGTGGGAATGGGATGCCAGCCTCGTAGGACATTTAAATTCATGAGGCCTAGGAACCAGCGAAAGCAGCTCATCGGAGCAATTACCATGAAAATATTTGTAAAAAAGACAGAACGAGGCAACGGCGCGTCTGTGAGAGAGTGACTGCAGGCGAGATGACAGATCAGGGCCAATTACATTGCATATCCATCTCTGGATCTTATCAAGAACCCTGAGGCAAACAGCAGGGGCTCCAGACCATATATGGCAGCAATACTCCATGCAAGGGCAAATGGTTGATTTATAGATTTGGAGGATCGATGATGCCAGAGAGCTTCAATTTCACAAAACCAAAAGCATGGTTAATATTGAGACAACAGTTTTTAAGATAGAGAGTTAGGTTCAGATTGAATGAAGACTCAAGGCAGTTAAATACTGTAGGAATATTATTATTATTAGTAATAACTAAATAAAAATAAAATAATAATGAAAATTTTAAATAAAAACAATAACAAAGTGTTGCATAAAATAAATAAAAATTAAAAATAATAAATATACTCCCAGGATGCAACAAAAACTGTTCCTGCCAGAAATACAGACATCCTGCCAAAAATATTAAATTCAGTCTCTTCACCAGGAACTTTGTTACAGGCAACATGTGTCTGACTTCTCTCTGTGATATGGCTTGTAATAATATAGAGTAAATTCTTCCTTTTATCACATGTAAAACAATTGTAACCTAAAAAATACACACACCAATATGCACAAGAAAAATATTAATGAATTGTATGAAATTAATATACAATTAACCATGCTTTTCCTGTTATGCCTGTACGTTTTATTTCCTGTCAAGTATGCCTTATCTCTGTGAACACAAGGCTAATTTCTGCTGCCATGATGTGAGTAATGACTCCACAATACTTTACTTTATTATATATGAGCTAACAAAAATATGTAGCTATTTCTCAAGAGAAAAATTTCGAATCAAGAAAAGTAAAATTTGGCATGTATTCGACAGAAATGAAATTCACAATGAATCCAGATCAAAATATGAAAATAAAATATATAAACAGAAAAGAATTCAAAGTATTTGGCATTTGCTTTTCATTAAAACCACTATCACTTTTCTCTCTCTCTCTCGTCTCTCTACACTTCTCTCTTAGCTAATGAGAAGGCAATCCTCAAATAAAAAAGAGGAAGAAGAAAAGACTGCACACGATTGCAAAATGGCGGTTGTTTGCTGGTCCATGAGTCTAGTTATTTTGACTAGAAATCTACCAAAATCAGAGAGGTTCTATGCATAACTTCCGCTGAAAGGATTTTGACTTAAAAAATGAAAGAGACTTTTGATGTTAGATGAAACCAGGCTTTGTGCCAATAATCTGGAGCCCTTTCTTAAGGGGATGTAAACAGATAGCTGACAGGCAGGGACAGTGAAACCAGGCAAGCATGTCACGTGAAGTAACTAAGTGGTCATCTGCTTAAGACTTTTTCTGCTCTTTCTGAGGGCTGAGAATACACACATATCGATGCTGTACCTATTTCCAAAGTAATCATACTCCTGACATTAGCCAATAAGATGACAACTACTACCAAAGTAGCTTTGTAAACTATCAAATAGTCAGTGGAACAAACTTTTGCTAACCAAATTACAAAGGACTTGCCTCAAACAAAGTTAAATAAGTAAATATATATTATTTATTTATAACTTTGATTCTGTTTGTTAATTTTTGAAGTTTCTGATAAATATTGCTAAGAACCTCTGGCACTTCTCCACAGGTATGAGATTCCACCAGAGAACACAAAACATGGGAGAAAGAATTGAGATGTAAACTAGAGTGTGCTATATGAATGACACTTAGAGTAAATGAGCCAGAAATATGATTATCCCACTTGGCTTCCAAAAACCCTGTTAGGTGATGCTGTTGAAAATATTTCCTGCTTCAGTCTCTCTCTTCTTTTTGCACCAAGATGTAAAACCATGTGATAATTACATTCACACTGAGGAATGTTGGTTTCCTTGGCTCCCTAATGAGTGGAAACTCTTGCCACTTTTCAACACATTCTTTGAAGACCTCAACCCATGAAGTCACACTTTCTCTTGGTTGTTCCAACTCTGTGCAAGGCTGACTTGAGTGTGATCATTGTAACAATGCTTAGACTGGCTTACCCTAATCTCGGAATCAAGAAAAAGAAAATGCCCATACCCATAACCATGCTTAAACCTCTCAGTGATAAAGTAAATACAAACATTTCTTTGGTTGTTCGAACTCTGTGCAAAAGTTGTCTTGAGCTTGACCATTAATACAATGCTTATACTTACTCGAACTCCTGGATCAAAAAGAAAACAGACATATCCAAGAGAGATTAAGAGTTTGTTTCACTACAGTCACTATAAAAATAACAATAAATGGTCCGTAAACCCAACTTTTTCTTAATTATTTGCATGCGAACACTCACCCTGTTTACCTTCATAAATATACCAAACAAATGAGTTAGAAAACAGGTATCAAAAGGACAATAAATATGAGAGATGAACAGTATGTACTTTTACATTATATTATTATATTTTTATGTAAAAAATAGGAAAAATCAGTCATTTAACACAAGATTTTACATTTTTGCATAAAATATAGTAAAATTTGCTACTTTACAATATATTTTAACATTTTCATATAAAAAAGGGAAAATCACTATTTTATATAGGATTTTTACTTTTTTACATAAAAATAGTAAAGTCTACTGCATTCACATTATAGTTTTATGTAAAAATAGGAAATTCTTTTAAGCTACTTTTAAACATGATTTTAAAATTCTTTGTATAAACTTGTTAAATCTACTAATTTTACACTATATTTCAACTTTTTTTATATCAAAATATGCAAAATCAGCTACTTTTACAACTTTTTTCTTTTTTGAATAAAAATAGTAAAATCTATTAAGTTTACATTTTTTATGTACAAATAGGAAAATTAGCTACTTTAACACAGAATTTTAACATTTCTTGCATAAAGTAAATCTACTAGTTTTACACAATATTTTAACTTTCTTATATGAAAAGATGAAAATCAGCTACTTTTACACGAGATATTTACTTTTTTGCATGAAAATAGAAAAATCTACATTTACAATATACTTTAATATTTTTATGTAAAAATTGGAAAATCAATTACTTTTACACATGAATTTAAAAGTTTTTGTATAAAAATAGGGAAATCTTCTTTTCACTATAAATTTTATGTAAAAAGAGAAAAGTCAGCTACTTTTACAAGATTTCCTTTTTTTTTTTACAAACCAATAGTAAAATCTACTGCTTTTATATTAAATTTTTATATTTCCATGTAAAAATAGGAAAATCAGCTGCATTTATACATGATTTTTAACTTTTTGTATAAAAATATATAAATCTACTTTTATTGTATATTATAACTTTTTATAAAAATTGGAAATTCAGTTACTTTTCTCTATATTTGTAGTTTAAGTTTTTTACATTTTTGTATAAAAATAAGAAAATGAGTCATTTTATGCAAAAGTTTTACTTTTTTTTATATATCAATATAAAAATGAGCTAATTTTACAAAAGATTTTTAATTTTTCATAGAAAAATAGGAAAATTTACTATTTTTACATTATATTATGACTATTTTATAAATATTAATAGGAAAATTAGCTACTTTACACAAGACTTATTTCTTAATTAAACTTAGGAGAATCTACTTTACACAATTTTTACTTTTTTATATAAATATAGCAAATTCAGCTACTTTTAAACAATATTTTTTACTTTTCTGTGTAAAAATTGGAAAATCTATTCCTTTTACACTATATTTTCAATTTTTTCTGTAAAAATTGAACAGTATTCTACTTGGCATTATATTCTTTCTTTCCAATATAAAAATAGGAAAATCGGTCACTTTCATAGATTTTTTAAAATTTTTATATCTCAAAATGATATAAAAATAGGAAAATCAGCTGCTTTTACATAAGTTTATTACTATTTTATATATTAAGTGTGAAATCAGCAAAGTTTTCTGACAGATTATAGTTTTTAGGAAATCAACTATTTTACAGACATTTTTATATAAAGATAAGAAAATATACGTTATAATAATCTTATTCCTTTAAAGAAATTGTAAAATATGCAAATTTTACACTAGATTATTATTTCTTTATATAAAAATGGGAAAATTAGCTACTGTTACATCAGGTTTATTTTTTTCATATAAAAATATAATCAGAATCGAAATTGGAACAACATTAAATTTTACATAAAAATAAGAAAATAAAAGTTTTACATTAGATTTTTATTTTTCATACAAGAAAAACTATTTTTATGGTAGATTTTTAATTTTTTTTATTCAAAAGTGTTAAAATAACCTAATTTTTCAATAGTTTCTTACAATATAGGAAAATCAGCTACTTTTACTCTAGTTTTTTACTTTTTTATTTAAAAATATGAAAATAAGCTCCTTGATTTTATTTATGTAGATCTTTTACAATGGATTTTTACTTTAAAAATTAAAATAATGTAAAAATAGTTACACTTGATTTCTGTTTTTATTTAAAAATATGAAAATAATCTTTCACTTTGGAATTTTTGTCTTTTATTTAAATATACAAAACCTGAAACTTTTACACTAGATTGTTACATTTTTATAAAGGAAAATCAGCTACACAATAATTTTACTTTTTTTTATTTAAAAATATAAAAATCAGCTACTTTTAAACTTTTATTTTTACTTTTTAAATGTAAAAATGTTCTGAATAATTATTTTTTATATATAATTTATTTGTATATAGGTTTGTACTTTTTAATTTAAAAATATGAAAATCTGCTACTTCACACTATATTTTTTATTTAAAATATGAATATCAGTTACTTGTACATTAGATTCTTTTTTTATTTAAAAATATTTTTATGTAAAATTTAAAACTTAAAGAATTTGGACAGATATTCTCTTTTCCCTTGAATTTACATTTTGACTGATGCATTCTTTGGCCTTCCTCAAAAGAATAATTAACCCAGACAAATGGCTGACTCATTCTAAATATGAGTCTTAGAAACTGTGAATAGTGGGGATAAGCATAAAGAATGCTAATTCCACAAATCAGAAAATGGTTACTTTATATTTTATGACTCAAAATATTTAAAAAAGAAACATATCAATCTTTTAGAAGATTATTATGTGTTGTTCAAATATAATTCTTCCATTTTATTTCTTACAACTAGTTCGACAGTTAAAGATATTAGAACCTCCCTGATCTCAATTTTTAAAGTAAAAAAATGATAAACTAGGTATCGTTGAGGTTGTTTGACAAAAATTATATACGTGTGTGTGTTTATTGTTTCTGTTTCCTTCTTTACCCATTTATGACAGGTATTGACACAAAGAAATATTGACATTAACAAATGAAATTGAAGAGAGAAGATTTGATCTAAAATATAACAATAATAACAGAGTTAAGATGTCTTTGGTTGGAATAAAGTTCTATACATTGTTATAAAGTATTGATAAGTTATTGAATTTATTTATTTGATTGATCAATTTTGATTTGAATTGTGAATATTGCAAAATGGTGTAAAGCAAGAATATATAACTGTGACCAGTAGAATAACTGTGTTTATAATGGATTAGATTGACCATTAATAGGCAAGCATTAGGCACTGAAAAAGGTTTTCAAAATGCATCTTAGTAATTCTTTTGTTTGGTCAAAAATGAATAATTGTATTTTAGAACAAATTTCACGTCATTGCTTTAATTTTTTTATTCTATATGAATAATAAAAATAAGAAAACTATTTTTGTCAGTCAACTTTCAATCTTGTGAAAATGTTTGTCAGGTAATGATTGTTTTCTTTTTTTATATATGAAAGGAAAATAGAGATTTGTGATTTCTGTGGGAATCCCTGATCCCCAAATCTGAAACTGTTGATCAACTCTTGGATGAATTCTTCATCCAAAGCAGACTAGAGAAATGCATCAATTAAAAATATAAAACCAACAAAGATAAGAATATCAGTTCAAACATTTTCAAGAATAATGCTAATGGTTTCCGCTAGAATTTCACAAAATAATGAAAAAAAAATCCAAAAATTTATCATTATATTTATTTATGTTTGTATTCATTTTTCTCAATTTCAGGCATCCATAGATGAATTTGACACAAGAGTAACAGGGCCTTGGTTTGGTCGATGGGAGATTGTCCATCACAACAGACATACAGAAAGTTTCAACTTCACTGTCAATCATAACAAGTAAATTTTATTCATTCAGTTTTGTTAAATAAATCATAAATTTGTCAATGATTTTTTAAAATTATCAAAAATCTTAAAGAATTGTAGAAATCACTCATTTGTTGGGACTATTATTTTTAATCCAGAAGTTTTTCTTCAATTATGATAAATCAACTTTTCAGGTTTGTTTGGTAGGTGAAGTATTTGCCACTAATATCTGTGGTCAGTATTTGACACTAGGCAAAAACTGACATCTTCAATGCTAATTTTTAATGCAAACAGGCCCATCCTCTTGGAAGGTTAACAATCTTTTCACTTATTTTTCCATCATGTTGTCAACTTCTTCAAACTGGAAAAAAATAAATTAAATTCTTTTATAGCAATAGGCTTCTGTATATCTGGTTCAATTAATGAGGAAGAAAACTGAAAACTAGTGATGTTGATTAACACAAAATAATTTTAAAGAAATTATTTCACATTCAAACAGGAAAAGGGGATTATAAATAATTTCAAACTGTAATTATGATAAGATATGATTATACAATCTAAAAAGGAGTGTTGCTAACTTTTGTGTTGGTTTTGTTGATGATGTTCCTGAAATAAGTAGTGAAATAGTGTACTGCTTTTCATTTTCTATCCATGTTGAATATTTTAAATTCATTCATTTATATTGTTAAGAGAATCTATTTTTATGGATGAAACTGCACCAATTTCTGGGTCATTCAGATCAAAGAATTCAAAGAACTCTTTGTTGTGGTCAGATGACCTTACAAAGTGATGGTCTTCATCCAGATATTCATATCCATTAGTTGGCATCAAAATTAAGCAAGTTGGCTGGTGAAGTCAGTCGTTGTAGAAATCTGCTACAGAGCAGTCCATATACTACTATTTACTGACTTGACACGTAAACTATACAACAAAACCTTCTTGCAGGTAAGCCTTCATGTTTTTTTTCTTTTTAGCTACTGATCATAAACACTAAAATAATAAGAATAAAATCTTTTTTTTTGGTTTACCATAAAATGTTAGTTGATTTTGTTTCTTTTACTTCTTTTTATCTTATTTCACACACGTGACAATATCAGCCTATTTCTTTCCCAACATGAGCAGCAGCTACTTACCAAGTATTTATTTAAATATTAAGTGCACATTCATTAACTATAATAAAGAAATCATTAGCCACATTAAATTTTAAAATTACAAAATGCTTATTTTTCTAATTATGATTTTTAAACATCAAGATATAAAACAAAATTTCAAATAATTGGCAGAAAATATCAGGTGCTGAAAAGAAAAATTCATGTTCTGTTTGTCTAATTCCCAAAATCTGTTTGAAAATAGCAACAATATGAAATACTTCAAGCACTAAAGTAAAAAAAAACTCATTTATTTCAGTCTTATCTAAGGATATCATTAAGCTGTAGGTAACAAGATGGTAAAAAGCATTACTTTTATGGCAAAATTAGCATCACCAATTTATAGATCTGATCTAAGCATGAAAGTAACAGAAATAATCAATACATTGTTTAAATAATCAATACATTTTGAGGCCATCTTAAATTTTAATGCTATAAGATAGCATACTTTAGTTCCTCTATGTAGAAATTAATTTTTTATATTCTTTAACCACTTGATTAAGTGGCCTCAAATAAAGAAGATTGGAGTGGTAAAATTTCAAAAGATTATGTAATTTGTTTAAACAAATCAAATGTTAAGCGAAAACCACTAGGAAAGAAATATATAAATATTTGTGATAGCATTTTTTATATAAATGAAAACAGTGTTTAAAATTATGCTGTGAACAAATATATTTTTTAGAGTTTTAGTTTTTTAAATGAAAATTTAATGCAAGTCAATGAAGGTGTTCTTCTGATCGAAATACAGAAACTTTTTTTAAGAAAATTGCTTGAAACTCAAGTTGTATGTAAGTTTTAATGTAAATGTTTCCTTCTTCAATTTTTGTACCGACATGTGAGTGGTAAAAAATACTTGGCAAATATTTTTCAAAGACAAAGCTGAAAAGTCACTAATCAAATTTTCCTCTGCTGAGGATGTGAAATAATTTTTGAAGGTCCATATTTTATTGTTTGCATTTTGAATGACATATGCATATTGAGTCATACCAATGTTAAAACAAGTGATGAAAACATCAGGATGGATTGAGGTCAATATATATATATTGCTCACATAATTTTATTCCTTGTTTCATGGCTTCTTATTAGTTTAAAAAACTTTAATTACAATTGAATGGATAAAATGATTAGGTTTTGAGATTATGATAATGAGAATGTGTGTGACTAATTTAGATTTTGTCAAAACTAAACTGATCAGGTTAAAATGGCATTGTGACAACAATTCTTATCTCAGTATAATTTTGGAATCTGAAGCAATAACTTCATCTGTCTCTCTCTAAAGAACTGATGTATACCAAGTTTTGACACTTTTCATCAAATAGAAAATAAAGATTTATTTTTAACTTTAATATTGTTCTTTGTAATCTTTTTCTCTCCAGCCAAAATTAAGAATTTTCAATATTCAGATTTTACTTCAAGTTTTATATCTTAAAATACACTAAATTAATCAATGAGTTGTCTTCCATGTTAAATAATTTTTAAATGAACTATCCAGAAAAAATAATTTGGATACGTCGTCATCATCCCCTTGACTTTTGTAATGGTTGGGGGTGGATCCGAATGCAGAAACCACACTAACTCTTTTCCATAACAGTCTATCAACGGCAGCCATCAGCAATTCAGGTACAGTCATACCTGTCCATTGTTTGACATTGTCCAACCAGTTTTTGCGTTGACGCCCTTCAACAATGCCTTGCATGATGATCTTGCACAGGCTGTCGTGCTTTGTAATGTGTCCAAACCATGACATTTTTCTCCATTTGACTGTGGCGAGAAGAGGTTCCTGGTGTCCCACAAAACTTTCAACCCTTTTCTGCACAAACTCATTGTTTTTTTCCCCCCAATAGAAAATGCCAAAGTTTTTCTCATGCATTTGTTCTCAAACGCTTGGATCCTTCTCTCTGTATCTGCCAACAGTGTCTACGGTTTCACATCCACATAGGAGAATGGAGACTACCAGCGATTTTGTACAGTCTGTACTTAGTTTGAGAACTGATCTTGCCCCTCCATATTCTTGTCAATTTGGCCATCGCTGCCATGGCATAGTTATATTTTGCTTCTCTTGCTTCAGAATCCTTTCAGTGAGCTTGTAGATAACTTGGCAGCACCCATCTCCTCTCCAAATCCTTAGCCGACAACCGAAACCACTAATATGATGCAGATTGCCTTCGGTTGATGCACTTGGTGGTTGAATCCATTGTCAAAAAAAAAAAAATTGTTAAATATCTTCAATATCCAATTTAATCTATTTTCACAATGAAGAAAAATATCTTTACGTGATATAAAAAACATTTTTCTTCTTATGCAAGAAAACATCAATAATATTGTTTCTTTATTTCCTATGAACTCCCGGACAATATGAATGCTGAGAAATTGTAAATTAAGCAAGATATGATCATTTGTTATTTATTATCTGTCAAAGGTTTTATCCTAGAAATTAATAAGTAAACATTTTAATTTTGATAATCATGTTACGCTAATCATATTGTGCTTTGTAACATAAAACATCTGAAGTGCATAAATGCATCACAACTATTGTTGAGAGAGTCAACAGTTGAATCTATTCACCACATTACATTATAGAAATTAGATTATTTGAATGTAGAAAGACCCAGAAAAAATAATTTGTCTTCTATAATCAAATGAGAACCTATTAAAAGCAACAAAATATATAACTGATTCATATTTTGATATTGGGAAAAATTGTTTGACCTAGTTTATCGCAAGTAGATTGTAATGAGAGTCAACACAAAATTGGAATTTTCAGTTTATTTCTTTTAAGTCACTAGGTAGATTATTTATTAAGTTTATTTTATTTCATTATGTAATGAAAAAAGTCAAAATGAGTTGACAAGTTCAAAGAGATTTGCTGGATCTTAATGATTCCTCATTTCATTAATACAACAATTTTACCTCCAAGTAAAAAATAAACCTAAGGTATATATATTTGAAGACATTTTTATGTTTATACATTCTTTTTATAGATACAAATATTTAAGTAAATGCTCTGTTTATAATAAACAGTATTAATAAAAATGTCATAAAATAATTGTCGGACTTTGTCCATTTCATAATGTGTGACGTCATTTTCATTTGGATATGCTTTGAGCAGATATGAATGTATGTGAGAGATTCAAGGAAGATTGTAGTTTACAAGCAGTAAAATCGACCTTGCTAACCGAAAGATCCTCTGTGGCTCAATAGGTTAAGGCACGTCAGGCTATATGATGGTTCCGTATAGGATACTGGTTTGATTCCTGTTGGAGGACAAATATTTTCTATGAGAATTTCTTGGACATTCAGGCCGGTAAATGTTATTAATACTTTTTATTATAAACAGAGCATTTACTTAAATATTTGTAACTATAAAAAGAATGTATAAACATAAAAATTTCTTAAAATAATTGTCGGACTTTGTCCATTTCATAATATATATATATATATGTGTGTGTGTGTGTGTGTGTGTGTGTGTGTGTGTGTGTGTGTGTGTATGCATGGCTTGATGACTCAAAGCAGAATAAGAAAACGCGTATGTGCATCATGGCTCGATGCACGTTTTTGGTATTAAACGAAATAAAATGAACTATATATTGGTCAGTAAAAATGACTCCCTCTAAAAGACCCAAACTGTGATTTGGAGTCAATATAAATTCCCAGATTCAACACCGCAAAGGCTAGAGACCCGGCTGAGATGTCGACATGCACAGGCTGGATGAGAAGGCAGCAGGCACACTGTTTGCGATGTTATCAATTTCAACACTGACATCTTCACAGAACATCAGCCGATAGAAAGATAAAGAATGTTGGTGGCTTTCTTCTTCTCCCACTCTGTTGCCTTCAAAGCAGCAACGGGTAGTGATGGCTTTGTATATATAGAAATAAATAATAAATTTATTTACCCAAAATCCAATGTATTCCTTTTCCTTGAATTCACGTTTGCTGAGGCGAAGAAGAAATACCGCAGTAACAACAACAGCGACAAGTTCTGTCTTGCAGGTTACCCATTCTTCGCTTCTGCAACAATATAGATAATCAAAAAATAAAATAAAACTTGATATGATCTGTCATCTCGTCTGCAGTCGCTCTCTCACAGATGCGACATTGCCTCGCTCTGTCTTTTTTACAAATACTTTCACGGTAATTGCTCCGAGGAGCTGCTTTCGCTGGTTCCCAGACCTCATGAATTTAAATGTCCTACGAGGCTGGCATCCCGTTCCCACCCCTTCACCGTTGAAACTGTTAGATGTAGATGTCTCTTCTACTCCAATAGCTTCATGTCTCGCACATCTCGCTTGTGGAACTCTCTTCCCTATTCCTGTTTCCCTGACAAATACAATCTCCAACTATTTAATCGACATCTCCAGTTGCCTTGATCTATTCCCTTCCCTTCTCCACATCCTTTCACCTTTCATTCCTATCTGCTCTCGCTCCAAATTTGTAACCCCCTTGCCTTGATTGATCCACTATCTTTCTCCACATCCTCTCCTTTACCACTCCTATCTGCTCTTCCTCCAAACCTTCTGTAACCCTTTGCGTGCTAGTGGCTTCCAGCCTTGTTTGGGGTGATAAACTTAAAAAAAAAAAATTTCTCTGTTCATCCTGCCAGTAGTATGCCTGTATTGGTGGATTCTGCTTTTATAGCTCTGAAAGTTTGCTTGTGATAAGCAGTCAAAATAAACATCATATGAATCTTTACATAAAAGGTACATTCTGTGTATTGCATGTCTGTTGCCTAATGTCATTCAGTCATTCTTCACATCCCTCCCCTCTATTCAAGCATTGATTTGATCCTTATTTTATATGTGAATGTGGCAAGAGGAAGGTGTTTAAATAAAAAATAAATAAAAAGCAAATTTTCAGTTATTTTGACAAATATTGTGTAACCAAGATATAAGTTGGTAGTCCAAAGAAAAGTTAACGCAAATTTTTAAATATATGCATAGACACATGATTAAATATTCATGAGTTTGTGCATATATTAAATTATGTACATAGCTTAACACTTATACTTGCATCCTAATATATATATATATATATATATATATATATATATTAAAAAGAAGAGAGGTACCGCAAACCTTTTTGGTTGTAATGTGGGTTCTAAAAAAATATTATTCTTTATTTTTCATAGTTTTACCATTCTGTACACTTCATCCTGGATGTGTGATTTTTTAATATTTTCCAGGTATTCAAACTGTGTTTTGAAATGTTCTATTAGTGTTTCTGTGTTGCAGTTGTGTTCCCTGGTTTGTTGTGATGTGATCTGTAGGAGAATAGCTTCCACATTTTTGTTCAATTTCTGTATTTCTTCCTCCAGTAGTTCCTGTTTTTGGTTGGTAATTTTGAGTAACTCAAACAGTTCTTCCATGGATTTCTTTTCAGTTCGCAGCATTCTTTCGTTGTAGTTATACATATATATATATATATATATATATATATATATATATATATATATATATATATATATATATATATATATATGTGTGTAGTGAACATTCTTTCATATCAACATATGGAGGTAAAAACAGGTGATAGTTTACTTCATTTTCCTGGTTTTTATCCAAAATAAGTATAACTAAAAGTTCTTGGATATTTTCCAAATAAATTTAAATTAGGTACCTCCACGAGATCGCTAAAAACAAAAAAGAGTATAGCATAATGAAAAAGACCCTAAACTTGACAAAAACAAAATTTTATCGTCTAAATGTTTATGTTATTATTAAGAGGAAAGATCAAAGTATTTTGGGGGTATTTTTTTTTTTTACATTTTTTTATTGTTCCTAACACGTCCAAAAATTTTGTTAAAAATCTTGTTTTTTTGAGTCAGCAAAATTGACAGATGGCAACCATTTTATTCCATTTTATAAAATCAATGAAAATCTCAGTTTGAAATTCTTTTAAATACCAATTATCATTTTTTCAAAACTTATTTTAAGAAAATCAGAAATTATAATGTTTATTTAAAATATTTTCAACCAAGCTTAACTTAGCTTCTGCGCCAATGTAATTTGAAAATAAAACAAAGCCGGTCATAAACTTTTGCAACACTCGACAGGTGATGAATGACATATTGACGGATTCTGTGAGGATAATTTGTTCTACGGAAGGAGAAAAGTAAAATATTTTACATTTAAGTGAACAAATTATTTACCTCGTTATTTTTAAGGAAAACTTCCAGCACTCTAATTTTTTTCGTTTTTTTGTACTTAGTTTTCACCTTTATGTTTACAATGCTTTATGGAAAATATATTATAAAGAAATTAAAACAAGACTGTTACGAATGAGATTAAATTTCATAAGAAAGGTATCTAATTAATTTATACGTACCTTTCTTATGAAATTTTATCAGAAGTGTACATAAAATACTATAATTTTATGTAAATTTACTACATTTTACTGTGTTATTTGTATTTCCATTCATTTTATTATTAATTTTGATTTTTCATTTATGGAAAAAATGTCATAACTGAGATTAATATAAAAATAAGATCATATAAATTTCATAAGATGATACTGATACTTTTAGGTACCCTTCTCAGTTGAAATTGAAAAATCAAATAAACTTCTCCACATGTGTTTCGCAAAAGTAAAGGCATTAACAGCGGAGAACAATGCTTAACTCAAATAACGCAACTTAGTTGTATTCTGGTTGGTCTTCTGTACTTTATAATTACAGCTCAATTATAAACACAAAATTACATTTCTTAATTACAACGGATCTTCTGATTAGTCAAAATGATACAATTTACAACGCGCTAAAAAGATCTATCTCATAAGGACACTTATGAAAGCGGATACAGCTTTTAACTAATTTTATAATATTTTAACAACTTAAATGTAAAAATCTATTATAACTAAAAAAGATCAAATAATTGTATTAAAAATTCTTTTTCATTGAGAAATTTTTTTGCTTTTTGCTTGTCCATATTCATAAAAACAACTAAAAGCAAGGAAAAAATCATAACATAATCAAGATGTTGACATTCTACACTACTTCAAATAAAAGGCTAGAAAGGAAACCCCCATCAATACTGGAAAGAGTGATAACAGCTACTGGGCTTGAGAAGAGAAAATCATGACATAATCAAGATGTTGACATTCCACACTACTTCAAATAAAAGGCTAGGAAGGAAATCCCCATCAATACTGGAAAGAGTGATAACAGCTACTGGGCTTGAGAAGAGAAAATCATGACATAATCAAGATGTTGACATTTCCACACTACTTCAAATAAAAAGTTAGGAAGGAAACCCCCATCAATACTGGAAAAAGTGATAACAGCTACTGGGCTTGAGAGGACAAAATCATGACATAATCAAGATGTTGACATTCCACACTACTTCAGATAAACGGCTAGGAAGGAAACCCCCATCAATACTGGAAAGAGTGATAACAGCTACTGGGCTTGAGAAGAGAAAAACAAGACATAATCAAGATGTTGACATTTCCACACTACTTCAAATAAAAAGTTAGGAAGGAAACCCCCATCAATACTGGAAAAAGTGATAACAGCTACTGGGCTTGAGAGGAGAAAATCATGACATAATCAAGATGTTGACATTCCACACTACTTCAGATAAAAGGCTAGGAAGGAAACCCCCATCAATACTGGAAAGAGTGATAACAGCTACTGGGCTTGAGAGGAGAAAATCATGACATAATCAAGATGTTGACATTTCCACACTACTTCAAATAAAAGGTTTGGAAGGAAACCCCCATCAATACTGGAAAGAGTGATAACAGCTACTGGGCTTGAGAGGAGAAAATCATGACATAATCAAGATGTTGACATTCCACACTACTTCAGATAAAAGGCTAGGAAGGAAACCCCCATCAATACTGGAAAGAATGATAACAGCTACTGGGCTTGAGAGGAGAAAATCATGACATAATCAAGATGTTGACATTCCACACTACTTCAAATAAAAGGTTAGGAAGTAAACCTCTAACATACTAGAAAGATCGATGATAGCTACTGAACGTGAGAAAACTATTTCCCTGAAAAATTATTTTAAGAGAAAGAATTCATAAGTTTCAAATGACAGTGGTACTGGCTGCCGGGTCAATGAACGCCGAATTTTTCCTTATAAGGAGACGACTATCAGTATTGCAGTTACCATTACAGTGTTCGAATCTAGGTCAAATGAAAAGAGTCAGGATTACGAACGCTGGTTTTCTAGGCAAGTCCACTCCATTTTGAAAACTGGCATCACACGTTCTTAACTTGTTACTTGATTTTACGGAAGACTAAACACAAAATAAATATCATGTGTGTCTGTGTGTCTGTGTGTGTCTATGCGTGATTTAGATTTGACTGGCAAATATTTCTGTACTCAATTCCTATGATCTGTAAATTGTTGATAAGTCTTTGTGTTTGACTCGTTCCGAAAGCTTTGACTCTGTAAATGTTTCCCATGTAAAGATTTCCTGTTAATACTTGTGAATTTTATTGATTCCGTTTCAAAATCACATCAGCCCAGACATTGCTCATAGGCTAAAAGGTCTTCAGTAACTTACTTTGTAAAGCGTAAAGGTCAGATGTGACGGTAGTCAATACTACTCTTTTACACTCTTTTCAATCGTTGACGCAATAACATAATACATATTGCCAAATGTATTCACAGCCATACAGGAGATAAGGGATTTATATCTTCTTCTATATTCCGTGTTCCTTCAGGACGTTGGCGATCATAACTCCCCACAATTTCCTGTCCTTTGTAGCTCTTAATAAATTTAGTCTCTTTACCATCTCCCCCAAACCCTGTCCCGCCATACATACATTCATGCTCGCTAGGTAGATGATGCGTTGTTTTCCTCTGTCTCTCTCAATCTATCGCGTGAGTATGAAATTTTCAAAGATTTTTTGCTCATTACGCGCCTTAGAATTTCAGCTATTTCTTCCCTTGTTTGCCATTGTCTCTAGAACTTCGTCTTTGCTCACATGTTCGGTTCATGATATTCTCAGTATCATTCTATAGAACTATATATTTGTTGCTTTGTCTCTTCTTCATCTGCAAGGAAAATTTCCAGTATTCACTGTTATATAGAAGATTAGATATTACATAGCAGTTACAGCATTCCTTTCTTTGTTTCTAAGGACATTCATCGGTGGAAGCACATTTCTGTCGCATTAGGTCTCTTCTTCATCTGCGAGGAAACTGTCCAGCATTTATTGTCATCTTGAAGATTATATATTGCATTGTATTTCAGCATTCTTTTCTTTGTTTCTAAGGACATTCATCGAAGAAAAAACAACACAGAAAAAAACTGACAATCACCAGACTGGAACTGAAAGGAACATCAAAGTCGCTTCTACGTGAAAGATAATTCCTCGGCTGGTATGATTGTTCCATTATTCGCTGTTACCACGGACTTTACATCTAAAATTTTACCTACTCTTTGAAAACTATTCAGAGAAGTATTTTCTCCTTTCTCCATTTTAGGGGGTGATGGAATAAATAGAGAAATTGGAAGAAGCGGAACCATTACAGTAATTATTGGCTTCAAGATAAACATCTAAAAATCAGAAAAACGGACGGGTTGGAATAAACGGATAGGCTGGAATTAGCGATTGAATAAATAGACATGCTGGAAAAGGTTGGAATAAACGGGCATAATGGTACAAACGGACAGGTTGCAATAGACGAGTAGGGCAGAACAAACGGGAAGGTCGGAATAAAAGGGGATGCTAGAATAAAGGGTCAATCTTGAACGGTTATGGTGGAATGAACGGTGATATTCGAATAAACGGGCAGGGTGCATTAAAAACAGGAGTGATGGAATAAACGGGTAGGACAGAATAAAAGAGGTGGATGCATAATCAGGCAAGTTGGAATAAACGGAGAGTGAGGAACAAACGAACAGTCTTAAATAAACGGGTACGTTGGAATAAAAATGGAATGGTGGAATAAACGGGCATATTTGAATAAGCGAAATAAACGGGGATATCAGAATAAACAGACAGGAATAAATGCGGAGTCGTGAATAAACGGATAGGGTGGAATAAACGGGTATATTTTAATAAATGGGCAGGGTGGTTTCAAAGAAGAGTTGTGGAATAAACGGACAGGGTAGAATAAAAGGGTGTTCAAATAAACGTACATGGTGGAATTTACGGTCCTTGAATAAACGGATAGGGTGGAATAAACGGGTATATTTTAATAAATGGGCAGGGTAGTTTCAAAAGAGAGTTGTGGAATAAACGGAGAGGGTAGAATAAAAGGGTGTTCAAATAAACGTACATGGTGGAATTTATAGTCCTTGAATAAACGGATAGGGTGGAATACATGGGTATATTTTAATAAATGGGCAGGGTAGTTTCAAAAGAGAGTTGTGGAATAAATGGACAGGGTGGAATAAAAAGGTGTTCAAATAAACGTACAGGGTGGAATTTAAAGTCATTGAATAAACGGGTAGGTTGGAACACACGAGCAGATAGGAATAAACGGGAATATCAGAATAAACGAACAGGCAGGAGAAACGGGGGATACTGGAATAATCGGATATGGTGGAATAAACGCGCAGAGTGGATTCAAAACGGGTGGT
The DNA here is from genome assembly GCA_964036315.1 of Acanthosepion esculentum. Classification (NCBI taxonomy): domain Eukaryota; kingdom Metazoa; phylum Mollusca; class Cephalopoda; order Sepiida; family Sepiidae; genus Acanthosepion; species Acanthosepion esculentum. The sequence goes on along the minus strand of OZ038495.1, from coordinate 92,383,425 downwards.
ATGAAATAAGCGGGGTGGTTAGAATAAAAGGACAAGGCAGAATCAAAAGGGCGTTGAACTGGTCAGGGTGGAATAAAAGTATGTTGGAATAAACGTGCATGTTGGAATAAACGGACAGGGGGTAATAAAAGGGGGGATGTCAGTCTATAGAAACATAAGGTTTGCAAGGAAACTCTCATCAGTCCAAGGTAGTATGATAAGAACAGACTTCAGAAGTCGAATTACCTGAAAAGTTATTTTACAAAAAAGTGTTTACAAATTTCAACCGCGAGTAACGCCAACTTTTCCGTGAATAAATACCAAATGTGTCCACTAAAATATCAAATACAATATTTATAAACCAATCACAATCAAGAAAACACTTACGTCTTAAAACACACCAATAAAATCATAGAATACAAATCAGAATGTTTGTTGTATTAGTCATCATTATTTTTAGGTAGGTACCGACCAAATATCGTGCGGACGTAGTAGAAGACATACCACGTGCCCTTTTAGGGCCAATTAGGAATAAATAAATAATTTAATTCTGGAGCCGATTTTGTTCGGAAAAAGTGTATAAAAACATACGAAATCCGTTCCCAAACAGGAAACACACAACTGTCACCAAACTTCACGACCTCATGCTAAAAGCGACAGCGTTGACAAACTTCAGACTACGGCAACACCGCCAACAGTAAGAAACAATTTCTAACTCTTGTATCCTCTTTATTATGAATCACGCACACACGTCTTGACTTTTTCATACAAACACACATATCACAACGTTTTATTGTTTCTCACATACGTACACAAAGACAGTTTATATTTTATTTCAGAACTTTATTAACCCAAACAAAAAGACATTACTTTCCAATCTATCATCAACTGCTTGTTTTCTTGTCTTTATTTTAAATTAATGTTTATTTGATGAAACTACGTTGTCTTTTTTTACAGAATTTTATTCCTTCAATGAAAATCGCGTGATTATTCTAGGCGGCCAAATTACGAGTGACCCTGTAACGATATTTTGTTAATGCATCGTATCCCGACACTCCAAATTTTAACATTTAACGAAAAACCAAGTAGAAGGATTACAACAAACCCATTCCTGAACAATTTTAATCCTTCTGCCTGAGCTTCCCGAGTAAACATTCGCAAATATTTGGTATGTAATGTTTCACGGTAGATATAAAAATAGTTACAAGTGTTTATCCACCTGGGCTGGGCATTAAGTCATTTTTCTCTACCACTGTTCAACCGGTGGCAGCGGATTAAGTCATTTTTCTCTACCACCGGTAAAGCGGTGGTCAGAGTTCAAAGGGTTAAAGCTATGCCATTGACTTTGTCGCAGTTAGCTCCTCCTCGTTTCCTTAACCCTTCAACAGGGGTCTCTCTCTCCCGGGAGTATAAATACTGGCTGACCTTTCGCCTCTTCCTCTTTTCTCTGCTTACGCGCACGTGCGAGCAACCATCTCGACTTCGGCCGCGGGCCGCAACCACGCACGTGAGGCGAGGTATATAAAACTTTCTCTTAAAATTTCCAATATGTGAACTCCTATACACAACCAGCGTTTCCCATATTCTGGGAACACGCTAAAACAAAATTCACCCCGTACGGACATTCAACTCAACACACACAACTTTCCATACAGACACTGTAACATTTTATTCATGTCTTCAATGTATTTGTAATTCGTGTATTAATCTATTTGTTAATAATATATATTTGTTCGCATACATGTATATCGGTCTTGTTTGTTTCTTTGGACTCCATTAAAGTCCAACATTCTTATGTAGCTGGACCGGCCAGCGGAAGCCTTAACCTAGAGATAACTCATCTTCTCTTCTCACATTCACACACCGCTTGGTCCACTACAACTTTGTCTTAGAGAGCATTATTTCCAGGGGTACTTGTGGAATATATTGGGCGGATATTTTTTATAAAATAGCGACAAAGTCTTACATTTTGCCAAAGCTGGGTGGTCAATAACTTAGAAAAGGTTTATTTTAAAAAAATGTCTTTTGCCATTAATTAAACTTGCTTTTGCCAACCGTTGTTATTTAACAATAAAATAGTTTCGTTTTCTTTTGTTGAACGCTGTAATAATTTCTGTCGTCCCTAGAATTCAACAATGGAAAAAATTTCCAACTCGAACCAATTACTCCAAGGAAACATTCACTTCAAATTGCCACTGAATCATATTTAATTTCGTAGCCAGTACCAACTATCGAAACGTAGCTTTGGACGACTTCCGAATTTTATATATTGATTTTCTGTGACAATAGAAGCAAAACAAATAGAATATTTATGTAAGAATATATAGTGGTTATTTCAAATTCACATAAGGAAATGCAATTATTTAAAATAAAGTAAATAAATGAATGAAAGAAAGAAAAGGAAATTGAATTAAAATTGTTTTGAATTTTGGGGAATGCTAATTTGTAACGAACAGCTTATATTCCCTCATACTTTATAAACAAAAATAAAATAAAATAAATAATACATTTTAGAAAGAAAACATGACAAAAAAAAACTTGATTTAAATTCAACAAACAAGATGGCTTAAAATAATAAGGTGAAAAATCCGTACGAAATATAAATAAAACATTTCAACGCTCTCTTGTTTCAAAATGGTGGACAGGACAGTGTTTTCCCTTTTTCGTTTCGAACTGGCGCGTTTCTTCTGTTATAAGCAAATGGCAATGGGTGGATTTCTTTTTTAACTGGATTTTGTTGCGCGCGCGACCAAGTAAAATTCGTCAGTTTAAACTAATCTGTGGCGTCATCGAATAACGAAAGATATTGAATGGCATTTCGCCAGAAGATAACACAACTGAAAATATCAAATAAATCTCATCGTTCATTCTTTTTTTTCTAATAATGAACTCTTTACACAAAGATTTTGATATTCCAGTGCGACTAATTTTCCAAGAATGTAAGAATATATACGTAGTTATTGTCGACGTGCGGGCGCGTGTATTTGTGTGTGCCAATATATGTCGATCCGAATTTACCAATTTTATATTACCTGTACTGTGGCAAGCAAAAGAATGGAGCCACATTGGTAAAAAAATGAATTTGTTTAATTTTTTATAAAGAAGAAATACGTATTTGACAGAAAGAAAAATTTTAGTAATCGGAAGATGCTAAAGTTAAAGAAAGTATTAAGAAACAAGAAAATTTCGAAACAAAGTGCTGAAATGTTACCTAATATCAAGCCTTCTGTATGGCAGTGAATGCTGGACATTTTCCTCACAGATAAAGAAGAGACTCGAGGCAAGAGAAATGTGGATGTATAGAAGGATGCTGAGGATAACGTTGGTGTAACAAGTGAGTAACAGGGAAGGTATAATGAAAATGGAAACAAAAATAACGCGGGGTGGGGATGAAAAGTTCACAAGCAGATTATGAAGGATGATGCTAGAGCTGTGAAACCTTGCATGCATTAATTTCAACTCTTCTTATTGATAACTACATTGATTCTTTCTACGCACCGGGGTAAGCTGAAAAGTTCATAGGCTGACTATGAAGGAGTAATGCTAGAGCTGCGAAATCTTGCATGCATTAATTTCATGTCTCCTTATTGATAACTACATTGTTTCTTTCTAGCCATGGATGTAGGCTGAAAAGTCCATAGGCTGACTATAAAGGAGTGATGCTAGATCTGTGAAACCTTGCATGCATTAATTTCAACTCTTATTAATAACTACATTGTTTCTTTCTAGGCACGGGAGTCGGCTGAAAAGTTCATAGGCTGACTATAAAAGAATGATGCTAGAGCTGTGAAATCTTGCATGCATTAATTTCAACTCTTCTTATTGATAACTATATTGTTTCTTTCTAGGCACAAAACAGAATTTTAACAATTAACAAAAAATACACCACTTGAAGACTTCCAACAGCAGCAACAGCTAAAATGGATAGCAGTGGTAACTTGAAGATATAATAATGAAATAATGAAGATATTGACACTCCACATTATTTCAAACAACAGTTTTCCATCAATACGGGAAAGTGAGATAACAATGTACTTGAATAACTTATTCTCCTGAAATTTTTTTTTAATAGAAAAGTTTTTATTAATTTAACCTGGTAGTACTAGCTGCTCGGCCAGTGAATGCCAAATATTTCCTTATAAGGAAACAGTTAATATTACAATTACGGTTACAGACGAGGAGAACTGATACTACACTTTGATTCCGGCGAAATGATCAGAAAATGAAGAAAGGCAATACCCGAGTTACTCGACCAATGAAGGCCGAATGTTTCCTTATAAGGAAATATCTATTATTACCATTAATACGAGGAGAACAGATACACACTATGATACTAGCCCGATGGCCAGGGAGTGAAGAAAAGGCTGGTCAATGAATTATGAATGTTTCCTTATAAGGAAACTGCTAATATTATCAATGCCATTGCCATATGCATGTTCTATGTTTGCGTGCATATTAGCTGATGTATACGTATATAATATATATATATATATATATATATATATATATATATAGAGAGAGAGAGAGAGAGAGAGATCCCTCTCTGCATATGTATATATATATATATATGTGTGTGTGTGTGTGTGTGTGTGTGTGTGTGTGTGTGTGTGCGCGCGCGCTAAATATTCGTTTTTCAGACCTCATTTACTTATTAAAGACACGTCTTTTTAATTCGGATATTGATGATGAATATCATGACGACGATATTTGCCTCCGGTGATGAATTAATAGAAAATCGAGTGTCAATGAAAAAATGGCGACAAGAGCCTCGTTCTTGTTTTACTCAAAATTTATTAAAATGTTTCTATTGTTTGATGTATTTTGATAATAAAGCGATTTTTTCCCTGATCAGTTACTTTTTTTCTTCTTTCTTTCTTTCTTTCTTTCTTTCTTTCTTTCTTTCTTTCTTTCTTTCTTTCTTAATTTGGCTTCTTTCATTTCTTTCTTTCTTTGGTGTGTTTCATTTCGTTCTTTCTTTCTTTTTTTTCTTATTTCATTTTCTTTCTTTCTTTCTTTGGTGTCGAAAGTTAGCTTAAACGAATAAGTGCTTCAGATGGACTAGTAAAACCGCGTGGAACATCTTGATTGATTAGTGTAGCAAGGTCTGTTTAAACTAAATGCCGCATTGAGCATTCACCTTCAACAAATCCCTCATTCTCTAAGAACTGCTTTTGACAAATTCTTTAATGAGACAACAAGAATGGTCACTTGTGACATGTTTCTACCATGTTTTGCAGACTACTGCAAAATTCAGTGCGTTTGCATATTTTACAAGTGCGTTCATTTTTTTGTTCAATCACTTGTAATCTATTTTAAATTGTAGAAAATTCTGCTATATTCTTTCTTTAGAAAGGCAGATGTGAAAAATCTTGGTTTGTACAGCGAAGTCTGTTTTAAGCAACTGAGTGTTTTTAAGCATAGTTTAGATGTGGCACAAGGCCGAAAGTATGGAGCACCTAGTGAGTATCGAACTCCCTGCTCAGTCGTAATCCTTCTAACGAGACAAGCTCGTTAACCATAACATCACGTCGTCGTGCCCATGTTTTAAATAAGTGCCACACTGAGCATATCTTAAAAAATATGCTTATGGTGTCACGATCGATGTGAGAAGCAGGGTCGGATTATGACCTTTTGGTTTCTCTCCTAGGCTAATGCATTTATTGCCCTAGACCCATCCCGCCTCAGGCGGTGCCACTCTCCGCTACTTATTTTCTTTTTTCCTCAACAGGAGTAGATAGGTTCGCCTATCGTCCGGTTCACACACCTCCCCGGTCTTTTGAAGTAGAGGTTTATCCCTTGTTCCCTGGTCAGGATTGGGTTTCCAATTCCTTCTAAAGTCTTCTCCTTCTCTTTCCTCCTCGGTGACTCCTTGTCATTATCGCCTTGCTTAGTGTGGAATTGATTAAAAAATAGTACAGGCCTACGGCTATATCACGTTGGAACACCGTTTCTTGTGCGATCACCGAAGTTAAGTAACGTCGAGCCTGGTCAGTACTTGGGTAACCGCTTGGGAATAACAGGTGTTGTAAGTTTAGGTGTGCGGCTGGTGTAATGGATAACGGAGATCAGAGAGCCGAATTTCAATTCCAGTCGGGTTCGTTAGATTCACTTAGGCGTAAATACCGCTGGGAAAGTGTTGTGGCCTTGTTAAGGCCAGAAATAAAGACACAAGAGAGGAATTGAGGTAAACAAATATTTTAACAGAAACAGTAATACAAACATATACAAACGAGAGTGTTACATCAAAAATGTTCGGTCCGACTGTCAGACCTGACTGCTGGAAACTTCCCTCTCAAAAAGGCAGTACCTGCTCCTATTTAGAGCTTGGAGAATCTATGCGTGAGTGGGTAATTTACCATAACAGAAAGGCATGAATCCACCTCTTCTTCTCCCTGTTATGGTTTAATTAATAGGACTTGTATCACTAAAACTATTATTATATCTAAAAGAATCTTAGAATTTAAAAATATTTTCTGGCTTTAAATAACCGGCAAAAGGTTGATAAACCGTAAAAACAAATCAATCACTTAATTGCTTATTTGTATATGAGTTAAGCAATCTGGGCGTAAAATAAATAAAACGTGTTCTTTTGCTTCTATCTATTTATTTATCTATCTATCTATCTATCTATCTATCTATCTATCTATAATTCTCAAAATGTGTGTGTGTGATCGGATGTTGCTTATGAGTTTCCACAGTTTTCATCCGATTTCGATGAAAATTTTTTGTTTGATAGATAATTCTTCAGTGCCGGTTTTGAGTTCAAATTACATATTCCCCTTCTCTTGGTCAAGCTGTCTATTCCCCTCAAGTGAGGTTACCTTTTCCGTTGCATAAAGCCCACTACTCCAGTTTTAAGGTGTTGCTATCATTGTTGTTTATAGCCATTCCCAATTTAAAGTTTTTTTATTGTCCTGCCAGTTTTTGCATCGCATTCACCGTAGTAATAAGTAAGCTTGCTTTTTTATTACTCAGCCTTTATTTTCCCAACCTTTCCTAAAGTTATTCGAGCTTAGTGATCCCTGTAGCTTTACAGCGTTCTCTTCTGGTATTTCCACAGGCATTCCAATTAATACTTGCCTAAGACATGCCACCAGCGAAAAGAACTTGCTTAGGTCGCAAAACCGCTGCCGCCAGGTCCGCCATGCGAGTAAGAGATAACGAATCGTCTTTAGAACGTTCAGTTTGCTTGTCTCAAAATGCCTCTCGGAATGCTTCAATCAGAGCCACCGAGTCCGAAGATTAACGTAGCCATTGGCTTTCCAGAAGAGCATACCTGAACGCTTCTGCGTGTGAGGCTGAAATTGCTGATCAAACGACTCATCGGCGGAGGAGAAACGCCTCTTCAACTGCTGCTATACGTGAGGCTGAATCAAAATTGAGGACGTAAAAACGGCTCTTTTCAGGCCCCCCCATTCAAATCGTTAGCCCCCCCCCCCCATTTGGGGATGTGCTTCAGTTGCACCCAATTGTTGTTACTAATATTGATTTTCGGGTGGGCTGACTTTAAACTTGAACTGCACCAACTGAACTGCAAAAATTCCCAGTAATGAAAGACCCGGTCGAAGACGGGTTATACTGCTAGTATATATAGTGATTTTCCAAGCACAGCTTAGATGTGGCACACGGCCTAAATTAGGGGGGCATCCAGTGAAAATCGAACTCACTACTCAGTCGTAATTGTTCTAGCGAGACAAGCTTGCTAACCATTACACCACCTCGAGGTGCCCTACTGCTAGTACAGTGTAACCCGGATATAAGAGACCCGGATATAAGAAAAACCCGGATATAAGAGAGGTTTTATCTGGTCCCAAATTAGAGCCTGTGTTAATGTATATAAAATAGACCAAACCCGGATATAAGAGAAACCCGGATATAAGATACTTCTCTGGTCCCGACAACTCTCTTATATCCGGGTTACACTGTATATATATATGTAAAGACAGTAACGTAAGTTGCAAAGGAACGAATTCAATAATAATCTTTTGACTTTTATAATTTTCTGTTAAAGGCTGACCGGACAATTCCGATTTGTTTTGTTAATATTATTACTGTTAGTTTTTATTATTAATAACCAGTTTCAAACGTTGTTATTATCATTATAAACAGAACTCTGCCTCATAATCCGAAATGGTTTTCATCATTATTAACATTCGAAATATTGTTTAACATTATTAAGCACTTTTCTTTTCGTTTTCTTAAATCGTGCTCCTCTCTATGTGTTGAAAAATTATTATTATTATTATTATCATTATTATTATTATTATTATCATTATTATTATTATTATTATTATTATTTTAATTCCTTTGATTTCTGTTGTGCGCTCATTTCTTTCTGGGTCCCGACCAGAGACCTAAGGTCAGAAATGGCGTCATGGCATTTTCCACTGAGCATTTTTTAAAAAAAATAAATTTTACATAGATAAAACCCTTCGTAAGGTGTGGGCTGTACATGTGAGAACATTTTTTTGTTGTATTTCTTTAATGCACGGTCTAACAGGAATCCCTTCAATGAGTCTATTGGAATCTTTTCCAACCAATCCGAGGGTTCCAACTACAACAGGGATTGTTGATGTTCCCATGTGCCACATTTTTGAGATTTCTATTTCAAGGTCCTTGTATTTTGACAGCTTTTTGAATATCTTCAAAGATACATTGCAGTCTGCAGGGACTGCCATATCAATAAGGAGGCATTTTTGTTTGTTTGTGGTCTCTAATAACAATGTCTGGGTGGTTAGCTTTGATTGTTCTGTCTGTGAGTATTGTGTAGTCCCATAGAATTGTAACAGGTCCTATCTCCGTAACCGGGTCTGGGTGGTGTTCATACAAATTTCTTTCAGTTTCCTTCCCGTAGAAATTGCAGATTTTTCAATGCAGATATTGGCCCACTCTGTCATGCCGGGGTTTATATTCATCGGGTGCCAATACCGTACAACCTGATACAAGATGATCAATTGTTTCTGGGTAATTATCACATAACCTGCATTTTGGGCTAACACATTATTTTAGTATATGTGCTTGATAATTCCTAGTTAACAAGCATTGGTCCTGTGCAGCAAGGATAAAACCTTCAGTGTCAGCTTTCAACCCTTCATTACGTAGCCACTGATGGGCATGGGGCTTGTCTACATCAGCTTGTTTGGTACGGGCAGAGTATTGGCCGTGAAGCAGTTTATCTTGCCATTGTTTCTGTATCTGGTCGGTTGCATTTGTTTTTGTTTTCTTTTTTATGTATTTTGCAGCTTCAATCGGTTTATTGTGCTTTACTTGTATTTCTGCATCCATTTGAAATTATTTATTATTATTATTATTATGATTTATTATTATTATTTATTAGTATTATTTATTATTATTATTATTATTATTTATTATTATTATTATTATTATTATTATTATTATTTATTATTATTATTTATTATTATTATTTTTTATTATTATTTATTATTATTTATTATTATTATTATTATTATTTATTATTATTATTATTCATTATTGTTATTTTTTATTATTATTTATTATTATTATTTATTATTATTATTATTATTTATTATTATTATTTTTATTATTATTTATTATTATTATTTTTTATTATTATTATTATTATTATTTATTATTATTATTATTATTATTATTATTTATTATTATCATTTATTATTATTATTATTTATTATTATTATTTATTATTATTATTATTTTTTATTATTATTATTATTTTCTTTTAATTAACATTTCTCGATTGACATTCATCTTCAATCTTTTCCCAGTTCAGTTCACAAAGATATGCACCCCCATGGTGTGCTTTCATAAACAAAGCAATTGGATAAGAATTTCTCTTTTATATAAAATATTCATTAAATGCTAAGATGTTAAAAGACGGGAGAAGATAAAGTGGGCGAAATTCATGACTACAAATCGTTGTTTCCAAAGGGCATGAATATTAAGAGTGAAACGATATTAAAATGAATATTTAAAAGAGGGAAGAGAGAGAGAGAGAGAGAGAGAGAGAGAGAGAGAGAGAGACACACACACACACACACACACACACACATACAGAGGAAGGGAGGGAGAGAGAAAGGGAAAATGATTAAGAAAAGGAGATAGGTAGATAGATAGAGATGGTAAGGGGAAGAGACAAACGCAAAATGATAAAGAGAAAGAAAGATAGAGATAGAGAGAGAGGAGGTAAAGATAGGAGTGAGATGAGAGAGAAGGAAGTAAAGGAAGAGTGTTAGATTAAGATTAATGGAGAAGCGATAAAGATAAATATGGACAGAATATATATATAGATATATAGATAGATTTATTCTGTTATCAGATAGATATGGGAACAGTCTGAGATAGATAGATAGATAGATAGATAGATAGATAGATAGATAGATAGATCTATTCTGTTATCAGATAGATAGATGAGTAGACTGGGAGAGATAGATATGAACAGTCTGAGATAGATAGAAAGATATATAGAAATATAGATATGAACAGAGTAAGATAGATAGATAGATAGATCTGCACTGATATAGAAAAGCAAGAAAAAGAAAACGGTAAAGGTCGATAAAATATAATACCAAAAAAAGAATACCAAAGACATATATATATATATATATATATATATGTTTTTTGTTTTTATTAATTGTCTTTGTTTAATTAAATTCATTTCGTTTCTTGCTTTGAAAAAGTCCGCATTGGACGAAACGCGTCAGCAGTTACTGTTTTCTTATTGTCATTTATTTATAAATATTGTCTTCTCTAAAAGTTAACTTTGAGAAATTTTCATATATATATATATATATATATATATATATATATATATATATATATATATATATATATAGAGAGAGAGAGAGAGAGAGAGAGAGAGAGATAGATAGAATGAGTAAAAAGTGAAATTCTGTCATATTAGAGAAAGGGAGAGCGGGGAGAGAGAAAGAAGGAGAAAGAGAGGAAGGGAGAGGGTGTAAGATGGTATAAAATGTAGTAAAGATAGATTTACATAAGAAAGAAAGATGAACGTACGTGACATAGAGAAAGAGACAGTGAGAAAAGAGAAGAAATGTTATAAGTGTGCGTCTGTGTGTGCGTGAGAGAGAGAGAGAGAGAGAGATAGATAGAGAGAAAGAGAGAGAGAAAGAGGGATAAGAGAAATGAGAGGTGAGAAGAGACAGAAAGAAAGAAAGAAAGAGAGACGGTAGTGTTATGTAGTGAAGTGAGGAAAGGAAAACGGTAAAGAGAGATAGATTAAGAGAAAAGGCGAAGAAAAAAATAGCAGCGAGAATAAATGCTACACGAGAGAAGACATTATGAGAGAGAAAGAGAGAGAGAGAGAGAGAGGAAGGAAAGAAACAAAGTGCGAAAAGAGAAAGAAGGAACAGAAAAGATACCGAACAGTATTAGATTAATAGGAAAATCGAAGAGAAAGAGAGAGAGAGAGAGAGAATGATTGATAGCGTGTGTGTGCGTGTATGTGTGTATGTGTGTGTGTGTCTGTGTGTGTGAGAGAGAGAGAGAGAGAGAGAGAGAGAGAGAGAGAGAAAGAGAGAGAAGTGGATGAAAGGAAGAGAGAGGGAGGGGGGAATATATAGAGAGAGTGAGTGGGCGACCACAACAGATGGCCGCATGGCTTTGACTAAGCATACGACAGCGTTTTTCCGCTTTACTAAATTCGATTTACGCCGTAACGCTTTGCTGAAAGTAAAAGATGAGGAGTGTATTTCCCCATTTTCCGAACGTTCGATTTACGCCATTCGGGTTTGAATACTAACATTTGAAATGCCATTCCCCATTTTCCGAAAGTTTACTTTTCGTCACGTTGTTTGGATGACAACCCAATATTAGGACAGTCATTCATTGCTCTTCGCTACTTTACTTCATTCCGCATGGCTTTGATGAAAGACTAAGCATTGAATTATATTTCCCCCGCTTTCCGAAGGTTCATTTTACGCCTCATTTCCTTGAAGAAACAAGATATTATGAAAGCTATTTGCGCTTTGCAGAAGTTCGCTTTACGTTATTTGGCTTTGATGAAATACCAGCATTTGGAAAGTCGTTCCTCGCTTTCCGAAAGTTTGCCTTTTGTCAAATTGGTTTTGATGATGGTTCGATATTAGGATAGTCATTCACTGCTTTTCGAAACTTTGCTTTAGGCCGCATGGACTAAAAGACTAAGCATGAACGACTAAGCATAGGACAGTCTTTCCCCGCTTTCCGAACGTTCGTTTTACGCCATCTGACAAATATTAGGATTCACTTTCCCACTTTCATATACGAATCTTTGATTTTGTAGAGAAAATCTCACCACCCACCAAATCTAGAGACGGTTCAGGCCGAGGAAAAGAAGCAAAAGCACTTACCTTAAGTTGCGAAATAAGATTCCTTTCCGCGACGTAACGTGATCGTCTAATTAGGTAACCCCTGTAACTAAAAAAAAAAAAAAAAAGTTAGTAAAAACGTAACCACTTTTAGTTAGTTAGAAACAACAATCCAAGTAAGTATTTTGCTTTCTCCTGCCTGAACAGTCAAATTCTCCACAATTTGAATAAACCAAATATTAAGAAAAAAAACAAAACATTATTCCCGCTCAGGAGCTACAATGGTCGAAACGTTGTAGTAATAATAAAGAATTGAGGACGTTAATACGAATGAAAAGAAACATTTGTTTTTGTTTCATAGAAAATTCATGAAACTGTCATTTTATTGAAAGAATTTTAAAGAGCCATTTGGCTGGTTTAATTAATTAATTAATTACTTAAAGGGAATTTTTAACCTTTATGCCCGCAATAAATGGTGTGTCAAGGGGGCGATTTCTCCATTGACACCGCTATTATTTTAACTACCTTCACTCCTCGATAATTTTTAGTTCCTTTAAAAAGTGATGATTGGAATTTTAATAAAACCTAAACACATGAAAGTGAATTTATACATTTTCTTTGTTCTTGAGAATTGACAACAAAAATAATGAACACTATTTAAATGTTTGCAAAACATCGGCTAATTGCCAGTTGATTCAAACTTTATAAAATGGTAAATAATAAGGGTTTCATTATAGATTGTCCACATATTTTAATAATTTAGTAAACGTTTTTCACTTTATGAATAAAAAATTGTTTTTATATTTATTTCTTTATAAATTGGTAAACGATAAATATTGCATTAGTTTTGTATCAGTTTTTAGAATGTTGTGTATATAAAATTATTCTTGTAAATGAACAATCTAATAAATACATAGTATCTAATATTTTTGTTGTAAAATTTCAAGAACAAAAAAGTGTATAAGGTATAAATTCACTTTCTAAATACCATCACAGAAAACGCAATATCTAGGGTTTAAAATGAATTTTTAAAAATGAAAAATCTTTCTTCAAGATTTTATCTTATTTTTAATTTCAAGCTAATAGATTAAATTTAATATGTCCAATAAGCAAAATACGAGGGTCATTCAATAAATAAGTTGAATTTTTCGGTATAAGGACTTCTAATACAGATAGAAGCTTACTCTTTTTTATTTTTTTTTGTTTTACTTCTTTTTCACATGGATTTAATTTCTTTTGCAGATTAAAAAAAACTTTGAGAGTTTTGGCGATTAACAAAGATGGCCGACCAAGAAGCATGCTCCAGGATTGAACAGCGGTCAGTTATCAAGTTTTTGGTTGCTGAAGGGTGCAAACCAGTTGAAATTCATAGGAGAATGTCAACTGTGTATGGTGGCACATGTTTCAGCCAAAAAATGTCTACAAGTGGGCTAAATTGTTTAAAGAAGGACGAAGCAGTGTTGAGGAGGCCTACAGAAGTGAGATCTCTTGAGGTGATCGAATCAGTCAATGACCTCATTCAGTCTGACAGAAGGGTGACAGTGGATGACATTGCAAGGACTTTGAGCTTATCTGTTGGGACAAACGCAGGGGTCATCAGTCAGAAGGAGTCATCTTGCATCATGACAACACAAGGCCTCACACAGCAGCCCAAACGGTGCAGACCATCAACGAGCTGAGCTGGGAACTGCTCCCTCATCCCCCTTACAGCCCAGACCTTGCCCCTTCAGACTTTCACCTGTTTGGTCCCTTGAAAGCGTTCACGAGAGGCACGAAGTTTAAAAGTGACGATGAAGTCAAAAGTGTTGCGAGCGACTGGCTGAGACATCAGTCCAAAGATTTTTACGCTGGGTGAATACGGAAGCTTGTGCACAGATGGGAAAAGTGTGTGACAGTGCCGGGAGACTACGTTGAAAAAAAAAAGAAAAAAGAAAAAGTAAGCTTCTATCTGTATTAGAAGTCCTTATGCCGAAAAATTCACCTTATTTATTGAATGACCCTTGTAGCTTGCTGTATTTCAAAACTAATTTAAATTAGCTGGAAGGAATTTTTTTTTTGCTAAAACAGCTGATTAGCGCCCCCCTTTTTTTAGTCGTCTTTCATCGCAACGGAATTCTCTTTATTTAAAAAATCAAAAATAAAATATACCTTTCTGGAACTTTATTTGAGGAATATAAGCTGATTTAATGTATAATTAATCTGATTTGAAACAAATATTATTTACTTTAAGTATAAAATATCGCATTTAACACAGAGGTAGCTGTTTATTTAAAACAGTTGACATGTTTGTTTGATAGATTGATGACAGATTGATGTTTATCTGATGTTGTTCTACTGTGACCTAAGTCATAAAAATAATTGAATATAAAGTAGTAGCTTTTTATATATTATATAAAAATATTCTCCGTAAACTAATGTTTAATTGAATTTTATATACTTTCTGGCTTTAATTTTACTATAGTTATCGCTCTTATTTTCTGATAATATCGTGTATAGGCCACCGTATTTACAAAATCGGAACGTTTGTACACACACAAAAAATTGAAAATTCTTTTAAAAGACCGGTAAGGAGTGTGAACCGGACTTTAGGTGAGCTTATCTGCTATTTTTTTTTAGAGATTCTTCATAAAACCCAAACAAGAATCTGCTGTATTGTCGGTTTTGACCTGGCATCTCGGCGTCAGTCAATTTTCACTGCCATAACGTAGCTTCACTGAGCCTTTTCTATAAATATTTTCATAGTAATTGTTCTGATGAGCTTTCCTCTTTGGTACCTAGACTTTACGAATTTAAGCGCAGTACTAGATTGGCAGCAAGGTCCCATCATTTTACAGTTGAAATAGCTAGATGTAACCATAAGTTCTATGCTAACAGTTTCTTTTCTCGCACTACCCGCTTGTGGAACTCTCTTCCGGCTTCTTGCTTTCCAGTCAACGTAGATCTTGAAAGATTTAAATGCAATGTCAATGGTTATCTTCTGTCTTCTTAATTCCTGTTCTTTTATTATTCTCTCTCTTTAATAATGTTTTTCTTTTTCTCTTATTCTTTCACACTTCCATCTTAGCGGCTTTATTGCCTTAATTGGGGTGGAATGATTGAAAAAACAAATGGGAAAAACAGCCACTTCAAACATGAGGGAAAATAACTTTTAGTACTTATTCGTCTTGTAAAATTTAATATAATAATAATGACTAATGTTAAAGTAGTAGTCCGAGGTTAGGTAATACTGATCCTAGTGGACCGAAAGCAGTATCAGACTTCGCAGCGGTTGGGGAAAACGATTTCTGTTTTTACAATTCCGTCGAAGCTCAAATACCAAAGTATAAATGTTCATCCATTTTCAGTTTTCTGGAGAAAAAAAAAAGACGTTTGGCATCTCTTTTACGCCCACACTTTTAAACTTTTTCTTTCTATCTAGTCTAAGCGTGGCAGGTGTAGAAAAGATTTTACACCTGTCGCTATAGTGTGCGCTTTCTTATGTCCGCGGTGTGGCTAAAGGCTATTTTCCAATGACGCAGGTGGAGAAAATAGGTTTCAAGAGGACCCCCACACGCCACACTCACGTTGTACCCATTACCAAACGTGAATCGGAAACAACTTTGTTGACTGAAACCGTACTGAGTCCACCCTTGGCATTAGAACGCTGTGTCCAAGTCAAGATAATTATCAAGAATTCGAATGTTCATTTTTAAAACTGCGAGTCGCGGAATGGTTTTCGGCATGGAAGATGGAAACGTCGAGCCGAGTTCAAATTCTGACACATTCTTACGCGTTCCCTTTCGCACTAATATTAAAATCATGAATCCATTTCTTCTCCCGCTAGCTATGGGTTAAAGAATCAGGCTAGACTGGGCTCCTCAGCCTTGGCCAGTCTAGGAGTAAGACGTCTCTAAATACAAATCCGGGAAGAAGACAATAGGAAACGACTCCACGTTTTTCCTAATAAGTCATGGCAATTCACGCGTCCTGGGTAAGACGATAAACTACATCCAACAGCAAGGCCTCTGATCAGGAGGTTTTGAGGAATGTGGAACCAGCTCTTAATTGCTAGTGTTCCCAAGTCCACTCCAACCCGGCGTGGTAGCACCTGTTAGGGTCCCAGCTATGGGCAAATAGTTAACTGGGGTCAAAACACTATGAAAGTGTAAAAATATTTTTTGATATCAGAAATACTTTGTAAAAAAAGTTATTACCAGCAATACATTTTAAATAAAGATATTACCAGCTATATTTTTTGAAAAAAAAAAATTACAAGCGATACATTTTTGAAGAAAAATATTACCAGAAATAGATTTTTGAAGGGAAATTTTACCAGCAATACATTTGAAAAAAAATTACCAGCAATAAAAATCTTGTCTTGAGGTTGATATGTCGTAAAACAAAAACCAAACCAAACCAAACCATGGCAATTCACAGATAATAAAGAAAAGGAATCTGTATAGAAGGCAATGGGAAGTAATTCCACTATCTTTCTCAAGAAGTCGTGGCAATTCACAGATAATAAAGGAAAGAAAGTTGTGGAGAGCCATAATTGCCTTCATCCCGATGACGCAGAAACAATAATCTGTGAGCCGACTTTAAACTCCAGACTAATTCACACTCACGCTCTTGAAAAAGGCATACATCGATTTCTTCTTTCTCCACATGGGTTAAATAACAGGGTAGACTGCTTTCATGCCTTGGTTAGCATCTAGGAAAAATACTATGGGATACCTTACTATAAATTCATAGCAATTCAGAGATAATAAAGCTGTGAAGAGCCATGACTGTTAATGCCCTGAACTGACATAATATTGGAAGGATAGTTATTTTTTGTATTTCATACCTGGGTATCAAAACGGAAACTTCCTTCATTTTTTCATATATTTAAACTATAAATTATAATTTTCAAAAATGAAAATTTCACTGAAAATATATTTGTAAAATTTCCAAGAATTCATCTGAAATCATAGAAATAGGAACTTTAATCAAAAGAATGGAGGAATGGTTGAGGAATCGGAGAGCCAAGTTCAAATTCCACTTGAGTTCATTAGATACACTTATGTGCTAATAACTTTGGGAAAAGGTATCTCCCTCTGTAACCCACCATCGCCGACGGAACCCCCACACTTTTTTCTTCTTTGTTTCCGCTTGCAATTCGCTAGCTTGTTTGTGTAATACCGATCTTTCAGTCAATTGGCTTTCTTTTCCCTTCTCGGTGTGTCGTCTCGACAAGGTTGTTTCGGTTTTCCCAAAATCTTACGAGACTGAGATTGACAGTGAAGTCTTGTGTAAACCCCTTTCATACGTTGTCTACTATGGACGAAACTGCACAACCCCGTCTAAGATTACGCAACACTTTCCATAGCCGTGGTAAACTTTTGTCTCTTTCGTTTTTAACACGTAGCTGATGGAAGAAGACTCCTGCCTTTCCGAAAGACGTAAGTGTAAAATTGAACGTAAGTGACTAGACTTGAAGTTGAACACGATTCATTGAATTGACTTTCTGTGTCAATAATCGTCATGCGACCCGAACATCCCACTCGATGGAGAAAGCTACGAAACCACTTGAACATTGATAAGAAATAGAAAACAATAACATGTCGGCAATGGTACCAAACAAAGATTGTTTAGGAGTTGTTCTGTCACGAAGGCCGGTTCATTAAAGTTGTTAGAATGTCTCCAACATCCATTGCGTGAAGCTGACGAGACGAATCGGAAAGCAGCATTAATTTGTCTCCGATGAAGAAAGTAATTCTTCGACGTTTGATGTCCAAGATGAGTTTACGTTCCTGACAGGCCGAAAATACGCTGGGGGAAAGTCTCAGGCTTGTCATATGAATTGCTATATTCGGAAAATGTTATCGCCTGTAGTGCGAACGGGTTTCTTTGACGGATAAGAAAGAAACAAGAAGCAAATGACGAAACGGCTTTTATCTATTTTACACAACGGATAATCTGTCTATATTTCTGAGATGAGGTATTGTAATTATTTACATTGTTCGGACTGTTGTCCTCATCTTTATTGGCATATTCACGACGTTTCAGCCGTTGTACGCTCGGGCCATTTTTAGGATCTGTCGATATTTCCGAGATCAAGTACGGTAATTATTAACACTATTTACATTATTCGGACTATTGTCCTGATTTTTGTTGCCATATTCAAGACGTTTCGGCCGTTGTACGCTCCGGCCTTCTTCAGGATCTGTCTATATTTCTTAGACAAGTATTGTAATTATTTACACTTTTTACATTGTTCGGACTGTCGCCCTCATCTTTGTTGCCATGTTTACAACATTTCGGCCGTTGTACGCTTCATTCAAATGAAAACTCAATCGTCAAGACAACGTAGTAGTAGTATGACCAACATGTATATTATTTTTTCTGTTGGAGATACAATCTCCCAGGGGATATTTAAATTTACATAGAATGTTGATTTTCTGCAACACGTTAGTTGGTGGGGATTAAATTGGATCTAGTATAGTATATAATTAATTTTATTTTTTTACTAGGATCTGTGGTGGATAAACTAGTATTTAGTAATTTTTTTTAGGATATTTTCGTCTTGTTTCTAATTAGAATGTATTTGATTGCAAGATAAAAGATTAATATATATTTAGGGTTAATTGAAGAAGTATTATATTCTATTTGCTTTGTATTAAAAGTTCTAATACATCTTATTTGAAATAAATGGACAAAACTTGTCTAAATTATTCAGTGAAACATGTCTTTTATATATATATATATATATATATATATATATATATATATATATATATATATATATATATATATATATACATAAGAGAGAGATTAACGTTGTTCCAACGAGAGAAAGGTGTATATTTTAAAGAAAAAATGAATCTTTTCCTTTGTTTAACCATTGTCTTTTGTGTGTGGTAGTAATCCAAATACTTTTTGGATTGGTGGAGAAAATGTTCCTTTGTCTAAGGAGTAATAAAACAATTAGGATTGGTCAGAGAAAGGTGGAAGGAAGGACGTCTTTATACTTATTTTTTAATGGCCGCTGTACTTTTTTAAAGCTATCTTCGTTTTTGTGTATTGTATGTGTTTTAGTTAGTATGTGTATTTACAAAAATATGATAAATTTAAAAAATGTTAAAATCCTATCGGATAAACACGTCACTATTTTAAAAATTATTTTTGTGGATTACTACTACACGCAATAACAATGGTTAAACATAGGAAAGCATGAAAAAAAAATTCCTTTAAATAATATGTGGAAATAACCATTACTCGCCTGATGAAGGTCACAAGACCTGAAACACGTGTAGCAAATAACACGGAAAATAAAGTATTATATATATTTTAAAAAATTAAATAAATAAATAAAAAATCCACACTATAATCAAAATCTTTTGCGGCTTCTCTTTTCTTATTAAAATATACACCTTTCTCTCGTTGGAACAACTTTAATCTCTCTCTCTTTCTTACACACACACACACACACGCACACACACACACACACACACACACACACACACACATACAAACACACACACACACACACACACATATATATATATATATATATATATATATATATTACAGGAAGTAATATATTTTATATATGAATTATTTTATTTTATTTATTCAGTTGATCTAGTTCGGACATTCCTGAGTCTATAACGTCACGCTCCTGCATTAAGGTTGGAAGGTCATTAGGGTGGCATTCTGTGTCATAAAATAGCTGGTCAATGTATGTGTTGCTGGGCGACCAACCCGTCTTGTTCCGTGGCTCGGTGTCCAGAGCAATAGATCACTTTGCTTGTCAGCAGTGTCCTGCAAAGCGCATAAGAGTATATTAATATAGAATATATTTGATATTTATTATATCTTATTTAAATTTGGCCAGCATCCTCTTCGAAGTGTCACTTTGGGAAAGTGCAAAGTGAATTTTTCAATGTATTTTTGCACTTTGCTGGTAATTTTTCGCATTGAGCAGTCATCATCTTGAGCCAGCACTTGGCCGACCTTGAAACGCGCGTGCCGCTTAAAAACTTGTGTTCAACCAAAAAAACAAAACAAAAAAAACAAAACAATGGTTAACAATTGACATATTGTTTGAATTTGCCAGGTATCGTAATGTTCCGGAACTTTTCTCTTTAAATCCATTCCTTAATTAACACAGCCTTCCGTTCATTTCATTACTGATCTAGATATACAAATAACACCAGTTCTGTCTACCACACAAAAAAAAAGGAATAATCACGGAAAATAGAATGAAAATAAGCGATAGATATAGGCAAGATATAAAAACCTTTCAACAGTTTATCAAGCATCTACAAATATGACGTAAACACTAACAACATTATGAGAAAACAAAACGCCTTCATTTCTCTTTCTCTTGTGGCACCCATAAAAGTAACTGGAATTTAATATACACCATCTTATTATTTTCTTTTTTAATTCTGTGTTTGTTCTTGCTCAAGTCCCGCCCGCAACTTCCGTTCATTATTTCACTCAGTTTGATTCGGCTTATTAGTGACAATTTTGATCCCAAGTCGATTCTTTCAACTTTAAAGGCTTCCCAGCACTCAACAGCCATTAGTGACCTTTGCTTTGCCTTTTGGGCACAAGTCGTTTTTAAAATGCTTCCAATCTGATTGAACCTTGAATTACAATCATCATTCTCGCCCCCATAGATTCGATCTCGCCTTTTCTCTTCTGAGATCTCGTTCGCTGTGATGAACTCTCGGCGGTAACTTTCTCATTTTATTATTTTTCTCTCTAAAAGCCAGAAGATGACAATGAATTAAAAGTGGTGGCTATTAGGTTAAAATTTAAAATACCCAACGCCCTGCATATATATGTGTAAAAAAAAAAAGAGTTTAATTTAACAATGTTAAATCGGTCTGTTTTTCTTAGGGTTCAGTTTCCTCCCCTCCTCTCTAAATTCAATACAAAGATCTTATCGTAATGAACACGCGTGTGCGAACGTAGGTTTGCGCATGCGCTTAAGGCGCTTTCTGCACTTGCTCGAAATTATCACACACATATCAACACATACGAATTCAAGTAGAGAAAAACATACACATGCTCGTATAATTACACCTGCTCATACATTGGCATACACAAGTAAATATATATGTATATATAGATAAGATGCTTAGAGGTGGAGGCGGCTCAGTGGGCTAATGTGTAGTGAGTTCGTATCTTCAAGTATGAGATCATTGCAAAAGTGTGTATCTGATTAGAAAATTAAAAACAAAATTTTATTTACTCATAAAAAAAATTATTAGTCACCATTGTTTTTAACAACTCCCTCCCATCGATCTACAAACTTATTCGTGCCATTTTCGCAGAAGCTTCCTGTTTTTTGTTCGAAGTAGGTTGTGGGGTACTTTTCGACTGACTGTACAGAGTCAAATCTTTTGCCATTTCAGTTGTTCCGTTGAGACCGAAACAGATGAAAATCTTAAGGAGCTAGGTCAAGACAGTATGGTTGATGCTGGAGGCGTTCCCATTTTAACTCCCTAGGCATCTGCGAGGTTTGTTTTGCAAAATGCAGCCTTGCGTTGTCGTGCTGGAAAATGACATCTTTTCGCTTTGACAAAACCGGCCGTGTTTCTTGAACCCAAATCTCTTCAAATGACGAAAGACAGTCGAGATATCGAATTCTAAAGGAATTATTAAATATGAGAGGAAAAGAAAAATGTTATTTAAGGAGAGAGAACAATAAAAGAACAGTGTTTAAGAAGACAGACGATAACCCATTAGCATAGAACTTACGGTTACATCTAGCCATTTCAACTGTAAAATAATGAAACCTTGTCGTCCATCTAGTACTGTGCTTAAATTCATAAAATGGAAAGCTCATCAGAACAATTACCATGAAAGTTTTTATAGAAAAGGCACAGGGGAACCATATTACGGCAGTAAGAGAGTGGCTGAAGCCGAGATGCCAGGCCAGGAACAATAACATTGCAGATTATTCGTTGGAATTGTTTCCCGTTAAGGTGGTGGGAAAATGATTGATCGGCATTTCTTGTAGGGTCGGCATTATTTAAGAAATCATGTAAGTACATTGTACTTCTAAAATATTAAAAAAAACATGATATTGCTCTGCATTTTCTTCCTGGTCATTCTACGTATCGCTTGGGCACCCCGACGAGGTGCAATAGTTAGCGAGCTTGTCTCGCTAGAACAGTTACGACTGAGTAGTGAGTCCGATCCTCACTGGGTGCCCCATACTGTCGGCCTTGTGCCACATGTGAGCTACGCTTGGAAAATCACCATTCTATATATCTCTGAAGCAGAAAGTGTCCGTTACATGGGGACAGCTTTTTCTATAATTTCTTTTTGTAGGTTTCAAAGGCCAAAATCCTATACAACGTGACTACATTGATCTCAAGGTAGAATGCCTTTAACGATAATGGGGATTTTCTAAGTGCAGCTCAGAAGTGGCACGAGGCCGGAAGCGTGGGGCACGCTGTGAGGATCGACCTCAATGCTCAGTCGTAATAAATCTAGCGAGATAAGCTTACTAAACATTATACTACGTAGAAGTGCCTAAAAGTTATGGTACTTTTCTAAGCGTAGCTTAGATATGACACAAGGCCGCAATTATGGAGCGCTCAATGAGGGTCGAACTCATTACTCAGTAGTAATTAATCTAGCGAGACAAGCTTGCTAACCTTAGACACAATGATTCTCTTCGAATTGCCATTTTTAGTTCTCTGTAGTGGAGAGCTATTTTGATGACATGTAAAAGTATCACACCCAGTTCACGTAACCGAGTGTTTCGCTGTCCTGGGTTTGACGATAAACTGCACCCGCGTTCTGGGTAAGACGATAAACTGCACCCGCGTTCTGGGTAAGACGATAAACTGCACCCGCGTTCTGGGTAAGACGATAAACTGCACCCAACAGCAAGACCTCTGACAAGGAGGTTTTGAGGAGCATGGAACCACCTCTTAATTGCTGGTGTTCCCAAGTCCACCCTGACCCAGTTAGGATCCCAGTTATGGTCAAATATTTAACCCCAAAACTGCGGTCAAAACTCTATGAAAGTGTAAAAATGGGTTTTGATACCAGAAATACATTTTTGTAAAAATGTTGCTAGTAATGATTTTTTGAGGAAAATTTTTTTTTTTACCAACAATGAATTTTTGAAGAAAAAAATATTACCAGCAATACATTTTTGAAAAAAATATTACCAGCAATAATAATCTTGTCGGTATTAAATAACCCATTGAGGTTGATATGCCGTAAAACAAAACAAACCAAACCAATAGATAGATAGATAGATAGATAGATAAAAAATATTACCAGCAATAAAAATCTTGTCGGCATTAAATAACCCATTGAGGTTGATATGCTGTAAAATAAAATAAACCAAACCAAACCGAGTGGTTCAAACGATGCAATCATTAGACCAAGGTTTTAATCAAGCTGACATTTGTGTTAGCGGTCTGGAGAGGCTATCCCAGCATGCAGCACATTTGTCAAATTCCTGCGTTGTAAGCCATACCATGATTTAACTCAAGCCTTTTGAGTGAAATCAGATAAACGGAAACATTCGGAGGCTGTCGATTGTTTGCGGTAGTACGACTCGGCCTTATACAAACTGTTGATTCTGCCAGATTATCCGCTCCCCTTCTCTCTCCTAGAAACTGTTACTAAGAACCGTTCAGCATAGATACATCATAAACCACAGGTGGGCTTTGTTGAACAGAGACAAATACGCCTGGGCAGGCGAAAAAAGAGTGGGGATGGTCGACACTATTCCATACCTAGCTAATCAGACTCACGACACATTCATTCGTTACAATTTACTCATTCCCCATAAGCATCTATCCGTCACCATTCACTCATAAATGCACCAAAATACCTCACATACATAAGGCACCTACCCCTACAAAAAAAAACCACACTATGACGTAAAGCTTCAATATGTACAATTGTGTATACAAAAATATATATGTATATATCTGTTCTGTGTTTTCTATATTTAGCAACCTCCTCACAAGGCAAGATGTGGCACAAGACCAGTTTTAACGCTTCGGAACGCCTCGGAATTGCCCGTAGACCCGTATACCCGGGGTCAGGTTTGTCTACCTCCCCAAACGAGACTCTGCCGTTCAGCATAACCTCATCTGCGTTCCGACCGGAGGCAGAGAGTTCGACAAGAGAGGAAGAGGAAGAAGAAGAGAAAGACTTCTCTGTGTCCTCCCCCTCTCTTTCTCCCTCTCTCCCTCTCTCTCTCTCTATATATATATATGTCCTGTGTTCGTCTCTGACGCTTGAAAGGAATAGAAAGATAAATGAAAATTATTTATTGAAAAAAGTTTGAACAACATAACTATAAACAAAATATTTTTTTGCTATCTTCTGCCAGCCGCAATGATGGAGAAAGCATTACCTCGAACTATCGCCAGTGAGACACGCTGCAAGAGCCACTCCGTTTCGCGAGGCTCGTCCCTTAATCGAGACGCAATCGCGCCAATCCCCCGAAGGAACGCCATCGAACAAGGGCCAATAACCCCAGAAGTCTCTACTGCCACAGGAGTAAAAAAAATCTATCAGCAAGAGAAGAATATTTAACTATTTTTTTTTATCTCTGCGTCCCGGGCGACGGATCCCGGCTCAACCGCGGACCTGATCAAATTACCGGTCGAAAATGTATCCGTACAAGTCGCATTCCAAATCAACGACTTCCTCATTTTAAAAGGGAAAATGGTAATGTCATCCGGCCGCTTTCCATCACCACGGTGGAGGCCTACGGGTTCGAAAAATAAATTATGATGTCATTGTAATGTTATCCAATCTAAACAATCTGTGAAGGCCATTCAAAAAAATTTGAATGAATGAAAATCAATAGGACGAACGTATGAACGTTCAAAAGTGAATTTTGATGGAATTTCTAACCTAATTTTTCTAGCGAATTTCGCTACTGAATCTGAATGTTATGCATTGAAATTAGGGTAAAACCTTTTTTTACCCTAGTTTCAATGCATAACTGCAGTGGTCAGGAAAAAAATTACGATGTTTAGTGTCACACTTTCAATCATCTGTTAAAACACTTCCCAGCTATTTAAATTTTTGTACTTGTTTGATTTTGGTATTTCCAATTTGTAATTTGTACATTGGCCTGTACCTTTTGCTAGCAACCATGCATTAAATCTTGCAATTGATATTTTCTCCTTCTTGTTTTCCTTCACTTGTTTATGTAGGAGTTCTTAGAGTTTGTTTTCTTTGTTGGCTATCAACACTGTGTTATCTGCATATTTTATGTTAAGATTGTGGTCACTAATAATGAATCCTGGTAGGACTTGTAATTCTCTCAGAATGGCCTCACTGTATACGTTGAATAAGTTCTGGTGAGAAGGCATGTCATTGTTTTACACTCGTTTCTATTTTTGTATATTTTTTTTATAGCTCTCCATAATTTCTTGTCCTTTGTAGCACTAAATAAATGTTGCCTTTTTGTTATCTCTCCTAAACCTTGTTCTATCATTCATTTACCCAAGCTTGCTATGAAGGTTATGCCTCTATCCCTCTTACCTTCTATCTGTCATGTGACTGTCAAATTTCCAACCCCCTCTTTACTCATTATGTGCCCTAAGAATTTCAGCTATCTCTTTCTGCTGTTAAGCCTAACTCTCCTTTCTGTTTCCATTTTCTCTAAAACTTCGTCGTTGCTCACATGCCCGGTCCATGGTATCCTCAGCATCATTCTGCAGAACCACATTTCTGTTGCTTTAAGTCTTTTCTATCCTATCCCAATGCACTTTTGGATTTCAGATGTCGCACTTTCCATCCTCTATTAAAACACTTCCCAGATATTTAAATTGTTATACTGGTTTGATTTTGTTATCCCCAATTTGTAATTTACATGTTAAGCTGTCCCTTTTGCTAACAACCACACATTTTATCTTCTTGCATTTGATGTTTAGTCTTTTCTTCTCACTTTCCTTCACTATCTTCTGTAGGAGTTTTTGTAGTTTTATTTCCGTTTCTGCTATCAACACTATGTCATCTGCATATCTTACAGGAGTTTAAAAATATGATTAGTAATCTTAGCTTTTGGAATGCATCTTTGGCTATCCCAATGCGCCTAAAGATTTCAGTGTCGCACTTTCCGTTAAAACACTTCTCAGATATTTAAAATATGATTTTTTAAAAGTTCAACAGTTATTGGGAATTTCTCTATTTTCTTGTACACATTTTAACAGCTTAATATGGCGTATCGACGTCTTAATCTAACTTCTAAAAACACATCTATGGAATAAAGTTTTATGTGAAAAAAGAAAGATATCTTATATTATTATTGATGGATCTAAAAAGATGAATGAATAATAAAAAATGATTAACAGACGGACACTAGATACACACGTCTATAAATCTGATGTTGTTGCTTTTCGATTTGTTTTTCTCGTTCGAAAGCAAAAAAGGCATAATGGATGACGGAGCAAGAAAGAGGAGTATTGTTTTCAAAACGAGGCTGCTTTTGAACACAAGGCTTGTTGCCATGTTCTAAGAGAACTGAAGTACATGTCTGGCTAGAAAATAATAGACAATCAACCATGAATATTAGTTTCCACATTTTTTTAAAGAAGGAAACTAAAAAGAATATAGTGAAATATGAACTAAAAACAATCTGACAGTAAAAAGGCATGAAATAAAATACAACTTCAGGTAAAAAAAAAAAAAGTTATGAAAGTCAAAGCTTTATAATGGCCCAACAAAGAGAACAAGATTGTGATCAGAACGTGGAAAATAGGGAAGCGATGAAAACAGTTTCGCGGAGGAAAGAAAAAGAAAAGATATACAGAATAAATAATAAAATAGTTATAGCTGTGAAGAAAGAATGGTTTGGTTTCTAATATATATATATATATATATATATATATATATATATATATATATATATATATATATATATAAAACAGTCTTTTAGGATTAATTATTTTTTTTGTATCGATTTTCAATTATTTTTATATTTTTGTATAACAAAGAAAATAAAAAAATATGGCGGACGCGAAATTATTTCCGGAAAGAAAAACTTGGCAAGATGAAAGATAAACAAATCCCACCTTAAAAAAAAAGAAAATAATAAAAAAATTAAGAGACAAATAATCCTGAAATAGAACAAATTGATTGCTATCGGGATTAAGAGACCTAAAATAGAAATAATTCCTTAAATCAAAGCAATTAAGTTAATAGCGCTTTCTAACTAATTAATGGATTTTATTTATAATTTGACATTATTTCCTATGACTTAAAACTTTATATTTTAGCAGATACACGTTTTTGAGTGGACATCTCTGTTTTATCCGACATTATTTCTTGTTACTTTGTTGCGGGCCTGTGTATGCGTTGAGAGAAATGCCCACAACAAACATGGCAGACTCGGGATGTGAGTCCACGTAAATAAATGTAAGGAAAAGACAACAACCAATATATAAGTATAAACAAATGATAATGTATTAACAATAAAGACTTACAAGTCACAAAGATGTGTGTGTGTGTGTGTGTGTGTGTGTGTGTGTGTGTGTGAAATGAATGTGAAAACTTTTGGGGTGCAAATTATGTGTACTGAGTGAATGTGCGTACGTGCGTGTGTGTGTACGTACTGTCCATGCGTTTCACAAAAGGGAAACGCGTTCTTCAGCGAGAGACTTACATGTTGACGTGTAAACGGAAAAAATGAGAAAAGAAGGAGACAGTTATATCGCCGGGTACTCTATAGTCCGGAAAGCGTCCCCTAGTGGCGGTTTTGAAAATTAGGAGGCGGTAACCGGACACTTTAAACGTTATACTCTCGGTTAACCGCCGATGTCTTAACGGTTAATACTGGATTTGTCTGTTGGGTATCAGATAAGAACGGTGAGGCTCGGGCTGTGGCTTCAGATATCTCGAAGGTGTTCGGCAGGGTTTTGAAATGCTGATCTTCTACACAAGCTCAAGGGTTATGGTGTCTCTGTCCGGATATTTGTCTTAATCCAAGCGTTCTTAACAAGTCGGGTAATGAATAGAACAGCCATGTTTTTAGACCATTTCACATTAATGCGGAGGTCTTCAAGGGTTCAATACGATGGTGCTTATCTACATCAACGACCTTCCCGATCTGTTCCCAACTACGCATTTATGCTGGTGACACAACTAATTGCTCCTGCTTTAATAGCAAGTCCGATAGGCTCGAGAAAATTAAACTGTCAGCTGCACTTGAAAACAATCTCGAATCAGTTGTTAACGGAGGTACGAAATGTCTTGGAAATTTTAACGTAATTTTTTAAAATTGTAATTTATATATATATATATATATATATAATCTGCCAACTTCATGTCAGTAGAAGGTAGAATGAGTTGCTCTCCTGGAGTTTAACGTCAGCCATACTGATGGGAGGTGAGTAAAAATGGTTCTCTATGATGATTCAAGTGTAGTAGGAGTATATATATATATATATATATATATATATATATATATATATATATATATATATATATATATATATATATATATATGTATATATGTGAAGTTGTAGCCTCTGTCTGTCTATTTGTTGGTTATAGAACTCCTTCTAGCGGTTTGGAAATAGGACCCGATAACAATATATATTCTGAAACTACATTACCCAGGGTACTTAGATAAGTATATTTCATTTTGATAAAAGGGGTCGGGGGGGGGGGCACCACCACTGAAAGTATTTTTCTCTTTGATTTAAATTAAATTTAAATTTGAACAAGGGAATGACTCCTATCCAAAATATAGAAGGAGAAATTCAGAAGATGGAGGTCACATCGACAAAATCAAAATGAGACAATATGGACGTCAAGTTGAGCAAGAAATTACCAATCAGTGAGTAGTACCTTACAATACACATTTGTTGCGGCAATTGAACTGTCATACCAATGTTGAAATTAGCTCATCAATTTATTCAATCAAATGCATATCAAAGGGGTCAGATTTTTTATATGCATCAAATGCATCTTTGATATGCATTTGATGCATATCAAAGAGGTCAGATCTTTGATATGCATCAAATGCATATCAAAGGGGTCAGATCAAGCTGTTTTTTACCCCCCCCCCACTGAATTCTTTTCTCTTTGGTTTAAATTAAACTTAAATTTGAACAAGGGAATGACTCCTATCCAAAATATAGAAGGAGAAATCCAGAAGATGGAGGTCACATCGGCAAGATCATTGAGTAATATTGAAATGCATCATGTTTCTCCATAAATTATAACAATGATTTAAAATCAATCATCATTTTCTTACAAAAAATGTGTGACACGCAGCAAGACGTGGGTAATTCTGCTAGTATATAATATAGTAATAGTAATGGAAATATTAGACGTTTCCTTATAAGGAAACATTCGTCATTCATTGATCGAGTAGCCAGCACTACAGTTGGTTGAAATTTATAAACTATTTTACGAGCAATATATTTTTGTAAAAAATAAAAAAATATTACCAGCAATACATTACAAAAAATATTACCAGCAATATATTTTCGTAAAAAAATATATTACAGTTAATACATTTTTGTAAAAGAAAAAATATTACCAGCAATGAATTGTAGATGCCTTCTTAGCTCACGCCAGATAGTGGATTGTGAGATCGCAAGCTCAAAGCTAGATAGATTTGTAAACTTCCGTGGACGCCCCTCAAACACAGCACGGATCCTCACCATTTGTTCCTCCGAAACTCGTGGTGGTCTTGGACTTTTTCCTTTACACAGGCACCCACTCGCTTGAAACTGTTTAAACCACCGTCGAATGTTCTTAGGAGAGGGCGGATTAATGTCAAATTGCCTTCGAAAAGCACGCTGCACAGTAACAACTGTATTTGTTTTCGCGAACTCGAGGACGCAGAACGCCTTTTGCTGAGGACTCGCCATTCCGGGGGTAAACAAACAATTAAACGTTGCCGGAGATACGGCGCGACTACAGTGCCCCTGTGGCAGTCATTCAAAACTTAGAAAACGCCTATTTCAAATGGTCACCTACTCATTCCATGATTATGCTTGAGAACTGAAGCAATGTGTCACGAAATATATTCATTCTTTTTGAATAACCCTGTATAATTCTTTCTTTTTTGCCATCAATGTATGGAAATTGAGTTACATTGGCTCCAAATTTATATTGGCATGGAAAATACTATTATAATGAAAAGAAGCAAAGAAGAAGATAATCAAGAAGAGAAAGAAGAAAAAGAGAAAGAAGAAGCAGCAAAGAAGAAGAACAGAGAGGAAGAAGAGGAAGCAAAGAAGAGGAAGTTGAAGAAGCAAAGAAGAAGAAGAAGGAAAGAGGAGGAGGAGGAGGAAGAAGAAGAAGAAGAAGCAAAGAAGAAGAGGATGAAGAAGAAGAGGCATAAGACAAAGAGGAAAAAGAAGCAGAAGAAGCAGCAAAGAAGAAGAGGAGGAAGAGGAAGAGGATGATGATGAAGAAGAAGAAGAAGCAAAGAAGAAAAAGAGGGAGAGGAAGAAGAGGAGGAAGAAGAAGCAAAGAAGAAGAAAAGAGGAAGAAGAAGAAGAAGAGGACGAAGAAGAGGAATAAGAAAAAGAGGAAGAAGAGGCAGAAGAAGCAGCAAAGAAGAAGAATTAGAGGGAGAGAAAGATGATGTTGATGAAGAAGAAGAAGAAGCAAAGAAGAAAAGAGGGAGAGGAAGAAGATGAGGAAGAAGAAGCAAAGAAGAAGCATCGGTAGCAAAGAAGTAGAAGCGAAAGATAAAAAAGATAAAGAAGTAAAGAAGAAGAAGAAGAAGAAGAAGAAGAAGAAGAAGAAGAAGAAGAAGAAGAAGAAGAAGAAGAAGAGGAAGTATTGTAAAGTGTTTGATAAAGCATAAAAGCGCCATTTTGTTCATGTCTAGAACCACATCTCGTAACCGGCAGAATGGCAGACGAACGAGAATTCGCAACGAGATGTGCGTTCATTTATTTCGTCTTTTCTTTTTCTTTCGCAATTATTGTTTTTTTTTTAAAAATCAACAAAGCAACAGAAGATAGAATCGTTAAGGCATATTCCCGCAAAAAAAAAGCTTCACCATTTTTCCTTGAAGAGAAACGGAGTGGAGACTGCGTTTTGCAACAACGATCAAACATAATGACGGGATTCACTTCAAACATTACAAGTGGAACATGGTTTGTATGCACTTAAGTTTAATTGGGAGACTTGATTCGTTGACAGAATTTATGACAGGTCACATATAGACACACTGTCACCAACAGCAAAACGACAGTAAAGCATATTACTCAGTCGAAAAGTTTACCTGTCAACTACCTCAAGGTATGTTTTTGGCCATTTTCATTGATGCCATATATATAAAAGGGGCGGAGCTTCTTTCACTAGAGTGTCTCATTTGATTGATAGCACTGACAAGCATTGATTTTGTTTATTTCAAGCAAACCCTGAGAACTATCTTTGTCAAACAGAGCTAATACGCTCCGTAAGGAAAAATTCTCTCTCTTAATACAGACAGATATATATTTATTTATTACTTAAGCGTTATTTTTAGTGAATATTCGGATTTGAATAAACGCTATGTTTATTTATTAAACAATATATTTAGCTGTTTAATAAAAAACAGAGCGTCTACTCAAACACGTGTATCCAGTAAAAGAACGCTTAAGTAATAAAAATCTGTTGGATTAATAAATAAAAAATCCACCCACCCATTTTTTCTTTCTTTTCATATATATATATATATATATATATATATATATATATATGTGTGTGTGTGTGTGTGTGTGTGTGTGTGTGTGTGTGTGTGTGTATATATATATATTTGTAATTTGGCAGCAAATATTCTTTTAAACATGTTGTGTTGAATGTCAAAGACAACATAGTCCTGCATATTTTCTTTTGAATTTTCTCATATTTTCTAATGAGACTTTTTATTTGAAAATTATATCGAAATAAATATTGTCCGTTTTGTATCTGGTCTTAAGATTTTGACCAGGGGTGTATGTTATGGTCCAAGTTCCTTGTACCACGGTGATGGTACAAGGTAGAACCAATGAAGAATAACTCGAACACAGGTATGGAATAACACAAATATGTTACAAACAGAAATATGTACAAAGAAGTAGAAGTATTAGTAATGAATATCAGATTTGGTTAGAGTGAACTATGTTGTCTCGACAAGTATCACTATTCCAATGTCTTACAGAAATCGTCTGACTCGACTCTGTCTCTGACTGACTCTGAACGCTGCTCCCTCTTGAGGCGCAGTATTTATGATGTCCGGAATATTCCATTATTATTATGGGTAAGCTCCCGTAACACCCCCCTTCCGAAGTTTTTGCGTAGCAGGGGTTTTTAATATCTTTTTTTCTTAGGATCTATTCCCAAAAGTTCTGTGAACTTTCTTTTTCTGGACGATATTCTTGGTTCTGGCATTGTTTGCGGTCTTTTTCTATCAAATGTATCGAAAACCGTGTCTCTCACCTCTTCTTGAGGTGGACCGTTAGCATCCTGTAACGGTCTCTTCCTTATTTGGTTTACGTGTCTTCTGTGTGAGAATTTTTGTCCCTGTACTATGTAAACCATATTGCCGATTCTTTTCTCAATTGTCCCTTGCTCACGGTATTATTTTTATATGCTTTAAAAAAAACTTTTTCTCCTGGGAGGAATTTTATTTTTGGTTCGTAGGGCTGTGTTACTTGTTTCGTTTGACTTGGTAGCAATTTATCAAATGCAGATCTGATTTTTCTAGCGAACAGCACTTCTGCGAGTGATAATGTTGATGGTGTAGCATTATTTGCCGTTATTCGATATAGCTGAAGAAATTGCTGTAATGCTTTCTCTGTAGGCACATCATAGGCTTTTCGTAACGCTCTTTTGAGTGTATCAACAAATCTCTCCGCCTGCCCATTTGATCTTGGGTGATAAGTCGGGGATTTTATATGTTTTACTTGATAAATTTCGCAAAACTCTTGGAAGTCTGCTGATGTGAATTGCGTTCCATTATCTGTGACTAGGCAATCCACTACACCAAACCGAGCGAATAGTTCGTAGAGGCAATTTATGGTAGTTTCCGCAGTAGGATTTTTTGCAACGAAAAACCTCCGGCCATTTACTATAACTATCCACTATGATTAAATAGTAGAACCCGTCAATTGGTCTTGCATAATCTACGTGTATTCTTGACCACGGACGATCAGTCTCTGGTCATGGCTTATGTGTGTTTGGCCGTGCTTTGGCTGCTAAGTTACAACCCTTGCACATTTCCACCATCTGAGTAATATCCTGGTCCATATTTTTCCAATATACATAGCTTCGCATTAGCGACTTCATTCTATTTTTTCCAGGATGTCCCCTGTGGAAATCCTTTAGGATTCGCTTTTGTAGTGTTTTGGGAATTACAACCCTTTCGTTGTAAAGTAGCACATTATCGCATAGAGAAAAGCTGTCCGTCATTTGCTCATCTTTTTCTGCTATTTTTGCTTTTGTTTCTTTTATAAATTCATCATTTTTGGCTTCATTTTTTATGTCTTGTAGTGTGACTGGGAAGTTTCTAACTGTACAACATAGTACTGTCCTGATATCTTCTTCATTTCTTAGGGCTGCGATTACCGTATCTTCCAATGGCCCTGTCTTTGTTGGTATAAGTCTCGACAGACCATCCGCATGCCCGATCATTTTCGTTGGTAAATATTCCAATCTGAAATTGTAGTTCAGAAGAATTATTCCCCATCTAAGTAACCTATTTGCAGTGTCAACCGGTAGACCTTTTTTCGAACTAAAAATTGTTAGTAACGATTTGTGATCCGTCTGAAGAATAAAATATCAGCCATAGATATACCTATGAAACCTTGTGACTGCGAAGATAATTCCCAGAGTTTCTTTCTCCATTTGTGAGTAATTTTTCTCCGCTGGTAGTAGGGTTCGAGAAGCATGTGCGATGGGTTTTATTGTCCCATTTGGCATTTTATGTAATATACACGCTCCGACTCCGTAGGTGCTCACGTCACTTGCTACAATAATTTCTAGTTTAGGATCGTAGTGTGCCAAAAATAAATCTGAAGTTAACGTCTTAATTATTTTTTCAAATGTTTCCTGGCATTGATCTGTCCACTGCCAACCTTTTTCTTTCTTTAGCAGCTCGTTCAGTGGAGCGCTAAGTTTATACATTTGAGGTATGAATTCCTGGTAGTAACTCACTAAGCCTAGAAAACTTTGTAGTTCTGTTATGTTCTTAGGAACTGGCATTTTTTTTTTTATTGCTGTTGACCTTTCAGGGTCTGGTCGTCTACCTTCTTGATCTTTGATATGGCCAAGGTATTTAATTTTCTTCATGAAAAAATCGCACTTGTTTTCTTTTACTTTGAATCCATAGCTTTGTATTCTTTTAAACACTTGTTCAACGCTTTCGCTCTTAATCAATATGTCATCCAAGTATGCAATTGTGTACTCTAGTCCGGCAAGCATCGTATCCATTGTCTGTTGGAATATAGCCGGCACGACCTTAATCCCAAAAGGTAATCTTTGATATCTGTACAATCCTTTGTGTGTGTTTATGCATAGTAGTTTTGAACTTTTCTCATCGACTGGAATTTGCAGGTGCGCTTCACTTAAATCAATTTCTGAAAAAGATTTTCCGCCATTTAATTTAGTGAATACTTCTGGACTGGGTAGAGGATAGTGGTAGTCCTTTATTGCTGTGTTCAAACCTGTAGAAAAATCAGCGCACACTCGAATTTTCTTTTTGACGTAGACGGTCGGTGCGGCCCATTTACTGTATTCTACGTTTGTCAATATGCCAGTGTTTTCAAGTCTAGTTAATTCTTGATCAATTTTTCAATTGACGCAAACAGTATGCTCCTTTTTCCTTGAAGACAGGTTGAACGTTTTCTCTTATTTCGATATTTGCTGCCATTTTCTTACATCTTCCGAGACCTGCTGAAAATACTTCGGGGAAACTCGTTTTTAGCTTCTCTTTTAATTTGTCTGCCTCGGTTGGTAAGATTTTTACATTTTGGCAGTACATACTTATTGGTAGATCCCACAGTTCAAATTTTTGCATCCAGTCCCTTCCGAATAGGTTTTCTGTATTTCTTAAGACGTACATTTTTAGTATTTTCGTCATTCCATTAAATGTTACATTTGTAATTACTTCACCCTCAAATTTTATCTTTTTCCCCGTTACTGATCTAGCAATTTTATCCGTTTTTAACATGGTTGGTTTGTTCAGTTTTCTCCATGTTTGTAGGTATATAATAGTTAAGTCTGAGCCAGAATCCAGCTGTAGCCTGACTTTTCTGTTTTACATTTCAACTTGTACGTATTTTCTTATGTTAGTCTCATCAGCTTGGTCAGTCCTTGTGATTCTTATTCTGCTTTTGCTTTCTCTTCTAGACCAGCAATGAGAACTTTTGTGTCCTATTTTTTTGCATGTTAGACAAGTTTTAAAACGGTATGTACAGTCTTTAAACCAATGCCAAGTCCCACAGCGATAAGGTGGACTGGGTGGTAGTTTTTTCTGATATTGATTTTTAGAGTTAGAAAATTTTGTTTTACCTGTTCTTGAGGGGGATTGGTTTGGTTTGTTTCTGAGGAGGGAAAGTTGGTTTGTCTTCGTACTTTACGTATGTGTGCTATGCCAGCTTCTTCTATGTCTTTTGAGTCTTTCTTCACACTGATGCATCTCTGGCAGTCTTCGGATAGTTTTTGAAGTGTCAAATCTTGTTCGCTCTCCAATTTAGTAAGGATTCTGCGTCTCATTTCCGCGTCTTTGGTTGAAACCAGGCCTTGGACGTAAATTAAGCATTTGAAATTGTCCGCGCTGAGTTCCGATAATTTGAAGTCGTCACAATATTTGTTGACAATGGACGCGAAAGTTATGTAATCTTCGTTGTCCTTTTTTGTTAGGTTCATGCATTTCCATCTTTTGTGGAATAGTGAGGTATTATGGCTGAAAAGTTCTGTTAATAGTTTATGTCTTCTTTGAAAGTTAGCGCATTAGTTTTTCTTGGAAGGATATAATCTACGAATTTGGTATATTCGCATGTGTCTAATTTTCTTAACAATAGACGTACTTTACGTGCGTCTGACCAATCTTTGCAGTTAAATTCATATAGATCTTCGTACCTTCGGAAGTAGTTTGCAAAAGTTTTGTCTTCTTCGGCTGCATACATGAAATCTTCGATAGTTCTCCAAATAGCATCTTGTGAGAGAACTGTTTCGTTCTCGGAATGTTGCTCTTTATTTGACATTACACGTAGCAATAATTCTTGAAATTCAAGATGTTTCTGTTCGTATTTTTGTGGTTGCTCAAATTGGATTTTGATAAGTTCAACAATGGTTGACTTAAAATCTTCCATGTTAACGTAATTTTGTGTACGTATTTTACCTTAGTGTAACCTGATATTATGTAACCTGTGTACGCAAAAAGAATTCCTTTGTTGCCAGTAAAATTGATATCCAAAAAGAAAATTCTTTTTTTTTTATGTGTTCGCGTAGAACTTGTTTTTTTTTAGAAATCTCCACGTAGAACTTGTATTTTTTTAAGAGCTTACTCGTCGACCACTGTTATGTACGACGGATAGCAAAAAATGTATGTCCTCCGCGTAGAGAGTTTGTTTTTCTTTTGGGGGTTTCCAGGTCGCCACTTGTTATGTGCGACGGATAGCAAACAAAAGTATGTCTTTCGTGTAGAGAGTTCGTATTTCTTTTAGGGGTTACCTCATCGCCACTTGTTATGGACCAAGTGATGGTCCAAGGTAGAACCAATGAAGAATAACTCGAACACAGGTATGGAATAACACAAATATATTACAAACAGAAATATGTACAAAGAAGTAGAAGTATTAGTAATGACTATCAGGTTTGGTTAGAGTGAACTATGTTGTCTCGACCATTATCACTATTCCAATGTCTTACAGTAATCGTCTGACTCTGTCTCTGACTCTTACTGACTCTGAACGCTGCTCCCTCTTGAGGCGCAGTATTTATGATGTCCGGAATAGTCCATTATTATTATGGGTAAGTTCCCATAACAATATATATATCGAAGTTAATAAACATTAAAATAATCGTTTAAAATCGTATGTGTTAAAAAGTGCTCAATATCAAGTTTGAAAAATCAAACCTGTAGAGCGATTTAATATCTTAAAATAATAAAACGTTGAATGGAAGACTAGTGTGGTTTCGACCACCAAGGTCTCATCAGGTTGTTAACTCAGCGAAATAATCACAGACAACACAGTAAGTGACAACACTGCCATATCTTAAATTTAGCTAGCCACTATTACTGACCGAAATATACCACAGTATTCATTGCCCCCAAACAACACATTCTTACCATTCTTAGTACATTCACCGTAATACCTCAAGTCTCTATGTAGTCCTAACTAGTCTCTATATATACAATTTGTCTGTGGGGGCTGGTGAATAAAAATAACAACATTTAAAAATGAAACCTTAATGAATATTTATAAAGAATTCAATTTATATACAAGAAACTAAACAAAATAGTGTTAGTAATAAAAAAAAGCACAATCCTTAATTATAGCAGAAAAATCAGTTAACTGGACGAAATTAAAGCAGGACTAGGTAATTAAAAACAATCATTCAGTCAATCACTCACTTATCCAGACACAAAAATAAATACGAAATACACACTCGAAAAACGAAAAGCGTCCTGCATCTATCAGAGAATTGACATCTCTGTCACCTAACGGGGGAGGTTAGGTGGAATTAAAATAAAAAAAATGGAGACAGAAATAAAAGAGGCCAATGAGTATACATCTCCTAGCTAAGTTAACTTGACAGAAGAAACTAAGGATAAATCAAACCTAAATTACCCTACCAAAGAGGAAAACTCATTGGAACAACCGCCATGAAAATAAAGCGTGTTCCAATAACCTGGACCGATTTTAAATGTGAATTAAATTTAAGCGTCTAATAGTTTTTTTTCGATTTCTTTCAGAATTAACAAATTAAGTCTTTGGCAATTTCAACCATGGAAAGATTAACAGTCAAACGATGTGTTAAAGTTATCGAAGCCAGTTACGAAAATGGATGTTCAAACAGAAGAATTTGAATAAGAAGTTTCCAGGTCGCATCATCTCTCGAAACAGCAAATTCAATTGGCCACAACGATCGTGCGACTTGACTCTTTTAGATTTCTTCCTTTGGGATCATCTCGAAAGTAAGGTCTATGGCAACAAGCCAACAACAATTCTAACATCTGCAACTGAAATTTTATTCCCTAATTAAATTTTATCCTCTTCAAGTGTAGAGTTGGCCGTTAACTTTCCGGCATATCATCAAAAGAGTCAATTCTCCCCCTTTCTTCGCTCATATGGCATTTACACAATAACCATCTACACTGAGTGGCTCTTGGGCCGAGTGTTGGGTGCACATTAGTAAAAAAATTACTTTTGAATCTAGAAAGAGTTACTTTTTTTTAAATATATCTAAAAATAGGTAACCTGAGCTTTTCATGATTTATTGACTCTTTCCCCCACTCTCTCTCTGCATATATATATATATATATATATATATATATATATATATATATATATATATATATATATATATATATATATATATATATATATAAAGTGTGTTCCAATCACTTGGACCGATTTTAAATGTGAATTAAGTTTAAGCGTCTAATGCTTTTTTCTTTTTCTTTCAGATTTAACAACTTAAGTCGTTGGTAATTTCAACCATGGAAAGATTAACAATCAAACAACGTGTTAAAGTTATCGAAGCCTATTACGAAAATGGACGTTCAAACAGAAATGCATTTCGCTTTTTTTTTGGTCAACATAATCGAGCAACCGAGAGTGCAGTTGGAAACGATGTAACGTTGTTGTGGAGAGTTTCAATTCCTGCACGAGATGATGAATAGAGGTGTCTGGATTTCCGGCCACATTCTCGTGCACTGCTGCAAGGTTTTCAGCTGAACGGCGTAAATGAGCACGCAATGGTATTTTCACATCTGCTACCGACCAAGTTTGTTTGAATTTACGAAAATTATAACTTTATTTGTATTTGTGATAGAAATAATTTGTAAAAAGGATTAGAAAGAAGTAAATCTATAATTTTTAAGGTTTTATTGAAATTTTATTTAAGTTTCCACATGTCCTCCATCATTAGCAATACAAAGGGTAATAAGATTTTGCAGTTCACGGAAAACATTTGCCAAGTTATTTAGAGTAATGCCTGAAATCACATTAGTTATTTTAGCTATACTTAAAACTAGGTACATTAAACTTTATAACATTTTTTACAGATTATTTCTATAGCAAATTCAAATAAAGTTATAAATTTTTTAAAGTGCACACGAACTTTATGGACACCCTGTATAAAACTATCTAAATATTTTTATTGTTTGAGTTGCAGCGAATGGGTAGAGCAAGGGAGAATCAAAGAGGTTAGGATTGCGTACACAGGAATTGACAGAGACAAATCTTCGGTGAACATCTAGCCAGCCTCTCTGTCCAGATCAAGAATCGAATTGCCATTGGAAGCCCCCAACCCTAACCACCGCCAAGAAAAAAACAGTTGAAATAGCATTGACAAGTTATAAGAGCCAACAATTTTTCCACTGACATCCTACAAAGTGTTAACATTTTTTTTTAAGAATTTCGCCCTAAGCAAGGCATGAGTGGTACTAGCACACAGGGGAATACGGAGAGTGAAAGTGAGAGAAAAGAGTGAGTGTAGGGGTGAGGAAAAGAAAAAAGGACAGGGATCAATGTAACAAAAGATAGCAATTGACATGCATTTAAATTT
This sequence comes from Acanthosepion esculentum, assembly GCA_964036315.1. Taxonomy (NCBI): domain Eukaryota; kingdom Metazoa; phylum Mollusca; class Cephalopoda; order Sepiida; family Sepiidae; genus Acanthosepion; species Acanthosepion esculentum. The sequence continues at coordinate 92,343,448 of OZ038495.1, read as the reverse complement.
TTGAAGATTGTAGTTATCAGGAAAGCAATTAAGAGGAAAGGAGTTTCAATGTCGGGAAATGCGAGGAAAGAAACTGTCGAAATAGAAGTGGCGGTTGTATTTAACTATCTCAACAGTAAAAGACTGGGACCTAAATGCCAACCTAGTAGCACGCTTAAAGTCATGTAGTCGGGGTACCAGGGAAAAAAATCGTCAGAGCAGTAGCCATGAAAATATTTGTAGAAAAGGCAGAGAGAATCCACATAACGTCTGTGAAAAAGTGTCTGATGTCGAGATGCCAGGTCAGGGTCGATTACATTGCAGATCCTTCTTTGGATTTTGTCGTGAACCTCGAGATGAAAGGAAGGGACACTAGAACAGATATGGCAATAGCATTCAATGCAAGGACGAATGGTAGATTTGTACCTTAGGCAAAAGAAGAGGAGGCGAACAGAAGAAAAATTAGTTGTCAACATCACTGAGTGGACTGGGCGATCATTCACAGAACGCCTAAACAACCAGAGATTAGCAACTGATCTCTCATCCGATATAGATCTAACATGTCAGTTTGGTGGTAGGTGGGTAGGAGGATCTATCGGATTACATTCAATTCAAACCAAACTCGTTACATTCCATCCTCGCCGATCGGATCCTGAATGATGAACAGGTGTTCCCTCAGGCAGGCTCCGTGCCTTGAGCGCCTATTGGGCCTTAAACTCGGCCCAAACCTCATTATTTTTACAAGAGCCAGATCAGGCCGAAAATGGAGAGCCGCTGCTATATAAGAGCAAGAGCTGCCCAGGCTTCACTTTCCTGTCTCGATAGAGTCCAAAAGCATCTTCGCGTCCTTGCGGGTAATGAATTATTTTCCACCCTACAACTCCTTTCTCTCAGATGAAAAGTCGCAAGCCTTTCTCTGCTCTATCGCTATTTCCATGGAAAGTGCTCAGACGAACTACATTCCTTAGCTCCACCAGTTCTAACCTTCACGGCTTAGACCTGCCATGCCACGCCCATTGTAGAGAACCACCCTCATTCCCCTCATATTCCATTGGTGAGATGTAAGTTCCACTCGAGCAGCTTCTCCCCGCGAACCGCTGCACTGTGAACCGACTCCCAAGAGGATGATCACTATAATCTTAACCTCTTCAAGTCTAGGATCAACCGTTATTTTCCCCACATAAACTCTGCTTCTTATTCTGTAACTCTCTACCTCGAGTGGCTCTTATACAGGATGAATATCACCGTAAAAAATATTCGCCCGACGTAATCACTGGCTTAAGATTATGTGCTTAGCAATATTAAGGAGCCGTGGATAACTATCGACACAACATTGTTCAACGACTTGTGGAATCGACTGCATGTCACTGGGGAAGAGCGTGTCCTACCAAGTACCTATCCCATGACATTTGGTCCATCAGCGTAGAGCATCGAAATGAACGCTTATCTTTACTGGTCGATCAGCGTTTGGTGGCGTGTCCTCCCTTCCTTTCCTAATTCCGTGACATGTCGCTTCCTCCAATATTTCAAAATTAACTTCAATTACACTATGATTTATATCTGCTAGCAGTAAAGAGTTAAATTTTATAATTAAAATTAAAAAAATAAAATAAAATTATAAAAAATAAAATTTAAAAAAATAACTAAGAAAAAATAGCTCAGACATTGACATGCAACTGATAATCCTGGTATGACGATAAACTACATCCGGCAGCAAGGCCTCTGATCGGGAGATTGGAGATTTTGAAGAGTGTGGAACCATCTCTTAATTGCTATTGTTCCCAGATTCACCCTGAACCGGGGTGGTAGCACCTGTTAGGGGGTCCCAGCTATGGGTAAATAGTCAGCCTCCAAACACTATGAATGCATAAAAAATACATTTTCATTTTCATAGTAAATATACCAGCAGAGAATTTTCATATATTCAATTCATGATATATATATATATATATTCATTACCTACGATATATTTATAGTAGAATTACCAACAATACGTTTTATACCAAAATGAGCAACAATACATTTTATCTGTAGTTGAAGTCATAAAAAAATTTACAAAATATTTAGATTTCGGCATTAAATAACCCGTGGAGATGTTGATATGCCGCTAAACAAAATCAACCAACCAAACCAATGAAAATATTTAGATTTCGGCATTAAATGACCCATATAGATGTTGATATGCCGCTAAACAACATCAACCAACCAAACCAATGAAAATATTTAGATTTCGGCATTAAATAACCCACAGAGGTGTTGATATGCCGCTAAACAAAATCAACCCACCAAACCATTCAAAATATTAAGATTCTGGCATTAAATAACCCATAGAGGTGTTGATATGACGCTAAACAAAATCAACCAACCAAACCAATCATAATATTTAGATTTTAGCATTAAATAACCCATAGAGGTGTTGATATGCCGCTAAACAAAATCAACCAACCAAACCAATCAAAATATTTAGATTTCGGCATTAAATAATCCATAGAAATGTTGATATGCCGCTAAACAAAATCAACCAACCAAACCAATCAAAATATTTAGATTTCGGCATTAAATAATCCATAGAAATGTTGATATGCCGCTAAACAAAATCAACCAACCAAACCAATCAAAATATTTAGATTTCGGCATTAAATAATCCATAGAAATGTTGATATGCCGCTAAACAAAATCAACCAACCAAACCAATCAAAATATTTAGATTTCGGCATTAAATAATCCATAGAAATGTTGATATGCCGCTAAACAAAATCAACCAACCAAACCAATCAAAATATTTAGATTTCGGCATTAAATAACCCATAGAGGTGTTGATATGCCGCTAAACAAAATCAACCAACCAATGTCTTTCATGACATTAATCCATATATTATCCCACAATTTCTTAATGAAATCAAACTGTATTCCAAAATAGAACTTCAACAAAGCTACAACATAAATCACTCATATTAGTAATTATTTCCACAGAAACATGTTTATGCACAAAAGCTGAGTATAATCTACCATGTAATCAATTGTGAAAGCAGAATAATATATATATCATATTTTTATTACTTCAAAGCTCCCCCCAAAATTAAAATTCGGCATTAAATGAACCACAAGAAATCGATATGCCGTTAAACAACAAATCAGTCAATCAACATGCAGCCGAGACATATGGGAAGAGCTGGTCACGTGTTCAGTTAAACAGCGACGCTACAACCACACCCAATCAGGGAATTGATAATGATGTTGATCACAATAAATAATCACACATCTCTGGTTTCTCGTTTTTCTCCGATGTTAGCAAAGCTAATTCATTAGCTTTTATGAAAGGTTAAACCCACTTGCAGATAATTTGCTTCTCATTATTTCTGTGGACTAAGTCAGTATAATCAAACACAATACGGTTTATATAAGCACTTCGAAACACGCTGCTAATGTCAGCGTATTAAAAGTTGCTTGGTAAATGGAAATCTAAAGGTATTCTATTCACTAGTTGAAAACCCAATAATGTTGGGCGGGACCTTTAAGTTAGTTCTTAAGAACTGTCTAAATGGGGCCTTTGATGACTAGAAGGGTTTGTTTAAAAGAGGAAAATATTCGAATCATTTTTAACTTTTGCTTGGAGAGGACAGTTTGCATATAAATTTTTATCACATTTTTAATCTAATTATTGGATCTTTTTTATTTTTATAACATTTTTAATCTAATTCTTGGATCGTTTTATTTTTATCACATTTTTAATCTAATTCTTAGATCTTTTTATTTTATTGCTTTTTTAATCTAATTCTTGGATCTTTTAGTTTTATCACATTTTAAATCTAATTCTTGGATCTTTTTATTTTTATCACAGTTTTAATCTAATATTGGGATCTTTTTATTTTTTCCGCATTTTTAATCTAATAGTTGGATCTTTTTATTTTTATCACATATTTAATCTAATACTTGGATTTTTTTTATTTTTATCATCTTTAATCTAATAATCTTTTTATTGCTATCACATTTTTTTACATAGATCTTTTTATTTTTATCACATTTTTAATGTAATTCTTGGATCGTTGTATTTTTACAACATTTTTTATCTAATTCTTGGATCTTTTAATTTTTATAACATTTTTAATGTAATTCTTTGATCTTTTTACGTTTTATCACATTTTTCATAAACTGATTTTTCCTATTTTATTTTTCATTTTTTTGATAATCTTACTTCTCTTTGATTTTTATCACGTTTTTGTCAACTTAAGAATTTTATTTATTCCTCGATAATCTAACATTTCCTATTTTATTTTTACAACGATTTTTGATGATCTAATTTTTTCATTGCGTAAGTTTTGTCTTTTCTATTTTTAATATTTTATTTAATTTTAATTTTAATTTTTAATTTTTATTTTTACCACGTTTTGCAATCTAATATTTTTTATTTTGGTTTGATTTTTGATAATCTACTTTCATTTTTACCTCATTTTCTAATAAGTTAATTTTTTTATCTAGTGATTTCATAATTTAATTTTTTCTACTTTTATTTTTATCACATTGTTTCATAATCTAATTTTATGTCAGATTTTTATGGCAGCAGCCAGCACATGTATAACACTGAGCTACGTTTTCGTGATGATTTATAATGAAGGTCGCCAAGAGCTTAACGTTTATGAACCCTGGTGGCAATTACTCGTACTACGCTGTCTGCTGATCTGAGATGGAACAAATACATCGAGTCAGTTGCATCAGCCACCGCAAGGAAAGTTGGTTCTCTGTGCCGAGCCAGGAAATTTTTCTCCTCGGAATCGATCCTCCAAGTCTATAAATCGACCATTCGCCCTTGCATGGAGTATTGCTGCCATATATGGTCTGGGGCCCCTGCTGTTTGCCTCAGGGTTCTTGATAAGATCCAAAGACGGATAGGAAACGTGATTGGCCCTGATCTGTCATCTCGTCTGCAGTCGCTCTCTCACAGACGCGATGTTGCCTCGCTCTGAGGAGCTGCTTTCGCTTGTCCCTAGGCCTCGTGAATTTAAACGCCCCATGAGGCTGGCATCCCGCTCCCACCCCTACACCGTGGAAACTGTTAGATGCAGACGTCTCTTCTACTCCAATAGCTTCATGTCTCGCACATCTCGCCTATGGAACTCCCTTCCCTATTACTGTTTCCCTGACAATTACAATCTCCAACGGTTTAAGTGTAGCGTCAATCGACATCTCCAGTTGCCTTGATCTATCCACTTCCCTTCTCCACATCCTTTCATTTTTCATTCCTATCTGCTCTTGCTCCAAATCTTCTGTAACCCCCTTGCCTTGATCGACCCACTGTCTTTCTCTTTCTCCACATCCTCTCCTTTACCACTCCTATCTGCTCTTCCTCCAACCCTTCTTTAACCCCTTGCGTGATAGTGGCTTCCAGCCTTGCTTGGGGTGATACGCTTAAAAAAAAAAAAAGAAAAAAAAAAGTAAACAACGATTTAATGTTTCTGATGACCATAAAGCGAAAAATGTCATATCTTTGGTTTCTGGCGAGGAAATTTTAAGCTATATGTCTATAATAAATACATTGTTAATATTAAATATTAGCATTTATAATATTATAATCGTATTGTAATTTTGCTTCTTCCTCCCTTCGTTAGTTCGAACGACCGTTACGCCCAGCCGATACCCTATAAATAATACACTATTCCGTTCTGATTCCGTGAAAAGAGGGAAAAAGACACTACTTGGTTTCAGTGAGAAAATGAATGAACGAGAGAAAGAAAATAAGAAAGAAAGAAAGAAAGAAAGAAAGAAGGAAAAATAGAAGTCTTTAACGCCTCTTGCCAAAACCTCATAAAAAATAGACTATTCTGTTCTGGTTGCTTGGAAAAACAAAACGCATATCGGAGAACGCTACTTGATATGCCACTAAACAAACTTAACCAACCAAACCAATTAAAATATTTAGATTCCGGCATGAAATAACCCACAGGGGTGTTGATATGCCGCTAAACAAAATCAACCAACCAAACAACCACCATGAAAGAACTCTTTCATGACCTTAAATCATATAATATCCTACAATTTCCTAAAGAAATCAAACTGTATTCCAAAATATAACGTCAACAAAGCTACAACATAAAACACACATATCACTGCCTCTAGTAATTATTTCCACACAAACATGTTTATGCACAAAATCTGAGTATCATCTACCATGTATTCAACTGTGAAAGCAGAATAATATATATCATATTTTTATTACTTCAAAGCTCCCAAGAAAATTAAAATTCGGTATTAAATGAACCTGGTGGCAATTACGCGTACTAAAAATGTAAACAGCGATTTTTTTAATGTTTCTGATGATCAGAAACATAGAGCGAAAAATATCATATCTTTGATTTCTGGCTAAGACATTTTAAGCTATATGTCTATGTTAATATTAAATATAAGTATTTATAATATTATAATCGTATTGTAATTGTGCTTGTTCCTCCCTTCGTTAGTTCGCACGAACGTTACGCTCTGCCAATACCCTGTAAATAACACACTATTCCGTTGTGATTGCATGAAAAGAGGGGAAAAGACACTACTTGGTTTCAGTGAGAAAATGAAATAAAGAAAGATAGAAACCTTTAACGTCTTCTGCTAATACCTCATAAATAATGGACTATTCCGTTTTGATCATGTGAAAAGAGGGGAAAAGACACTACTTGCTTTCAGTGAGAAAATTGAAGAAAGAAAGAAAGAAAGAAAGAATGAAAGAAAGAAAGAAAGAAAGAAGTGTTCAACGGCTGTTTCAGTGAAATGGAAAAAAGTTGTCAATTTCAAATCTTTTCATTTGTACCCACTTCTTAAAATAACAACCAGAATTCATATTTATGATTATTATTGCAATATTTTGTTAAAGTTGTTAAGCTCAAATATTTAACGATTCGACAGGGGAATATCTACATATATTTTATTGTCATAGAACTCGCCATGTGTTTATTCTGTCATTAACTGAAGAATTAAGATTAATCAGAAAATTGAAATACGAAAAGCGTGATACCTTCACGGGTATTTGTAGTAGAAATAAATAGATTAATTAATAAGTAATAGATACAATAATGTATATTATTAAATTATTATTTAATTATTACATAATCATGTTATATTATTATATAATATATTTATATAATGTAAACAGAATATAATTAATTTATATAATTTATGATATAACTCATTTTAGATAATGATATACTACGTATATAATGATCGTATCTACTCGTGTAACGCGCGATCTCGAATATCGTGCGACGCAAAATTTTCACTTATAAAACATGATTCTATCATGTATCTCGTGTATCATGCGAGTTCTGTTTTTGAGAGACCAAATTACAATAGACTAACGTCTTTTCTTCTGTCTCTTTATCCCATCTTCTAGTTAAATAAGTTAAAAAAAGTAAAAGAGAATGATAAAAGTATCGTTAGTAACGCTATACCCGTTGCGTAACCGCGTACAGCCATAAACAACCGAACGAGAAACAGCTAAACATCTTCTGAATGTAAACAATGGAAAAGATGCATATTCGCTATGTTTATATTTTATAATACGATACTAATATGTGAATATTACATGCATTATTATTGGATACAGTTAAGTAAAACACCAGTTTTATCAAAATCATGTTTATTTTAAATACAGCTATACTTTTTTTACTACAGTAAATGGATATATAGTTTGATCAACGGCGTATCCAGGGCCAGCAGTCAATACGCTAATTTTATATCTCGTTTATAATGCGACCCCCTTAAAATTAGCTTCAAAATTAGGTCTTCAAAAGTCGCATGATACGCGAGTATATACGGTATATATAACAAACCAACCTATAAGAATATTTTTCAGAAATTACTTAAATCATGTCTAGATTATAGAAATGGATTGCATATGCAGTGGCCAAGAAATGGGGAATGAGTTTAATACTAAAGAACAATACAAAACTGATCCCTCACTTTCTGACATCCTTTCATTTGATTATCTATAAGGATGTTTTGGAATTTCATCTATGTATCTACTATGGCCAAGAAATGGGGGATGGGTTTAATACTAAAGAACAATACAAAACTGACCTCCATTTTTTTTTACTATTGCCTCCTTTGATTATAAGGATTTTTTTTAGCTACCGCATATACTCGCGTATCATGCGACGTTTGAAGACCCAATTTTTAAGCTAATTTGATTATAGTAAATGGATATATAGTTTGGTCAACAGCAAAATTAGCTTCAACATTAGGTCTTCAAAAGTCGCATGATACGCGAGTATGATCCAAGGTGGAAGTTGGTTGGACTAAAGAAAGAAATTAGACACTGGTTTGGAGAAATGACCAAAGGTTTATTTTCATTTACAAGACATAAAAATGTCTCTGGTAAGTTGTATAGTGTAGCGTTCGAATGTACAGTGCACGAGGTGTGATATGAGAGCGTGAAAAAGGAGAATGCTTAACCCGGCTCACTGCTTGTTGGCTATCAGTTTGGGCTTGTCGCGTTGATAGTAGAGTCCGTTCTCTTTCTGTGTTCACAGGAGCTCGTTTTCACAGCCTAATGGTCTGACGGGCAGTCATCTGTACTTTCGGATAGCCTCTATGGTTAGCGTGTGGGCGTGAAAAGACTCTCCCTCTCTGCTCTCTCTGCCCTGTTCGGCTTTTCTTATAGCCTATATAAGGGAAAAGCACAGACGTAGTTGTAGACATCTGTGGCAAGAGACGCGTGAGATAATGGCCAGCACTCTGGTATATTTGTGTTTGCTTTAAAATTTGTTTTGAGTGCAGCGTGTGTGTGACTTAGCTAGGTGAAAATTGATGTGTAATTAGAGATACCGTAATTCCCCATGTATAATACGGATTTTTTTTCTCTAAAAAACAACAAGCAAAATTAGAGGTGCGTATTATGCACAGCTACAAAAATCTTTAAAAAATTGCCGTTTCATAGGTCGATTTCAGTTGCGAAATGACTATTCACCACAAACATACGGCAATTTGAAACTAACATTCGGCGATTGCGACCCCATAAGGATGACAAATACAATCATATGTACCTAACAATACTTACAAATGTAAAATCAGAAACGAATTATCATAAAACTAAATTAGAATAATATTATTCTATGTTTAAAAACATTTTTTTAATAAGAGTAGGAAACGATGATCGCAATGAAATTGGAAACGGACAATTTATAGGGTTTGGTTATCAAACAACGGTGATTACGCGTGATTAGAAGCATTTTCCCACATTTTCTGTACAAATTTAGGGGTGCGTATTATGGATGAAGGCGTAATATACATGGAGAATTACGGTATATGTTTCCTAATACTTGTATAAATGTGGCTTTAATTTGTTATCTCTATGTGTAAATTGTGCTTTTCTGCTACAAGTACATACGGTACATATATTAATATGTAAAATATCAGAATCACTATGCTTCTTGCAACCACGGTTTCTGTCAAGATGACTTTGTCAGGCAACAAGTCATTGTTCCGTTCCGAAAATGCGCGAAAAACTCCTAATGGCCAATCATAACCCCGGACAGGATTTCTTCCACAAACGGTTATTACTTTTCTCCTCTACCTCTACCTCTCTCTTTTTCCTTTTCTTTCTACCTCTTTTTCTCCTCTTCCTTCTACTACCCACAAAAGTATAATTATGAGTAGGTTTTTTAGACGAAATAATGACTTGTTGTCTGACGAATCCATCTTGGCAGAAACCGTGGTTGCAAGAATGTCAGTTTTTATGATATTTCACATATCAATTTGCCCTACATTTTAATTCTATGAAAATAGTATTGAGCAATCTTTTAATTTGGCCGTTCTTTTGGCAAATATCAATTTTGCCAAAAATTAAATTCATAATTAATTACATTATTATATATAATTATGCTTTTGTTTGTTTTGTTTTGTTTTACAGTATATCAACATCAATGGGTTATTTAATGCCGACAAGATTTTTATTGCTGGTAATATTTTTTTTATCTATCTATCTATCTATCTATCTATCTATCTATCTATCTATCTATCTATTGGTTTGGTTTGTTTTGTTTTACGTCATATTAACCTCAATGGGTTAATTAATGCCGACAAGATTTTTATTGCTGATAATATTTTTTATCTATCTATCTATCTATCTATCTATCTATCTATCTATCTCAGTATATATTGGTTTGGTTTGTTTTACGGCATATCAACACCTCAATGGGTTATTTAATGCCGACAAGATTTTTATTGCCGGCAATTTTTTCAAAAATGTATTGCTGGTAATATATTTTTTTTCAAAATGTATTGATGGTAATAATTTTTTCTTACAGAAATGTATTGCTGGTATTTTTTCCAAAATGTATTTCTGGTATTAAAACCTATTTTTATACTTTCATAGTGTTTTAACCCCAGTTCAGGGGTTAACTATTTGCCAATAGCTGGGACCCTAACAGGTGCTACCACCCCGGCTCAGAGTGAATCTGGGAACACCAGCAACTAAGAGGTGGTTCCACGCTCCTCAAAACCTCCTGATCAGAGGCCTTGCAGTCGGATGTAGTTTATCGTCTTACCCAGGACAATATAATCATGATATAATTTATATAATAGAACTAATCAAAAGATAACTTAATATAATGGTGTAATATGTAGAGTCTCGGATCGTGAATTAGAGATATGTGTTCGAATTTAAGTCGAGTTCGTTACATTGGGTATTATCCATCAGTGTCGAAAGACAATGGATCTGCACCCAAAGAGTTATGCCGCAGCTGCTACTGGCAGTGCAGCATCTGTTATTGCCGTACAGGCCCACACGGGAGTGACAGTTTCGGTTGCAACGAATGCATGTGTAGACGCTCTATCCCGATGCCCACAGATTGTTTTCTTTCTTTCGACCACGCTTCACCCGCGCGGAAAGCGTTCGTTTCTACTCTCCTCGCTTCAGCCTTCGATGTAAATCGCGAAAGCCAGCGTGAATTATCGTTGGCGACGTTTCCCACCTCTCGTCTGTCGCCCTCATGTTACTTTTGCAGACGTCCTTGAAGCGGACATGAGGTCACTCTCGTTCCCTCTTGCCAGTGGCAAGTTCCCCGTACAGAAAGACATTCAGAATCTTCCCATCAGTAGACTCTTGCTTTTCGTGTTTTGCCTTGTCAGGGTTTTATGTGAGATCGGCGGTTGCCCAGGCAGCACGTCCCCACGCCACCGATGTTGTCCAAGGGAAAAACAGAGTCCAATACAGCCTGGGACTGGCGTCGTCACTAGAGTAGACAGAACGAAGGGAATGTTTTAGGGACTCTGTCTCTTTTGTAAAAATCTCCACAAGAGTTGAAAATTCCTTGAAATGAAACCGAAAATTTATTTTCTCCAAATAGAGCCATTCGAAAAATGCATTAGTATTTAACCTTCCAGACGATCTACTCTAGCAGTATTTAATTCTATGAAAGATAAAACAAAGGATATTGCACAAGGCCAATAACCGAGGGAAAGATGTATTATGGACTTCTACCTTAGTCCAATTCACGGACGCAACCATTCTCTCGCTGCTCTATCGCTACTTCCATGGAAAGTGCTCGGACGAGCTACATTCTTTGGTTCCGCCAGGCCTAACATTCACGGCAAGGACACGCTATACCACTTACACTGTAGCAAATCAGCCACATTCCCTCCGTATTTCATCGGTGAGAAGTTCTACTCGAACAGCTTCTTCCCGCGAGCCACTGTGGAACCGACTCCATTATTTGAAGTGCCCACACCGACAATCTGTTCTCTCCAGGGCGCAGGACTGGACGGGGTTTTATGAGGGATCAGCGGTTGCCCAAGCAGCACATCTCCCCTCTCCACACCACCGATGTTGTCCAAGGGAAAGGTAGAGTCCAATACAGTCAGGCACCGGCGGCGTCGCAGTTGCCAGAAGTAAGCTGAACATAACATCAGACTGTCTTAGGGACTCCCTCTCTGGATTTGTCCTCAGAGTTTACTCCCTAAGCCTTTCCCATAACTGTGTGTGGCCGCAAGGTAGCGGAAGTTTAAAATCAGTGTTTTCCTTCTCTTTCGTCACGTTGACTTTTGCGCAAATACAGGTGCGAAAAGTATAAATCTATTTTTTCTTCCCTTTCAGCTACGAGTTAAACAATCGAGCAGATTGGGATCTTCAACCATGCTTGGCAACCAGTCTAAGAGAAGGAAAACTCTGTAATAAGAAGTATATGTAGCCCTGGTTAAGTATATGTTATTCAGCTAGTGAAAGTATCGTAGATTTTACAACAGTTCTATGATCCTGACTGTTCAATCCATAAAGGCTGAATTTTTTTTTATATATGATAGGCTTATTGTTCCAAGGAGATAGGTTAAATTTTTTGTTATGGCTTCAGCCAGTTTTTAGGGGGCGCCGCCTATTCCGGAAATAATAGGGCGCATTGGGATACCTGTTTTGTCGGCTTTAGCGAGACCGTAAAGTTTGGCTATTCTAGGGTGTTATTATTTGTCATCATTTTGAATTAGTTTCATAATCGCTTTGTTAATTTTTTTTGATTCAGTAATTATGAATTGCTCCAATGGAGGAGCTAAGTGTCGGTACACATGATTCCAGTGCTGTTGCAGTTGTCAGGATGTAGATGAATATAGCCACCAACTATTTTAGGGACTCTGACGTTAACTCATGTATATTTACTCAGGAGTCACCATAGCCGTAAAAAGGCAAGGGAGGTTTAAATTCAGAATTGTCCCCAGAGAATGGTTGCAAACTAAGGCAAGAGAACATATGTTATTTAACCCATAGTTAGGGTTACAAAATAGATGTAGTCTTAACTTTCCCAATTGGCATTTGTGCGAAAGTGCACGCAACGGCATCCACAAAAAATTGAAATCAGCTCGTTAATTCATTGAACTTGACTCGTTGATCTATTGAACTTGACCCGTCCATCCATTGTACTCGGCTAGTTGATCTCATTCAACTTAGAACGTTGATGCATTGAACTTGGCTCGTCGATCCATAGAACATGGCTCGTTCCATTTGAACTTAACTTGTTGATTCATTGAACTTGGCTCGTTGATTCATTGAACTTGGCTCGTTGATCCCATTGAATTTGGATCGTTGATCCATTGAACTTGACTCGTTGATACCATTTACCTTGACTTGTTGATCTCATTGAACTTGACTCGTTGATCCATAGAACTTGACTCGTTTATCCATTGAACTTGAATCGTTGATCCCACAGAACTTGACTCGTTGATCCACTGAACTTGACTCGTTGATCCATTGAACTTGAATCGTTGATCCATTGAACTTGAATCGTTCATCACACAGAACTTGACTCGTTGATCCATTGAACTTGACTCGTTGATCCATTGAACCTGACACGATCCATTTAACTTGACTCGTTGATCCCACAGAACTTGACTCGTTGATCCACTGAACTTGACTAGTTGATCCATTGAACTTGAATAGTTGATCCATTGAACTTGACTTGTTGACCCATTGAACTTGACTTGTTGACCCATTGAACTTGACTCGTTGATCCCACAGAACTTGACACGTTGATCCATTGAAATTTACTCGTTGATCCATTGAACTTGACTCGTTGATCCCACAGAACTTGACTCGTTGATCCACTGAACTTGACTAGTTGATCCATTGAACTTGAATAGTTGATCCATTGAACTTGACTCGTTGACCCATTGAACTTGACTTGTTGACCCATTGAACTTGACTCGTTGATCCCACAGAACTTGACACGTTGATCAATTGAAATTTACTCGTTGATCCATTGAACTTGACTCGTTGATCCCACAGAACTTGACTCGTTGATCCATTGAATTTGACTCGTTGATCCATTGAACTTGAATCGTTGATCCCACAGAACTTGACTCGTTGATCCATTGAACTTGGCTCGTCGATCCATAGAACATGGCTCGTTCCATTTGAACTTGACTTGTTGATTCATTGAACTTGGCTCGTTGATTCCATTGAACTTGGATCGTTGATCCATTGAACTTGACTCGTTGATCCCATTTACCTTGACTTGTTGATCTCATTGAACTTGACTCGTTGATCCATTGAACTTGACTCGTTGATCCATTGAACTTGAATAGTTGATCCCACAGAACTTGACTCGTTGATCCACTGAACTTGACTCGTTGATCCATTGAACTTGAATCGTTGATTCATTGAACTTGAATCGTTCATACCACAGAACTTGACTCGTTGATCCATTGAACTTGAATCGTTGATCCATTGAACCTGACACGATCCATTTAACTTGACTCGTTGATCCCACAGAACTTGACTCGTTGATCCACTGAACTTGACTCGTTGATCCATTGAACTTGAATAGTTGATCCCACAGAACTTGACACGTTGATTCATTGAAATTTACTCGTTGATCCATTGAATTTGAATCGTTGATCTCACAGAACTTGACTCGTTGATCCATTGAACTTGACTCGTTGATCCATTGAACTTGACTCGTTGATCCCACAGAACCTGACACGTTGATCCATTGAACTTGACTCGTTGATCCATTGAACTTGACTCGTTGATCCCACAGAACTTGACGCGTTGATCCATTGAACTTGACTCGTTGATCCATTGAACTTGACTCGTTGATCTCATTGAACTTGACTCGTTGATCCATTGAACTTGACTCGTTGATCCATTGAACTTGAATAGTTGATCCCACAGAACTTGACTCGTTGATCCCACAGAACTTGACTAGTTAATCCATTGAACTTGACTTGTTGATCCATTGAGCTAGAATCGTTCATCCCACAGAACTTAACTCGTTGATCCATTGAACTTGACTTGTTGATCCATTGAACGTCACTCGTTGATCCATTGAACTTGACTCGTTGATCTCATTGAACTTGGAACGTTGATCCAACTGAACTCGGCTGATCGATCCCATTCAAACCTGCTCGTTGATTCCACTGAAATCAGCTCACCGATCCCATTGAACTCGACTGGACGATCCCATTGAATTCCACACGTTGATCCCATTGAATTCTGCTCATCGATCCCATTGAACTAGCCTCGTTGAACTCAAATGTGTCGATATCGCGTTTAGCAGTAAATTGATTTATTTCATCGTATGAGTTCTTATTCATTATGACAATACCCCCCCCCTCTGTCTGCGGGTGAAATGTAGCGTTCCTTATTTTTTTGCTAGGTTCCTTACTGCCTGTAAGTGTTACTGTGGTAAAATCTTTTCGTTAAGCCATAACAAAATTTTTAATCCCTGACCTTGGAACAATCAGACCATCACGTAAAAATTTCAGGCAACCAAGTAGAAAAACTAAGAAAAACAAATATGACTAAAAAAATTCATGGTCTAGCCGTTAATGAAATAGCAACATTGGCAAGAAGATTGATGATATATATATATATATATATATATATATATATATATATATATATATATATATATTGTACATAATAATGGTTTACTGATTACTCTTACTAATTAGCCTATAGCTGACGTGAGAATAGGTGGATTGTTACCTTTCACACGGATATTTTCGCGTAAGTAGAGGAAGTTGTGGAGAGCCATGATCACCTAGCTAACAAGCGTGTGCAAATCGATTGCAGGACAGGAGCTGAGAGGAATACCAAGGAGACATTGCTTAGAGCTACAGGATAGGAAGTTGTGGAGAGCCGTGATTCCTCCGCTCATAATAAACAAGCTGTAATTTGGTGATAGAGTGCTCTATGGTTAAGATGGTTGCGCATTTCCAACCAGCCTTATAGGTCAGTGTTTCATTTCAACGGAAAATTTTGATTTCCAATCCTCATGTTCAGATCAGTCAGGTTTACTTGTCGGAATGGCGCATCAGAGTCTTCCTAATAGCATGTCAAACCACTTTACCTTGCTTCAGAATAATTGTAAGCTTAGAGAATATTAATTTCAGAAATGTGGTCGCCTACACCAGTGTTACTCAACCATTTCTTCCTTGTGACCCATTTTTGGTGTCAAAAATATCCCAGACCGACATGATCACAAACAGAAATTCTGTGTAACAAAAGCAAAGTGTAGCAGAAAATATAAATCCTGACAAATGACCACCCCCTTCTCCTGGTGTCTTCTGACCCATTTAAAATATTTCTCAGGCCCACTTTTGGATTCAAGTGCCGATATTGAGAACCACTGGCCTACTCATTGTCTAAGGGGCGTATTTTGAACTGGAATGTTATCAAAACGCGCAAAGTACGCCACAAAGATCTGTTACATTTGCTCAGCAACCTTGACATATTCGGAAAAGACATTATAATCAAAAATCTATACTGGCAGCAAACCGTCTGCATATGGATAAAAAATGAATTCGGCTGATATACAAAAATAGAAAGGAGTGTAAGACAAGTATGTGCCTTCTCACCGGACTTATTCAACCTATACAGCGAGGCAATTCTGAGAGAACTAGAAATCTTGCCAGGATTCATCACTGGCGAACACAATCTTAACAACATAAGATATGCAGATGACACAGTGCTGATAGCAGACACAGAAAGGCAACTATAAAACCTCATACAGAAGGTAGCGAAGGAGAGCGAGAAGAAAGGACTAAGTATAAATTACAAGAAGACAGAATGCAGTTCAAACTAAAAAAATAATTACATTATTTTTTGAATTTTGAAGAACTAAGATATTTTACTTCTGTTTATAAATACTTGTTGCAAAATAAAATCCTTATTTTTGCTTTCATAAAGTAAACAGAGAGGAAAACGTGTCGGCTAAGAAAAGTTTGCCTGCTGTATATATATATATATATATATATATATATATATATGAAGAAATATAGTCTTAAAGTGTGCTATATTTATGGGATAAAGTGCTCAATATCAGAGACAGAGCGTGCGTAAATATAAAAGTGGACATGGAAGTCAGCACTTAGAGGCGACAGTCTGTTTCATGCTAGTGCAATCGTCAGGCAACTAGTTATTTTTCTCGGCTATTTATATATAAGGGTCAGTGGTGCATTATGGGTAGTCTATTTTGACGGTTACTTTTACCGGAAGTCGCTTATTTGTTTATTTATTTATGTCAAATTATTTTGCTTGTTTTTGTGTTTGTTTTTTTTCTTATCTTATATATTTATTTTTTTAATTTTATTTTGATCGGTGTTTTTTTGTTAACGTAGTAAAAATTCGTTTATATAGCTTATTGTTGGTAGTCTATTATGGCGGTCATTTACCGGAAGTCGGATGTTTGCTTATTTATTTGGGTCAAATTGTTTTGCTTGTTTTTATTTATTTTCATTTTTATTTTTTATCTTATATATTTGTTTATTTGTCATTGATTAAATCTATTTGTTGAATTTTGGGGTGGGATGTTGTGGTTTGTTCTTACTATTATTTTGGTCGGAACAGTTTTTAATTTATCTATTTGGGTTGATTATCTTTATTTGTTTTTTCTAAACGGCTAATTTATCGTAATCGTTTGTTAGTTTATTTATATATTTGGATGTATTTAGATCAATTTATTATACTTGTTGTTATTTATTTGTTACACTATATATTTTTGGCTTTCGATTTTTGAGTAACGTAGTATATTATCTTTTATTATTTTTTTTATTTTTTATCGTTATATAACAGTTATAACTTTCGTCCGTTCTTTTGTTTTGATTTTATTTCGCATATTCTAACAGGTGTGGTTTTGTAATTTGTTTGGAGTAATTTATTTTGCTTATTTTATTGTTGTTTTGTTTGTTTATATATTTATTTATTTTTCTATTTTAAGTTACGTAGTAAAAATTTGTTTTCATGTCTGCATTTTGATATATATATATATATATATATATATATATATATATATATATATATATATATATATATATGAATGAAGAAATATAGTTTTAAGGTGTCCTATATTTATGGGATAAAGTGCTCAATATCAGAGATAGAGCGTATGTAAATATAAAAGTGAACATTGAAGTCAACACTCAGAGGCGACAGGCTGTATCATGCTAGACGCAATCGTCTATATATATATATATATATATATATATATATATATATATATATATATATATATAAGTCTGTTTCATGCTAGAAACATCAGGCCTGACGATGGTGTCATTAAGATGGTATGTAAGCCGACGTGAGAGAGTTGTGATTGTGTGTCCGATGTATGTGCTAAGGTGAGAACCACTCTCGAAACGAATATATATATATATATATATATATATATATATATATATATATATATATATATATATATACAGTGCTGTTCGATAAAAGTGACTCACCTGATTTTTTTTACTTAAAAATATTTCGCCTATTGTTTTTGGGAGTGAAACTAATTTTTAATCTTACTAATATAAAGACCCCTTCCAGACCACCTAGTAAAAAAGTTTACTCACCCTAAGGTATTCTATTGATAATTATAATTTTGGATATAACTGAGATTTAGGGAAAAACTCTGTGCAAAAGAAGTGACTCACTTATTTCCTGCAACTAGTAAATCAATAGAAACATAACCGAACAGCTTTAAATAAAGAATAATAGAGGTATAATTTATTTATAATACGTAATATTGTTCAAAATATTTAATAATCTATGGGTCCACCTTTATTTTGAATAACCTTTTCAACCTTTTTAGCATTGGCTTGATTAGGTTCTGGCAAATCTCATCTCCAAGCATTGAATTCCATTCGGATATGAAATTCAAAATCAAATTCTCTTTGTTGCTCAACTGCTTTCTCGACAGCCTGTACGTTATAAGTTTTCCATAAGTTTTCTATGGGGTTGAGGTCAGGAGATTAGGGTGACCATGTCATAACACTCACCAGTTTCTCATCAAAGTATTCCTTCATCAATTTTGATTTGTGACAGGGAGCATTATTCTGCATAAAAATGAGCTTGGTGGTGTCGATTTGCACACTTTCAGCAGAAGGGAGCAGACAAGATTCTAAAATTCTCTTGTACTGCTCGCTCCTGAGGGTCTTTTCAATAGGTTTTAAGAAACCAGTTCCATGAAAAGAAAAGCATCCCCAGAACATTATACTGAGCGGATGCTTGACAGTACTTACTGCTAAATTCAAAGAGCTTTCAAAGCCTCTTCTTCGGATTTTAGATCGCTTATCCTTTGAATTTAGCTCAACTTTCGTTTCATCGGAGAAGAGAACATTTAGCAAAAAAAACCAGGTGAGTCACTTTTATCGAACAGCACTGTTTATAAATATATATATATATATATATATATATATATATATATATATATATATATATATATATATATATATATATATAAGATCTTATTCTATTTCAAAGTAGTGTATTGGTTCTAGATTTGTAGATATAACATCGATGGCCCCGTTTCATTTACAGCTGTGCCACTGTGATCAGTCTTAAAATAACGTTAGTGCAATTCCCACGGCCGTAAGCTGGTATCGAAGTTGTATTTCACGCACATAGATGCCCGAGTATACGGCAAATACATCGCCACAATCCGTCTGCCGCTTCGAAATAATACAAAACAATTGATATCGAAATTTTCATTCTCTTTCTCTTCCCTGTCTGTCTCTAGGGAAGTAACAAAAGTCTACCAAGAAAAATCCTCTATCTAAATAGAGATAGTGCCGCTTGGGATAGGCAGACAGGTGGAGAGAAACGAAAAAGTGCGTGAGAGAATAGACGATACAAGAGAGGGGGGACAGAGAGAGAGAGAGAAGGATAGAGAGAGGGAGGGATAGAGAGATTCGCGCTATTATCAAAGAAAAATGTAAATCTCGCTGGTGTGCAGATCTCGTCGGGAGAGGCTAATAATGGACTACATTATTATGCGGAAGGTGACGTGCGGTTGAAATCTGACATCCTCATCGGCCGCTTTTCAGTAAACACGACAGAAAATTCATCCAGGGCACAATTTGGTGTCTCTCCACCATTTCGAGACGACGTCATTCCTTGCATCTTCCAACAATCTAATTTCATGTCTCGTTATTTGAAATTGTTTCTTCTTGCTTTTTTTCTTTTCTTTCATCAAATCGTTTTTTTCCTTCTCACCTTCATTCTTTTTCGTTTTTTTTTGCGCACACCACCAATTGTCCTTTTCTACAAATGTCCGTACTTTTATAAACACAATTGTCTTTTAACGCTTCTCATCGTCTCCTTTCTTTCTGTTTCAACTTATAATTCTCAAGTATTTCATCACTTTCATCTTTCTTTCTTTCTTTCTTTCTTTCTTTCTTTCTTTCTTTCTTTCTTTATTTCTACTGCATTTAGTTTCGCTTCTTATCCTTTCTCTCTTTGGAAAATTTCCGAACACTTTCATTGATTCATTCTTTTTGTTTGTATGTTTGTTTTGGTTTTTTCTTTATTTCGTTCATTCTTTCTTTCTTTCTTTCTTTCTTTCTTTCTTTCTTTCTTTCTTTCTTTCTTTCTTTCTACTTCACTTATTTTCGTCTGTTATCCTTTCACCCTTTTGAAAATTTCCAAACACTTTCTTTCTTTCTTTCTTTGTCATTTATCCTTTTTTACTTTCTTTCTTTTTAACCTTTTTTTTATTTTTCTTTCTTTTTAACTTTTCTGAAGACTTCTTACTTTCATTCTGTTTCATTTATTTTCCTCTGTTATACTTTGTTTCTTTTCCGAACTCACTCATTCAATCTTTCTTTCTTTCTTTCTTTCTTTTCATTATGCTTCATTTATTTTTGTCACTTTCTTTTAAAATTGTCTGAACAATTTCTTTCTTTCTTCACTTATTTCCGTTATTTCTGTCTTTCTTGTGAAATTTTCGGAATTTTTTTCTTTCTTTTTCTTTCACTTATAACTTACCTTTTCTTATTCACTTTGCTCTCTCCTCTTTTTGGGCAGATATTCAATTAAAGTAACAATACATTTCTACCAGTTAATTTTCTTTTAGTCCTTCAGACCTTCTTTCAACCTCCATTTTCTTTCTTTCTTTCTTTCTTTCTTTCTTTCTTTCTTTCTTTCTTTCTTTCGTTCTTTCTACTGTCCAATGTTACAGCAAGCCCCAAACAAATTAATTGATTCCCTGAAAACTGACAATGTTGTCATCTTATGAAAAGCGACGGTTCCTTGTCATGTACTCTGCCCAAACCAACTTTTCTTCCGCACGGACTGCAATCGATGGAATTAGTCCAAGACATTCCTTGTTTGTCACTCATTCCATAAACTTAACACGGAATCTCATGGAGACACTGGTTACTGTTCCAGGAGAGTAACTTTTAAAACGGAAGACACACGAAATTCTCTGCAGGAAAATAGCACTGAAGCTTATTTGATAAAGACGTCCGTATGTTCGACAGTTGATGCAATTGTAGTTCTATCGAAACAAAATTGAATTCGGAAACTATTTTTCTTTTTTTTTCAAATTCCACGCTTATTTTTTCTCCTTTTCGTCATAAGTTTTTATAAGCACAGTAAATCTTCGATTTTACGGACTCCTGCATTTCGTAATCAGGATTTAACAGACTTTATTAAAGGATTGATGCTTTGTTTCCTCATTCCATAATTAATCCAATAATTACGGTTTTCTTTAGGTGTCAGGCAAGCAGACTATTGCATGTATAGGTTTCAAAGATGAAGGTGAAATTATTACAGATATATAGGTTTTGGAGATTAAGGTGAGATTACCGAATATAGATAGGTTTTGTAGATAAAGATAAAGATAGATTACCGTAGATATATAAATTTCGGATATATATATATATATATATATATATATATATATATATATATATATATATATATATATATATATATATATATATATATATATATATATATATATATGCACATTTCATTAAAAACGACTGACAAGGTGCTTTTATTTTTATTTCTCATGCGATCTAACAATGTTTTTCTTTTCGGATGATAAATTATATAAAAACTGTCCGAATGTTCTTTTAATCCGAGCGCTTTCGGCTATACATTTATCCATTTTCAAGGATTATATTTTAACTGTTAGAATTAGAAATAGTTTGTTATATGTATGTTTTATAATTCTAACATTAAAATATAATCCTTGAAAATGGATAAATGTATAGACGAAAGCGCTCGGATAAAAAGAACATTCGGACAGTTTTTATATAATTTATCATCCGAAAAGAAAAACATTATTAGATCGCATGAGAAATTGTATAAAAAAACTAATTAAAAGCACCTTGTCAGTCGTTTTTAATGAAATGTGCATGAAAGAAGGATTGCTGTCTAAATACGCACACACACACACACACACACACACATATATATATATATATATATATATATATATATATATATATATATATATATATATATATATAAATATATATATATATATATATATTGTACAGCAAAAAATCCAAAATTACCTCATGTGGGTATAGTCTATTTCAAACTAGCACTGCTATGTGCCAGCTATCCTCAGCCCAAACCTGTCTGGAAATGGTGTTTTTTGAATTTGGTTTAGCTAGCGTTGGGGGAGACGTATGGGCCACTTAAGGGTTCGCCTCAGTATAGAAAAAGAGTCTAGGTTGATGACCAGGAGATGGGCCGGGGTTGTGGGTTTATTTATGGCCAAGGCCTTTAGTTGTATGTTAAGGATTTTAGGTTCCTGCTAGTGGATTATATTATTAGGCGGTAGAGGATTGAACACACGCGCGCACACACACACACACACACACACACACACACACACACACACATATATATATATATATATATGTTGGGGAAATTGTATAACAAAAGAAAATGGAAAAAATTTACTTGTGACGCGTTTCGTCCCTCAGGACTTCATCAGACTAAACAATTATGTTGGTAGGACTCCATATGCGCGTGCAAGATGGGTGCTGGGAATTTTAGAATTTTTTGTGTTTTAATATATTTTTAAAAATTCTCAGCACCCCTCTGTCGTGCGGTTGTGTAGTCCTACCGACATAACAAATTTAATCCGATAAAGTCCTGTAGGACGAAACGCGTCGCGAGTAAACTTTTTCCACTTTGTCTTACAATTTCCCCAATATTGTGCTTGAGATATAAAAATATACATTGTTATATATATATAATTTGGACGTATTATATCAATTTAAGTGCCCTTTGGGAGATTGTATATCTGATTAAAATGTTAATATAATAGTGGTTTTACAACGACGACGTTGACGAGACGGCTTACATTTCACATGAATGATTATAGTTCAACCTCAGAACACGTAATGGAAGATTAATGTCCACATTCACAATTTAGACACATATTAGTCAAAAATACATTAGTACTTCAAAATAATAATAATCAAAATCTTAAACCTTCTGGAAGCCCTTTATATAGGAAAATTGCGACCAAAAATAAATAAAGTGAACTATAAGTATAGCAACAAAGTACTTAAATGTTTGTAGCAGTAAACTTTTATATAAAAATACTGAATTAAAATATTATGACTAAAAGTCTTTTTCTTTGTTAAAAAAAGTTACAAAATTTTCCTCCATTGCATAACTGAAAATTTTGAATTTGAAATGCTGTAAATGAACAGTGAAAAAATATTTTGAATTTACGGAGCTACTGTATATACATCCACAGGTATTTTAATCCCCCAAAGATGGTCTCAGATGAGATTGAAAGTACTTCTGAAGATAAACATTATTTGAAAGAAAATTTTGGTATTTTTCTTGATTAATTTTCTACAGCCACCAAGAAATTAATTCGTGGACTTGAAAGGATTAAAACTAAAATAAGTAGACATAATACAACTAAATTATTTAACCAAACCTGCTTGAATATAGGATTTAATCGGATTGGGCTTTGATGACGTTGCCGCGTCTACACCTGAGCACGGAACGAGAGACGCAGGTAGTTTCACAAAATCTTTTGAAAGAATATTTGTTGAAAGAATTTTTTTCCAATCTAGAGGAAATTATCTGTATTCTTTTTCTTTCTTTTTTTTATCTCCCCGCCACCTTTGTTCCTGATTATTCCACACTGTGACAATATAAAATCTACAAAGAATTTATATCTTGACTTTCTCTTTTTTGTTATTAGTACTTCCATTACTTTTAGTCTTTTTTTAAAAATGTGGATGAGGCTGTTATGTTTGTATCTTCTACAACTGTGTTGAGGATGGAGTTTGTTAGGTTTCCGTGTCTGTTTAAATGAGTCCTAATTGAGCTATAGTCAGATATGTGTAACGTCAATTGTTTTGGTTTAGGTATATTGTGTTATGTCAAATATATTTATTCATTAATGTGGTTTAATCAGGGGCACAGTTTCTTAAAGGACATGTATGAATTTATATAATGATATTGGTTGTCTGTAATATCTGGAAAATAAAAACACATTCCCATCACGCTAGAAACATATATAAAAAAGTACACATTCAGATAAAAATGAAAAAGCATCCCTGATAATGATTGATAGAATGGCCGAAAGCGCTTGGATATAGAGAACATTCAGACAGATTTTACACACAAAAGAAACGACTTATGAGGACATAAAAAAATTGAAAAAAAAAGCTTAATTACAGTACCTTGCCAGTTGGCTTTAATGAAACATGGGTTTCAGAGAGTAAGATGAGATTACCTTATATAAAATAATAATAATAATTGTGGTAATTACGAGAATTTTACGTTTTCTCAGACTATCAGAATTGCTGTCAAAAAGCGCTCAATATATAACTAGATCTAACCAGATAAGTCACTTGAATTTAATTTATTGAATATGGTCGGGTGACCCCGCTGTTCATCTTGAGGTTCTCGACAAAATCCAAAGAAGGATCTGAAATGAAATTGGTCCTGATATGGCATCTCGGCTTCAGTCACTTTCTCACCGACATATTTACCATTCATTGCCATTGCATTGAATACTATTGCCATATACGGTTTGGTGCCTCCACTGTTCATCTCGTGGTTCTCGAGAAAATCCACAGACGGATATGCAATGTGATCGGTCCTGACCTGGCATCTCGACACCAATCACTTTCTCACAGACGTGATGTGGCTTCCCTCTGTCTTTTCTACAAATCTTTTCATGGCAAATACTCTGACGAGCTATTTTCAATGATGCCCCGACTGCATGAATTTAAGCGTGCTACTAGGTTGGCATCTCGGGTCCACCCTTTTACTGTCGAAACAGTTAAATGTAACCGCCTCTTCTACTCCAACAGCTTCTTATTTCGCACTTCCCAACAGTGTAACTCTCTTCCTCTTACTTGCTTCCCTGATAAATATAATCATCAAAAATTTAAATGTAATGTCAATCGACATCTTTTGAATTCTTGATCCCCGTCCTTATTTTTATCCTTTCCTCTCCACCCCAATACTCAGTCTTTCCCTTACTTTCACTCTCTGTAGCCCCATGCGTACTAATGGCACTCCCGCCGTGCTTGAGGTGAAAAGCTCTCTCTCTCTCTCTCTCTCTCTCT